>SMMW01000567.1:3232500-3980721 GCA_004794655.1 Marisa cornuarietis | reverse complement strand
GTTTGGCAACTACGCAACGGACTAATTTATTTTGTCTTGTGTTCTCTTTATGACATTCGGAGGAGTCTCCTGAAGCACTTTGTCTCGAATGCCTGGATCCCTCGCACCGACTTGATGAGCAATGTGAACACCGTACAGCCCAATAGAGACAACTAGGGACTTTTATAGCGTAAATATCGTGCAAAAGCGAATACTTCTGCTGTTCCACAGCTTGCTGAGCCTGACCATCGTTGCTCCGATCGTGAGGCGAATGTCCGGCGCACAGCTATATCGTCTTTTGAAATATTCGCGTCTAGGTATTTTCGAGTCAGCTAAACTCTGTTTATGCGGATCTTCATTCTGCCAGATCCAGTAGTGTTCACCACGACCTTATGCTCTTGGCTGTAATAATTTGCTTCCCATAAGCGCTCGCGCTGGTGGCGAGCTTGTTGGTCAGATCTTGTAATTCAGATCTCGGTGGGTATCGGACATCAGATCGATGTCATCGGCAAACTTACTTAACGGCCTCCCTCAGAGGACTCAAAGATGTGGTGGTCCTGACGGGCATTATGTTGGGCAGATCGAGAGCAGCCCTGGCGAATGCCTACTCTCGTGGGAAAGACCTAACTCTTCTTCTTATTCCTTTTCGCCCCCAGTGGAGCATAGGGCCGCAACTACACCACGCCAACGAACCCGGTTCTGGGCCTCCCTCCCCAGTTGGGTCCATGTCATTCCAGCTGCCTCCACTTCGTCATGGACCGATCTTCTCCACGTCTGTCTGGATCTCTTCGCAGGGTGTGACCGATCCAGCCCCACTTTCGCTTCTTGGTGTGTTGGCTGGCAGGTTTTGGTTGGCTCTCTCCCACAGGTCTGCATTGAAGATCTTCTCGGGCCATCTGATGTTAAGGATGTGGTGCAGACATCTGTTGATGGATGTTTGGATCTTGTTGGTGATGCCATGTCTCAGACCCATATAGAAGGACAGATTTTACGTTCGTATGAAAGATGCGGATCTTGGTGTGCTGAGATAATGCCTTGGACTTTCAGATGGGCCACAGGATGTGGAATGCATGCCTGGCTTTATTTATTCGGCTTCTTACATCTTCATCTGCACCTCCATCCTTGGTGACTACGCTGCCAAGGTAGGTGAAGCGGTCAGTCTCTGTAATACATTCCCCGTGTAGTTGAAGTTGGGCTTCTTGCTTGTTGACCCACATTAACTCTGTCTTATTGATGTTGATTGTCAGGCCAGTTGTCGCTGCTTCTTCTGAGAGCCGAGTGAGCTGTCTGTGCATGTTGTTTCTTGTGGGACAACAGGCTGATGTCATCTGCAAAGTCGAGATCCATGACAAAGGTCCATTGAATGCCTGTGTTGCTGTTAGAGGTTGTTCTTCTCATGATCGATTTTATGACGATTGTCGGTGAGAGCATACAAACTTGCCTTATTCCAGTCCTCACTGCGAAGAGGTCAGTCAGCTTCCCATAGGATGTCAAGTCCTCATAGAGCTGCTGGATGATGGTAATGAACTTTGGTGGAAATCAGTAGTGCTGCATCTTATTCCAGATGGTCTCTCTGTCTACGGAATCAAATGCCTTCTCCACATCCACAAATGTCATGTAGAGTGGGGACTGCCATTCGATGGACTGTTCAATCATGATTCACAGTGTAGCAATATAGTCTGTGCATGATCTACCCTGGTCAAAGCCTGCCTGTTCTTGCCGCAATCTCTTGTCTAGGGCATTCTTCAGTCTGTCCATGATGATTCTGGTCAGCACCTTGCTAGGAATGGACAGTAGCATAATCCCACGCCAGTTGCTGCACTGGGTCAGGTCACCTTTCTTGGATAGTTTTTCCAGATAGCCAAGTTTCCAGTCTGCTGGAATTTGCTCCTGCTCCAAAATTTTCTGCAGCAGGGGCTGTAGCTTCTCTGCTGTGGCTGTTGGGTCTCCCATCTCAAAATTGTGTGAATCTAATTTGATTGGGAACAGGACATTTGCTGCCTTTCAATTTTGCTTTTATTGTTTGGACTTCACTTTTGAAAAAAAACTGACTTTTTATTTCATTGTCAATTGGATGTTATGTATAATATATAACTATCTAAAGGGACACTCGGATACTAGGAGGGTCTTGATGCTATAAGCAGACATTGAGATTTTTATTTTAACTAAACCTGTCAGAAAAAGGTTTTGTTATTGTTCTTTGGTAAAGCTAAATGATGGCCACATGCAAAAATCTTTAATACTCCTGGCAAAATCTTCACTATCCAAAGCGCTGACATTAGCTTTAACACATTGAATATCTCATTTTGTTAATCGGTGCGATTTCACTTTCATTATTATTGTTGAAGACCTTAAGAAAGTTCCTATAAACTGGTTGTTGTTTGGTACAAATGCCTTCATAATATTCTCATCTGCATAATCTTTTTATCCATGCCAGTTTTCATGACCGGATAACAGTTTTTCTGTCTGAAAATAGCTGCATGACTCAGATAAGTTAGAAGAATTGTCTCAAAATAATTTTCTTCTGAGGAAAATGTTCTATCTTGATGAAAGTCACCTAGACAAAATTAAAAGATTTCTTTGGTACGCCAACATCCAAACATTCTAGGTATGTTTTTAGGTTTGGTGACAATGTGATTATGATTATAACGTTCAGTACATTCTGAACATTGTCACTTCTTTGTTATTGTGTTACAGGATGAGAAACTTTAAAGTTACATTTTTTTTATTAAGGTTACTCTTTTATCACTAATAGAAGCAGTGGTTTTTGGAAATAAAGTGTTTCTATCAACTGTAAATGTCTCGCTTTTGTGCCTATGAACGAGTACCGCAGTTGTTCATTGTTTTTGCCGCCTCAGTAGAGAACATGCCAAGCATTTTTTCTATGTCTATTGGCACACTGTCAACAAAATTGTGATTTTTTACTGACATGTCAATGTGTTCAGGTGGGTGAGTGAATTAGAGTGCAAAAGTCCAGTGAAAATTGTACCAACAGCTAAATTCCTTACAGTCCATACTGAAAAAACAATATCTGTGATATTGCAACACATTCATATTTATGCGTGCCTTGAATATTTAGGACAGAAAATCATAAAATACCACTTCTTATAGGCAGGAAATAAGCATCAATTAGAAAAACATTCTTTCAGTTTTTTTTCTGTTTTTATTTTTCCCCAAATAAACGTATTGAAAACAGATCTTAGGTATTCACCAATAATATAGCCCACATATTGTATCAAGTTAATTTTATTGTTATTGACGCTATAGCACTGAGCACTTTATTAATACAGCATCATAGCTGTATACAGGTTAAGCGTGTACCAAGCAGCATCTATAAACAGCAAATCTTTGTTTCCATATTCGGTTTACTGTTCTAAGTAAGAGCAGTTGAGAATAATACATATATCAATGAACACAAGTAACATAGATGATTAAAGTACCTACTTGCAACCATATTTTTACAGGATTACCCCGTATATTTGAAACTAAAATCATTACCTACATTTTTACAAAGATTATCAAGTTGTTAGTATTATCTGCATGGTCTCATCCACGGACCTTCATTACTGGATAAGCGACTCAGGTTCATGTCCGGTGTAAGTCTCGGCTTTCCTAAAGAAAGGCCTCGTGTTTACGATTCTTTTTTTGTATATCTTAAATAAATTCTCAAAGTAGATGTTTTGTTTTCACAACAGAACAATCTATACAATTGTTTACAAAAAATCAAAAACAATGTTTTAATTGTTAGTGGTAAAACAAGTCACAAGTCAATAGCATCTGTTGCGACGATGTGTTTATATTATAAAATTGTCTAAAAATCTAAATGCGTTTTCTATAAACAAATAGAATACATTTTACAGAAAATATTGTTCATTTTGCAATCAATCTTCTTTTAACAAGGTTCTGACGACAGAAAAGCTTAATTACTCTCACTTCTTGGGGATAAATAAAGCGGTAATGTATTGTATTGCTATCAGTATACTTAACCTTTTGAACAATGTATTTAAAACATGCAGTTACCAAATTACAACATCCATGAAAGTGATATCAAAAACTTTCCACTTGAGATAATGTTGACACAAGCAGACCCTTTCAGACTTACCAGCTTGAGAAAATTTGTCATTTATAAACATCAGGTTGCTGGTATTGTTTTTAGTCATTGCTGTAATATCATCATATTTTTTATTAGTTTCTTGGGAGGCCATCTGGCCCATATCAGTACCACATACTGCAGGTTATATTAACAGTGGCTGGCTGTACACGATCAACGTTACAATTGTGTTTGAGACTGCAGCTTGTTAGTAAACAATACAATGACATTTAATACTGCACAATGTATACAACACCATTAGCAGTTACATTTCCCTTAAGGTTCTTATACAAAAGGTGAGCCTTAGGGGTGTAGGGGAATTTAAAAAAGTGGAATATATCTATTATGTAGAGCTATGTTTTTAGGGCATTTTAACAAAAAATGTAAATCCCTAATATGTATGTGTGCACGCTTGCATGCATGCATTTTCACTTCTTGTAATTCGTTTTATATATTTTTTGATATATTTGCTCTACACTATATTTCTGTAACACTTGTGTACTATTTCTAATCTGTTGTAGGCGGGCAAATCCAGGCAAAGAGCCACCTAGAGCATTTAGAGGGCCAACACTCTCTTCTAATGCTTTGAGTGCCTCCGCGTTCCAGGCAACTCGAGGCCCTGCAAACATGCAAAAACGTGTGTTAGAAATCAATCAATACTCATCTACTCACAATCTATGAGTAAAATCATTTATTCCAATCAAGAGTTTTGTGTCCTGTTCCAAGAAGCAGAAAGTTAACACAGCTATATGCTTTTATCAAAGGCAACTGCTATACACTGAAACTCTGCAGAAAAGCCATAACCTAAGTTATGTATGATATGCAGTTCTTTATATGCATTATCCTTACTTTTAGGCTTGGGTTGTACTTGGCTTGTGGCTGGAACAAGTTGGACACAAGCTGCTGTTATCTGCTGAGGATTTTCACCTGCAATAATAATAATGTCCAGTTTATATAGACATAATCATGCTCTGTATCTGTAAAACATAAACAGGTGGAGAACGATGATAAAGTACAACTAAGCAGTAAAGACACACAAGTAACTGACATAAATGAAGAAAAGAATACAACAAAGGGATATCAGCATGACAGACTTATCAAATGACAGAAAAAGAGGGAGGGAGGAAAAGAAAGGAAACAAAAATCTTTGACATGTATGTATTTATGATATGCAGTTCTTTACATGCATTATTCTTACTTTGAGGTCTGGGTTGTACTTGGCTTGTGGTTGGAACAAGTTGGACACTTGCCACTGTTATCTGCCGAGGATCTTCACCAAGTACAACTAAGCAGCAAAGACACAGATATAATTGACAGAAATGAAAAAAAGTATACAACAAAGAGATATCATAAAATACTTTGCAACAGTGGAAAAACAGAAGAAGCAAATACAAACAGGCAGAATTAATAATAAGAAAATCAATTTAAATGAAATTTATTTTTAATTCATCTCCTTTGCCTATGAAAGCAATGAAATATGACACATTTTTAGTCTCTTTTCTGCTCAAGAGCACAAGGCAAACATGGAATAGTTGACAGTCTTCTAAAGTTTAATAATGCTGAAAGGAACCATAAAAGGCACAATATAATAAAACATCTGTGACAAAATTTGTCTCCTAGCCTTACTTTTCTTTTCCATACTTGTATTGCCTGAAACAAGCGAATGAGAGTCATCTGAAACAGACTGCTGCCAAGTACCACCTGAAATAAAGTTCATTTGCAATGAAAAAATTACTGCTACAGTCTTAATGTATTTATTGAAGATGTCATTCAAGAGGGCTGCTGAATCAAATTAGATATTTGGATTATACTGAAATCAGTTCAAATATTTAACTGTGACATATCGACAATAATTAAACAAATATGTATATACCTATAATACACTAATGAGAAGGAAGTAAACACAATCAAATGTAAAAATTACAGAATGGTTATGAATTCAATGTACTTATAAATATCAGAATATAACATTTTTGATTTTTGATGGGTGCAAACATTAAGCTTCAAAAGGTACTTTCACTTTAAACTTAAAAATAAAAGAAAACATACCAAGAGACTCCAATGTGAAATCCATGCTGAAAATATAGATCTTTTATATTCTCTAAAGGAATTCATGGGAACAATAAATGAATTCTAAATAAATTCATATTACATGTACAATTGTATGTTGACAGTAAAATATCAAAAAGAAGTGAATATCCACAATAACACATAAATGTGAAAGAAACAAAAGGCAAAGGAAAGCAAAATGGCTGAGAAGGATTAAAGAAACTCAAAATAACACTATGGGATCTATACTTTAAAAAATAAACCACACACACACACACCAGTGACTACCTGATTCCTTAATTTTGCTCTGCTCCTAATACAAGTTAACGATACTAATTGTGTACACTAAAAGCATGCAATATTTTTAATCAACAACATTTCAATTACATTTATTTATAGCTAATACAAACATTAAAAAAAAAGTTTATTTGATATTACCTCAATTCTGTCTGAATCTGAACCTGGCTTTGAACTGCATCCTGTGAGGTATCTCTGTGCCATGTTTTTCCAGTGTCTTGTGCATGGTCTGTCTGCTGCATTATACCAGTGTGGACAATCTGTGGTATTATGTCAGTGAGCTGTGAGGTATCAATATGGTCTCTTGGCTGCACTGTGTGTTGAGTATGGTCTGTCTGCTGTATCATGTCAGTGTGATGTGATGTATCAGCATGATCTATCTGCTGCATTATGCCAGTGTGCACAATCTGTGGTATTGTGTCAGTGCCATGTGAGATATCAATGTGGTCTCTCTGTTGAACTGTATCAGCGTGATCTACTATATCTGTGTGTTGAGTATGGTCTGTCTGCTGTATTGTGTCAGTGTGGTGTAATGTAACTGTGTGTTGTGTATAGTGTGTCTGTTTTGATGCATCTTCAGGGTGATTACAATGACTTGCCTTGTCATGTGTTGCAGATACTCTGAAAGCATTATACATATGCCAGTCAAGAACTTAGCATAAATTTTAATCATGTTTTCTTAATAATCTTTACCATCTGTATAGACCTGATGTACAATAGTATGTTTTTGCGCTATTTTTTAAATGCCAGACTACTACATAGTGAAAGGTCACCGTGAAGTCAAAATAATAATTACTAATTTTAATAATATATCACTCACAGGTGACTTACTCTCGAGTCATATAAGGTAAAAAAAATAAAATAAAAAAAAACATTTATCTACCCAAAACGCTATGTGTTTTTCACAAGTATTCTCATCTAAAACTGTGCATGAGGGTGCAGGTGGGTGGGGGGGTAACATATCTAAGACATTACTTTTAAAACACAGTAATTTAAATCATAATACCTTTTGATGGTTATCGTGCATTGCATGAGCTCTTTCATTTGCTTTGTTGACATATGTACAGGTGGATGAAGAGGCAGAAGAGACTCTGGAATCCCATTAACTTCAAATTCACCCCGTTGCAGTTTTTTGTAGGGAAATTGGTTCAGCCCAAGATCCCGTTCTGAGAACACAGCAAACATCTCTATGTACCTCAACATTTTCTATATACATATATTCCTTGACTTGTCAGTGAAACAATTCTAATAGCATCAACATACTATCAATTAAACAATTTTCTTACTCAGTGAAAGCTGTTGCCTTTAAATACAGGGATTGCAGATTTTAAATATGCAGACTGATGTAAACTCAAAAACATTACATTTGTCAAAACAATGACCCTTATAATATTCTTAATAAGCTTTAGATGAAAGAAATGAAAGCATTCACTGAATAAAGCAGCATTACATACATACAGGTAAAAGAATGTCTACTTTTTACTATAATCAATAAAGGGTTTTAGGAAATGGACCACATATAGTCGGTAATCATTCTTATCTGCATTTTAACCTATTATAACAGTTGTTATCATCACAATCAACAATTTTGTAACTATACATAAATTGTTAATATGCAATATTGCGAATATCTAAGTGCACGTGAAATGTATAAAGACACTTACTCGCAATTACTGAAAGCTTCTCTTTCACCTTTTGTCGCAGAGTGATTGTAGTTTCTTTCGTTTCTACAAAAGAAAGATGAAACACCACATTTCCATAAAAATAAAACTGCATAAAAATACTGCTTACAACTTGCAAAACAATTGAATGAGTATCTTAACTGTTGGTGTCAGCTTTGTGTTTCTAATGCAAAGTATTTAGCACTTTACTCCATGCTATAACAACATAAATTTGCTTGGAAATAAAATGTTTCCTCTTATCACAAGAAACTGTCAAAATTGACCAAGAAATTTATGACACAATTCGTAAATGAATCTCTTCCCAGGGATACAGCTGAATTAATCAGTAGAAAGACTGCAAGGTACATGTTAGCCACATAAATCAGTTTTGAGAGATTGCAAACATGGCGAAGACAATTTAAGGCATCCAATACCAATAAGCAAACCTGACGGCAATTGCATGGCTCCAAGAAGGCATATGGTTCATTGGTAATTAGTGATCTATCAGAGTTATTCTGGCTGTGCCAGATCCCTATAATGAGGAAGTTAATGTTGGCAAAACAAGATGACCTAGACACCATCTGTCAATTTAGACAGGAGCGCTGACAGGATCACACTGTGAAGGCGTATAATCCCTTTGGTAATGGCCTCATCTCACGTAGGTTTGAATATTAACAGGACTGTATACACAAAGGAACAAAGAGAAACAGCCATTGATCTGCATAAAATAACTTGCCTGTTTTCTTTTGGTCAAAAGCCAAATCCATGAGCAATGAATGCAGTGTGGGGTTATCTAACATGGTTGCTAGAGGACCAAATCCCCTGCAAAATATTGTATTATTTTGCATGCTGACAATGCACATGGACTGATACTGTGCGTCTGCATTTTGTTTTACTTCTTCTATCTGTAACACACATTCTCTCTGATAAAATTCAGCATGCCTTCATAATTCCAACAGAAACAGCCTCAAATACAGAAAATAAAAATGCAAATCTGATCAGTAATTAATAAAGATGAAACTGACAAGTATCTTCTGTTTCCTTCAAGTGCTGAATGACCTATTTAACTGCAAGAGTATTAGTACTTGTACAACATTACTAGCATTCTTTTATGGTGCACTAATCAAAATTCACACTGTACACTAATCCACACTATATGGTAATGCTTATAAGTTATAGACAATCATTATCCATGAATTACTTTAGTTATATTAAAGTTTATCAGCATATATCCTGTGGCTTTGATAAAAGACAAAAACTAGCAAAGATCCTGAAATGCAATTTTCTGAAAATCACAACTTTCACAAAAAAGCATAAGAATAGTAAAAGAGCTACCATTTTTAATATGTTTCGAAAGCATTTATCTGGGCTAAATCCTTTTAAGGATAAACCCTTAGCTTTTTTTTGATAATTTTCCCTCTCAGCGGGTCCCATGCTTTGCCATTCCTTGGACCACAACTTGCATCCTAGACCTATCTGGGGGTCATCTAGCAAAAAGAAAACAACAATTAAACAGCTTTGGTACGATAAATGCAATAGCAGTGGCCTGAGACAATAGGCACAACAGGTATAGAAAATTTGAAACCTCTAACCATAAAAGGTTATACAGTCAAGAAATCTAAAATAATCTGTACTTTACGTCTCCATATAATAATAAGTATATGATATAAGGTGCTTCAAAGCACAGAAAAAATTAACATACCCTTTTGCTTTTCGCTACAAAAAGCATTAAAGGCGGTTACTCGTTTTTTTGTGCACTGCATGATCTGAACAAGAGAAAAAGTGATAAAATACCAGAAGTGAGAAAAAGATAAAACATACTGCTACTCATGAAATATGGTAATGTTGCATATAATTTATTATCAAAGCAGTACTCATGCAGCTCTGCAATATTTCAGCCAGGTAAAATTAAGGTTGAGTGAAGTGGACTTGTGCCAAAATAAAAGAGTGTTTATCTGTTAATAGTACATCCAAAATCGATATTATAGGCCTACATCTGCTCTGATTTTCATTCACAAATAATACTAAAGTGAGACATGTCTGTCATAGATACAATTTTTTAAGAAAAATCAGTTCTTGATATTCTTGCATGCATTGTGTTTATAAAAGTATGATGTACATTCCCCTGTTTTCTGTGACCCTTGTATATAATTTGTTTCTGGAATTTCTTCAAGACACCATTTTTTAGTGATTTTATTTGCTGAGATCGAACTCATGATTTCATACATCATTAAAATACAAATAAGGCATCAATAATATATTTATATATATAGGCCTATATACTAAAACCGATATATATATGCATTACCAATCCAGTTTTCAAGACTTGGCAGTCATGAAAGTATGCATCTTAGTTCTCTTTCTACCAGGTCTTCTAGTAAACACAGGTACTTATGTATTTATCCTCTCAATTTTCCTGCAACCTATTTATTTCTCTTTTTCGCATGTGCGCACATGATGCAGGCACACACCGTCTTCGTCGCCAATATATCTGTATATCTATATAATTTATGCGGTAATATTGTAAGCATCACTGTCTTCGAATAAAATGTGACAAAACAACTGCATCTATACTCACCAAACTGAACAGAAAACAGAATGAATGTATACTAAATTATCCAAGATTAAAATTCACGCGCCACGGAACTGCCGATGGACTGTGAAAGGCTAGTTAACTCCCCTGACGTCGCAGGGAGGGGGAGCTAAAGGAAGTGGGGGAGCAATTAAACCGTGTGTCAAGTCGACCACCAAACGAGTTGATTACACCACTGCGGCTGGATTCGACCAAATAATTTTATGGTGATTCGACCACAAATACGAGAATTTTGATGTAACTTTTTTGATTTGCTTAATGGTGAAAGCGTACACGAGATCGAGAGAGAGAGAGTGTGTGCGTGCGTGCGCGCGCGCGCGCGCGTGTGTGTGCAGGTCAGTGGCGTAGGAACAGGGGGGGCAAGGGGGGCAGCCGTCCCCCCAAAAAGATGCTGGGAAGGCAAGAATATGAACGTTATTCATTGTCAGCATGGGGCTTGGCCCCCCTTCCAAAGCCGAGCATCTTCCTACGCCACTGCAGGTGGGCGCACGCGAGAGAGAAGAGAATGAGTTAGGAGATCGAAAGAGAGTGAAAGAAGACTACTGTGGCAGTAGAAACTTTAAAGAGTTATTTAAATGCATGTGTGCGTGTGCGTGCGCTCGTGTGCGTGAGAGAAATTAAGTGTGTGTGTGTGTGTGTGTGTGCAGGCGCGGACGAGCGAGAGAGAAACGAGAACGAGTTATAGAGAAAAGAAAGCGAGTGAGAGCAGACCACTGTCACAGTATAAAGAGATTTTAAAGAATTATTTAAATGCATGCATGCATGCGTGTGTGTGTGTGTGTGTGTGTGTGTGTGTGCAGGTGTGCGCACGCGAGAGAGAAGAGAATGAGTTAAGAGATCGAAAGAGGATGAAAGAAGACCACTGTGGCAGTAGAAACTTTAAAGAATTATTTAAATGCATGTGTGCGTGTGCGTGTGCGCGCGCGTGCGTGAGAGAAAGTGTGTGTGTGTGCAGGCGCAGAGAGGAACGAGAACGAGTTATATAGAGAGAAGAAAGCGAGTGAGAGCAGACCACCGTCACAGTATAAAGTGGTAGATTTTAAAGAATTATTTAGATACATGCATGCATGCATGTGTGTGTGTGTGTGTGTGTGCACGTACGGGCGTGCGTGAAAGATAATTAAAGAGAGAGAGGGTGTGTGTGTGTGTGTGTTATGTCGCGCATGAGCGAGAGAGAAAGAAGAACGTGGTAGAAAGAAGAAAGCGAGCGAGAGAAGAACGCTATTGTAGTATAAAGTGATAATTAAATTCGTGACGTTTTAAAGGCGTTAATTACGAGGCCCGAGAGTTTAGTCCCCTGACGTAGGAAGCTGTTATATGGAGCATTGAGTACCGAGTACGCGATTACAAAGTAAAGTAACTTCCTGACAAGTTATGTTGCATGCCCAGTATGGCCTTTTAACCAGTTATACGTATACTCGGTATGGAGTGGACCGGGTGCTTTCTTTCTTTCTTTCTTTCTTTCTTTCTTTCTTTCTTTGATACCAAAATATCAGAAGCTGTTACAGTTGTTGAGCTGACCCATCTTAAATATCAGAGGAAGTACTGCGAAAAGCATTCCACGAAATTTATAGCGAGGCCATTTATTATGTAGCACTGCATACAGTCGCAGATATGATGAAGTCTGATTGTTTGAATGAAAACACTGTTTGGGCTCAAGCCTGAAAAAAAAGATTCCAAAACTGCATCACCAGCAAAATCGCTTCCAGGGTAACGAGTCCTTCTAGTGTGTAGACGCGTAGAGATGTTGGCTCCTAAATGCTGGTGATTAAAGAACCCTGTGTATGGACCCCTAAACATGGATCTTTAAGGAAGATGACTAGGTCTTTATATATAGATGTTTAGGAAAAATTGCCTGGGCTCCAAACTATGGATCTTTACAAAACTATGCAGAATGTCCGTGCTCCCAAGTCATTTCATCTGCTAAGTGGTGAATGGCCTTCGACCCAATTCGCGGCCTGCGCCGTTAGTCACCTTTCCTGAGCCCTATTTCCTCCTCCTGCAGCCTTCTCCTTTGCACTTCGGCCCGAGAGCCTGGCTGAAGGGAAACCTCTCGTTTGTAAGCGGCTTTTGAAAGGAGCTATAAAGCGAGGAAGTCAAGGAGCGGATCGCGGCCGGAACAGCACCCCATGCCGCTGCACCGGCATCCCGCCATGACAGGTCTTTACACCATCGATCCCTGTGCCGGCTGCAACCGCCTCCGATGCCACAGCAACGCATTGTGGGTTTTGTCGCCCCATACAATAGCATGGAGGTCGTTCTGGCTGCCGTCCTGCAGGCCGTAGACAGCAGAAAAGAAATAAAAAAGTACAAACGAAAAACAAAACATTATTTTAAAAAAATTGCTCCGAGTTACAAATGGCCGTGAGATAAGTGTCACGTGCTGTTAGGGTCTGGAATGATTGGCCAGTGTCAGAGGGTTTTTTTTGGTATGCTTTTCAAAAGTAGTGTACAGCTCTCTCTCTCTCTCTCTCTCACACACACACACACACACACACACACACACACACACACACACACACACACACACACACACACACACACACACACACACACACACACAAGATTAGGTCAAGAAATATTTTGTGTCCGTCTTTATTGCCGGAACTTACTTTTCTCAAGTAAAAGATTGTATTCTCGATTAAAATAAATGTTCTTGTCCTATAATATCTTTGAACTATCTTGGCTGCCTCATTCTCGCTGCCTAACTGTTGCTTCCTTGCGTGATGTCCTGCTCCGATATTGACTAACCAAGCTGAATGATTGCCTCAAAATTTAACATTTCTACATCGAAATAAATAAATGCAGATCTCTCTCTCAATGCTGAATATCGGAAACTATATTTAGTATCACGACCACTGTATAACTGGGATTTAAGTCTCATTAAGAAAGTAATAATAGCTATAATAATGGTTATTGAAGAAAAAGAAATGTTTAGAAGAAAGTTTGAAATATTAATGAGCCTTGCTCCGCGTTTAACAGCGCTGTCAATCATCAAACACGCACGCAGGATTTGCTTGAGATTGTTGCTGTCGGGGAACATTCTGGATTCAGAAACATTTTAATCAGGCGTACATTATGTGATGCTTCATGCAAATGTACTGGACTAAAGAATATCACAAAGTTTGACAACTATGCACGTGCTTGCAGGTAAACAGTTTCAAGTAAACAAAGAGAGATGTAAACAAAGATACAGAATGCGAAACAAAGAATAAGTTAGCTGATCAGAAATGTACAGAAACAGGAAGACGCGGGACACACACACACACACACACACACACACACACACACACACACACACACGTGGCGCGCACAGATAGAGAAGATAAATATGATAAATTTGTATATTCCTTAGGACATCATCATCATCATCATCATCATCATCTTTTCTGGAGAGCAACTCTGGTGCTTGGTCTTTGAGGCTGTCTCTAATTTCTTACCACCGAGTCCGATGCTTACTTATCATCAACTTAGTCCTTGGACAGATCTTCACGGCGTATGGTGCTGATACATTTTCAAGGAGTTCATCAACATTTTGTTCTTTACCACCTAATCCGTTGGCATCATCGAAAAATCACAAATTAGTATTGTCTTTCTGATGGTATCGACTGAAACCTGGTGAGTTCTTCTAGTGCATTCTGCGTGATTCTTTCAAAGATGTCGAACAATGTGAGGGGAGATTATACAGACTTCTCGAACGCCAACTGTTGTTTTGAACCTGTCACCGATACAGTCGAGCCCTACCCTCGCGGCTTTTGCCATGGAGACGTGCCATGACCCTTGGTCAGGTTGGCTTTGATGTTGTACCTTTAAGCTGCCAAGTCCTACATAACACTCTGTCTAACATACAACACCACAACTTGCTTTTTTTTAATACAGACCTGACATATTGCTAAAAAGATCGGGGAAGTCTCAGATAAATAGAGAGAGTTGAGCTTAATATTTATCACGAGTGTATTGCGATATTATATTATATATTGCGAGAGAGATAGAGGCCAGACTATTTTGATTGTGTATATAAATAATGCAACAGCATTTATTTATTCAGATAGATAGATAGCCTTGAATACTTTGAATGTGTATGCACGTATTATAACAGCATTCATGACACATTTTCATATTATCACTTGCCAAATAGCGATTGCTCTAATGCGAAAAGCCGACAACAGGTACCGGCGGGCCATCATATAACTGGTCGTCAGATGGATTCAGTCAAGAAATGAATGAATGAATGATGATGATGATCGTAGTTTGCATTATTTATCAGGAAAATGGGATGTTAAATTAGAGCAATAATTTATTAGCTGTCAGCTACAAACCGCATTTTTTGAGGGGAGACAACGGCCTGTTCACAACAAGCTTGCGCGCTGTCTAGCCGGGTCTCTCTCTTTTATCTCACACACACACACACACACACACACACACACACACACACACACACACAATCGTGTACTTTCAACCACATTTTTCCCTCTCTCTGTCTTTGATTTCTCTCTCGATGTCCGTCTTCTTTCTTCTCTCTGTCGTTGACGCTGTTTTCTCGGCAGCACTCACCCCTCCTTTCTGTTAGAAAGATGGTTGAAGAAAAGTCTTTATTTAGGCAAAACTTGTCCTGTTTGTTGGTGTCCATACTTTCATCCCCTCTCTTCTGTATTTAGGCTTCCAACAATAAATAACACATGTATGGACCGTATGGGCATTGATAGTAACAGGCTCACTGTGTCAAGGGCGTGACATTTGAAAACCAACTTTTATCTTTTGTAAGCGGTCAGGTACCCACATGGGGCTGAGTAGGAATGGGGAGTTGTCCAGCCGCTGTTTAGGGTCAGCCTGGAATACGTTCCCTTCTGGATAATCAGCAGTGATGGATTATTCTGTTTACTGTTCTCTACACATTATCTTCTTAAGCCAGACACTTATTGTCGGATATGTGACTATATGACAGAATATATACAAATTTGCCAAACATGTTCCCTCAGTAATGTAGGGGTAAAATGACAGCGCTTAGGGAACTTCTTTAGACGCACTGAAATGTTTTAATTCTCATGGTGAAAAGTATAACTACCTACCTACACAATGTATGACAGTGACGTAATGCCAGTGTCACGGTGAGATGCCGCCATCCGTTTTAAACAGAAAGGTGCTTAATTCTTTGTGTGGATCCCAGACTGTGCACGCAAGCCAGACATCAATTCTCCATATAGTTTCATGTTTATCCGCTTGCCGCATACAGTGTGCGATGTACGGCAGTGAGACGCCCGCTTGGCGGTTACCTGGCAGGTGTGGAGGAAGCGAAGACGACATCCCACTCCGTGCTCACCTGCCGACCCCCCCCCCCCCGTGAGACTGACTAGATCACCGACTGGACACCCATCCCCTTCCACCTCCACCTCCCGGCTGGCTGATTTGCCGCGAAAATACTGCCGAACCAATCGATCGATGCAAAGCATCGATGCATGAGGCTGATCCTATCGGCTACCGGCGGAAAGTGAACTGGCCTCACGGCACGGAGCGGCGTTTGTAAACATCTAAACAATTGTTAGCGCTACCTGACGGCGCGCAAGATTTTCAGATGAAGGCGAGAGGGCGTGGGTGGCTAACTAGCAAGGCGAGCAGACATCGAACGGAGACAAAGATAAGGATCCCCTCCCCCTCCTACTACATATATGGAAAGCAGCCTGATGTAAGCCGCGGTAGCTAACCGCTGGAATAAAAAATAGTGGCGATGTGGTTGGAGGGGAAGATACAGAGGGAAGTCGGTGGTGTGCATAGTGCTAGCGGCGAGCTGGAAATTTTTTTTTTTGGTTGCCTACAACGCAGTACGCTGGTGTTGAACTTTCTACCTGAGGTTACCGATTGTTTTATTGTTCTGGAGATTTGTTCATTATGCTAAACGACTCTATTCCACTCTCTTTTTTTCCGAAGGGGATCGCTATGCGAAAAACAAGTCTCTGACGATCATTTGACACAAAAATCCCACGTCCCGGTAAAGAAGTGGTAGACTGGTTGTCACTAAACACAGGGACAGGTTGAAGTATGTTCACAGGGCTGACAATCGGAGGTTTGGTCTTCCACCCGTTTCTCTCCTTTTCCCACGGGAAAATCGCAACTAGGGGAAAATAAATATTATGAAATAAATCAGCGTAAAAGCAGGATAAACCTATGCTGTCAAAGGATGCTGTGCATGTAATTCCTGAAATATCAACAAAAGGCCAAAGTAGAGGGATGAAATGTTGAGTATGAAGTCACAGCTGGAAGAGTTAGCTGAACATGTGAACCCGGATGAATCCAGGTATCCCAACCAATTAAACACAAAACAGACGTAAACATGTTTTTTATAACCTTATCAACGCACTAGTGTAGGATTTGATGCTAAAATTAAAACATTCGACGACATTTATTCCTTTCTCCGAACATCGGGTCACTTCGTTAATTTTCGGTTTCAATTGTCTGAGGCTGCCTTTTCTCCTCCGTGCTGACTAACCATCATTACCTGAACACTACTTAAGCCCCTTTGAATGATTAATATAGCAAAGAAATTTGGTAAACACAAGTAACCCGGATTTCAGATGAAATAATATCTCGGCAAACATCATGGCATCTTTTCTCAGATTCCAGATACCCTTTTGCGTCGTCCATAAATTACCATTAGTAAACACGGAGGACTGGTCTGCTACACACGTGATCGGGAAACCCGTAGTCTCGGTGCACAATAATGGACGGAGCTGGATAACAATCTTCTCTCGCAAATACGTTTCTTTGCATGGTGCCACACTCCGACTAAAGAATGTAAACTTGATCTAGCCGGTCCACCTTTGGAATTCAAGATTCGATGCATGTATTTCTTTTCCCCACTCTATACTCACGAATAATGACAGCTGTAATAAAAGCTGAAAGCAACATAATATGCAAACTAAAAGTTTGATCACCCCCAAAGAAGAAGCATTATTATTATTATTTTTTAGTATACTTCTTCCCCAAATAACGATAGCGTAATTATAAAAGAACTTTAATAAAACACAGATCGTAAAAATGCTTTACGAATCTGTTCTTGGACCAAATCGTGACTAGCTTCAACTCACAAGAAAACAATCAGAAATGCATGACGTACAATAAACAATAAAGAAATTAATAAATAAAATTTTCATATCATTTATGTTGATCTCGTCCAATGCAAATAAGTCAGAATACTTCATACTTTGGTCCCAGGCATACTATTTTAACGATGACCTGTAATTGCTTTTCAAACTTTATTTATGTAAATTATTTGTTACAATACATTTAACTCAGAGCGAAAACCATTCAACCATTCCTACTTTAATTCTTACTTTAGGGCACACAGGACAGCGAATGTAATTTTCAAATGTTGACATAAATAATTTAATATTAACGTCAATAGTTATGGGAACCTACAATTGAAAGACCGCGAAATCATGCTAATAAAATAATATTTACTCAAGAAGAAAAGTGTAAGTGCACCTTGTGGTGGGGTTGCACTAAATGCCTTTGAGACCGTAGAGGCTGTCTCCCCAGGATTAACTTAAGACTGGTTAACAGCTGCTACAGCCAGAGAAAAATCACCTGCGACTGAGCGAAATCTGAACCCACGATCTGCAGCTTTCTACCATATTGGTATTACATCTTTTGACCGTTAACGTATGACCTTATGTACAGTTTGAGATCTCGAATCGATCCCCTCTATGGAGTGGAGAGTCTTGGGAAGGAAGAAAGCATCTGTACCTAACCACCCCACCCCACCCCTATCACATTCTGACTACGAATGGTAGTATTATTTACTTGTCATTTATGTCTCTTGTTCACCTTAGTTTGAGTAAAATGAGAAAGCTGTTGTGTCATCCGCTGCATTAATTGTTCAAATGTACTTGAGTATGCCAGCTGTGTTATTTGTAGAAATTTGCGTTTCACAATGTCTTTCAATGATTGAAAAATAATTGACTGTGCTTCAATGACGTGCTCCGTTCGCTCTTAGCACGGACTTGTATTACTGAACTGCTTGCAGACGATTTTTTTCAGCGAAGTCATAGAACGAGGCTGGTTACGATATAGCTTCCGGTTTAGTCACGTTTAAGTTTAACTACTAGAACGAGGCTTTGGACGATATAGCTTCCGGTTTATTCACATTCATTGTTAAGGCTCGCCGAGACTAACATCGGAGAACTTCGCAAGAGGCTCATCGTTGGTCTCAGCAGACAGACAGCAATCCACCTATACACGTCCGTGCTCTTAGTGCCAACTGTTTGAAAGTGTCCCACTTTGCTTCAGAATGTAAAAAAAATCACAGAAAATACAGTAAAAACTGAAACTGTACTGCTGAGCCAAACCTTCCGCCACACAACGTGTGTATTATGCACGTGCAAGTCACGGGTAGTGTGAACATCGTTGGCTGCTTATTTATAAGGCGGAGGTCTTAGGTCAAGGTTCCACGATGACATCTCCACTCACCATCGTCCTGATCGTGATGACGGACTTCTGGCACCAGCGGCAGGTTCAGCAGGCTAACTAGTCAACACGTTCACCTGTGGTGGCTCTCATCAAGCACCTCTGGGACTTCCTGGGATGTCACGTTCAGGCCAACCACCCACGGGCAGCAAACAAAGCCTATAGCTGTTGTGGTCATTGTAAACATGAGTAGCTGGGCATTTCCTCAAGCGACTCTATGGACTTTTGTTTTATTCTAGAAGGATGCACAGAATGTGGGGCAGCAGATGGCGGTCACAAGTTTTTCACTATGCTCTGACAGTTCTTACAACTTTTTGATTCGAAGGTGGGGTTGTTTGATTAGAAGAGTTGGTTTACAAACGAAATTTCCCTCACATTACTATCAAAAGGAAAGCAGATAACCACGTGGTTACAACAGTGACCTCCGAGCCCGGAGGAGCGCAGGTTCGATGCTTGAGGAAAGATAAAGCAGGGAGAGGAGATGGGCGTCGCCCTTATAAAAAGCTGGCCACAGGAAATGCGCGAGTTATTTATTGAAATAAATCTGTTTCTGGAGAAGAAAATGGTCAACCGAACTGGCATCACGTGGCAACCGCATGATTTCTGAAAAATCAGTGAAAGGAATATACGGTATCTCGATTTTTAGAGTTAAATTTTCCCTATTGATATTTCATTTTCTTATCAGCTTATTCAAGGGAAGCTATATCGCTTTTGAAGGACCAAACCTGTGCATCCACAGTTATGTCCCATATTAAAACGCCTGCATTTTGGCGCAGCCGGCGTAAAAGCCCACAATATTGCTTGTCTACCTTTTGATTACATTATTTGGAAAGTTTGTATTTCACTGTCAGAACACATAAGAACTATACTGGTTACTGCTTACACCCGATCTACAATAAGGGATTGTAGCTTGGCGGCAAACCATTAAAATTTTATATATCTAGTATTTGAAAGAAAGGGTACGTGCAAAAGAAAAGCTGAGAAGTGTACTTGACTCTGGAAGAGAAGGTCTCTGGTTTAAACTACCCTTGAACACCCTACAACAAAGAATCTGAGTTACCAGAGAAGGCAAAGTCAGGGGAAGTTGAGGGCTGGATTTTGTCTTCAACTTACTGAGCCCTAGACAAGGTAAACCACTTACTTTCTATGCATCCCTACCTTAAGGTTATAGAATACCTTCACTCCACCTTACAGTAAAGATAGGTTACATGTAAATTGATCAAATTATTAGAAGTTCATGGTGAAGAATTTTTCAGTTGATACTAATTTCATCTTTTAAGTCATTTATACTTTCTTTTTCTTCTGTTTGAATCTTTTGTCTGTTTATACCTTGCAAAAAAGAATAGTTTTGACCTTATTGAAATGTTTTCACATCTCATTAATGAGAAATCCAGCAGTCTGCATGACTACAACCTGTCCTGCTCATGTAAATGCAGTGTTAAGATACATGTACAGTTAGCACACCTGACAATAAGCCATGTTCCTGAAATTTTGAACCATGCAAGTGGTTACCTTTTACTCATCAGAGCAATACAGCAGAGGATTATATCTTAAAAATGCAGGATGAAGTAGGAAAATGAATTATTACTTTCATACTTTCATAAAACAACCACAAGAAAATGTTACACACGATTGTGGGGGTTTGGAAGAGATGATAGAGAAAAAAAGAATTAAAAAAGGAGCAAAGAGGAAGCAAAATGTCTGATAGACACCCTGCATCACAGTCAACAACTTTTAAAATAATTTTTATATAATTTATTGGCATAAAAATAATCAAAAATCATTACTGCTCTCTCAAATAACAATAATAATAATTGAGGAATGTACACCCAGCAATAGTATATGATCCCAAAAAGTTGACCAGATATTCTTTTCTGACTGGTGAAGAAAGATACATTAGACCAGAATTTCTTCAACCATATCATCAATGTACAAATTGCTTAATATTTTAATGATCAATATGTGAAGGAGGCCTACCACATGGTGCCTTCACATTTTGGACCTGCTTTAACAAGCTGTACATGGTGAGAATAATAAGTGACATTCTACTCAATTTGACAAATGTAGAAAAAAAGAGTTTGACTAACATCCAGCCAATCCATCAATAAGACAACAAAACTTGATTTAAAAGATAATTGGCAAAAACACTGCATATCCATATGATGAAAGCAGTCAGTGCTATAGAACTATAAACAGATCCAAGACATCTTGTTAACAGTGACAGAAAGATTTCAAATCATTTTTATATCATGGCAGATTACTATAGTCAAAATAAGCAGCATTTATCTATGTGTAAAGATATACATATTTTCCTTAGGGTACTTGAACACATTTAGAAGAAGTAAAAAAACAAAAAAAAAACCAAATTTTGAAACAAGAAGTAAGAAACTAGTATAATCCTTTTCTTCGCACCAGGAAAACCCCTTCCCCAGAATCAAATTATATATATATAAATAGCAAAATATATTTTGTATTATCAATAAAGCATTTGGCATACATCATTATCTACAGGAATGGAACAATATACTTCCTATTAAAAAGATTTTTATAACAGATAATGAATGCGTTTTGTTTCCATGTCAATTCAGTGACAGCTATTTATATTATGTGTACATCAGGAAATTCAAGCCAACCACAATGCATTGTTCTGTTTTTTGCCCAACTCAGGCAGAGTACTGTCACAGATGCATTTCTTTACCAACATGGCACAGTGCAGTATTCTAGGCACAGTCAAACCTTTTCATAAAAACCTTTCTGATTATGACCCCCTCTTAGTTACGACCCAAAAATTTTTCAGGGATGCATTTTGCTGCATAAACCTCATCTCTGTTATGACTCTCTCCCCAACTGACTTACAACTGATGGTTTATGCTCTATTACAACTTTTTGGCAAAAGTTGCGTGTTGAAAAAAATTAAGTACATTTTTAAATATACTGCTTCTGGCAGCCCATTTACCCTATAATTTCTGCAGAACTCACATAAAATAAATACATTTTAAAAAAGAGGCTGATTGTTCTATGGGTCCTGTCACTTTAACCCAAACTATTTAGCCCCAGTCTCAAAAGATGAACTGATCTCCAGCGACAGGGGTAGAACATTTTAAGAGAGCGTCTTTATCTACCCGGGTACATATGTATTAATCAACTGCTTACCTGGAGAGTTGGTTCTCCAATAAATCTTCAGCACAGCATAACAACGGCAGAATAAGCATGACCAAGTGAAAGCAAAAACGAAGAAAAAGCATCATGATATAGTTTTTAAGATCATTATTTCAACAATTACATAAATAAAGATGAATTTATAGATAGTCATGATTCAAGGAATGAAAGCAGACTGCTTGATCTCCCTGCTAGGACCCGATTTTGGTGGATTTTAGTGAGTCTTGATAGGGAGGTTTTACTGTACTTGCAAAAATTCAACTAACGTCCTCAAGTCCATCGGTGATAATAGGCACTTGAAAATGATCCATGAAGTAGCGCTTCTCCACTTCACAATTCACTGTCCATGGAATGACATGAACTCCAAGATCTTTCCACCATTGTACTTCCAGTCTGATAATGTAAAGAAGCCAATGTGTATAATAAGTCACAGAGAAGAGATTATTGTCAACATTATTCATTTTCCTCACAACTCAAAGATTAAAACATTTAAACAACAGTAATTTAAAGGCCATATTTTCTTTTTATGAATAAAATACAAAGATAGAACTGAGACCACATTTAAAGAAAACAAAATGGCAAAGAGAGTGAAAGCAGAATGATTAGTACAAAAGATGCAGCTTTTTGTTGGCTGTAAAACAGTCCCTTAGTAAAAATAAAACACAGTAGCTGAGGGCTCAATCCGACATCGGGGAAAAATAAGCTACAAGCAAGACTGAATGAATGCACTGTGTGAAAGATTTGCAAAAAGGTGCACCTGGTCAACATCCTCAAGACACATTAGTTAAACTCAAAGATTCAAGGAATAATTGCATTCAAAAGTGAAATACAGTCTCTACAGCAGTGAGTTAATTAGGTGGGCTTGTTATTGTCTTCTTGTCCATCATCTTATTCATCATCTTTTAAGTCAGTGTCTTCAATAAAACTTTTATCTTAGTCCTGCACATATGTATCTATGTTTCTCTATGATTAAAAAGAAAATGAGAAGCATACAGAACAAAGAAGTACCTGCTCAGGCTTTGTTTGTTTATCAAGAAGAATGAGTTGCCACAAATAAGCCAGGTCAGAGAATAAGTCACCCAGCTATAGATCCAATCTAAATATGGAGAAAAATAGTTGAAAATGCCTGCATGTTTTGGGGTAATACAGTCCACCTCACATGAAATTGCATGCTTTCGAAAGGTCAGACCAGTGATCACTCTTGGGTTCATGGCTCTCACCTGAAAGATCATAGTAGTAGTTTTCTTGTATCTCTTTAGAAACCCTAAAGAAATTTCTAAGGAAAGAAATCCTACTTAAGTATTGTGTCCTCTTTGTGAATAGAAATTTTTAAAATTACCATAAAAAGTATTTAAGTAAAGGTGATGAAATCACAATTATAATTTTAGTGAATTTTTAATAATGTTAAAAATAGGTTTAAATTCAGAATATTTTTGTTTCTACAGAAAAATTCCCAACAGTTAATTTGAATCAAGGGTGCATTTGACTGAAGTCATTTGCAGGTACTTGACATCCTGCCTGACCCTCTGACCAGAAAGTTATATATTCTTTTCAATGTACTAGTATGATGCACCTTGTAGATGACATATGGGTTGAATGAGCAAACAGCAGCTGTATCATACAGAAGTGGATAGTGGTTGAAAAGCCCATCTATAAGCAGTGCGGTCTGAAAATGAGCAGTAAGAATTTTGCATGTATAAATATTCTGGAAGATCTTTCTACCTACAGCATGCAACACAAAATATCAAATCATTTATATATATTTATTATTCCCTATTGCTGAAGACAAACTTGCATTTATATCTTTAAAGAAAAGCAAATCTATCATCGAAAAGCCCATAATGTCTCATTTACTTCTGCAACCTGGAAAGACTGTAACTGTAAGTAATGGAATTAATGGCTATGTTTAATTTGTTTTACAAACATGCTATTTTGTCTTCTTTTGCATTTTCCTGGTAGTAATAATGAGCTTAATAAATTAAGTTACTCCAAGACAGATGATTCTAAATGATAACCATAAGAATGTTGGCCAAGTTAACAGTGTGACATTTGCATTATAAAACTTATAATAATGAGTAGCAATTCACTTATCTGTTTATTCATACAGATCAGGCCCACCTGATAAGCAGAATCCTTGCAGTCAATGAAGAGAAGCAGATTGTACTGAAGGCATTCCTGAACACACTCTTCTAGGGTTGGAACTCTCACTGGATGCTCATAACTGAATTTAAAAAAAAAGAGATCGCTGTGAATATTTCAGCAATATTAATAATAAATGAAAGATTTGTATAGCGCATACTCACAATCATAAGGAGTATGCTGTTAGCTCTTAAAACAAGAACCAGAAGAGCAGAACAGGATAGCATTTAAGGGACAGAAAAATAAACAACAGCACTGATGATGAATAAAAGACAAATATAGAAAGCACAAAGAGGAACCAAGTAACAAAAACTGAGAATATCGCGATTCTGCAGAGGAAGATCACTAGGAAAGTAGTAACGAGCAGAAAAAGGTTGGGGGGGATGGGTGAAGGACTACCATTGTGTTGACTGTGTTAGTAATAATGCTCAAGGAAGAGGTTGTTTTCAGTGCAGATTTGAAAGATTCAAATAAAGGTAGATGGCGGATATGGAAAGGGAGAGAGTTTCATTGTTTTGATGCACAGTAACTAAAAATCCCGTGACCGTATGTTCTTCTAGTGACTGGAATGTTGGGAATAGTTAGGATACGGTCCTCAGGTAAAGAGCTTAGTTGTCTGGCTGGGACATAGGGTAAGAGAAGTTCAGAGAAATAGTCAGGACAGGAGCATGTAAAGAAATTAAAACATCGCATGGACAGTTTATACTGCATGCGAGAGCTGATGGGTAATCAGTGCAAAAATGGAGAGGAGTGACATGGTCCCGTTTCTTAGCTTTAAGCACCAGACATGCAGTAGAGTTCTGTACTTTCTGCAGTTTATGGATAGGGTATGAGGGGTAGCCTGGTAGCAAGGAGCTGCAGTAATCAAGCCTAGAAAGAACAAACACACAGTGGGCATAGAGGGAAAGTGACAGATGGCGCTGATCTTACATAACTCAAAATAAGCAGACTGACAGACAGCTGTAACTGGTTTATCAAGGGTTATGTCTGCAGTGACGGATGATGTAAAGGTGATGTTGGTTTCGCCCACCTTGATGTAACTGGCAGAGTGACAAGTGAAGGTTGATTTCTTCTAGAGCATTGGAGAGCTTCCATTTTATCACTGTTTAGTTTAAGCTTGTTTTTTCCATCCATTCCATAATGTAACTAATACAGTCTTCTATAGTGCTTGTAGCAAAGTGAAACTCACCAGGTGGAGTGGAGCAATACAGTTGTGTGTCGTCAGCATATGATTGATGAGAAACATGGTGAGACTGGATGCATGATGAAGTGAGTTTGTGTACAGAATAAGATGATTTTTCACCTAAAAAGACATAGCTTTTTAGATGTGAAAATATATATAGGTTTCAATACAATATACAACACACTGATGGCATCAGAGCAAAATTTCCTAAGCATGACACTACTCCATCTCATCAAAGAGGAATGCATATAGGTCAAGTTAGGGTCACAGAATAGTGGCCATTGGTGCAATGAGTACAACTTGCTTAAAACTGCTTTCACTGCCTTTACTTCACTTGGCATAATGTCTTTATTTACCCTGATGAAATGATAAATCAGATACCCTTTCTTCTGAGAAACTGCAGGAAGTTTTCCAGCCACAGGTCTGAATAGTTTACAAACCAATGACTTTGCTCTGAAGCTGCACTAATCTCCCTACTATTCCCTCTTGAATAACCTTTCAAACTCAGATAACCTTGCAAAAGGACTAAAGCAATTTTTAACCATTATATGACATGTTTCACATGTATCCAAGGTAGCATGCTTGCAGGAACACCCACACAGACACACACACACACACATGCACTTGCAACATTTAAACATGCAGCCAGTAATTTTCACAAGACTATCCTCCCTACAAGTTATCAGGATCAGGATATATGGATATTGCGCATGATATCAAAGACCTATTAGCTTGTTCCTAATCACCTGTTTTTATGTTGGGCTGAAGCATCCAATCTTCTTATCTGATCAAAAGTCATTTGATGAACTTTACCATGTCCATCTGTTGTGCGATCTACTGTGTCATCATGAAGCAGAATCCCTATTCCATCTGCAGTGAACCGCAAGTCAACCTCTACTCCTGCTACCCCTTGCTTGGCGGCCTGCATGTTCATTGAAATGAATGGATGTGTCTAGTTTATAAACAGTTCTGCTGTTTGAAAGTAGATGAAGGAATACAACTAAAGAGGTTTCTTGAAGATTATCACAACTCTACTCTGGAACCGAAAGGGTATGCCTTTAATGATAAATAGCACGTTCATGTGAGATTTTATAGCTTAAAACAGTTGGTCTTTCTTTAAAGTGCTAAAAAATGCCAAATGCTCAAGCAAACAAACTCGTCTATAGCTATAATTACTCGTCTATGATGCATTCACGCATGCTTTTGTATAATAGCAAAAGAAAACAATTGTGGAGAAAAGGAGGATGAGAAACACTCCTCTTTCTCTCTCTCTCTCGCACACACACACACACACACACACATAGGTGACATAGTACCCCGACCACACACAAACATATATATATATATACTCGGTTCGAATTATACATATAAACACCCACACAGCTTACTTCACGAATTGCTTGCAAAGTATTTTCAGGAGCATTAGTACAGCCTCCACGATGTAAAATAGTGCGACGAAGAAATGGATCGTCTGCACTTTCTTCTTCAGGAGACGGCTCCTCAAACTTCCGCATAAAGTTGGTCAATCTGGCATTAGACACTTGCGGAAAACTGAATAAATATGTTGCAGCAAATACAGCGACCGTCACGGAAACTGATAGCAACTTACCTCCTAAGATTCCAAACACTGAAAACAGAATGAAAATATTAGACGCAAATATACTATTCCTATTACTAGTTACATCCATTCTCTTTCCGTTGAAAGTAATTTAAGTGGCGTCCACAGACTGAGATCAAAGAAATCTGTGGCGGCGTCCGTTTGTTGCTCGTGGAGTTCGCGTGTCAAGAACGGCAACTCTCACAACAAAGTCTGGGGGTTAGTGAACCTGAGTAAATCCTCGTTGCTAGAGACGCTGAACGGATCTCCTAGCCTTACCTTAAATGCTTTATGTAGATCAGAATGGGAACTTCTGGGAATGTTTGAAACAATCGTGAGTTCTGTTACAATTTCATAAAGCAATAACAGAAAAGGATATCATACCTCGTCTAGACGAGGTTAATCCAAAAGGGGTGAGTACCGCGCCGCATTCAGCGTCGATCGACACTACCTGCTCTAATATACACCAGTCTCAAATTAGGGAGATTTAGATGTCGTGACTCAGGCACGTCTTGCTCCTGCGGTATTCCGCGCCTGAGTGACTATTCTTTCCTTCCCGCCAAAAATCTAGAGCTGAGGCAAATACTCAGTGTCACGATTAACCCTTTCCTCTCTGGTCGACGTTTTCGTTCATTCTCTCATACATTCTGTCTATACGTTTTCGTTCATTCTCCCATACATTCTGTCTATACTTTTTCGTTCATTCTCCCATACGTTCTTTCTATACTTGCAGTCCGTAAGTCGCGAAGGGGTTAAAACATCAAAAGAAAGCACTATGGCATGGACTGGTCCGTGACAGCAGATGGACACCGGATCAAGATGGCGTTAGAATGCTACATGTGTTGGACAAGGCGTCGCTTCCCAATGTCATTCAATAGTTTTTCGCTGTCAGTATTAACAACGGTTCATTTTTATCGAAAAAAGTTATGAAATCCATACAAACATACATCAGATTGAGAGTATAGGGATCTGGGGAGAGGAGACAGCCGCCAAGCGCAGCAAGCAGCGCCCTACAGTGACGCTTCAAGCCACTGAAGTTGAATACCTGTCTGCCTTATTGTCTGATTCTATTTAACGAGCTGAATATTGCATTATCCATTTTGCAGACACAGTAGCAAGCAAAGGAAGTGTAATCCTTTGGTGCAGGATGAGAGCCGAAGGACTCGTTTGGTAATAGAATGTCACGATGGTAACGTCTTTATTTAATCGCATAACTCTGGAAGATACCCTTTAAACCTAACCCTGAGGCAGGCCTGACCAGCGGGAGGGACAGGCAAGCTGATGTACCAGAATCGCGGCTGTGAAATAGGTCCATCGGTGGGCAGTGTATTTTTTATTGTTGTTTACAAATTTTTATGAAAAACACCAAAGCATTAAACAGGGATGTCGAGTTTCACCTGTGCAGTGTACTACTCTCAGTCCTGGTGGCGTAGCTAAGTGAGCTAGTGGGGTAGTAGAGCTAGGGAAGGTGGTGTAGTCAGCGCTATGATGTTCTTGTCACGCTGGACGCGACTGATGTCGTAAGGTCGCTGGACCCGGATTATTTCTGGTCTAAAACAGGGGTGGGGAACGTCCGGAATAATTTGCCAAGGCAGCCTCAGATTTTAGTAACTGTATAAGATTTTTTCATAACAGCATAAATGTATATTAAGTTAATACTATTAATAATATCAACAACGTAAATTTTGAGGGAGAAACAAGGAACTCCGTTACGGGATAAACAGGACGCATACGAGTACATGACAAGACAGACATGTATGCTTCTCGTCGGCTGCGCGTGAATGATTTCGGAGAATTATGTATGCATGTGACCCTCACACCAAGTGGCTGGTAGACCACTTTCTGTCGACTGTTGATACGTGTAGAACATGTTGGCTCTTAAAATAAATAAATAAATAAATAAATAAATAAATAATCATAGACATTGCTGTGTACCTGAGTTTACAGTTCAGACACTTCCAACATCATCCTTTCATGGATTGTCAAAGGATAATCTCTGACTGTAACAAAATCCTTGAGTGTATTAGGTTATCGTTGCATGTACATCACACTTTTATTGTAAAACATCTGTATAAGGACTCTGTCAAAAGAATGTATGTGTACCTATTATTATTATTATTATTATTATTATTATTATTATTATTAATGTTCTTTCAATCACAAATAGAAAATCGTGCACTAGGACAAAAGAAAGATTGTTCTACTATACTGTCTTTTAATAATAATAATAATAAACAAGAGCAATTTATATAGCACATTTCCCGACTTAGCAAAAGGCTCAGTGCTCTTTACAAGAGAAAGGCCAATAAACGTGCATAGCGCACATACAGACACACTCCAATATATGTCAACAACAACAACAACAACAACAACAACAACCCCACAAAGGAAACACTAAACTCTAGCTGTGCTGTTGTTGCTCTGCTAAGTTGGATCCTTACGTGGACCAGGAGTTAGTTGTTACAATTCTACAGCTTGGAAAGCCATTGTGTCGTCTGTGGGGAACGCAGAATAGATCAAGAGATACTCGGGCCAGCAGAGCTGAAATCACCAGAAGACTACTGGTATCGATACAATCACAAGCAGAGAGAAACTGCATGAAAATTTTAAAGCAGAGGACTGTGTGATCTTCAAGTTATGTAAAGTCCATTGTAATGACAACTCGGAAAAAACAGAAGAAACCGTCAGGCAGAAAAGACCGGCGGTCGATGGGAAATTTGAAAGTCGTCGGGGAAAATAAAAGTCAAACAGTCCTGCACAGCAAAGAAAAAAGCACTAGCCTAAACAATGAGCACCAAAAACACAAAAATTAGTCAAAAATACAAAAATTACTGAAAGCTGCCTCCCTCAAGCCTGTAAGGCGAAGGGACACCCCTCCGAAGAACTCCTAAGAACTTTCTCATGATAAACGTTCATGTTACATACTACAAGCACTTGTTTCACTATTCTTTTTCTTTTTTAGTGAGATATAAATTTACACCGTCACTAACTTCAAGCGTGTGGGGAATTCCAGGTTTTGTATTCGATTTGTAGCACCAAGATTTTCTTGGCAATCAACGTTGTACGTATCCTGTACAACTGTATAAAGCAAGAAACTAAATACAAATGCATAAAGAAAAAGGAAAAGTATCATACAAGCAGAGGCAGGGGGTAATTAGTGGTTTACGGCAAGGCAGCCAGCCCCGTAAACAGATGCCACCTGCAGAGAATGCCCGAGACGTGCCCGAGACGAGAGCTGAACCCAGGACAGCCAACCTTCACTGCAATGATGACAGGCGCTAACCACTGCGCAAGTGGGCCGCCATCTCCAAGAACGGCAGTTCCACGCCAGATATCCGCATCAGATATGATCTGGCATAGCCATAAGATCAGGTTCACTACCAAGTACAGTCTGTACTAATCCCTGGTAGTACCGTTCCTTGCCTACAGATGTGACAACTACAATACAATACAACTTTATTTATCTATAAGAGCAATTCAAGATAGTCCTCGTATTACCTGTAAAACACACACACACACACACACACACACACACACACACACACACACACACACACATTCCCAGCAACAGTAAATACAGTTATACAGTTGGTGACCTTAGGTTACCTCAGGATAGTACAAGATCACGGCCAGTAGAGTTAATCAGGTAAATGGAATGAATGAACTGGGCTGACGATTGTTTCTGCATACAGGCATCGCGTACCTGCAGCCAGACCACAAGAGTGAACACTCACTAGTCAACACATGATTAGAAACAGAGAGGATGCGGGATGCCTTCCTAAGGATTTGCTGATGACAAACGGCTGCCATGTCCCTCTGCTTGATTCCGGCGATCTTGGAACAGAACAAGGGAGACAAGGCTATTCCTGTTCCCTAGGGAGAGGTTGTGAAACTAAGAGACGAAAGAAAAAAGTGATGAGACTTTCAATGAAGTACTGATAGAACCGACAGAATTGAAGGAGAAAGATTTAAAAAAGGTGGACTCTTCTCGCCGGAACATAAAGGAGAATCCAGACATTCGAGTCCAAGTGCCTGAGAAAGCTGCTTTGGATCTCATACAGAGAACATAGAACCAAAGATTTTGTAAGAAACAAGATTGCCACACTCGTAGGACACCAGGATCCTCTACTTTTAACACTCAAGCAACGTAAGCTGGTCTTCTTTGGTCATGTGACCCGGCACGACACCTTGTCGAAGACTATCCTTCAGGACACCTTGGAGAGCAGTCGACGACGCCGCGGTGACCAGAGATTAACGAACTAGCTTACAACAGTCTTTAACTGGTCGTCATGTACAGGACCTGCTCACTATCACCCAAAACAGGCAAATGTGGCCCTAAGGACAGGTGCCAGTCAAGGGACAACTGACTGACGCTCTTTCATCAAGTAGGCATAATTTCTGTGTAGCTCTAGTGACATGTCTGAAGTTTTGCTATGAAAACACTATACCTGGCGGCAAGAAGATTCGATCGATCGTCTACTGCGTGGAACGCGTGCGCCATGGACTTGTATCACTTGGTGTGCGCTGCGCATGCGAAGGAAGTATTAATACGAAACCCATCCATTATCAGCGGACTATCGTAATACGATATTTTATGATTCTTGCGTTTTGCTAATCAATAAACCTGCTAAATGTTGCTAACCCGTTCCCTCACCTTGTGCCCTTTTGCATCTGAAGATATATGACTGTATCTTTAATCAAATCACCTGTATGCATTTTGGTTTTATTCCATTCGGTGAAGGCCTGCAACTGTTGTCATACATAGTTTTTGTCAAATGCACCACGTGGTACTGAAACAATGGAAATGTATCGACAGGAACAACGACAATAATACCATCACTACCAACAGCTCTCCTTTAAAGTAACAATTTTAACCGCAGTACAGTTACAAAGAATAAACATCGATGCTTTTTCAATGGACACCATTATTTATTCATACACATGGTAACGAAGGGAGGTCAGCATGAGGTCACATTTATTCCAAATTCGATGAGTAATCTCAAGGGTCAAATTCTCACGCCATTTCGTTAATCCTATGGTTATCTTCTCTTTTTTTTAAACCCCGCAATCAGTCAAGCATGTCTTGTTCTGAATGTAAGGAAAAACAGCCGATAAAAAAACCAATGTTAAAAAATCTGTGGATGAATGGAGAAACTGTGTTGATCAACGACAGCAACAGACAATTAAGGGCTTATGGTACCTGACACGGGGGGAAGAGTATCTTCTATCGGGTTTCACTGGGTACAACGAAACAGGATTATTCGTGTCAAAAGTCATATCGTCTTCTATATTTAACTTGAAGAATCGTCTTTACAAAACGGACAGTGGTGTAGATACTCGACTTTTGGGGGCAAAACTTCATTGTGACAGTGAACTACGTTTATATTCTTGCCTCCTCATTATCTTTGTTTTGCACCCTCCCCCTTCCTACGCCACTGACAGATGATTCGGTTGCTACTATTCTGTATTGCCATCATAAGAATTGTCATTGTCATTGTCATTAGTTTATAAAAGGATAGTATAGTTCTTGTACAGTTTCCAGTCTTCTGTGTCACGTAAAGCCTTTTTGAAAGGAAGAAGAACGCTTAAAAAAAATCCTACTTCATTTTACTATTATGCCGCTTCAAAAATCTTTTGGAGGGAAGAAGAATCTGTCCACAATATTTCTACGGTACTTGTTATCATAATGTTGAGGAAGAAGGGGAATATCATTATCACCATATTAAACCAACATTAAGAAGTGCAATTAACAACAGTGCATTACAAAAGAAAAAGGCTCATTGTGTTTTACAAAAACCAAAAAAGCCGCAAAATGCACGTAGCATACACAGACATACCAAGCCCACATAATTGCGAAATTAATATATATATATATATAGTAAGGCATGTTAACATGTTGCATGGTAAATTACTTAGGGAGTAAGGCGGTTCCGCTTAGAATGTCCAGATCAGGCATCAGCAAATAATTCGGTTGCCCAAGGCCAGGCTGAAAAACAGCCATCTGCGCTCGATAATGTAATGAACACAGCCCGGAAAACAATACGGGAACCTAGCTTCATGTTTTATTTAGATATACCTCTCATGTTTTAGTTACAGGGGGCACGCTACAGCAGGTGATATTCTCCTGAAGACGTCCCGGCGTCCCGTCGCTTCTTGGGTTAAGAGAAGTCAGTTCGATCTTGGCTGTGTGCCGGGGTCTGCAGACACACGGATATCCACGGCTGGTGGTGTTCGTAGTCTGAACAGTCACAGTGATGATGTGCCTGTGTCCTACTACTGCTGCTGAGTAGCAACGCTAACTTAAACAAAGATTGGTGTCTATAAAATTTTAATGGCAACGGGCCTCTTTTCGTTCTTGAGACGATTTAAACACATCGGGAGATTTCGATATCGTCCCTTTGAGGGTAGGGGAATCATATTAGCATGGCTGATCTACTCCATCCTTGAGTATGACAGTTTTTTCATCCCTCGAAACTGGCTTAAGTGACAGTGATGACCTTAAGTGCAAGAAGTTCATTCCGGCGTCCTCCTCCTCCTCCTCCTCCTCCTCATCATCATCATCAGAGAGAGAGAGAGAGATGGAGTATGGAATTCACGGTTAATTTCATATTTACCATTTGCTCACACGAGTCCAGTGTGCTCATCGGAGCCATTGAATAGACTCACCACTTTGCAAAATGCAAGCAAACATTTGCCACCACAGCCAGCAACAGACACAAAGGACATTTCTCTCTTTTGCGTCTCCATTCTTGATTCCACTTGACCAGCCTCGTGCCAGCGTACAACATCCGGGGACTGCCGGGGCCTAGCATTTCTTATTGTTTTATCCCTCGTCATTATAGTTATTTATTTATAGCTCCCAGTGGTGTCATTTGTTGTTCTCTAGTATAAGCCTTATTCTCCAGCAAGAAGAGCTGCATTCTAGCATCCGTTAACGAATCTTAAAAATTATTCTGTTCCGTCGCTTTTACTTTTTTTTTAGCTCCTGCAACCAGAGGATTTCTGGGGTAGGTTGAATGTGAAGTCTTAATTCGGACTTGACTTTACGCCCGAGTTCTGGTTGAACTTCTAAACATTGCCGTTAGCTAGTGTGCATTTGACGATCAAGATGAGTTTTAAGTTACTGGTCTCAAAGTCGACTAAGTAAACCGAAATGAAATGGACTTTCTTTATATTTAAATTTTCAAGTTTTTACTTAAAGGTCTCACTGTTTACTTATATTCACCAGTCTCAAGTGCACAACAATTAAAACAGAAAGATCAGAGGTTATCTTCCAGAAATTTCGCCAGCACCTTTCTTTACAGCATTGAAGGAATTTCGCATTCACGGTATTCCAGTTTTTTTCTAATCTGTACTGAACCCTAGGTGGTCTATAGCGGCGTATAACTGTCTATGGCGGTGTATAACGCTCACAGCTGGGTGTGGTTAATTCAAAATTCCGAGATGAATACGTAGGACCTGAAAAAGAAGATAAGGAATGTAGGTTTTTCCAATAGGCACATTTAAACACTTATTTTGGCACTATCCAGTCGTTAAAGATTTTTGAAAAAGCCTGCACAACTTCCTTGCTTGAACAGATAAGAAAATGCAATGCATATAATTTTAGATTTCCACAATTGAACATCTGGGCATTATGCAATTAAAATCAAGCAGAAAACTGAACTCTATTGTATTACCAAACAAATGTTTATAAATTTTTAAAGCCAAAAAAGAAGCCAACAGTTCTAATATATCTTAAATACGTAAATAAAAGACGAAAATTGGCCAATTAAACTCAAAATTTAATGAATCAGTGACTAAATGGGTCCATAGATACTGCTCAAGAAGAGCTCCATCAAGCAGTAACTAGGAACCTAACGCTTAACATGGATCTTTAGGCTATTGAAGCACCTCCACCTGTTCGCAGTTGATCAAAGGAATATGGATTACTTCTGGTTCACTGCCTCAATCCCCCGTCCCCTTCTCCCAGAGGCAAGTGCACTGCCCTTCGCTGTAAATCGTGACAGGTGCGGCAGTCTGCTGCTGTCTGTGAACCTCCGTGTTCTGCAGGCTGACACTACACGTGCGGCTGGTTTTCTCCTTCCCTTCCCCACCCCAGTATCCCCCCCCCCGACCCCTTTCTTGCCAGTCCGGACGTGCTTGTCGTCACGCGGCATGGCCCAACCCCCCAGCCACCAATTTGTCTCGAGCCACCTGCGGATGGCCGCGTCATGTCAGCGCCCGTGCAAGTGCACGTCATGCTCAGGTGCACGTTCTCACGCAGGTAACATATGCGCACGAGATTCGTCGTCGCAGGAGTGCCAGGCTCTAGCCATTGTCATCACTGTGCCAGCTCTAGCTGATGGCAAGGTAGTGGCGTGAAGACACCGACATTAAAATCTCCGCAGTTAGAAACGATATACTGTGTCGTCAACACCTGCTGCACACGACAGGCTTCAGTTCACACAGCGGGGACTTTCTCGCCTAACTTCCTAGTTCAAGCTTGCTGTTTTTTGCAGATATGATAAATACAACCAGTTTATATATATACCAGCTGATCGGACAACAGGTGTGTATATATACACAAATAATACATAGGTGTGGTATCACACACACATATATTCTTTATACACCTTGGTCATGACACAGGTGTTTGTATATATGTACTAACTCACCTATAAACATGTGTGCTATATTATATACATATGTACGCACACAGATGTGGCTCATCGTGTCTAACATTATGTGCCCGGCTGTCCAAGCTGACCTGCACTGACCATCCGCCCTGTTGTTGTGTTGTTGTTGTTGATGATGATGCAAGAGAGCAGAGCGTCGGGCGGTCAGGTGTCCTGATTCTCTTATCGCTCGGCCATTGGCTTACTCGACCACCGGCCTGCGTTACCCGGGCGACTGAGCAACGCACACCACCAGGGGGCGCCGCCTGCTGTTGATACGGCATTACAGCCTTGCGTGTCTGTGTCCTACCTGTCGGCCTGCTTGCGTTCTGGGTTCGGAGCAGAAACAGTTCCTCGGATCCTGATACAGGTCAGTAATAAAATGGACAATCATGTCCTTACTGTAACCATCATTTTGCATTATCGTGGAAATAATCATAACTATTTATATGCACTAGTCATCTCCGCAGCCGTTTTATTTATGTTGATGTCTGGATGGTATTAAGGTGCTACGCTTCATGCACCTGATTCTTTTTGTGTAGTTCTTTTATTTGTGTGGATGTTAAAAAGCTGGGATGTGTGGATGCTTTTATTTGATATGGTCTGGTCTTAATGGACTTTTTCTATACACATTATGTATTCGTACTTCTAAATATTTGAAACGCGGAGCTTTTTTTTTTTTTAAAGGGAACAGTGTTGTATAAGGACGATGTATGACGCATCGCCTGATTTTTATAATATATCAGTCAAAACCATTTCCTCTTTCGAACTACGGTACAAATGGCTAACCAATCCAACTTTTTGATGTAAATACAGAGAAAAGTCTGGCCTCGTGATGGACTTACTAGAGTATGACGAGGTTTACCTCGCTAGCGACTGGCTTTCAAACAACTGAATTTCTACCTTATTTTCCCACCTTAATCTGTCAGGACGATGTAAATATTTTACTGGTCTATATAGAATATTACTGAACATGACAAGCTGTTTTCTTCCTTGAAATGTGTAAATAAACAAAAGTGTAACTTTCTGTAAGTGATGTACTCGCACTGGTCCAACACATGTACAATACATTTATTTTTTCTGGTAATTGTGGGTGTACTGATAATTCAAGAAGCAAAATGAATGTGCATAACTGTATTATTTCAGTTATCATTTACATGATATTCTCAAAGCAGGAAGGAGGATATGCCAATAGATTTTGAGACACAACGTTGGACGCAGATATAAAAATGGCTTTTCACAGGTTTTGAAAACTAAGTGAAAGAAGAAGTGGGGGAGAAAAATATCCAAGCGAGGCAAGAAAACGAGTGCTGCATGCGACTGTGGTAGAAAATACATCTCAGTCCGTATTGCAAGCCTATTCCTGTCTCGAAATCTCTGCCTAGCCCTCTCTCATACCAACTAACCCCCCCCCCCACATCATCACCCACGCTCAACTGTTGGCCTTTTCATCTTAGCCTGCTAGTTGGTATATCGATTAGGGCTGACTGCTTAGAAAGATTCGTTTGTTCTCTCTGAAGGATCGCCATTTACGCCTGGATTGACTGTCATTTCCACATTGGCGTAAACAAACCCTTTCAAGAAACGGTTATGGTGTCACTTGATGCTGACTTAATGAAGCATGGAGTCGACTACCCCCACCCCCCAACACACACACACACACACACACACACACACACACACACACACACACACACACACACACACACGAACGTTACATGTGTTCCTCTAAAGAATTTCATCGTTGTTAAATCGTTCGAATGTCTAAACAATTTCAGTTTGAACTGTGTCGAGGGGTGGGTACAATAAAAAAAAAAATCGAGTATCGACCATCTGTGATAAACAGTCCTTTGTTTCACTGTCCTTGATCTTCGCCAAATGAGACTCTACCACTCTCTACCTTTCACATGTAGAGGTCCTCCTATCAAGGCTAACTCTCACCTTTTGACATTTACACTGCTGTGAGTAGCTTTAAACAGTGTTTGAGTTGCTGGCAGTAAATGCTGCTGCCCGCCTGTTCATACAGTTCATTTGTTTAACAGGGTGCAACGAAGTTTTTCTCGTTTACTATATTCTTCCAACACCAACTTTTAACCTGAGTTTTTTTATATTTTTTTATTCATAGTAAACATGCCAGAGCTTGCAGCGCCAAGTCATAAAACACAAACTAAGTCATGATTTAGAATTTTACTGGCAGCACTCGTTTGAGTTAAAAAGAGAGAGAGAGAGAGTGCGTGTGTGGGTGCGAGTGTGTTTTCGTGATGAAAATATCTTGCTGCATATATTTTATTTGGAGTAAAAGATGGAAAAAGAAAAAAAACAAATATTTTCGCTTGTTTAATTGCAATATAATTTATAAAATGTAAATTGTGTCAGCTGTACAGGTACATGAACAGTCGTAGCTACAAAACATTGTTTTTTTCACCGAATCAGGCAGACATTCTGCCCCTTCCTGCGAGTGAGAGGGCCCACCAGAATCGATAAGGAAAAATCTTTACGGTTTCCCTTCGCAGGGACTAGCTGTTTTTTTCTCATTTGTGCTAATGGGTGCATGCTGTCGCTCACCTGTACAAGAACCCATAATGCATTTGTAAAAGTGTGCATGAATGTCCGTGACCACGCACTCAGGATGCAGATGATAGTTATGATAGTTGACTGGGAAGGAAGGGGTTTGCTCTGTGTGTGTGTGGGGGGGGGGCGTGCGTGCGTGTGCGTCGACTCCATGCTTCATTAAGTCAGCGTCAAGTGACACCATAACCGTTTCTTGAAAGGCTGTGTTTACCACAATACGAAAATGAAAGGTTAAACATCAGATAAAATAATCCTGGGTGTGAAGAGATCTGAACCTACGAGTCTAGTTTTTTTTTGACAGGTATATTTTTACCGCCATCCATCCATCCAGCCACCCAGCCAGCGAGACTTCTATGAACTCTTATCTAGATAGACGAAAAAGTAATCCATCAGTTTCACCTGCACGAAAGCTTAGCCGACATCATGTGTCAGCATATGGAGTAAGAATACTTGATCCCATGGGTGGGTCAGGCCTCTTATCAAAACTGTGCCTGGCCAGCAGCAGATCGATGTTGTCGTTTGGCAAATGTTCGAATTTCATCGTGGCCATGGCTACCAAAAGCGACCAGAGATAATGATAACACGTACTGTTGGTCACTGCAGAAAAGTGATTGCGTTTCAGGATACATTTTGGATGTATATCATCAGCTTTTAAAAAAAAAACACAGTTTTTTTACGTTTTCCCTCAGCTGTAAAGTTAGGAATGAAGAACGCCAAAAACAATTTAGGCTTTTTCCTGTTACAGTTTAAAGGTGGTAGTAGCCAATTCCTGGCATTGCAATATTTGCCCCCTTTTCTTCCTCATCTAAAATAATCTAAAATAAAAAAACAAACGAAATAAACGGCTACTGCAGTCAAGTGGCATACTTAAATATTTTAAACTCATTGTATGTGCTTGTGTGTGTGTGTGTGTGTGTGTGTGTGTGTGTGTGTGTGTGTGTGTGTGTGTGTGATCGATTTTGAAGTGCCTTTACCCGCTAACTTGCTCTAAAATATGCACGCACACATACAGCACCGCAGGTAAAAGGAGTGTACGATTGACTAAGTACGCACGCTCTCTCTCTCTCTCTCACACACACACACACCACGAACCCGGAAGAAGTGGAAGGGTGGTACGAAAAAAAAGAAGGTAGGGAGAAAGAAAGAGAGGGTCCTGAGTTTGACAGCAAGGTCTTGTGAAACTGCGTGAATAAATCATGTTGATTGGCAAAGCGCAATGCCAAGCCTTACTGTCATGGCGCCAGCCTGGTGGCTGCCATCAAAAACACTCGATAGGCCTGTTATTCACTTTCACTGTTTATTTTAATCCACTTGAATGAAGGTGTACAATGCTAATATTCTCGCAAAATTAAATTCATTGTTAACTAAAGCCGCCTCTTCCTTCTGTAAACGTCTCAAGTGAACACTACTCAACCCTCCCATGCGAGGGAAAGAGCAACAACAAGGCAAGGAAGTCAGAGATTAAAAATAGTTCCCTCGAAAATAAACTGCATGAGATCATTCCGAAAAAATGTCACATAGACATCACATTTATAAATAAACAGATTTATAAGAAGAACTGGTATAAAGATATCAGTCGGACATGCAAAATGAATAAGAAATTTCAAAATCACGTAAAACGTTTCATCGGTCTCAAGATAATCACAATTCCCTGTTCGAAGCGAAACAATGAAAATCCATCTTCGGTGCAGCCCTGTTTAAACCATCAGTTGTAACGATTGAGTTTATCCGAGGGGACTAGATCTCCATTTCATATCAGAATCGATCTCGCGTGGCGGAAATAAAATTAACGGGCATGCGGAAATGACCTTAATCCAACTTAGACCCCTTGGGTAGTTTTGCAAAGGACCGATTATCTTGACGTCCGTCAGTGCACGTGACCTAAGGACATGTTTTGCTCAGTCTCCCAGAGAAACGGGGTACCTCTGAGAATCTGTCAACAGAGTCAGAAGCGATTTTTGTCCCCCCCCTCCCCCGACGTCCTTCTATCCTCGGCATGACAATGGGTTGTGAGTCTCGTGTAGCGTCGATATCTCACGTGCTTATTCCGTTTGTTGCTCGCACGAACCTTCTGCGCACGCGCTGTGTTTGTTTTTAAGCGAAGTGTTTGTCCGGAACATGTTTCGGTTTTCGGACGTGCAGGCAGGACAAACGCCTTTCCATGGGTCACTTGAGGACAGATTAAAGATAACTTTTAACAGGAATTATGTTCATCATCAAAGAGCAGCACGGGGAGAAAGGTGGATGATGGACAACGCAAGTTTTAAAGATGTACCCGCATAAAGAAGTGTCACAACGTTCGAAGGGGTTTGTGCTTTAAAGGGTATTTTTGGGGTGGGGTGGGGTGGGGTGGGGAAGACAGTAACCGGACTATCTCTTTGACATGCATGTAAGTGAAACAGATCATTTTTAAAGTCTGAACCTATTTAACTGAGCTGCTGTAAACCGTAGTATACATCGGCTTAAAGATTTGAAAGTCGTAGTTGTCATTGTAAAAGAATGTCCAGAAATCTTTTTTAGCACTTAAAGCCTTTGGTTATGTATTTGAAGGTTGAAAATTATCATATTTTAATCATTTACAACGACTGAGGTGTTTTGGCATGTTTTGAAACTCCGTCGTTGATAGGAATGAAAGTGAAGTAGAAATAACTGGCGAGTCTTCATAGTTTGAATGTACTTAATCTATCTAGTGGTAGCCAGTCATTGTGGTTTGGTGAATGTTTTAGAAGATGACGACGTTTGAGAGTTTAGTGGGGCTGCTCTCAAAAGAGAGAACGTGCACATACATTTTGCGTTGCCTAAAGTGTTGTTAACCTGTTTTTATGACGAAAATGTTTTATGGTTTCTTATCGCTGTTATAGATGAGAAATTCTTAAAACGCTTAGAGAGACCACAAATTGAACGTTGGATAAACAAGAGAGAGACGACATTCCAACGGATGTGAAAAGAAGGAAAGCTAACTTTATGAATTTGTTTTTGACCTTAATGGCGTTAATTCTATGACAAGAATAAAGATAAAAATACAACTACAGTTTTTTTCGCAACCAAAGATTTTAGTGGGCCAGCCATCTTGATGACGTCATGCATGTACTACAATATGAAGACAAAACAATCGCATGTGGCAATAGCTCGGGTCGGCAGGAACCTGCATTCAGTCACATGTCCTCAGCAACATGAGCCGAGCAAAGACAAAGGTTTGCATTTGGTCTGGATTCCTAGGCCGACCAGTATCGACCACAGCTGACGACAGAGTGCAGAAAGGCAGACTTGAGTTGCTAAGAAACTGTCAGAACGGGCGGCTTACTTGTACACAAAGTGGTCCAGCCGTTTGAAGATCCTTTTATGAAAGGGCATGGCCACTGAAACAAGAAGTTGTGATCAAGTCGGATACAGAAGTCCTGAATTATTTCTGCTCAAAATTCCGGGTTGCAAACGAAATATTCTTTCTGTGCTGTTAGTTCTCAGTTATCGGCGCGCGCACATACTCACTGAAAGAAGGCATATACAACAGCTAGCATGCATGCATGTGTGTTCATGTGTCGTTGGAAATTTGATATGAGAAGCATGTGACATCATTGTGCACCAAGCTTCAAATGTCAAGTAGTAGATAATGCCCTTTTTCTGTTTTGTAATATGACCGAGTGCTGCTCAAAGCATTTTTATTAACCGTATAAGTGTAAAAATGCATACTGCTCATCTAATATTCGCTTTGAAGAGAAGTCTACAATTTATAGCATAGTAAATGCAAAATGTATGTCGCACCAGGCGATATATCCTTACAGAAATAAAGTTGAAATGAATGCAGTCTCAGATAGACGTTTATACAGGGTACTTAAGCTTGCCTTTTCATTGCTTTTCTTTCCAGGAAAGTCATTCGGGGATTTTTTCCCTTTGCCGTGGAAGGCACAAAAAATGTCCATGACTCGTTTTTTTTTATCTTTTTTTTCCCCTGAAGTTTGCTTTTCATGTCTGCTGATCGTGATCTGTTTGTTGTGGAGGCCTCTTAGCAACGCAGTGGGTGGTTTACGAAAAGCAGAGCATTGCCCTTCAGTTTCTACTTGAATTCCCTGGTGTTTAAAGCAGGCGCGTTGGTTGTTGCTGTCGCATTGATTCTCTTTAAAAATAAGTCGTCATTTTTATGCGTTCATCAACGGCTGCTTTCGCTCATGCATGGGTGCAGTTACATGTCCCTTCGACTGAAACCATTAAAACAATGTAAGCGGTTCGCTTCCAGCCACGTGCAGCTAGTTATGGGACTGAAACCTACATACATAATCAACAGTTTCTTTTATACTGTGCCTTTTCTGCTTCGATACCTACAGTACTTTTTTTCTTCCTGCATTTTCGAGTTTCGAACAGAATACTTTTCTCTGAAATATTTTCTGTTTCTTTCATGGGTCACTTACCCTGTCGAACAGAACGAGTTGAAGCTATGAAAGTGTTCAGACTATAACACCTTGCTCTGGTTATTCACTTTAATCTAGTACTGACATTGAAGATGCTTTTTTCCTGAAATTTCTTGCTGTATCAACGATAAAGTGCTCTATGGTGTGAAAATATTCTGGTTGTGCCACGAGTTTGCATAACAAAGCTCAAGTCATTGAATCCCGCTGGCTTCACCCAGTCAGGAAAACAAATGTCTGGCAGTAACAGGGAGGCAAGAGACAGGCCTGCTAGGAATTAATGTGCCAGACATTCCCATGGTCCCTTAGTAAAAAACTCGCAAGGCCTTATATAGAGTCTTGAAAGATATTTCTTAAAAATTAAGGACGACCACAGAAGGAAAAAGGTTTCTGATCTTTATCTTTAAAATAAAGTATTAATTCTAAAGTGTTTAATTTTTTCTTGGTTAGGGTCATGGTTGGGTATTGTGCATTGTCATTCTGCTAAAGATATAGCTACAGCTTTTAAAATAAATTAGAAATTAATGGTCAAAATGTGCAATTCCGGCAAATTATATCAAATAACAGTCCAAGCGCAAAATGAGGGATTCAAGGATACATAAAGACCATTTTTATCTTAGCATACTAATAATTCTCCATCCATGAAAAATATAACTTCAGTAACTACTTATTGATAAACTATAATTTATAATTACTTTTTTCAGAATAAAAGCCAGCTGCATAAGTTAGAGGGTATTTAAAAAAAAATCTTAAACATTAAATTGACCTTTTTGTCTTTTCCAGGAATTTCAGTGAAAGGATTCTGAACCACAAGAAAAAAATGATGACTTCAGGTTCACAATTCTTGTTCGTGTGTAAGTTGGTTTTGCAGTATTTCTTTTGAGTGACTGATGAATGAGCAAACGAACGAACGAAAATTGAGGTGAAACAATTTCCTTAAATTTATAATGATCGATGGCTGCCGTCTACAAATTCTTAGCTCATTCTTTCGTTGCCCAGAGACCCATGTTGTTTCCAACATATTGGTGCACCTTTCCAAAACAGCTTTATGATTTTATGACTAACTGCTGATTTATGAACTAAGTAAAACATTTGTTAACTACTTAATTCTTTACCAGACATTATTTTTTAGCCAATGTTTTTTTTTACAACGCAGGTGTCTTCTTCCATGCGTTGGCTGGAATACAAGGCTCATCGTGTATGTAAATTCAGCTTACTGTACACACAGTAATTCTTTCAATTTAAATGGAAACGAGAATAATTCTGAACACATTTTCAAGTTCTGTAATTCCATAAAGTCATTTCAATTTCAATTTTTCTGGTGATTCTTTAAAATATAACAAACCATTTTAGAAACCGCTGAAAAACAGTCTTTGTATAAAGCACGCACGATATTTTCGCGATGTTGATCTCTTTTTGTGGATAGTGATGTTTGTAAGGTAGACTAGGCTAATCTATAATGTTTTTGTACGGCAGGATCGATAAATGCATTTTGGACCAAAAATACTTTCCGCTGATAATGCACTTATCGGGTCCCAACCCCATCGTAAGTCGGGAAACATCTGTAGGTGGGATGTGTGTGAAAAAAGATGTCACGTTTGTACAGAGATACGCCTGAGTTAACATATGGTCCTACATTTTTTAAATGACTAAAACCTACACAATGCACAAGTGCATCCTTTAAACTCTTGGTTAGGGGGAGGGTAATTATGAAGTAAGGGTCAATCGTTTGGCTGTTAATTTCTCTATTAACTAGGTTCACTATCATATCAAGGATTACAACATTAAGAAAGCAAAATATCAAGTAAACATTTAGGAACAAAATGTAGTTTACACCTTTGTATGCATTTCTCCTCTTTTCTTTTTTCTTTTTTTTCTTTCAAGGAAGAGTTTCTTGCGAAATAAAGATTCTACCCAAATAAAAAGGTTAGTTGCTAAGCAGCATATAATGTCATCGTGGTATATCCTGCTTAGTTGCCGTGCCCATGTAATTATGGTGAGAAGTAAACAGTCAGGTTAACGACTAGAAAGGAAGGGGACCTTTGAAGGTCGGGCAGTAAGGTGCTCGTGCAGGTGAGGTCATGAGTTGGTGGCACTCACATGAACTTCATGATCTTGCGAAAATTGTTTGTTCAGCGACTACGAGTTCTACAGATGCAGCCACCAGCACCGTCGCCACCACCAGCACCGTCGCCACCACCACCACAACCGCCACCAGCACCGGCGCCAGTTCCAGTGGAAGCTCATCAGTTTCAAGCTCTTCGAACACAACTGGTACTGCCAGCACCAGTTCTTCCACTATTACTACAACACAGACTCGAGTAAGTCTATGTCTAGTCACTCGCACACTGAGCTCAGCTCACAGGTCTCGCTCCCTGAGTATATATTTACACCAGCACCAGGTCAGAACCTGCATGCAAATATATGATGTCGAGACTGCACAGCAGTCTCATCACATTACAGAAACAGTAGTGTCACCATGGCAACACAGATGCCACCCGTGGCATTGTCACAGTACTACAACAGACATGTCATCGTATCAGCGAGCAATACCTACGTGTCGATGTCACAGCACAGAAACAGATGAATCATTATCACAACACAAAATTGTCACAACAGTGAAACAGACGTGTCACCACAGCACAGAAACAAAGGTGCGATCATTAAAAAAACAAACAAACAATGCTTTCAAATTTTAGTTTATATAGATTTGTCAGCTAGAACAATATCTTGGGTACAGCAGCTAATGAATCACTAATAATGATGATGAGGACAAGGAAGATGATGACGATAACATTGACGATGATGATGACAACTATGATGATGATGATGATTGTGGTGATGATAATACTGCCCACTGAGAGAGAGAGAGCGAGAGAGAGAGAGAGAGAAGTGCAGACAGTTCAGTATGCTGCTAACATCAGTTCTTGTTCAATCTCAGCGTTGTAACAACTTCACCTGCGCTTCAACGTCAACTTGCCCAGCGAACCCAGCCACAGCAACTTGCACAAGTGGCTCCTGCACGGTACAGTCGTTCAGTTGTTCTGCTTACTACTCTATATTTCTTCCATTTTGTCTGTTGAATATTTTACTTAAATTCCCCAACATCACCTAGCACATTTACTCAAACTGCAAGTACACAAGCACCATTGCATCGAATATTAATGTTGATTCTAATATTCTTCTCTCTTTGTCTTTTCATCTCAGTCTTGAGACATCGTATTTGGTAAATGTGAGAGTGTGTGATGGTAAGGGGTAAGTGTGCGAGTGTGGTTCTTTGTGCGGTTCTATATGTGGCCGCACCAAGCGGCTAGTATAGATGTGATTTTGCCTGGGGTTTACAATCGAGGTGATGTCAGCAAGAAGCTGCCTTGTCTCTACCAACAGTCACGTGCTCTACTTGGCCAAAACTCTTGACAGGTGTGTTAGAGGCTGACTGATTGGGATTTGTTATTTGGTGGCTGCGGAGTTTTTCAGGGCTGCTTGGACACAATTACTTCTTAAGACAATCTTTTGTGAAGAATCTGGCATGCCTGCTAAACAGAACTATAGACAGGAGTAACAATCCCTGGCTGGGCAAAAAGCTGCATCAATATCTGAATGAAATGAAGTATCTCTTAAAGAGAGAAATAAGGAGTTCAGAATAAAAGCAAAAAATTCATAAATACAAAACAAACAAAATGTTGAGAGGACTTTTGAAGAGCAGAAGAAGAAGATAAATAAATGAAGACTTTAGCGAAGATTGCATGGTGATTGCTTACTTAATGTTATGTTTGTCCTGTCATAAACATAATTCAGAAATTAAAAAAAGAATAATTTGGGAAATTAATTAGAAGTTGTCAGTAATGTTTTTTGTAATAAAAGGCCCAGGTTTATTACTGCAAACGTAGGAAACAGCGCGGGACCTGAATAAAACCAATAAATATTGAGAATGAAGGAGGCCGTGTACCAGTAGACAGATCGTCTGAAGGACAGGCGCGATTTCTGTTTCAGATCACACGCACGACGACCGGTTCTACCGTAAGCATCAAGGCAGAATGTGCAGAGAGAGACTGCTTGATGACCACCACCACCGCAGCCACTACGACGATCATCACCACAGCCACTACGACGACCACGACTTCGGCCTCGTCCACAACTACTTCACCTACATCTACAACCGAATACAAATGCTGTAGTACAGATAATTGTAACAGTGTGTCTCTTCTGAGCACCGCACCTGCATTTCTACCTGGTTACCTGTCTCTAATCATTGCCACCTGCATTAGCCTTCTAAAAATTATGTAGTTTGCATATGGCTTTTTTCCCTTGCAGTTGGTAAATTTGCTCTGCATTTATTTGTTTCCAATATTCTCCTTTCTCTGGTTCCAGAACAAGCTCACAATGCACAGCTTAATGCCTTCACGACTAGCCATACATTACAGAGCAAGATGGCGCTTCTGCAGGAGATAATTCTAAAAAAAATGTTGAATCTTTCCAGTTTCTTTGTTGATTTTTTAAAACACCATTTTGGAGAGATGTTGAGAAAGAGGTTCGTGTGCAAAATGCATCGGAAGCATCGTCGGTGTTTTTCTTCTACCAATCCAACAGTTTATGCATGTGTTCTCTGTCACCGCGAAGCGTTTTTATTAGAACACATGAAAACTGCTTTTCTTCAATTTTTGTTTTGTTGAATTGTTTCAATTGCACCTCTTTTGTCTTTTGCGATAAGACATAGAGTTTAGTTGAAGTAGTTTTCAAATAGAGGGAAGGCTATTACATCGCTTCTAAAGCGATTATCATGCGTTGTTATAGCAACTGAACTGGGAATACGAAGTTTTAACCTTCTCTACTGCCATCTGTTCTTCAAAGATTTAAAGTATTATTACAGGCTATAACAAAAAATCAAAATTAAGGGATGCTAAGATTATATGCGCTTTAGCGAATTGTTACAACAAATGCTTTCAGTAGAGCTTTATGTAACTTTGACCAAACTGAGGAAGCTAGTACTGCCAAGAAACACTGACATAAATACACACAAACACTTACACACCCATGGACATGCAGACACAGTCATGTAGACTTCAAGCATGTCATTGTCAATAACACACAAACACTTACACACCCATGGACATGCTGACACATCCATGTAGACTTCAAGCATGTCATTGTCAATGACGTTGATGACGCGCATAAACTTCTGATGACCTCAGCTTTGTGCGCCGAGACACGAAAGACATTGATGACTAATGGGATATACATAAACAATAAAATCAGTATCCGTTATGTAAGAGAATAGAATTGATTATGATGAAAAACAGACGGGCGGATTTGTTCATAAAGTCTACAGAATAAGATTTGTTTCCAAATGACTGAGTTCGGACAGAAAGAATAGTTTTCAGAATCTGGGCGACTAACCCCACTTCCAGTTTCGAAAACAATTGTTCACACCCAAATAAGGGCCGAGAAAAGGCTCACAGTGTGACATGAAATGGAACTGAAATGAGTTATTTATCCATATTTTTGGAAATATTCTTTGCTCTCCCTGTCATTTGAAAAAAGAATCAGTTTTGTAAACCTTGACATTTTGTATGCTATGTTGTGCTGTGTGGATTTAGCCTCAATGCTTTCATTGTAAGTCAACTGAATGCCATGTTTTTTTCTCATCGCTTGTAGCTTGTAGTTGTTTTTTTTACTTTTTTTAACACGATAATTTAAAAAAGGGCGCATAGGATGCTGTTTTATCGGAAATTGTAATAGGATTGTTGATAGTTTTTTTGCACTTGACTTGTATTATCGTTTAGATTTCTTGGATAATTTTCCCGTTAGTGTCACCAGGGTTGCCTGTATGTTGTGTTAACAACACATTGCTTTTGAATTCCTTGGTCTTTTCGTGTGACATAATTACATATGAATTACTACATTCAAATAAACATATTGTTTCTAAATATTAGCTTAAGTAGAGAAATTGAGATATCTGGTGAACAGGGAATAAATAAAAGCAGGAAAAGAGGCAGGTATCATTTAGCGAATGAACCGATAAGATTTTCGTTACTCGTGTGATGGTTGGATCAAGGGAACTAATTTTTGTTTTCATATTTTATATTTTGAGTACTGTTGTTCTTGCTAATTGTTAAGGACCCTCATAATCGGGTAGGCGTTTGATCAGGTTTGGCAAACTTGTTTGGGAAGGTCAGAGGGAACCGAGGATTTGGGTTGTGGGCAAACATTCTGATTATGCGAATTTTGGTCAACATGCTAAGTCCAGACTTGTTTGTCAATATATTTCCGATTGTGACTTTGGAACTGTTCGGAATTAGGACATTTCGGCCCTTTGGCCATTTCAGAACGGACTTCATGTGTGTGACTTTGAAAATTTACTTTTATTTTTGGTAGAAGTTCTTTGAATTAGACGATTTTCTCGAAGCTTCTTCAATAAATAAAACCATGCGTAAAAAAAGCACTGTTAGTACATGTGACTTGTATCAATTAGTTATAGATTGGTTGGAATTGCACTATGTGTGAGAAAAATTTTGCACATTTCGTAAAATTTAACTATTGGGAAGATGAAATATATTTTCCCATAAATAGTTCTAGTTCTTTGAAGTATTTTTCCATAGCCACGTAGCTATTGCAGTCCTTATAAATTTATGAAAAATAGCTTTTTCTTTTAAACAGACATCTCAATATCACTTGACTAGAAAGGAACTTCAGGTTGCTGTAACGTATTGTTGTGTTCGATAAAAGAATTACAGTCTAGACTAGTTATCTCGCAACAATCAACACAAATGTGAGGCGAGAGTGGCGACATAAAGAGGGTACAGAAACCTTATCTAAAGCAGTTTTGAGGAAAATCATTTCTGTAACAAAACATGGCGAGAGGCGAGTTTGGCGAGACAACAAGCTGAGACTGTAATTTTGAAATGTATTACTATTGCCTCCTTGTAAAGTCACAAACTAAACTGTGATTTACATTTTTGAAAATGCAGTTATTTTGTAATCGAGGAAATAAATTATAAACCATAGCCTTGTTGGTTCACCAACAATTATTTTGATTGAATTCCGTCCTTAAAATGTTCTCTGAATGATGAAATAAATTTTTAGACGTACAAACATTTGAGTTTTATGTTGTTACACGGAAAGTGCGCAGACTAAGTACCGTATAGCTGCTAAAATGCTATGATCCCGATCGAGTTGTCTCTCATTTGTTGGTTACTCACGGGTAAGTTACACTTTATGCTTATCTCTCTTTTTCCCAGCTTACCTGTCTTTTACCTGACCTTTACCTGTTACCGAGACACGTGTGTGCAGTGATTGTTAATATAAAAATGGTCTGAAACATGCAAGTGTTCGTTTGCGACATGAAGAAATACACGAAGTTATACAATTAACTTAACGATTACTAAAAATGTAAGATTAATAATTAAAGACAATAAAAGCACAATCTGATATAATTAAAGACGATAAACTGTAATATTGTTAATTAATTTTTTTAAAATAAAGAATATTAAAATATATAATAAAATTGTTTTGAAATAATTGCCCGTAGTGCAATAAAATGGTTGATGAAAGGGAGAGAACTTCCCAGAGCGGGGGAACTATCAGTGGGTTGACAGTCGACTGGTTGAGATTGAAAGGGCAACAATTTTTTTTAACTGCAAATATTTGGGGAGTCGTGCAAGAGGCCTTAATTATGAAAACAGAAAAAAGATATAAATATATATGAAGTGCTTTTTAGAGGGTTGATATTTTACACCGATCCACCAACTGAAATTACATCACGGCAAAGTGGCCGACCCTATAAACAGGTGCCAGAAAAAGAAAATCATGATATTTCATTATTTGACACTGTGAAGAATGATACTAACTATAAGGCACAGGGTGGCATGAGTTTTAAGGCTGTCTCCCGATTACTGAGTTTTAATTGAGTTGATATTGTGTATTTCTCATTTATATTTATTACACTGTTCCAATGTTTCTTCTCACACAATGTCTGCTTTGCAACTTTTATGTGTTTTAATGAACGAATATTTTCTCTTCTTTTTTTCTTCTCTTGGGAGGTCTATATAACTGGTCCAATAATTTCGAAGGGGCGAAGTTTCAGGTGAAGTCACAAAGAAGTCTTATAGAAATCCTGTTTTGGGGTACGTATGTGGGAATGTGGACATGTGCCGCTTTGACAATATGAACTCGGTTAAGAAGCCTCTTTCGGTCTGCCATTAATCACAGGGTTCTTGCAACGGGCTTTATCGTGGGGTGGTGTAGTTCATTTCGACCCAGAGGCCAACTAAAAGGACAACGCCCAAAAGGTTGTATCCAGAATAAAGATAGTTTTTTTTATAGGAAAATGCACCATTTATTTATACCACAGAACAGTCAAAGATAGCCTGTACCCTCGCTTCTGTTTGAGCCTCTGCAAGTCCATGGTTTGTTATTTCCTGAAAAATTCGCTAAAGTGGTTTTAGTAAAAGTGTTAATGTTTGCAGCCATACAAGTGATGTAAGAAAGATTCCAACGCAGGTTTGGGCTTAGTGTTTGAATTAGCAAATTGATTTTGTATTGTACAAGGGAACTTTATAGGGACTGGGATTTTTGTGAGATCTACAGCTGCTTTTTGCAATAACTGGCAGCTGCTTCATGCGTGAGCCGGCAGCTGCTTCTCGTGAGATTTTACACTTTCCTTTTGTGTGAGCTGATATCTGCATTAAGTGAGATCAGCTATGCAATCTTTAAGGCTGATATATTTAATAACAGACAGCTGAGATATGTGAGATCTTGCCGCTGGCTTCTCTGAGGTCTGACCGCTGCTGCCAGTGAGACACGGCAGCTGATAAGACAAGAGGTGGGTTTCCTGCCAAAAAGATGGTTTCACCATTCTTACAGCTGTTCACTAATAAGGGCCCGAGAAGCAAAGCTTCGTTAGTAAAACGATTTATTTGACAACAGCAGTGAATCTTGTCACGATCCAGGTGCTATTATTATATAAACACGATTCAAAAATAGAAAACATAAGCAGATAATCTTTTATTAAAAGGAGAGAGTCTTAATATTCTCAAAGCACAAGACAAGAACTTTTCATGGAGACCACACTAAACTTTTTCACACGATATATAGCAGGTGAAAAAGGATGTAGAAGAAAGTCTCAAAAATTAAATAAAAGTTTAAATTAAAATTTAAATAAAAAATTAAACAAATTAAAAGAGTGTCCCGCTCAGAAAAAAATCTTTATTTGAAAATCATTAAAACACATTCATTATTTTTTTGCGGAAGAGATATTTACTTAAGGGGACCGAAAACAGGAATACAAGAGTTGGGAACCCCCCTGCGGAAACAGCCGTAGATATGTTTGTCTTGCACCCTAAGGTCCAGCTCCCCCAGTCTACGTGAGTGTTGAGACGACTTCAGGTTACTAGGCATCCGAGGCAGGGAGGACACCGCGGAAGGGAGGTCACATTGGCAGACCACAGGACAGCAGACTGAACCACTTGAGATGGAAAACGAAGGGCATGGCAGCAGGGATCGGCAGGTTTCGCGCAGTCCTGCGGAAATGCCCCTGCAGCTGGTGAAGCTGCTGAAGAAGCCTGTAGACAAAGGCAGGAGGGCAGAGGAGGGAGCGTTCTTGCCATCCTGGTCAGCAGTTCTTGCCGACGTGTACAGAGGCGAGGAGGAGACGGTGGACAGCTGACCCCGCCTTGTCATTTTCCGCCACTTGGCCCGGCGGTTTTGAAACCAGACCTGTTATAGGTTACAGTTAGTTTTTATTAATCAGACATGTTACTGGTGACAGTCATTCTCGATTAACCATACCTGTTGTAGGTTACAGTCATTCTCTATTAATATGAACAATCTTATTAATGTTTCGTGGTTAAAATTAGAGTTTTGAAAGCTTTCAATCTTTTTGTCAGAAATATATGTTGTACAAGTTGTGGTCAATGAGGACAAAAAAACAAAAGAAAAAAGATAGAAAATGAGGCAATAGATTAATAGGGAAAAGAAAGGAATAAAGAGTTAAGATAACATAAAGACTACAAAAAGGTAAGAAAAGAACACATGAGGAGAGACAGAATTAAAAAGAGAAAGAAAAAAGCGAGAAAAAAACTTAGAAAGGAACAAGATAAAAGAGATTAAAAAACCAAGCAAATAACGAAAGAAAGAAAGAAAGAAAGAAAGAAAGAAAGAAAGAAAGAACAACAACAATAATCATACAGGTCACTTGTATAGCGCAGTATACATAATCACGTGATACAGGCAAGCTCGTTGCCCTGCGTACGTCACAGTAATGAACGACAATCAGAGCCAATGATGTCAATCGAAAAGGAACGAGAAAGGTAAATAAACGAAAAGAAATACGTGCAAAATGAACAAGGCATGAGGAAATTTTTCCTTGTAGGAACCAGAGTAGAAATAAGTGTTCTAATTAGTCTGAATTATTTGTACGAGAATTTTACGGGGGCCAAAACATCCAACTGTCGATATCATCATCCCCCACTCCAAAATATATTATGTGAGAAAGCTTCAGCACTTAGCTTTCTAAGGCATCCTGTGGGCAGCCTGAACCTTTCTTTAAGAACTTCAAAACCAGAGGTAAGAAGAAAAAACAACTAGTTATCATCATCGCCGTTTCACGGACGACAAGATGTTAAGAATTTATTTGCACGAAGCGCTCCGCACTGGGTGGTAAGAGACCAGCAGCAAGAACATGACACGCCATCATCGCCATGCCTTCTCTTTGCTCTCCAGTCCTCATAATTATTTTTGTTTCTTTGCACTGTTTTATCGACAAGTCTTCAGCATTAGACTGAAAAAATATCCATCATCGGAAAAAAGACTAATGCACATGTCAGCAGAAGAAGAGAAAAGACAGTGTGAACGCCCAGTCACCTGTACTCTGGCCTCCGTGAGCTGCAGTCTGTAGGCCAAGGCTTCCCTGGTGTAGACATCAGGGTAGTGGGTGACGAGGAATGCCCTCTCCAGTTGTGAGATCTGCCACGTGGTGAAATTCGTTCTGTGTCGGGGGCGGGATGTACCTGCAGGAGTGTATGGCACGAGAATAAACTCCCCCTATTGGTGGGAAAGGGAAATATTTTCCTAAATGGCAAAAAAAAACCATAGAAGAGCTGTTATTCTAGCCACGGATTTGTTCAGAAAGAGATTCTATTAGCAAGCATTGTTTATTGATAATTATTTACTTTTTATCTGATTTAATTGTTTTCTTTGTAAAGTGAGCACGACGTTGGGTAGGATACGGCACTCCGTAAGTTATCTAGTCCCTTTTCTTCTTCTACGTCTTTTTCTATCTCCTCCGCTCCTCCTCCTCCTTCTCATCATCATTATCATTAAAGTATGACAATATTTCACAGTTGGCGCATGCAAGAGAGCTACTTGCACCACCATGTTCATAAACATTTATAAACATAAGTTATGAAAACAGTAAACTCAAAATCTCATAGTCGAATAAAGTTTAAAAAATTGAAAGAAAACATCGACTTTATTGCCACTAAAACTCAAATTTTTTTTTACATAAACGGCTAAACATACAGTTGAATAGATTGAAATAAACAAACACACACAGACAGATGGGAAAGAGAAGAGAGAGAGAGAGAGAGCGCTGTACTTTTGTCCATCAAGTGTATCTTGATTTCAAAAAAGCTACATTCATTTCAGTTGATTGCACTGTCCTGATAAATGAAGAGAGACATTCAGGCGAAACGTTACGCTCGCTGCAATTAGAGAAAAGCTCTTACATCCGTGCAGTGTTCATCCTGTCACCTGCTGATACACTGCTGTTGTTAAAGAATGTGAAATCTGAGACCTGCGAAATTTTTGTACTTGTCTGTATAGTTTTGGTGTTTATGCACTCATTCAGGCGTGATCAACTAGATTTGCAAAATCTTTATAACCACACACACACACACACACACACACACACACACACACACACACACACACACACACACACACACACACACACACACACACACACACACACACACACACTCACGCACGGAACAAAAGTAATGTAGAGGTAAAGATAATTTAAACTGAAGCTTAATGAATCAATAAATGCGCAGGTTAATCCTCTAGGAGTATGTTAGTAATATGAAGCAAACTGTTTTCGATTTCGAAAACATATTTTATTTGTCAAGATTAAAGTTGCATCAAGATATCTTTAAACATCGAAAGAAAGAAAAAGAAAGACACTGAATAAACTAACAAATAAAGGAAAGAACGGAAAATGAAGTAAGATACTCTAATTAAATTATCTTACCTTTTTCTCTGTTTGTTTTGGAGACAGTGTTTCCCGGTATCTGCAGGTCTGTGTCTGAAGCTGGTTGCTCGTTAGCAAGAATTCTGTCTATCCCAAACGACAGTACAGGTGTTTTGAGATCAGGAACACTCGGGTATGACTCCATGCTTGTTAGTTTTTAAACTTCCACAACTTGAAAATCTTGCCTTTAGTCCATTTATCTAGGAGTTTCTGTTGAAAGGCAGCGCTGGCAATAACTTACGAACGTTACAAAGCATCACAACCCATCTCTTACAGTCAGAAACTACCTGCTCGCGATGCAGACGCAACAACTCTCGTCTTTTCCCTTTAAGTAACCTCCCCGCTTCATCTTATCTACTGACGCAATGCTCGGTTTGCGGATTATGACCAATTTGTTCCACTTTAATTTCATCAAACGTCGTTGACAGCAATTTGCTTTATTTACCAACGGCCGTCGTTTCATGCTTTAGCTACATGGGGTAGTAACTCGTGTTTTGTTTTCTCCCTTTGCTCACTATCCCGCATCCGTATCTTGCTGGGCAGCGTCATAGTACGTGAGAGAAGAGTTGTCTTTATTTGTAATAATGCTCCTAGTTTAAGACTTAGTTTTTTTTAATGAGAGTTGAAATATATGTTAGCACTGAAGAAAATGGATATTATTTTAGCAGATTGTTTTGATAACAAACGCGGCATAAATGATCTAATTCTTCTATCTGAAACCAGCGAAATGGTCCAGATACAATTTGTCATTTTACTTCGAGTCAGCCATTCAGCAAAACTGAATTAAAAATTAAAAATGTGTGTGATTTATCGAGATACTTTGTAACTTCTTATGTCAGACTACCAGTAGTAAATCTCCTTTGGCTGTTATGCTGCTGTTATGCTCATTTGATCGTCCTGTCAGCAGCGACGGAGCTGATCAACCAAATTTTGTGTGACGAAGATTACATCACACCCAAACGCCATCTTTTTTTCGTTTTAATGTCTACACCAGCCCTTGTCTTCACACTCTTTAGTCTCTTTTTCTGATTGCTTAAAAACTGTTAGTACCTATCTATATTTTGGGGGTGGGTGGGGTGGGGCTTCAGGACTTATTCTAAAGTTCTTCATTTAATTACATTTATTTTCGAGAATTAAAACAATTTTGAGTCAAGGAGACATAATCTTGAAAAGAAAATAATCTAGCAAATAATTGTCTTCACTGTTTAAATTGTAAGATGTATGTGTGTGAATTGCGACAATGAAAGTTATGTATATTTATATGAAAATGACAATGTAACAAACATTAAAAGCAGGCAAAACATTTAGGGTCAACATTTCGATAAAGTGTCGAAACTGAACAAAAATTACAAATGAAAAGACCCGCGAAACGTATGAGAATACGGATACCCATACGGATTTTGTAAACTTTCCGTGAAGTCGCCGTTGCTCTCCGGACGAAGGAAAATTGGCTTGAACCAGGCAGCAACAAACCACCTCTAACGATCGACTGTTGCAAGAGTTCCCAGCCTCAAAGAATTCATCTTCATCTTTCTTCCATACCGGACCAGCGCCTTGTTGACTCGCGCTCCATTCCTCGTGGGCAGCGGATTAATTTGCTAATCTGAGATAACTCATGCTTGATTAGTTCGCTGCTCTCCCTTTCTTCTGCTCGCCAGCCGCACAGCGCAGCTGCTGGTCAGAGCTGAGGTTCCTGCGCACCGCGCTGACATTGCCAGAAATTTCCAGGAGACATTAATCTTAATAAGTTAATTCATTAGGTGCACATACACATTTCATTACGCTGTTGTGACTTTTCTTTCCTAGTAGAAGTTATAGCAAATAAGTTTATATTTTTAAATATTCGTTTGTAGAAGTAGCGAAAACAACATACCACTCTACTAACACATTACAATAGGAAGATCAAGAGACCTCGGCATAAAATATATTTTCTTGCATCGTTCTCGGGAAAAATAAGGTCAGTTTATGCAATTCCCAGATAAACACCGACAGTACAAACTCATCTAGCTATAATTTTTCTGGGAATGAACTATCGTGATGTTTTCATAGTTCTGGCTACTTTATTTCAAACAGAGATGGCGCATTCTATTTGAATAAAGTCCCTTCGAATGCGTTTATTAAGATCATTGCACAACAGGCTGGAATTTATTTAAAACATTAAGACCTTGTATTATAAACTCAAGCAAAAGTGATTAAAATCCCCGAGGCGTTTGTAATTTCTTTAAATCCCCAGACATCACAGTTTTTTCTGGTTCTAGGAAACGCAATGTTGTTGTCATGGTGTAAACATTAATAAACACAATCAAGCCGAAGGTCGTAGTCCGCTTTATTTGCTCGCAACGAAATACAAGACAAGCAGCAGATAAAGTAACACTGTTTAGTAAGAAATTATGTTTCTTGCAATAATTGTTGTAAATGCCGCCAGTGTATTATAAATGAACTGTCAAGAACACATAGTAACTATCTGTACTGCTTCTGTCATTAATTTCACAAAAAATGTTTGCCAAACGTTGCTGAATGTTGGATCTCATTCGTTCTTGTCACCTGAAGATCAACCGTTATTTTTGCGAGAGCTAAGTAAAATATACCCTGAGAAGACACATCTACTGAAAACATGACATTTTTTAGTGATTTACTTAAATAACTTAATTACTTAAATAAATCCCCATAATCCTTGTTTAAATTCACTTTTTAATGACGCGGATATTTATGTTTGCAAATATGGCCTAAAAAAATTAAGCGTTTGCGCACATCTCAGACTAGTAATCTTGTGATAAGTTAGACAGCAATGGTGGGTACAAATAACAGTGCATAAATAAAAGTTATTTATTAAAATCGACACGGTCTTTTACAATTGAATATAACTGCGTCGTTAGAAACGCTGTTTAATTGTTAAAGTGATAAACTAGAAAAGGCCAATACGACTCTGATTAAGTTGAAAAAGTTAAAGGTACAAGATAATCCACTTTTTCAATGTAGATTGAAATTAAACTTTAAAAAAATCTCATGTGATGCAAAAGTAAGTAAAATAGAGAAATAAATATGTTGAAATACTGAAATAGACTGGACATTGGGAGGTAAGCTCCTACCTTGTGACCCTTTGCGAAGTATCTGTCACACTGAGGAAATAAACCTTAGAGACTTGTAAACAACAGACAATGAGCTTAATGAACGTTCAGTTTTAAAATTAATAGACTTTTATTAATATGGTACATCCTTATCTTGTAATTAGAACTTGGTTTGTTTGGTTTGTTTATTGTTGCATTTTAGCACACTTCCCTAGTATAACTGCCCACTGGGAATAATAAAGTTGGTCGTTGTCATGCTGTTGAAGGTTTACCAGCGTACAGTTTGTGCTCGATGATCCCTAAAACAGAAGTCTTTAATTAAAATAATTCGGCTGTTTCTTTCACAGGTCGCAAAAACACACAAGTGATGTCAGGGAATCCTCAAGCAAGAATGACAGTCATTTTCCTCTGGATATTGTTGAGAATCTATATTTTCGATGTTCTTTGGCCAGTCTCATTCTTAAGCTGTACAGAAGCCTGTTTTGACTCATTGCTCTGCGCGTGTCCATTACTGAACGCATGCGCTTGAAGAACCTCATCCAGAAGTGGGTTTCCTTTTCTTGGAGAAACAGGGGAGCTGCTTTCCGTACCGTACAGATCTAGCATCACTTCATATTCATCTAACTCGGTCGGCGCTGGCTGTGTGTCGACACTGTTGTCGTCAAGCAAGTAGTCATATCTGGCAAGGGGGAAAGCAGGTATGATGGTCATTTAAACGAAGGAAACTGGGAAACATGTGATTTAAGACTTAAAAACAACAACAACAACAACAACAACAATACTAAGAATAATAATAATGAAGAAGACAAAGAGAGAAAATAAGGACAAAAAAATAAGACGATAAAGAAAAAGAAAAAGAAAAGGACAATGACGAATGGTAGGTACACTGGTTAACGATAATCACTTGGTGCTTGTTAACCGTACTCTTTACTCAAAAGTTTAGAGAAAACATCTTACTGTTTGTTATTTTCATCATCGCCAGTCTCTCCAATCTGTTCCTTGCCAAAGACGGGATTGTTCCTGTACGATAATAGCAGAAAATGACAGAATAAATGTAACATGTCTTTCTTGGATCTTCATTCTTTCCTGACCACAATGTGTGAAAGAGATTTAGGTTTTAAGGACTCTGGTCATTGGGCTAAAGCTTTTTAATTTTATACCTCACTGTACATCGTATACATCTTAGTCGATTAACGTCGTGCCAAACCTGAGTAATATTGCCTTAGTTTACAAGAAGCCTTTATATCCTCATCTAAATTTCTGCCATTTAATTATGTCATTTGGCATGCGAATCTTTCCATAGTTGTTTGGAAATTGTTGGAATCTTAACCTCTGCGAGATGCGTGCAAACAGTTCCATAAAAATACGGTTAAACAGGACTTAAAAGCATCTGTTATGTGTAACAGCCTTATGTTTTTTTTAAAACGATTGTAGAAATGTCCGAAAAAATACGTGTACTATATTCCGGTCTCAATATCTGGTTATAACGCTTTAATAATTATCATTTGCTGATCCATTTTTATGATCAATTTGCTGGTTTTCATAAAAGTAAAACAACAAATGTAAATAATAATGTTCTTCTTAGACATACCTAACACTCCCAGGGTTCAGATTTAAAAATGTGCTAGATTTTGACACCGATGCTGGAAGGAAAAATAAAAAAGTTAAGAATACATTTCAGTGAAATAAAATATGAAGATACATAGCAAAATAAAATAGGAGAATAATTTTAAATTAAATAAGCTCCAACATTTCAGTAAAATCCTACTTTATAATATATTACCATGAGAGATTTTGCGAATTATTTATTTTAATAAGAATATAAACATCCAATTAATTAACTAAGTAATTAATTCAAATAAATTTGAAACAGTAAATATTACACTTTAGTCAGACAGTTTCTAAAAATATATTTTATTTATAATTCAAATAAATTTGAAACATTAAATATTACATTTTAGTAAGACAGTTTCTAAAAATACATTTCATTTAAAATGAATGCATGAAAGAATAAAATGCATGCCTACACACATACACGAGGACATGCAAGTGAAATAATTTTACAGACTGACTACTGTGCCATAATAGAGCATTAGCAACTAGCTTAGAGAAAAACACCAATGCCTCCAACACTTTCTTTTCAGTAAGAGACTGAACTGCAATTTATTTGCAGATTTAACGTTTTTGTGTAGAAAACAATTTTTAGTGAAACTGGCTTTTCACTTACGATCGGCCTCCGTTGTACTCGCCATCAGCTTGCGTTTGAACCTGTGGACAGAAGTAACAGCTAGTAAAACATTCCCATGAAATCATTAAGAGCTGTGACAGGGTCATACTTGTCCGTACAAAACCTTTCTTTCATGTGCAGCACTTTTAAGGTTTCTATAAGAAAATTCTGAGCAAATGAGTTTAAAATAATAAAATTGCACGAACTGATGACAAGTTTTCTTTAATACGGAAAAATCCCATTGCGATATTAAAAAAAATATGGGAGATGAAATAACTTTGAGAAATATTGTATGATATAGAAAGATCACATACTAAATAATAAAATACAATCAAGAATAGGTTGTTTTAAAAACTTGTAAAATGAACACTTGTTGTAAACCAGTTCACTGCAAACATGATGTTTGAACTGGCCTGTATATGTTTGCGATCATCACGATCAGCGTGACGAGGAAGCCAATGACGAGGACACCGATAATGCCAACGAGAATGTATTCCAGTCTCGTTTTGTCGCTTGACTTCATCTCAGCCTCCCTTGCAGTCTGTCATGAACACTTTTACAAAGATACTGACCAAACGACAGATTTTGAGAAACAAGCATTTAAGTATTTTTAAACATAAAAACTATACACCATCAGCGCTGTGTATTATGATGAGCTGACGAGGAACTATGCGTCTTTAACTGGTCAAACCATTTCGGACCTCTACAGTTTGTTTAAATGCATTAACCCTACTGATTCTCAAGAATCAGAAAGATCACATGACTGATCAGAGTGCTAGGGCCACTGGCGCTAGACTGTTAGTTCTTTTCTTCGATGACATTTTATTTGACATATTTTATTGGGTAACAATAGAGTTCACCCAAGGAATAAATAAGACGTGTTGATAAAAGGAATAAGAAAATCTTCTTCACTGAATTCCAGGGTCACGAAAACAACGAAAACCTTGATATTATTGTGAAGCAAGTCAGTATCAAATCTTATAAAACGAACCGAACATAGATACAACATCAGAGTTTAGAAGTACTATTATGACATTATATGATAAAGGATGATTTTTGATACGCTACCTTTATGGCGAGAGATTGATATTGATTTAGACCTTGCACCAGATTGGTATTGTGATCGATTTCACTGCAGAGATAATAACAAGAATTAATTATTTTAGATAAAACAGCCCAGTCTCTTTTATTTTCCCTTCTGTCGTAACCTCCCTCACCATTTCTTTCTGTACAAGCATGTGTGTGAATAATAATAATAGTAGAGAGAGACAGCCTGCCACGTGTACTGTGTAGTCGTGAAGAAAATATCTATGTATACGAATAAATATGTATGACATATGGATTATGTTTATTTATGAATGTAACCTATATAAATTTAAGTTCATATTTGCGAGGTGTCATTTATTTTTGCATATGAAGCACATCGCCGTATGCATATAAATGTTTAGATTGGTTTTTATTAATAGCTACCTTTCCCAAGTATCTTAAATCTGCTATTTAGTTGCTTCTATAATTCGTCTCGGATATCGTTAGGCAAATCTCTATGTTGTTGTTACCATTATTATTGAAATTTCGCTATCTTCTCTGAACAATAAACTAATATTTACTTAATTATGAGCCTGCTGTGGAATAAATTTATTAATTCACGAGCCATGTCATGGACGACAACTGTAAAAATACTCACGCTTGCATGGTCGCTGCATCGACCAGGTTGTCGTTCTTATCCACTGCGTGCACAAGCAACACAGACCTGTGAACATTCACTGAATCAATTGCATGCGACTCTAAACATTTTGTAACTGCGAACTACCGCCTTTCTTATCTAAGTGATTGACTCTGCACAGGGCTTGAGTCGAGTCAGAAAGTGTAAACACGTACTTAGCAATAAAGATACTGATCAAGTGCTTACTTGAAGTGATCTGCATTCCCACTGGTGTCCACAAAGTCTATGATACCGTCGTCGATGAAGTCAAACTGGGAAGTATTCCGCATGAAACTACCATTTAGAGAAGAAAACAGGTGTAAAGAAAATATGACAACAACAGCATAATAAATTAGCATTGTCAACAATATAAAATAGCTCTGTCAATAATATGACCAATGTATTCGGACACCAAAAATCAAAGAAAAAATGACAGGACCACGCTGCACACACAGTGATGCGCGAGCGCACAGACATACATACAAACATACATTCACAATCGCGCAAGGAGAGAAGGAGAAGAAACCATATTTAAATTTAAGAACTGTAAGGTAATGCTTATCCGAATCATCAAACTTCCTTTAAAGAGGTACACCCATTGGCATATGTTTGTATGTGTGCGTGTGTGCGTTCAAGAGTAGACCGGAGTATGCTACTTACCTGAGTATCTCTGACTTCCAATTTCTCAAGTCGTCTTTGGAATGAAAAAATGAAATTCGAATAATCTTATCTGTTCCAACTACGTAGACCTGGAAAATACAACTGATATGACTGAAACAAGTAACTGACACGATAGCTGAAAGAACTAGTGGAGGACGACACTTTGTTTATAAGATTAGTTAGAGCTCAGAGATAGGCCTAATTAAAATATGGACCAGGTCTCTCATTGACTAAGGCCTTCAAACAGTAAGTGAATCCTTATCCTAATCTCTATCAGGCCTATTGGTGTACAAATGTGACGTCATGAGTTTGACCTCTGTGCACGGTGATGATTTTCGATATATATCATGAGAACGGAAGCGGAGTAACTCACCCTGATAGGGGAAACACTACCTTGCATTGCGCTTTATGAAATCCTTACAAGCATATTTTTGTAGCCCACTCCTCATTTAAGGCACTAAGAGAGCAAACCTGAATGGATGATGAGTCCCTTAAGGAATTAAAAAAAGGTTCACCACAAGCCTACTGGTATGTAGTGCTGCCCAAAAGAGAACTCGGACTCGAACTCTTTGTTGATTAAGCCTAGGCCGATTTCAAGGGGAGAAGTGAGCAACAATGACAGCAAACATCCTGGTTATGAACTAAAAGGCTAATACAATTCTGTAAAATCTATCACAACAACACTATCATTATACATTAGCAACACTAGTTGATAATTGTAACTGGCTGTGATTAAGAGGGTATCCGTATATCTAAGTATGTGAGACTGAGAGTGGGGAGGATAAGACATGTGCAGGAATGAGAGGCTCAATTACTAATCAGCTAGTAGTCCAAACTTGTGTGCTATTAGAAATCACATACAGAAAACATGTGGCATTTGTGCTTTAAAGGCTTGCTTCTGACATCAAGTACTTCATATACATAGTTATGATAAAATTAACATCATTAGTGGTATATACGACATGCAACAATAGCAATAACATCAATATTAATAGTAATGGGTTTTATTTTAGCCTAAAGTTGTTTTGTTTGTCATCAAATAAAGTGCAATGGTAAATGTAGTTTAGAACGAATGTCTTATAGCATAGCTGTGTAAAGATAATAATACATGACATATATTCAAATAAGTGGAAACTGTAGTCGTGAAAAAACAACGTTCCTATTAATAACAAGTTCCATATTCTCTTGCAAGCACACGTAGAGTTCACATACCCATACATGCACACACACATCCTCTTTAGTGTACCATATCCTTATTTCTCTTTGTAGTGCTTTATAAGAGAGAGAGAGAGAGAAAGAGAGAGTGTTTGGAAAAGATTTAAAGTGTGACTGATAGAGACATAAAGAAAACTGACTTTGAGGAGTGTTTCACTGCTCCCAGCTGAATCATTAACCAAGACTCGCCACTTGAACAAGCCCTGCATGTCTGCCGAAAAAGATCGGTTGGTCTGCAGACTTCCGTTGACGGTCAGCCGCAGTGGACCGTCCAGGCGAAACTGGTTCAGGTGTCCGATCGGTTCTATGGGACCCGCAGAGTAGAAGGTGTGCACACGATTCGATGCAAGGTCTAAATCCGTCACTAGGTCCTGGAGTTAAAATTTTGAAATGATTTAAAACACATGAAAAAAAATATTGTATATATCATAACGCATTCAAGTTATTAATATCACCACAAATTATAACTTTATAAGGTGTCACTTATCACATTGTAAGCCAGATATCTTCAGCCAGGAGCCTAGTGATCATAGTGCATTATTAAGTTCTCCTGATAATTTACATTATTGTTCATATTGAAATTTAATTACTTGTTCTTCAACGATCGGTTTTCTCTGATACTATGAGACTATGATCACTGACACTGTGGTCATGGCAATTCCAATAGCCAATGAAGGTATTTACCTGCAGGCTTAAAATCTCTGTCCCGTATTCTGACGTTGCTAGGAAACCAACGGAAACAACGGAGCTGGTGAAGATTGGAGGGTTGTCGTTGACGTCATCGACAGTTACACGCACTTTAAGGGACGTGTTCTGGGCCTGAACAAAATAAACAATTAACCATAAACAATTTAAGATATTACAGTTATAAAGCTCTTTTCGGTGTTTTCCCGTCTCTCTATATCTGTCTGTCTACCCGTCTTTTCGTCTCTTGGACTGTTTTTTTCAGACATTCTTTGTCTAACTTCTACCTTCACTTCACCTCCTACAACCATTGTCTGCCCAACAACAAATAACATCGTCAATAATAACGAAAACACCTAGTTCGTGATGCAGAGGAAAATCATTTTTCAGACACCGAGGTAAATAGGTGTGCTTATCGAAAAGTTGTTGGCCAACCATAGAGCTGCCCACCTATGGGATACCATGGCAAAGGATTATAGATCAAGGTAGTCTACTCGATCTTTAAAATATTTTGCAGCTACCATAATAATTTTTGAAACGCTTAAGTTTTGAAAAGTTGAAAGTAATATTCAAGCATTACTAATGCAATAAAGAATCAAAACAATATCATAGCCCTAAGAACCTGCCACAGTTAAACTATCAACTACAGAGAGAATGCATGGTTTCGAGATTAATACACCAAGAAGAAAACTTGAAAAGTTGTTGGTAAGTAGAAGGTAGACGGTGAGTGGTAGATGTTTTATAATACCGGATATGTAAAATGGTGGACACATTCAAGTACAAGTTGCATGCAGTCATATCCCCAGTCCTGGCAAATGGAGAAACAATTAACTGATTTTTGTCTCGATGCAGCTCCCCGTTTATTTTTCTGCTGTTGCAGAGTGTTTTCGCATATGCTGCACAACAAATTCTTGTCTGTTCTCTTACCTGGATCTGGTTTCCGCACTGGTCTACGAAAGGTGTGCAGTCGTACGCTGTGACGGTGACTGTTACCTCACTCTGTTTTTCTCGGTCAAGGGGCTTCAGTAGCAAGAGGATACCTTCCTGCTGTGGGCCAGTGTTGACAGCGAAATAGTTCCTGAACTCACTGACCTCTGCAACATGGGATTAATCATCATGCATCCAGGGTTCTTCGTTATCGCAGATATAACCAACAGCATTAAAAAGCTTCAAAGAATCTTCCTTCTTTCCTACTCTCTCTCCCACTCTCTCTCTCTCTCTCACACACAGATTGATAAAGTTCTTAAAAGCTCGGGGACACAAGAATAACTGGTGTAACTACGTACCGAGGGTGTAGCAGGTCTTTGCATCAAGGTCAGGGTCACGGGCAGAGACACTGCCCACCGTGATGTTAGACAAGTTCTCTTCGACGTTTAACAGAACCTCGCTTTCACTGAAGCTGGGTGAGTTATCGTTCGTGTCTTTAATGCTGATAATCACATGTTGTGGCGGACTAGTCTGGATGGGAAGCCCTTTGTCTTTGGCAATGATATACAGCTGAAAAAAACAGACGGCAGTCGTTGATAAGCAATCAGTCTCTCCACAATTTGTAGAAGTGATGATTTTAGTCATAGTAGTGCATGCGAAATTTGTGCTCTATTTTAATGCAAATAATAATAATAATAATAATAATAACAATAATAATAATAACGATAATAAAATAGCAAGGTAAACACACTCTATCCCTAGTTCAGTGTTCACAATGTAGCAATGATACTTCCTTTTATCGGGGACCTGAATCTAGTTCTGGGTATCATTGACTAAAAACGTATTTTAAGAATGAGACACCTCGTGGACAGCAGAGCTGCGAATTAATGTAAGCACCCGTATTGCGAGACATTAGAGGAGGCCTTCTTACCTCAAACTGGGCTTTGGTTTCGCTGTCGAATGACTTCCCCTGAGCTAACGTGAGCACCCCAGTGTCGAGGTCGAGGTTAAAGAAAGGCAGTTCGTTGGCGCTAGTCGTGGTGTTGTCCAGGAAAAACTGCACTTTGCCGTTAGTGTTTTTGTCTTTGTCGTCATCAGTAGCACTGAAACTGTAGATTGTTGACCCTGACCCTAAACACTGTAAGCAACAAGAAATGTTGCTCATTCTTACACATTAAACACGCATGGAAACGATAGACATAATGAATGAGTGAATGTAAAGGAATTTCACACATGAGCTAATGTGAAATTATTTTCGAACAAATGTGTGTGTCAGAAAAATCAATGGTATTTTATGTTTTGCTTTGCAACATTATAGCTGAATGTGTTATCTGGAAAATACTTAGTTTTCACGAAACACCTTTGCTTTAAAATCGTGGACACGTTTTAACCATCTGAATGATATTGGCAGAAATTCTTTACAAGCAGGTTTAAGGATCGTACATACCCATCCAGTCATAGTATATAATGGAATCTACCTCAGGCACTGGTGGTATCGGTCCACTGTTCACAAAGCGAGGAGCATTTAGGTTCATGTCAGTGATCTTCAATGTCACATTCACTGTCGAACTCAGGGGCGGATCACCGCGATCAGTCACCGTCAGGATGTAAGAGTAGTCTTCCGCCATTCCTATAAGACTGTCGTTGACCAGTATGCTTCCGGTAGTCTCGTTGACTGTAAACAAGCTGAGGTTCCCCATCACCGGCGTTAGTTGATACACAAGCTCCGAGTTTTGACCCAAGTCCTGGTCTGTGACTTTTACTTCTGGACTGATGTCGGACACTTTTTCACCCTTCGAAGCGGTCTCCACGACCTTACCCACTATGGTTGCATCAAATGAATGGAATTCTGGCGCATTGTCATTGACATCCAAAACACTGATTTGGATTTGCTTAGAAGTGTGGAGACTGATGCCTGACACTGGGTTGTCAAAGGCAGTAATACTTAGTGCATACACATCTCTTCTTTCACGGTCCAGTACTCCGACGACTGACATTTCGCCCTAAAACAAAATCAAAAACCAAATATGTAGGTGTATCCCTATATATATATATACATAAAATGGGGGCGTTTTGCACTATAATATTTAATAATAGACACCATGTAAAGATGCATCGATGTATGAATGTCAGAACTTTAGACTGCGATACTTACCGATGTTTTGTTGATGAGGAAGTCTTGGACGATATCAGAAAAGACAAACGAGACCAGCCCGTTAGCTCCTTCGTCTGCGTCTGTAGCAGTGATAATGCCCACCAGAGTACCCAGGGTAGCATTCTCATATACCGAATACTGTGTGGTGGAATTGGTGAAGATAGGGGCGTTGTCATTGGCGTCCACTACAGTGACACTGACTGTGATATTTGAGGACAAGGGCGGGGACCCATTGTCAGTGGCCACAAGAGTGAAATTCACTACAGCCTGTTCTTCTCTATCCAGTCCCCGCAGCAAAGAAATCTTTCCTGAAAAAAAAACAAAAAATGCGGCGGGATCGCATTTATAATTTCACCAAGAATAACATTTCTGCGTAAATGATCTCGAAGATGATCTATCACATTGACGACAATGAAATGGGTGGTTAGAGGCGGAGGTGGACGACGGCGATGTCCCTTCATCATTATGTTTGTTAGACACTCATAAACTAATCACGTTTAGTCGAGACGAACCACGTTGGTTAGTCACTAAAATCTACACTGACGGGGTAAATTAAAAAAACAACAACAAGTAAGCATGTTATTACAACGCTACCGAAAGCATTACTGACAGGTCAGAATAAACTTCTAAGGCGAGTAGTTCCTCTCAGTGTTAATGTCCATGAGCTGTTGAGAAGAATGTTCTGCTGTACAGATAGTTAATGCATCCAGAGAATTCTTAGTGCATTTGGGGGAAGCAAATGTCTGCCTACCAGCAGGCGTTACTGTGAAGTGTGACGTGTTATCTGGAACAGAGAAAATAACAGCCTGGCCCTTGTCCTTGTCTGTAGCTGTGACAGTGGCGACCTCTGTATCCACAGTTATCGCCTCTGACACGGTGAGCGTTGAGTCTCCTTGGATGACAGGGCTGTTGTCATTCACGTCTGTTAGAGTGACTTTCACAGTTGCTGAAAAAAACAATAAAAAACAAACAGAAAGTAAAGATAGATGCTGTTAAGCACTTTTGGATCTCTTTCTATTGCAGTCTTTATATCACTAGAAAAGGTAATAAATGAGGGAATAAGAAAATTACGAAATACTGTTAAGCGGATTAAAAACAAACAAACAAACAAACAAACAAACAAACAAAGAAAAAACCCCAAAGAACAAAAGAATAATGCATGACTAGATACTAGACAAGATTCTGCGAGAGAAGGATAATAGACCGTGGAGTATATGTACGCTTAAAACAGTCATCTGATGCTAAAGAATGGAAATGTTTTATACTAAATGTAATGGAAATAAACACTTGAAATCAAAACTTGCGAGATATCAGAGTTGTGTATCATTTAACACCTCGTAGGTGTGACATTTCACACCCCGATCAGATGCCTACAGAAACAGTTTGTGACTACACTGACTCAGTCACGGTGACCGGACACTTAATCCCCGGACACTTAATCCCCTAGACATTTAATCCCAGACACTTAATCCCCAAATCGCGACACAACACTCGAAACTGCTATTTTGTGAACTATAAATATTATAACTGTAAGAGAAATGTGTCGCGGGGTAACTCTGGGTAACTCTCGTAAGACTGGGATGTTATAAATGTTGAAGTAAAGTATTATTTAAATTTGAATTAAATTTTTCATTCACTTCATAATTTTTTGAGTTGAAATTTCATTTTGAGGATTAAGTGTCTGGGGATTAAGTTTCTGGGATTCCTCAGTCACATTAATAACACTGACTCAATCACAGTAATGACACTGACTCAGTCACAGTAATGACACTGACTCAATCTAGTCTAGCTCATCCATCTGCTTGAACGAGAGGTCGCTCAGATTGGTAATGAAAACTTAAGCATGTAGACAAAGACCCCCTGCTCACAATAAGTTTGTCAAAAGATCCCCATTGTGAAGCAAAAAAAAAAAAAATCCTAAATGGCTGCATGGTCCTCACCAACAGCAGTCTGGGGCAGGTTTATCTGGGCCTTGATATCGGTCACCATAATACTGAGAATTATAAGCTCCGCTGTTTCTCTGTCACAGGTGGAGTTCACATAAACAGCACCAGTCGTGGAGTTGACAGCAAACCAGTCCTGCAACGATTACCACTTGTTTATTTATGCCTAAAACACGTAAAAAGATTGTGTAGGCCTACATCTTATCAAGTATGGGTCATAATTTTACATTTTTCAGTAACAATTACCCCTCGTATAAAGAAATTATTACAAATGTATAAAGAGCACATTATGGAGAAAGCGAGAAATGAGAAGCAATGTTAGAAAGGTACGGTACTGTGGACATGACTTACCCACACTTCTTTGTTGTCCACAGGGAGAAGACGATCACTGAACGCTTGTGTTTTATTTTTCAGCAGCTCATAGCTCAGCAAGTGATCAATGTCTAAGTCAGTAGAACTAATTACAAGGACTATTTCTCCCACCGTTGAATTCTCCACAACTTCTCGTTCCTCTTGCGCTGCTCCGAATGTCGGCGATTCATCGTTGATGTCGAGGAGGAAGACAGAGACGATGGCGCTGCTTGATCTGGGGGGATCACCCCTGTCCAGGACGAGAACAGACAGTTTGAAGTTATCTTCCTTTTCGCGGTCAAGCTTGGCCCCTGGGCCTACTGTTACTAACCCCGAGGTGCTGTTTACTCGGAAATTGTCGAAACCTCCAGAGTCCAGGACGAAGAAAATGATGTTGTTTGGTACACTGCTGTCATTGTCAGAGGCTGTAAGCTTGATGACACTTTGACCTGTCAGAAAATGAACATATGATTACAGAGATACACAAAAGTGGATGAAACATGTTCCAGAACAATTACTTTGAGATTTACATTTTTTTCTATTTAAACAACATGACTCATCCTAGATAAATGATTACAGAATGCAGCTATATACATATTTCAATTTTTAAAATTCTATCATTAATCAAATGAAAAAAAATTATACAATTTTTCCGCAGCTGATTTGATTTTTAATTTTAAACAAATGATGTCCTTTAAAATCTGTTTTAGAAAATTTATAAGCAGATTATTTATAAAAGCAAAGTAATATGAAAAGTTGATTTTTACCTTGAGTGCTGTTTTCAGTAATACTTGCATTGTATGATGATTTGTCGAACCTCGGGGGATTGTCATTTTCGTCCTGTACATAGAACAGAGCGTCTTAAATAATTTGAAAATTATGGATATGAAAAACTAATAAAGCTGCTGCTGTCTGATAATATTTATGCATTTCCTCTTTAAAAACAGATTGTTTTCATACGCATACATACGCTTTACAGACCCACTCACACATTTTCTCCAAATTCTTACACACAAAACAGTGGTGAGAAACCTTTGCAAAATGATAAAAATGAATGCAACTGGCATCAAAAGTTTGCAAACTTATTTGATTGCTAAACAAACGAATATGGAAATGATGATGATGATGATGATGATGATGATGATGATGATGATGATGATGATGATGATGATGATGATGATGATGATGATGATGATGATGATGATGATGATGATGATGATGATGATGATGATGATGATGATGATCTATGCTCACCTGCCTCTTAAAGAGATAAATGTTGTAAAAGAGAACTAGGAAGTTACTAGGTTTGCAATCTTACTAAAAGTGTGATGGTAACATCTACTGTCGAGCTCAGGGGTACATTTCCTTGATCTCTGGCCTCCACTGTCAGAGCTATGGTTTCTGAGTTGCTACCGTTGAAAGACATGGTATCGAAGTCCAGTGGCTTGACGACTACAAGATCACCAGTCAGAGAATTGATATCAAAGTGACCAACAAGTCCTGGGGGAGTGGAACGTGATAGAAGACTGTAAGTGATGTTGCTGTTCGGAGTTCCTCGCTCATCTTCGTCTGTTGCCTATGGCAGCAAAGAACACATAACCATTAGTTCATATTGTAAAAGCTATTTCAGATACACATGTGAAGAAAGAAACTATATAAAAAAATGAAGAGATGAGTCAAAGCAAGTAAACAGAATACAGTCTGACCTCAAGACGCAGAGGTCTGGTAAAATTCGTTTCGCCCTCTGGTAAGATGGCTTCGTACTGATTTCGCCTAAAAACTGGTGGGTTATCGTTAACATCACTGATAGTGATTGTCAATGATGTCACGTTGAGAAGTCCCCCGCCATCTTGAGCTTGCACGAGCAAAATGTAACTGGCAGTCGTCTCGCGGTCTGTCGTGTTTGAAGCAACCGTCACGCTGCCACTGAGTGGATCGATGCGAAATCTGCGGTAATTACAAAATGAGGCAAATTTTTTTTAAAAGATGGGTTTATTTTGTCTGCAATGTTTAATTTCAAACTAAAAAATATTCTTCATACCTGACCGTTATTGTTTTTGGTCTCTAAACAGTTTTAAGTCTTTAACATAACGGTAGTCATACTAATCATAATTTTAAAGTGGTAACCGAAGAAGACTGGAAAAAAGACGATTACTCATGTAAAACAGGCAAACGATAATAAACTGAAAACTGAAAGCAGACAAACTTCATACAAACTTACATCCCTCCGTCATTCTGAAGTGAATAGGTGATCTTCCCGTCATTTCCTCCCAAATCTTTGTCAAAGGCCTTCGATCAGATACAAAAGTCACACACTGAATAAGGTATTTGTTATTTTCCATTTCAGCACGTTAGCTTGCTTATAGTGTCAGCTGTGTATAGGAAAGATATACTGAGGCATTTAAGTTGTTATTTATTATCTAGTGAGGCGGTGATGTTATGTTGATGAGAAGATAAAATAAGATATTGAGTTCAGAGAAGAGTAAATATCTGTTAAAATCAAAATTAGGTCTGTGTTTTCGTCTAAACAATAATAGCAAAAGCCTATCAGCTACAAAGCAATTCTGCTCATTGAATATTATTTTACGGATCAAAGTCAGTGTCGATAACCTAACCTGAACATGAAAAACCGGGTATCCGGGTGGACTTCCCTCCGGCACAGACGCTCTGATATCTGTTTCGTTAAATTCCGGCGCGAACTCGTTGACGTGGTCGATGGTGACTGTCACTGTGGCGGAGGCTGACAACGCGGTGCCGTTGATTGGAGTGTCCCTCGCCAAGATCTGAAAGCGGCCGTCGATTACAAACTCTAATGTTATAAAATTTTCACTTTAAAATAGCACAAAATAAAATTAACATTCTTGTTGCAAAACAAGAACCTCTGAGATGGTAAAAGTATTTTTTTCAAGAACCGCTTCAATCAGACCTTGGCCCTCAAAGCGTTACAAAACACAAGATTATGCTCCTTATATTCTCATAATAACAAAATACGTTCTTCCCAAGACATTTCTATGCAGGAAGTAGAGATGCAATTATGATTATATAAGTAATTACTTCGAAAAAGAGTTGTTGAGATTCTTCGTGGTTGAGCTTCGAGTTATTTTTGACTCGAATGAAGACAGAACCTGTACCCTGAATGCTGCTCTGCTCCAGTTCAAACGTGTCTGTTATGTTGATGAGAGATATCTTCATAGCACTGTTGATACCCTGCCGCAATGTAAACAGAGATATTGCTCAAATGAAACACTTGATAAAATGGTTTAAATAAATCAATAAAAAAATCACTTAAAATAACTAATTTTGACATGTATAATCGGGAAATTATTTATTTACTAGCATAAAATTTGGGTCTATAAAGCATATTAAAAAATAAGAATTAATTAGAAATAAATATAAGTTTCAATCAAAAACTGTTAAGAAATTTTGACAGAGATAAGAAAGAACCAAAGTATACTAAATTTTTTGCTGAAAGTGTTTTCAACAGTATAGCATCAATGATTTTTCCTACCACCTGTGCTTCCGACAGACAATTGTGGGCTTAAGCACGCGTGTCTACTTGACGAACCTGATCGTTGTCTGACACTGTGATCTGTGCACCAGAGTTCAGGGTCAGGGGTACCCCAGGTGGCGAGTTTTCTTTAATCGTCGCGGTATAGGAAGTGTTAGAGAACATGGGAGGGTTGTCGTTGACGTCACGTATGGTGATGGTCACAGTCGCTGTCGCTGCCGTGTTGCCCATCTGCGGGGGATGTTTGTTTACTTCAGTGGCCTGACACAGCAACAGAAGTTCCATCATTTCATTATTTCTGTGATTTGTCATCTCATTCATTCATTCATTCATTCATTCATTCATTTTGTTTTATCTTTACCAGGATACTTTTACACAAAATTTCAGTTTCAAGACTGCTGGAACTCAAGTCAAAAGTCGTGTCAATCAGTCTAGGAAGTAAATGTTAATACAAGCCACCGATTATCTGATATCTTTCTTGTGAATAGTACACAAAAGAACAAGAAGAATAAGATGTCCCTCAGGTTTTGATCAAAGCGAACAGCTTGTAATTTGAGAAACAAGACACTCCTGTGTTGTATTTATGGGAGAACGATGCAGAAAAAAGCTTCCAATATTTTCTGAAGCCCATTAAAACACATTAAAACGATTGCCATGAGATTTGACTCCATGATGGTGACCCTCCCCTCCCACTTTTAAACAGCCGAAAATGGTCTGAACTCGAGCTCGGGCCTTTGATACATGTCATTGTGCATGACGTCACAATAGTACAAAATGTGTTTGAACGAGTTAAAGCTGACAATTCATTGCTCTTCTGTGGTGGCACTACTTTATTACAGAGAAAGTATACTTTTTATTACATAAATATATACTACTTCCAGTTCTCTATGACGCGTTTTATCTTATACATGTTGCACTGGCACCAAATCTTGTATGCAATTACCATCACGATATTACATGTTTATTCCTACCTGGACGATAAGGCTACAGACTCCATTTATGTCACTCAGTGGTGGCGTGTCTCTGTCGAGATTGTTATTTCCAACTGAGAGGGTTCCTGCACTGTTCATCTGAAATAAGCCTAAGCATAATCCTGAAAGAGAAAGTACATCAAGAGAGTACGATTACTACTAGCAGAACTAAACAAAGACAAAACAACAAACAAAATAAAACAAAAAACAGGATCTACCACATATTTACACGTTTCTAATGTGTCCTATTACCTAGCGTACCAATGCTTTGGTATATCACTGCAAAGTTGTTAAGTGTTTAATAACGAGCATCCTTGACACTAAAATCACCTTAGCAATGATCACCAACCTTTTGATGTTGACAATGATTTCATCATCTGTTTGCCTCATAATGTTTTTGTAGATATTATCTGAGCTTTTCAAACTTTAATGTGACATTGACTTCAACTAGGTTATGTGGTTGAGAAACACTTTCTAAGTGTTCAGAAACAACAAATATTGTAAGTTTAATACTGTTGCTGCTGTTACATGTAAGAGATCGTCTAAGTCTAATACCGTCACTGATGTTATATATAACAGGGTTGGACACATTGAGGCCCCTGTCTCCATCCTGGGCCACAGCAGTGAGTATGGAAGTGTTCTGAGAAATAAGAAAAAGCATCTTGATTTTTAAAAGGTATGTATGAAAACATTTGCAAATAATTGTTGTCCATATTGCTTATCTTGTTACATATCATTTACCTTGTTTTTTGTAAAATGATTTATTATCACTTTTAATGCTTAATTGGTTTATGTCTATGTAACTGTATTTCAAAGCACTGTAACAAACTTGTACACAAATAATTTCGCACATAAAATCCTGACTAAGCTCAGTAGGTTTATAGATACTGACAGCTGGAGCATTTTCGTCGATATAGGCGATGTAGGGCAAGCCAGTGAAGAAGGGGGGTGTGTCCTGAACATCTTGTATTGTGATGAAGAGATCCGCTGTGGAGCTGAGACCGCCGCCGTCCTGTAGAGAATACAGAACTTGTTCTGTTTCTGAACGACACTTAAAATTAGATCCTACTTACCAAGATACACAGTGAATAAAATTATTTTAGTAAATAATAATAATGTTAGGGCAACAACATATCGAAGTTTGTAATGTCAGATAAGTAACAATAACATATCCCAAATATGTACAAGACATTACAGTCATAAGGTAAAGAATGTTTTGACCTCTTGTTAGCAGGAAAATAAGTTATTTGATTTCAATGCAACATTTTATTGTGAGCAAGGTGTCCATTTGCTTTACCTAATTGCCATTCCCCAATTCTTTTTATGGAGTCGGGCCCTAATTCCACAGGTGATTCAAATGGGGGAAACAATTCCTGCGCCTTACGGGTGTCAAACCAGCTAGTGTGCGCTCTTGAGGTCTCGGTAACTTAACTCTTACTACTCGGCTACCCACTTTTTCTTCCAAATGGTAATGTCATATTTTGATTAGAACAAAAAAAGATGTCACGTGATATACAATGTTCCTTAAAAGAGTAGGAGTGCCAATACTACCAGCAGTTACAGACTAGTAATAGTAGCCTTTAAAAGACCAATGATGTTTAAAGTTTAAAGTGCAGTATCTGACCATTGCTGTCACGATGTAGTGATAGAAGTTTGTTGTTTCGTAGTCCAGTGAACCATTGAACGTAACGTTTCCGGAGATGGAGTTGATGACAAATGTGCCTTGAACACTCTCACTTTCAGACTGTGGATAAGCACACTACCGCAAAAAAAGGAATAACAACGTGAGCAAAATACACCACCCACCACCCTCCCACCCGTCCACACACACACACACACACACACACACACACACACACACACACACACACACACATTTATACCTACGCACAAAATTATATATATAAATCCGCATGCATACAAGCAAAGAAACATACATAGACTCGTAATAACTTTCAGATGTGAAGTAAGGTAGCTGTAATTATAGTGAGAAATCAGACCTGAGATTCACGCCATTTGATTTTTAACGGTCAGATCTGTACGGAAACTTTTTATTTTCATCAAGATGCTCACAACAAATGATTTCAACTTACGGTCATATAATAGGTGACATTGCCACCTTGTCCTGTGTCCGGGTCTGTGGCATGGATCTTAGTGTCGACAGTTGTCCCTACAACAGCGTCCTGCATAATATATTAGAGAGAATAGGTTCTATTATTTAACATTGTCTCCTCTCTCACCGTCTTTCATCAATTATCAGTTCACGATTCTCTTCTTCTATATTGAAATCTGCTGAGACAGTGATTTTGTTTGTATTTTCTTAGTTATTGAAAGATTACAGTGGATAAAATGTTACGAAATCCGCCAGATAAGCCCTCAAAATATTACGATTCTCGTACCTTCTTCAACTGACGATACCGGCTCGGGAGACAAAACGCCGTGGGTGTTGATTATTTTACTATACTTTGCATTTCTATCGGCATTAGTTTAGTTAGTTTATTCCTTGTTACTCCTCGAGAAGCCTAGGGGCGCAAAACATCTCGCCAGCGGACCCGATTTTGGGCAGCCCCCTCCCCTAAATTGGGCCCATGTGGTTCCGGCATCCTTTGTCTCACTCTCCACTGTTCTTTTCCTCTCCTCTTCCCCTGAGGGTTCCAGTCAAGTGGCTTTCTGGCAATGGTGTCAGCTGGTTTGCGCATGGTGTGTCCTATTCAGACCCTCTTGCGCATTTTGGTGTCTTGACTAGTTGCATTCTGGTTGTTTTTTTCCACAGGCTGCTATTGGAGATAGTCTCAGGCCATCTTATTCCCAGGATATGGCAAAGGCATAGGTTGGTAAAGGTCTGGGGCCAGTTGCACAACACATTTCTAATTTTAAACACTATTAGGCCATAACTCTATTTAGATAATTAGTTTAAAGAGCACACCACAATTTTAGAATTTTTAAAACTAAAACTGCTTTAAGTAAGATAAAGTTGCTTAAGTCTGACTTTCCGTCCTGTCAGTACAATTTTTTGTATGTTTTTCTGCAATGCATCAAACAGTTTTAAGGTTTAGAAACGTTTTGTGCAACTGGCCCCTGGAGCTTGTTGTTTGTCACTTTCCAGGTTTCAGAGCCATACAGCAGGACTGCCTTCATATTGGTGTTGAAGATGCGGGTCTTACTGCGGAGGGATAATGGTCGGGAAATCCAGATGGGGCGTAGGCTGTTATAAGCATGCCTGGCCTTGTTGATGGGGCTTTTGATGTCATCGTCCGCTCTACCGTCCTTATTGACGATGCTCCCCAGATATATGAAGCGGTCTGTTTCCAGGATGTTCTCTCCTTGAAGTTCGATTGGGAGTTCCTGCTTGTTGTTGATTTTCATCACTTTGTTCTTCTTTTTGTTGACCTTTAAGCCAGTATTCTACGCCTTCTCTAATAGGAGGCATCACACACACACACACACACACACACACACACACACACACACACACACACACACAGAAAAATCTATAGCTAAATATAATTATATCTCATTAACCTCATTCACATACACGACTTTGAACACGGCTCTATCGGTTGCTGCCACATCAGTTTGGTGAATGTCCCAAACAATATTTTATGCTTAGATGTCTAGATCTTGGCATTCGAAGCGTAAGCGTTGATTAACCTTAATTTGCCAGATGTTCCTTTAATATGAAGAGCTCACATTCGTAGAGTTTCTTTTCATGTCAGCATTTTCAACGCGGCCGATGCATCAACTTCTGTTGCATCTTTCGTATATCAGTAAGTCATCTCTCACCCAGAGAGCAAGTGATTTCGCCCAGGTGACACAGATGGACTCAGGCAGTGGCAGTCCTGAAACGACTTGTGGCCCATAAAACATCAGTTTACTGAACCGATTAAAGGGAATCCGCGGCACACAGTACAACGCGCCTAGTAAAGCCCCGTTACAGACGATAAATCCACACAGAGACTGTCATATCCATTCATAGCTTTGGGTCAAACTGCTTTTATAACTTCGATATTTAATTCAGTTGAGGAGTCTTTTTACACTTTCACGCACATTTATGCAATAGTATAAGAACAAAGAAAAGAAACCTCTTTGACTCCAGCAGAGTAGGGAAGGTTTTCAAATTTGGGGGCATTGTCGTTGACGTCTTGCACAACCAGTGTAGTGTAAATAGTAAAAGAGATCTGCAATCAATCAATCAATCAATCAATCAATCAATCAATCAATCAATCAATCAATCAATGTTTTTTCAATTTATTTCGTTCACACTTAGAGGTAACTAATGGCAAAACTTACATCTCCTTGAGCAAAAAATACCAGAGAAACTTGAGTCATGTACTGAAAAAAAACAAAGAAAATTAAATTACGGCTTGGCTTGTGCTTGCTAATTAACGTCAGATAAAACACTTTTAATGATAGCTTATACGGTAACTTCAAGCAGTCCTACAAAGCTTTGCAAAATATCATAGATTTATAGGCAAAATGTAACGAGAAGGACTGAGTGAACGCTTGTGTTAAAATTTTGCAGAGGTGATAGTAAAGGCTCGCAATTTGTGTGTCGTATGATGGCGTTGCCTAATGGCTCGATTGCAGTGATTCCTTGCAATAGTCTCCTTAATCTTTCCTTAAATGGTCCTTCTCATGATCTTCCCATCCACTTCCTTGTTTTCTTTTTCTTCTTCCTCCTCCTATTTTCTAGCTTTGGTCATATTCCTCTGAATATTCTTCTGAATTTGTTCAAGAGAAAATTTATAAACTTACCACTTGCACACATACATTCAAATGCACACATAAAGGGACAGCTATGCTTCTGTAGCTCGCATTACTTTTTCTCAGTTTAAAGACTCACCTCTCTGTCCAGTTCAGTGTTCAGTATCACACTCCATCCGCTGTCCGATCCGTTGACTTGCTGGACTTTAACATACCTGTCGGAGTCACCTGTGCTCACTGTCACCTGACGATGGCCATCGCTGTACTTGATGGTAAAGTTGAAAAGAACAGTGCCTCGAGTGGTGTTCTCAAAGGTTTCGTATAAAGATGGGAGTGTTGAAACAGGCAGTGAATCATATTGTGCCAGCACCAAGACTATTCAGGAAAATAAAAGAAGGGAATGTTCACAAACTTAAAAGATTAGCTGCTGTATTCAGGGGCTATGATAGAATAAAATAAAAACTAAAATCAATGATACAGCAAATCAATGCTCTTGAAATCTAGATCACATTGCTTAATATCAAGTGATCTATATTATCATAAGGATTTATAGTAATAAAAAAATGATTCTGACCTTTGAAACCTTACCTTATTAACAGCATAAAATATAAGATATTACCATTTTTTTAATTTTAAAGAACTTTTTGAAACGATGTCAATAACAGTGAAGCAATTGTAGTTCGGTCGTTATACACCTACGCAAATGTTTATGCGCATAGACGCATATCTAAGAGCACAAACCAGTGGTTGACTATTATTTAGAAACATTTGCTAACTTTCTTAGTTAATAAACTCGTGTGAACTTCCTAGGACCATGCCGATAGATGTCGTTCAATTAAAAAAAAATCGCTAAAACAAGAGGAGTGTTCATTCCAAAATAAAATTTAAGCTGAATCAAATAAGATGTTTTAGGAAGAATCTTATTTTATTGAAGCAGTACAAAATGGCTAAAATCTTTGTGGGACCCTCACTTGCGGGGTTGTAGAAAACGTATTTTCCACCTTGAGTTAAGTTTGTGTTGGACCACCAACAGTCCACTGGTCATTAGTTTTATATTTATAGATTTAGTTTCATTGATTATGTGGAGGTATGCGTGTGTGTTGTAAGGTGTGCTGTATGAAAGTCGGATCACCTTATCCATTGGGCAACAGTGAGCACGCAAGACCTTTACAGGGGCTCGGGAGGAGGGACCACATCCCCATGGCCCATCCTCTATTTGGAACGCCGCAGAAAACATACAGCTACACACTTAAAGGCAGAAACGCCTTGACATGCATACTGTAACACTTACTAGCCCGATGGATGATTCACATTTTTGTGCAGAACCAGTTATTTAGGCAATATCTTTTAAAGAGTAGCTGGCACACTTACATAACAAACGTGCTACGACCCAATATCGCAGTATCGTTCTGACCATCTTCAGAGAGAGGCGGCTGCTTGTCTGGCCTGAAAAGTGAAAAAAAATTAAAATGCTAAAAAAGTCTAAGACTTTTTCTCATGTGTTATTGAAAGTTTCTTCCAGGTCTGTATCCGATTCAGGTAAAGGTTCCCTTTTTCCACGAAAAGCGGATTAACTACAAACTAGTCTCTGCAACAATATGTTATGTTCGGATGTCAAGGTCTTCGTATTCGTAGCCTATGTGCTGACTCACGGTTTCGGTAGATGCTGTAGGTAACACTCCGGTTCCTCAGGAAAGACTGGTATAGATTCCACAGTAGGTTGTAGATTTTCTTTGCTAAAAACAGTTTATTTTGTCACATTCTAAGAAACAATACTGTCGTCTTTTTGTACCGCACGCTTGGGTATTGACTGGTTTGCATCTGGTACAAAGTAATATTTCCCCAAATCTGAGCTGTAATATTCACTAAGATTTTAGGAAATAACTTTTTTGAAGCAAGATTAATTCCGTAATTTATAAAAGACAAACTGCCCCCGATAAAACCTTTAATAAGAAAGGTCCGAAATTCACACAATCACAAGAGAAAGTGGTTTAAGCTTCAAAGTATGGCGAGGGATTGAAAACGGTAATAACCAGGATATATGGGGCTAGGTACACACCACATAACTAAGCGCTAGCTAAGTGGTTTACGCCAAGCAGACAGCTGAGGTGAACATAATTTATTAGCCGCTAATCAACTAAAGCTTGTTTAGCTGGCTGCTTGGCGTCGGTTCTCGTGTTAGCGCCTAGCGACGCTGTCTGTCCCTGGCCCCTGGCCCCTGGACCCTGGTGTTGTCGTTCCTGTCCATTATCGCAGGCAAGCAATGACTTCACTGTAGCATAGTCAGAGCTTACAACATAACGCGCAAGAATAAGCTGGGGACTTGTTCAAAGACCTCAGTACTGTTCATATTAACTATGAGGGAAAAATAATAACACAGACTTAAAAAGGTAATAATAACAACAAGAATAATACGTGAAGACAGATGTTTTACATTTAGCAATATGAATGTATAGTATTTTTAGTTCTCTCTTTGTATGTCAGTCTTTGTGTCTGTCTGCTTACTTGTTTTGAAAATCATGGCAGATGACGATTCTACCTACCTACCTGTCCAGCAACATTCAGGATAAATGTGACGTTAAGACACTTAAGGTGCGGTAACCATCCGGTTTCTTCTGGGTATTCTCCTACATCCCTCTTCCTTAATCCCAGCTGCTTTAATTAATTAGTTGGTACTCATCCTTTTTTCTACGTATGCCACATATTGGAGAAATGTTTTAATCAATCGATCAATCAGTTAATCTGTCTTAAACAGCCCTCACATTCTGTTAACTTTGCAGTTCCTGTCTCCTACGCTTGTGTACTACGCAGCAACATACACTACAGTTCTCCAAGAAAATAAAAAGACAAGGAACGGAACACATGGAGACTGTGACAGATGCTCTCACGTGACCATGACAAGACTTATTATTCTTTAAACACCAATTTAAACATAAAAAACTCCAATTCCTTAAATCTCATTAAAGTAATACCAGTATTTTAATGGAGAGAGTTTAATAGAATTTTTAATTTTAATAATAAAATAAGAATAAAAACACTTATATAGCGCATGTCTTGTTTAGTAGCGAGCTGTACAGTTTATTCTGTTATTTTGCAGAGCAATAGCCACTAGTGCTGTGATGAGTTAGGGGTAGGTCTTGTATTGTTCCGTGTGTGAATGGTGTCTTATGTTTGACGTCTTGTGTGCGTCATTCGTTCGTCGTAATTTTGGGGAAAGAATGACGTAAAAAGATGAAGAAACAAGACGGTTCCATGGCCAGTTAGAAAAGAGAGAGCAGCGAGTTCTTCATCTTCCATAAATCAACTAGAAATCTCTTCACCTCCATCCCCACCTACTGGGGGCCCGTCGAGCGGGGTGTATGTGTGTAATATGCGTCGTGCCTATGCAAGGTAAGTGTATGTGCGTCCTATTACAAGTGCTAAAGCACAACGATTGAAAATAGTAACGATATACTAACGAAGGTAGATAAGTTTTCTACTTAAAAATTAAAAAAATTCTGTAACAATGACATTTTCAGTTACTGATATGTTTCGTAACTAGAAGTGAATGGGTCTTGATAGCAGTCTTTACAATGACACGTGTTTCTCGAACGTGAGAAGCTACCTGATGCTTACTATAAAATAGTTAGCTCCATAAGTCAGACACTGCTCCTTGTAGTTGTATTGATCCCATGGCACAAATAAATGTTAGCGGGTCTCTTGCTAGTGTTAGCGACAGTAAGCCAAAAGATAAGCGGGGAGAGATACATTTAATAAACTCTTATCTTCAAGTGGACGCGAAATTTACCGTCAAAATAAAAAAAATAAAATAAAAATAACCACAAGTGGATTCACATTTGCTGAGACCTCTTTTATAATTCTGGCAGGATTGTCTTAACTTGTCTGACGACACAAACGCTCATTCAAAAGTATTTTACTAACTTTCATTTTTAACCCTTTTAAGCAGAAACTTTATTTGTAAAGCAACACGAGTTGTGAGCATTACAGAACCACTCTGGTCACTGAAGGCAGTGGGGCCCAGACATCAACAGACACACTTCTAGGAAGAAGCCCTGCGTGCTTCTCAGCTCACTATAGTGTCGGGTTGTTTTCCGAGCTACCCCGATACCCACCCTTCTAATATGGGTTACTGAAAGTAAAAGGTCTGGACAAAACTTCACAAAACCTAGGAGAATGTTGACAGAACTGTTATTGAAACATGACTACCATTAACTTGCTAAACTTAGCCCAGATACTCGATAATACAGGTTGCTGATCGTCTGCATAACCAGGTGAGTGATTCTTGGAAAATGAACACACACACACACACACACACACACACACACACACACACACACACACACACACACACACACACACACACTCTTTCTCTTTTTTCATCTCTCAACATCACAGACTGCAAACTGGACTGCATAAGCGTCTTACCTTAGATTTTGCAAATGTCCGCGGAATGTTTGCCTCAGAAATCTAGGATAATAAAAGTCGATGTGTGTTTTTTATTTATCTCTTTAAAAAATATCCTACCCGAACAGCGTCTAGTCTCAAAACAGGAAGAGTTCTCAGTTCATTCAAGTCTGAATAAGGCCTTCTGGGAATGGTTCCCGATATGGTTACAGAAAAATCTCGAGACCACCCACACATGTGCAGTCAGTTCAGCCTGTGCAGTGACACCTGTACACACACACACCTGTACCAGTAAGATTTCACACATTCGCGATCGCCACCACACAGGTCCTGCACGCAACTCGCTAATCAATGGGGCTCGAGATCCGGGTAACGGGGAGCGGAGTCAAAATGCACCCAGAAAGAACACAGGTATGGTCAGACGTCAATCACCTTATCACAGGCTAATCTTTTGTAGTTCAGCTACTACTCTCCCCACACCGAGAAGTTTGTCCTGTCCTTTGCCCTCTTAACAAGATCTATTTACAGATATGCGAATGTCCCCTTCTCCTCTACCCGCCACTCAGGGAGAAATTAATCACTCTCAAACTGGAAGAACTCCAACTGCAGTCTCACTTCTATTCCTGCTGTCCACAGCTTACATTAAACCCTTGTGACTCACAAGGAAACAAAAGTGGTTGATCTCTTTATCACACGGTCTCCCACCTTTGTTCTTCTTAATTAGGGAAGTATAATCATCATTTCACAGATAATAATACAGTAATGTTGTTAAGATTTTTGCTTGTGGCTTAAGGATATCCCTTGCCTAATGCCTGACTTTGGAATGTTACTTGGCTTTCGTTATCGTTTTTGTTGTCTACTTAAGGTGTGTGTTGATGAAATGACATCATTACCTGTTGCTTTTTCAAAGTGTGTAGTCAAACTACTGCTAGAAGATTAATGATTTTAATGCAATCCTTATAGAAATTAGTAGCCTTAAACTATTACATATAATGTGTAGACAGACAACAAAAAGGAAATCAGTCGGCATCAATAGCGAACTACAACTTTAAAAAAACCTGAATTCTATTAAGATAAAGAAATTGAATTGCTGGCCGCAGTATTTCGGTAATAAATTACTGGTCGTGCTGTTCTCGAAAGCCGCAAACTTTGTTTTCAAGCACCACGTTCGTGCTGTTTCTTGTCTGCCAGCACTCAGCGCACTGCACAGTGTACAGTTGAAATAGCCTCTGACTGTGGAGAGATTTAAGACGACAAAAGGTTACTTTGCCCCTGAGGTCAAATGCGCCCCCTTATTTGTTATGCTGTTAAAATCAATCACTTTTAACATTTTAAAAACGTTCATCCTATTAAATAGAAATAACAAAATTTAACGAAATGTTTCCTTATGTGATATAATGACTAGAGTCAGCCTTCTACGACGTGATTTTTTTCTAAAAAAATCCTATGAAACTGCTGGAAACAAAGTTGACTACCGACAAAACATAGCAAAATAAACTCGTGACTCACATCGACTACCTTCCTTGACATCGGAGCTGTTGAATCACGTGACGTGACGTGACGTAACACATCCTAACGTTTATGTTCGTTTTCACAGTTATTGATCAGCACTCATCCATCGAACTGATGCACACACACACACACACGCACACGCACACGCACACACACACACACACACTTCTCTTGAACTCGTTTAAAAAAATAGTTTCTTTTCAAACAAATCGTGACTTTGTCTCTACAATGGGGTCGACGTTTGACAGGTTGATTGCGACGCACTTACTGAACACTTATCCGCCTGTTTGTCTCCTGTCAAGCCTTTGACCAACCTGAGACTTCCTCTCATTTGACGAGAAGGTTTGCCATTATATACCACACGATCTAATGTATGTTGTTAGTGAAGCGGCATAAAATACACAGAAGTAAGTATGTCTCTTATGATTTATTTCACGATAAGCACACACAACTTCCTGATTTCTCTTGCGGTCGTCGTTACAATCGTCATCTTAGTCTTCTTCCTTCTCATCATCAACAGTACATTTATATAACTGCTGGCTAAAACAATATTTTACATGACATTCACCGGTAGAGTTCGTTGGTCTCTGTTCTTAAATAAACAAGACATTATAGTTAATCATATTTTTTTAACAGGTTTGCTGTACTACGATCTAATTCCTCTTTTCGAACAAATTAATTGACCTTCGACTTGACATTCAGCTTGACATTTGACCCCTTTTATTGAATAGTTTTCTTTAGCAGATAACGTAGCTGGAAAAAAGCTACTGATAAAAACCTACCACCTTTAAAATTTCTAGTAAGAATAATAATATATTCAAAGAGTTACACATAATTATGACTAAGATGCAAGTTTAGACTTGTGGCTGTAGCATAAACAAAAAAAAAAACCCCCAAACAAACATGTTTTTCTTTGCATACATGTGATGTGCATGCTACAGACTAATAAAAGGACAATGTATTCTCATTAACAGTATTGTACATTTCACGCATTAATATCAAAATTGAAATTTACAACAATGCATGCGGACTAGAGTCAGTGAGTTGACAAAATCAATGACATGTTACTGAAACAAACTGGTAATAAAGAGCCTCGCATTTCTCTGACTACTTTGAGACTTATAAAGTGTGATATAATCCAGTTTCTTGATGTAGAGATAACATGGTCCAGTTTATTGAAGGTTATGGAAAATTAAATATATTATGTATATACAACACAACGAAATAAAGTGGACTCGTAAGTCTAATACCATTACAAAAAAGAACGTTTTGTATGACTAATGGGAATATACAAATATTACATTTATTAGCGCTATATCTCTGCAGAGGAAAATACAGATTTCAAAGCTAATATTTATAATATTTATAAAGCACTCTTTCATTTGAAATTTGAAATTGTACATAAGATTAATAAATACGTGTAATACTATTTCAACTTCACCTACGTGCAATTTGCTTCAAAATTAGTTAACCTGAGCGCTGTCTTAGATATATTTCCATATTTGGATCAACTCATTGACTTCTTGAGAACAAAAAAAGATATCACAATCCACTTAGAGAAACTATGACAAATGTCCAAGTTACCAAAAACGGGAAGGCTGAGAGTATATGTTCATTATTTGGCGGATTTATAAATTTTGGCTAGGTCAGGACAAAATGCATAGCGGCGAAAATGCTTGAAAACGGAACGGAAAGGATGCCATTTGCACGCGTAATGTTTTTAAGACAATTTTGCAACAAGTCGTATACATTACCAATGTCCTTTACAAACATTATGCATCGTCTATACTTGTAAAAAACAAGGTAAGTTTTTCGGGTAGTAAAAAATAAAATTTCTTGAAAAACATTTGTACTTTTCCATTAATTAGTATTTTATTTAAAATATCGTTATAAAAGAGAAACGTGTCGTGCGACAGTGCTCTGCTGTTAGTGTTAGAATACTCCTAACAGGAAGAGTAAGAAGATTAACAAATAAAGGTCCTTAGATGTGATTTGGTTGTCTGATGTCTGTTGTCCAGTTTGCACAAATGCACTTGTGACATCAAGGCAGGTGTAAGTCCCCCCTCTCCTTCATTGTCCTTTGCAGTGCCACACACAAATATTCTAGATTTTCGATCCTTTTTGACCAGTCACATCCTTCACCTTAACAGAAAAACGTGAGGAATAGGCGTTGCCATTGGAAACCCGCTTTGGTACGCTATTTTCCGCATGCTCACTAGTTAGTGCGTGTTCTTGAAGGACCTCATCCAGCAGCTTGTTTCCTTTTCTTGGAGGAAGGGGCGAACTGGTTTCCGTGCCGTACAGGTCTAACGTCACTTCCTGCTCGTCTACCTCGTTTACTTTCGCTGGCCGGTTGTCGACGTTGTTGTCGTCAATCGAGTAGTTGTCAGCGCTGATGAGAAAGAAACCAGCAGAGAACTAAATAGTTGATGTGATTTATCAACACTTGGATGATGGTGGTAATATATGATCATGGTGTGTATATTGTAACCTATTAAATGACCTTTTTGGAATGTTTGAGGTATGAAAAGAAAGAAGGGGTTTTCTTAGACTTATGTCGGGGTTGCGTGGATTTAATGTTGGCATTTGATGCTGTTCATATAGTCAGCTACTCAAAAATAACACACAGTGCTAACAATGTTCTTGCGTTTGAATTAATTCCGTAGAACTGACCACGAACATTAACATAATACTGCAGGGGAAGGTTATGTACAGTGTTCACACGCCAGTCACGTGACGGCATGCGCCCCTGCTCTGATATTGCCCAAGATGGTTGCTAAGGACAGTGCTGCTAAGAGAAAGAAGGATACAGTTTCCATTGAACTGAAGAGGGAGATCATCGGAAAACACGAGTGTGATCTCGCCAAGTTGTACGGCAGTTTGCCATTAATAACCTGGGCGACCCGGTCATTAACAATCTGCAGTATCTTAAAGAAGATGGAAGAAATTAAGAAGCTTGATGTGGCTAGAGGAGTTACCATGATTACCAAGCAGCGTCCAAAACTAGAAGATATTGAGAAGGTGTTGTTAGTGTAGATCAACGAGAAGCAGTTAAAAGTCGATTCTGTGTCTGAAGGTATTACACGTGCAAAGATGCTGTATATGGATCTTGTCAGGAAGACACACGGCATTTAAGGCAAGATGAAGATGGTTCGAGAAATTTAAAAAGAGAACCGGCATACACAGCGTAATGCGACATGGGGAGCTGCTGCAGAGAACTTTATGCCCGAGTTCCAAGAATTCATTACTAGTGAGGGGAACTACATCACGGAAAGAAGAAATTGAGTTTTTATTATTACTTAGAAAAATTACTTTAATTCTGCATAAAATACCATGATATTTTGGGGTATGTGGAACGGATTAATTGGATTTTCCTTATTTTAAAAGGGGAAAATAGTTTGAGATACTAGTTTTTCAGGATACGAGCTACGTTATGGAACTAATTAAATTCGTAACCCGAGGCGCAACTGTATTATGCTTTTGCTTTTAGCTTAAAGTTGCATACATTCACATGTCTAATAAAACCCAGGAATGTCATTGATCAACCAGCATTCTTCAACCAGTCAGCAGATTGATGATGATTGACGATGATTGACGATGATTGATGATGATGATTGACGATGATTATTGGTGATGATTGATGATGATTGACGATTGATGATTGACGATTGATGATGATGATGATGATGCCATTTTAGCGTAGCGACGTGGAAATAACTCATTTAGAGAAATACGTTACCGGCTGTCATCATCATCGCCCGTCTCTCCAATCTGCTCTCTGCCAAAGACGGGGTTGTTCCTGTGTGTAAAACCGGATGATGACACATTACAATAAATACATTTCTTTGTACTGTTATTAGTTTTCCTCTCCCAACACTTCCCTGACCATCAGGGGAGACAGATTAAAGTTTCAATGACTTCGATCAACCCCATGTTGGAGCCGATCTTTATTTTTAGCCTCATGTTACTGCACAAGTGTTGCAAACAATCAGACAAACACCTATTATTCGTGCCTTAATCACCCCATACACACCTTCTGTAAAAAGTCTGTTACTTGCTTCTATCTGTATGTGAAATTTTGCTGAACTTAAGCATAAGCACCACGCGAAACAAATCCTGAAGCTGTAAGTTTTATTTTCTAAATAATGTGTTAATACAAATCACAGATCGCTTCGTTTAATAATATTAATAATAAATTACATACCTTACAGTCCCAGGATTCAACTTTATAATTGTGTTCGCCCTTGACATTGCTGTTAGAAATAATGGCAGAAAAGTAAATACGGAATTTAGTGAAATAACACACAATGAAATAACACATAGTGATGTCTTTCAGAGAAAAATAATACATCTTATTTAACCCAGAAGTAGTCTGGTAACCCACAAGAAAATGTCACGACAACGTTTATTGTGCATAGGGCCTCTTTGTTATTATTTCCGGTTAATTTTAAATGACATTGTTTTCGGGAGTAGTTCAATAGTCTTCATTTGAAAGAAATTTATATTAATTCGTTTAACTCAAAAAATGAATAATGCATTTTTTTAACTGTCCTGTTAAAATGATAAACTGCAGGATATTTCTGCTTAGTTCTGTTTAGTTTACTACTAATAAAATGCATTTACGTAAAAAGTAAGTGACCAAATGCAACCTCAACCAACAATCTTGAAATTCATGTAACAAAACATACGAAAAAACAAATATATCCATCCATTTTTGTCTTCTGTTTCGGATAAGATATAATTTCATTTCAAACTGAAATAAGTAAGTCTTGCGTGGAAAACAACTTTTAGCAAATCTGTCCTTTTACTTACGATAGGATTCAACGGTGCTCGCCTTCAGCTTGCGTTTGAACCTGCGGGTACACGAAACAGTTCAAGTCAATCATGTTTGTGTCTCTTCTTGTAAGTATAAAGCATTGTTCCCATATAAAACTTTCTATTCTTAAACAACTTTAACACGTATTAGGTCCCAAAGTGGTGTACCGATGAGTTTTTTTTTAAAGCAGATGAAGTAATAATCATTAAATAATTTTGTAACTTAGGTGTAAGCAATGTATGTGATCAAAGGATAACATATTTTACTTATCAGCTGAGGATGTAGAGCGGTTTGGTTTCTAAATTGCAGGACACACATCCTTTGCTCTTAACAATCAAGAAAAGAACTTTTCTGTTTAAAAAAACAAAACACGTGATAGCTAAAGAAGGAAGAGGTAGTAGTTAATGGTCCAGGTTCCGTTTGTATTTACCTGTATATGTTTGCTATCATCACTGTCAGCGTGACGAGAAAGGCAATGACGAGGGCACCGATAATGCCGACAAGAATGTACTCCAGTTTGATGCTGTCGCTTGACTTCACCTCGGCCTCTCTTGCAGACTAAATGTTACAAAAGGAATGCAAAAGAGTTAATAGCCAATATAGCTATGAAGATGCATGCATAGAGTGGAAGAACTGGTGTGAAAAAAACTTGTTAATAGTTTACCTCTATGGAGAGAACTTGAAACTGGTTTAGACCTTGCACCAAATTGGTGTTGTGGTCGAGTTCACTGCAGAAATAAATACATACCGGGAAGTGTAAGATAACAAAAAGTCAAATCTTTTTTATTTGCGTTTCGGTTCGAAATTGGAAACTGAGGAATCCTGTGTGTGCGTGTGCGTGTGCGTGTGCGTGTGCGTGTGTGTGTGTGTGTGTGTGTGTGTGTGTGGGTGTGTGGGTGTGTGTGTGAGAGAGAGAGAGAAATAGAAGAACAATTGGAAAATGAATTTATAAAAGATGGATCTATGCTTAAGTGATTTATGTAAAGGCATAAGTGCTAATGTGTATAATGATATATATATATATATATGCACGCAAGTCTCTGTCAATGTTTAACCTCTATTTGTGAATGTCTTCAACTGTAAATAATTCATTTAATGCGAACCTTTCATAAATAATGAGTATTGTCATTTTGACAATAATAATAATAATAATATGAACACGATATATAATGATAACTATTACTAAAAGCTATATCGTGGGTGATGGTTATAAACTACTCACTTTTGCATGGTCGCTGCACTGATGAGTGTGTCGTCATTATCCACCGCGTGCAGAATCAACACAGACCTGTAAACATACACGACATTAACGTTAAAGGAAAAAGGTAAGTGAAATGGCTAGTTAGTACCAAAGATACCGACATTCTCAATCATTCCCACTAAAATTTTAGGGTTTGAAACGAACCACTTACTTACAAGATGCTCGTTGGTTTTTGGAGGTGATGTGTTCCGTACTCTTATACAAAGAAAATCAAACTGACCAAACTAAGTAATGCATTTTATAGGAAAGCCAACTCTGTCATACCAATCGTCTTCACTTCGCTAAGCTTTTTATTGCTGTACCTAGCTTCAAAAACAGTTGGCACGAGATCCATGGAGCTCTTGGTTTTGTCGATCGAACACAGGAAACTGAGAGTAAATTCTTGTGGCGAGTGGGTTGCATGACGTCCCTCGCCAATAAACATGGCAGCCTCCTCGCACCGCCCTAGAGCTATGTTTTAGACGACTTTTTTTAAAGTCAGAGTTAGGTTTCGCAATCGCAAATTTTGAAACTTTAATCGACTCAGATAGGATTAATATCCGTACCTAAGAATAAAAACCCCAAGGATTTACCTCGAAGGATCAGCCTTTCCATCTCCACCTATAAAATCCACAGTACCGTCGTCGATGAAATTGTACTTCGATGAATTCCGCATAAAACTGGAATTTAAGGCATAAAATAGTTGTAAAGAGCATGATAGAATGTAAAGGCAGTATTATTCTCAGTTTATTAAAAACGAAATGGTTTCATGATTCAGATCAGCCAAAAACAAAAAAAGAGGCTGACTGGGTCCTCTCTGGGTTCCTTAAACGAGCAGGCGCATATGCGCGCACGCGCGCACACACACACACTCACACACACATACAAACGAATTCACATATACACAGAAACGCGCATGTACACACATACACACACAACAGATGTTTGCACAGTTTTGAGGGGAGAAACTTAAGGTCTTAGAAAACTTTGATTGCGCACGTTCACTGAGACGTGAAAGCCAAGAGAACAAAGTGTTACTCACCTCAGTATTTGTGACTTCAATGTTCTCAAGTCGTCTTTGGGGTGAAAGAGCGAAATGCGAATAATCTGGTCTGTCCCTACTATGAAGAGCTGCAAATATAACTGATTGGACTGATAGCAGGAACCGGCCATAAGGAAGAACACGTACAGGGTATATATCACACGTGCGTGCGAAGAGTGGGTGTGAATGTGTGCGTGCGTGTACGTATGTATGTACCTAAGACTAAAATTTGTTTTTGGTTAAGGCAGTACACTTACTGGTTAAGTCTCAGTATACTTATATTAGCCCTGGGCCCCCTTCAATATGGTCAGGGAAAATACAAAATTAAAATAATTAATTTACATCGCTTACTCACTACAAGATTTACAACTATACAACATAACAACAGCATCAACACAAAGATTAATAATTATCATTAATTAGGTCACATCTTCAACACGTTGTTTGCCTATTGATAAAAAAAGTTTCGAACCAGTGTGGCATTACATCATGTTTATATACATGATACATATATTCAAATAAGAAGTAAAATCCCAAAGAGATATTATGTCCCTATTCCAGAACTGACATTGCAAAGAGCATTGCTGAGTACAGTAGCAGTTCAAATAAGTTATTCCTAATCTACACGTATTCAGTGCATGTCTAAGACCAATATTTTAAAGATATAACGTAGATATATTTGGGGAAATGTCTAATTTAATTATGTACTTAGAAAAACATTGACTGCTGTTAATCTTATCATGCCAGTCCTGCTAGTAACAGAGAGAGAGAGAGAGAGAGGGTGGGGGACAAAAGGCAAAACTATACGTAGAAAGACAAAGTGAATGAAAAAGACATGAAGGTAGAAAACTAGCCTACTTTCAGAAGTGTTTCGTTGCCCCCAGCTGAATCGTTCGCCAAGACTTGCCACTTGAACAAGCCCTGCATGTCCGGGGTGAAAGATCGGTTGGTCTGTAGGCTTCCGTTGACGTTCAGCCGCAGTGGACCGTCCAGGTTAAACTGTTTTAAGTTTGCGCCAATATCTATCGGACCCACCGGATAGAAGGTGTGTTTGCGGTTTTCCCCAAGGTCCGGATCCGTCACCAATTCCTGGAATTACATTTTTTAACTGATTCAGAAGACATGAAGAACGTTGTGTGTGTCACTATTAATATCAACTAAAAATTGCAATTCACAGACAGGTGGACACACAAGAACCAACAGCAGCAATGATAACAATAATAATTAATGAACTGTTCGATTCAAGTAAAATATTTGCTTTCAACGCTGAAAATAAAAAATCAAGGACAGAAAAATAACAGAAACAATCTATACTGAAGCTTCGCCAGTAACTCATGACATTACAGACATTAGTGCACCATCAACATTTAAAATTGAGTTTTTATGTTATTTTCACAGCTGCACTATGTTTATAAGATACTTTTGATCGAAGAGAATATCATAAATATTGTGAGAGCTGTTGTCTATCTCGTGGTTATTGAGAAACAAACCCACACTGTTTTGTCCATTATTTCAGTATGTTTGTACACGTGATTTATTTTTCTTGCTTACAAAAATTATCGCATTTTCACTCGCTTCCTCTTGATTAGACTGTTCTCATAGCACTTTAATTATTCATAACTACTGGCCGACAGGGTTCGCTGTGATCGTGCTGATTTTTATGGCGAACGTTATGGCAGTTATTTACCTGCAGGTTCAGGATCTCTGTCCCATACTCTGATGTTGCTAGGAAACCAGCGGAAATAACGGGGCTGGTGAAGATTGGAGGGTTGTCGTTGACGTCTTTTACATGGACTTGCACTTTAAGGGACGACGAGTCCTGACAAGAACAATGACAACAGCTACTGACAACTAATTTTATAAAAGAGCTGTAAATGAAAGACATATTTTACACGGACACGAAAGAAAGAAGGGTTTATATAGCTGTCACGTAAACACTTTGTGAAACTTGGTCAAATATTCGTCCGATATTTGTTTCGGTTGAGAATACCATTATGAAAGTCATCATTATTAGGATGTTAGGACACGTTTTTGCTTTCTTTTATCCGTCTGCGTGCTTGTCTCTGTTTGTCTGTCCAACTGTTTGTCGACGTATGCCTGTCTCCTATCCCAGCTTAAATAAGCTCATCTGTTGCTCATTTTGGCATTGCCCTCAGAACAAATAATAGAACAGACATCACTCTTGTACGGAAGCATTTATTTGAAAAATATTGAAAGGCAAGTGATTAAGCAAGTGTTGCACAACCTTTATAATAAAACCTCATTTGTCACTTACCGGCATCTTGTTGTTACATTCACCACTGAAAGGCGTGCAGTCAGTAGCTTTCACTGTGATCGTGACATCGCTTTTCTTTTCTCTGTCCAGAGGCTTTACCACCATGATGACACCTTCTTGTTGTGAACCAGAATGAACAGCAAAGTGGTCGGCGAACTCACTGTCCTCTACAAAACATTATCAGTCGTATTCAGTGAGGACTAAATTACTAAAACACAGTTGAATGTGCAATTCTTTCTCTCTCTCTCTCTCTCTGCCTCTCGCCCTTGCACACACGCACACACAAACACACCAACATAATCCCGTGACAAAGTACCAATCTCATAGCAGGTCACTGCGTCAGTGTCGGGGTCAAGGGCAAGGACGCTGCCAACCACAGTATTATACTTGTTTTCATCCACTGCAAACTCTGGTTCACTCTGATGGAACTGGGGGGAGTTATCGTTCGTATCATTGATGTTTATTGTCAGTGGATCTGACAAAGTGGAGAGAGAGGAGGGAAGTCCTTTATCCTTCGCGATGATCCGCAACTGAGAAGAAGAACATCAGAAACAATGATAACAGAATATGTCAGCATTTAAAGATCTTTTACCACGATTTCTATAATTATAGTTATATAATTATAGTGCTGCTTACCTTAGATATAGTTATAATAGGTCTAATAATGCAATAAGACTTTGCACGGCATACATCAGAATATGCACAGGATATTCACATAAAATAGTATGTGTACTACATAGACATGTACACACGAACGCACACGTACAAATATACACTTAAACATTCCATTTTAAAAAGGAGTACTGGATGAATAACGTTTTTGTGGATTAAAGTTTCATTAAATTTTTTTTAAAGTTTAACGGTAGAAATATCTATACAATCACATAGAAAAATACTCCGAATCCCAAAATGGGAGTCTTTGATTAGAATCTAGTGATACAAAGAGCAACAAAACGCTTTCCTCTTTAACTCTGTATTGCTACCAGTATCAAGCGAGGCACAGGAGTGATAAAAGGAAAGTAACTTCGTCGCCGAAAATGTCCTGACTTACTTCGCACTTCTGCCTCCTTAGTTTTGCTTTTTTTTTTTTTTTAGACCATCTCGCTGACGAAAAGCCCTGTAATGCGCTTATTGAGTTACAAATACTCTGACCCCAAAGAAACATTGTGGACTCTTTAGTAGGGTTTTAATTAAGGCAATTTGCCCTTCCAAAAATAAAGAAGACCATTTCTAACCACAAAGTGTGATTTCGTCTCTCTGTCGAATTTCTGGTTCTGCGCTAACGTGAGGACGCCGCTGTCACGGTCAAGCTGAAAGAAAGCCAAGTCGTCGGCGCTGGTCGTGGTGTTGTCCAAGAAATACTCCACTTTGCCGTTAGTGTCTTTGTCTTTGTCGTCATCAGTAGCACTGAAATTGTAGATTGTTCTCCCTGAATCTAAACACTGTACACAGCCACAGAGAGAAAGAATTGGTCAATGACTTACCAACAAGGTATATAGCTATTGGCATCAAAGAAAATATATAGATATGTACAACAATTTTTTGTAAGTGGAATTCTTTTCTATATTTTCTTTTTTATTTATTAATTGTTGAGCTTGTTATGTATAAAATCTTCAACTTCCATTAACTGATTCGCTTTTACAAGCACATCAGACTTTGGATTATTTCACAAACATGTTATTTAAAACAGATTAAGGCTGCATAAATTGTCCTTTGTCTTTAGAAAAAAGTTAAAAAACTTTAATCACGTATTCTACCCAAGAACACACCCGTCTTTCATTCTAAACATGCATTGAAATCACCTCAGGTACTGGCGGCACAGGTCCAATGTGCACAAAGCGAGGTGCATTTAGGTTGACATCAATTATCTTCAGTGTCACACTGGCTGTCGTACTCATGGGCGGATCACCGCAATCAGTCACTGTCAGTATGTAAGAGTAGTTTCCCGCCATTCCTGTAAGATCCTCGTTGACTAAGATGCTGCCAGTAGCCGCGTCGATGGTAAACAAGCTGAGGTTTCCTGACACCGGAGTCAGCTGATAGGTCAGCTCTGCGTTTTGACCCGAATCCTTGTCTGTGACTTTTATTTCTGGACTGATGTCTGACACTCTTTCACCCTTCTTAGCGGTCTCCACAACTCTACCCACTATGGCTGTATTAGGTGGGTGGAACTCGGGTGCATTGTCATTGACATCCAAGACTTTGATCTCGATCTGCTTGGTGGAGCGGAGTTTGAAGTCTGACGTGGGGTTGTCAAGAGCCACGACACTAAGTGTGTACGTATCTTTTTTCTCACGGTCTAGTGCATTTTTCACTGTGATTGTACCCTATAAAATCATAGCAACAAACGGAAGTTTGAAGATGAAGCTTGGGCTTAAAAGACACGCATAAAAACAAACGATAATGCCATTAATAAAAGTCTCCTGTTTCAGTTGGATTTCTGTGTATTAGTGCATATTTGGCAAGTGAGTTTTTTGGGATAAAAAATCCCAGTGAACTGAACTGTTTTCTTGTGGTCCTGAACATAATAAATCATGAAAGTTTGTGAGCAATGCTTATCAGGTTTCTCAAAAAAGCATTACCCGTAGACAAAATACATACTATCGCCAAATTTGGTGAGAATACGAGAAACAAATCTCTTCCTTCCCCCGTCAATAATATACATACAAATAGCCAAACTTTGCTTTATAAGGCTTAAATAATCTAAAGAGCGTAAAATTCGTTAATAATTGTTTCCCTTTTATTACTTGTTTTCATAGTCCTTTGTCTTTGTGTCCCTCGTATTATCCATGTCTCCTACTTGTCTACCTTCGTGACCGTGATTATGCGCTATGTGAATAGCATATTATTATTATTATTATTATTATTATTATTATTATTATTATTATTAAAATGCATACGTTATTTCCTGAAGTAGAGTTGATGTTGAAGTCCTGGACATCGTCTTCAAAACCAAAGGAAACTCTTCCATTTCCCCCTGCATCACGATCTACAGCAGTCAGGAGAGCTACGAACGTGCCAAGTGTAGCATTCTCAAAGACAAAAAAAGTCGTGTTAGCATTAGTGATATTAGGAGCATTGTCATTTGCGTCGATCACGCTGACACTGACAGTCACATTAGATGACAAAGCGGGCGATCCGCTGTCAGTAGCAACCAAAGTGAAGCTGACATAATCCTGACTTTCTCTGTCCAGACTTTTTTGCAGAGAAATCTTACCTGAAAAAAACGTATAGAGAATTCGGACCATCACTTGCTTCTGCAAAGACAGTAATTAATATTGATCATAAAAACTAGCAATACAAATGCTTAAAAGTAATATAAACAACAAGAAGAAAAGCTAAAACAGAAATTTATCGAGATTTTCATGGATTGTCTGGTATTACAAAGCCCTCAGCTCATATTATTTGTAGACCAGTAAACTTAAAGTAGTTCTCCGACTCACGTTAAACACAATAAGCTGTTTTAAAATAAGACAACAATTGGTGAACAAAGTGACCGTCATGTAAACATTGAATGAAATAATTTACCGTCTGCTGTAACGCGAAATGACGAACTGGTATCTGGGATGGAGAAAGTGACAGTCTGGTCTTTGTCTCTGTCTGTTGCGGTGAAGGACGCAACCTCTGTTCCTATGGTTACGGCTTCTGAGACATTCAGACTTCGAGGACCGTAAATGTTAGGGCTATTGTCGTTCATATCGTCTAATGTGATTGTCATTTTTGCTGAAAAACGTCAATAGGAAACAGGTCGCTTTTTTAAACGATACAGTGGTAACAGCAAAAAATAACAAATAAACAAAATTGAGAAGAAAATACAGCCAACTATTAAAAAGGGGTGTGCATTAACAGTGAGCACTGGCTGTAGACTTTATAAATAAAATGGTGTTAGTTTACTGTCATCAAATTTTCCGTCTTTTTTCTCTTAAGGCTGACAAATGATGTTCTTGGCCTATTCACAAAATATTAGCTGAGAACTAGAAGAAAAAAAACCAGACACAATTATCAAGGAAAAGAGGACGAAAGTGAGGACAAAAGAGGGGAAGAGAAAGTAAGATGGAGGAAGAAACAGACGGGGTGTAAGATTTGTCTCTAAGAATGAACTTTGACCTATACAGGACTGTTGGGCTTCTCACTAAGATTAATTCTCAAAAACTGAAGCGTAGTCCGCTGTCAATAACAATATTTTTACATGTAAACATCACAATGCATTTTTTTCACGGTCTAATTTTCCAGAAATTGTCCTTACACCTGACATTATAATAACCGTCGTCATATACATCATAGAGGTATTAGCTATGACGTCAAAGTCACTCCTTAACGTCCTGACGTGTCTGGCCTCACCTGTAGCTGTCTGTGTCCTATTAACCGAGCCGTTATTATCTGTGACTTGCAGCACCAACACAACGGTCTCTGCAGTTTCTCGGTCGCACGTGGAGTTGACATAAACATCGCCGGTCGTGGGGTTAATTGCAAACCAGTCCTGTGTCAGATTTAAAATATTGTCAACGATTCACTAACAAATATATCGACAAAGTATTATTATGTGCTTGATGTCACTCCATTGTTTGATTAGACACTGAATATACGAGCGGCAGTGAAATAAAACGTTTGTTCTGCCCCTAAGAACTATGGTTATTTACAGAGCGCATTTACACGACCATTAAAGACGGCCCAAGGCGCTTAACAGAAGCAAACATAAAAACACTGGAAATATTTAAAGTCCATTAAAGTTATATTCGCTGTACACAAAATATTGTCATCACACTCTCTTGCACGAATCTATGCATCAAACAACAAAAACATATTACAGCGCTAAGACGCAAATTCCATGGACTATTTAGTTAAATAAAAAACAAGATTTCAGCAACATGTCATCGTGCTAACAGTTCAAGATGTTTATTACTTTATACTTTATTATTTCATCTGCAAAAATAGATTAATCAATACGCAGGAGAATCTTGACAACAAATCAGATAGCTGGTTCCATTGACAAAATGCAGAGACAAAAAAACACCTTACATCAAAACGCAAAAGCCCATGATGGGTGCAAGCAATGTTTGTCTGTTGGTGACTTTATCAAAAGAGGAAAAAGCAGAAAGCCGAAGACAACCATCAAAGGTCATGAAAAAGAAAAAAACTGCTCACGACGATGATCAAAAAGATCCTAACAAGAATCGCAGACAGACAACGGACAAGAAGATAAAAACATAAACAATCGGATGCCATCTACGTAAGAATGCAGAAGACTAATGAAAATTGAAATGTTTACAGACTATAAGAAAAAGAGACTTCAAAAGAAAAAAACATCAGGATGTCGGCGAATCTTACCCATACGGCATGGTAGTCTACATGAACGCCCCGGTCAGTGTAAGCTTGTGTATCATTCTTTACTAGCTCGTATATCAAGGCAGGGTTACTGTCTTTATCTCTGGCTGTCATGGTCGCTACAGTCTTCTTTAGTACGGCGCCTTCGCTGATAGTCTGACTGCTTTGCGCGTCGAGGAAAACCGGAGGGTCATCGTTGACGTCAGTGAGAGTAACGGTGACAGTAGCGCTGCTGGACGTTGGCGGCTCCCCCCTGTCCAGCACGAGGACAGTCAGATTGAAGGCTGGGGTCGTTTCGCGGTCCAGATGGGCTTCTAGCGCCACAGTGACCTCCCCTGTAGTGCTGTCCACCCTGAAGTTACCGGACCCACCTGACCCCAAGACGAAGAAGATGGCGTTGTTTGGAGCACTTCCATCGGCGTCTGTTGCGCTGACAGAAGTCACCAAAGAACCTGTAGAAACCGTCCACTACACCAATCAAATGTTTGTCTTTGTTGTGAAATTTTCCTTTAAATACCAAGCGCAAACTTATCTTGAAAATCCATAGAAGTTTCGGCGAGGAAAACACACACACACACGCGCGCAAACATATATATATATATATCATTGGTAGAACATCCTTTAAAATGTCTTTTCGGAAAACAAGAATGAGTGTGTATAGTGGAGAAAGTGTCTGTGCTGCGTGCATGCTTGTCAACATGCTAGTGTGTCCGTATCACTAACAACACACATACACATTTGTTTTATTAATGTTTGCTTTTAATTTACCTGCTGTAGCAATTTCTGGAATCGAACCACTGTAAAGTGACGAATTGAAACCGGGTGTACAATCATTAACATCCTGAAAATAGGAATGTCATGTGAGATTACTTGACAGCTATAGATTAGTAAGTTATCAGGTCAACAACAATATTCAAAGAACAGTCAATTAATCATCTCTTAGAGACAATTTCTATCTCGTACTCTCTCTCTATATATATATATATCTTAGACATGTTTTTCTGTCCACCTGACACGATATTTTCTGTAACCCGTTTGTTAATTAAAAAGAGCGCCGCAGAATGTTGTGCTACTTTGGACGACTAAGGATGTAGGTCACAAGACGCGAGTTTCGTAAAAGTAAAACCATTGATACTATTAGCTGTATCTAATAATTTAAAAAGGGACGAGGTATTCAGGACATGTGATTTTCTCAAACTGGCAAAATGATTCGCTAAAAGAAGACTTTTAATATCTCTGATGAATGACAACCACGAGTTTGCATCTGATGAATGCTTCTTAACTTACCTTAACTGTGACGACGACGGAGACGTTGGTAGTTAGAGAAGGCGCGCCGTGGTCTCGAGCACCTATTAGCAGAGTCACTACACCTGTTGTCTTGTCTGGTAAAAACTCATAATCCACAGGTGAGACTAAGCCAAGTTGTCCAGTAGAGTTGTTAACCGTGAAGTTCTGATGTAAAGGCGAATTGTCTAATATAAAGTATTCTATCTCCTTGTTAATGCCAGCATCAGCATCGGTGGCCTTCAGAAACAGAATAAAAACTTGCAATATCAGTGTAGACGGATGGATAAAACTAGGACCGGGTCTTCTTTGTCTTCTATAGCCACGTGTTATGAATATTCAAAGTTCATAGTTATTACATTAAACAGCTGAGAGGATACCCACCAGCCAGACCGAAAAAAAACGATTGAAAAGGACGACTAAATTGTAATAGAACAAATAAATAATAACGTGATCCCGGGTCAGATCCAGGTAATTTATTTTCAGAACAGTAATAGAGAACGACTTTTCCCTTTAAAATGAGTGTAAATGTGCATAAGGATAAATTGTGATAATGAATATTTACGGCAGTTACAGCGAGTTATACACGCTTAAAGATTTGTACATAACTTATGAAATCATCGCCATCGAAAATACCCCTTCTGTTTATTTTTACAATTTATTAGTTTACATTTCAATCTGGAGAATACCAAATAAAGAAGCTTTTTGACTATTACAAAACTGGTTTACCCCTTACTTTCACTATTATCTGGGGGTCAAAGGAACCCTTGTTTTCAGTGACAAAGGCCGAGTACTCGGGTTTATCAAATATCGGAGGGTTGTCGTTGATGTCGGTGAGATGAACAATGAGAGTGGCAGTATCCCGCCTTCCTCCACCATCCGTAGCCTCAACTGTCAGGCTGTAGTTTTGTCTCTTCTCGTAGTCAAGGCCGTTGTCCTGGGCAACCGTCACGACGCCTGAACTGCTGTTAATGCGAAATCTGCAGACATGCGCAGTGCGTGTGACTTGCAGTGTTATGCGTGATGTTGCTGATCTCTAAATTAAGCCACAAGCCGTTTATCCATTCGAACTGTATCCGCATTCTCCATTCGTTACTTTACTTATTCCTTTTTTCGTATTCGTCGCGTTTAACTTGAGACGATGTTTACGAATACAGATTGTATTAAGGTGCTGAAATACAACTAAACATTTTTTGTCTTGTTCACAAATCCTATTAATACTCTGTGAATGTCACTGCTAGATCATTTGCCTTCGCGTGTATAGTTGTTTGAATACTAGCTGTTGTATGACAATATGTCTGATTGATTACTTACAGGCCGTTAGAGTCTGGCAGCGAGTAGGTGACTGTGTTAAACTGCTGACTTCTATCTCCATCACTCGCCTTTCAGAAACAACATGAATTATCGACATTGTTAGAACCTTATTATTATTAATTAATTCTGAAGTCAATCTCGCTTCAGTATTTGTTTGTCAATGGTAGCTTACAGAGTATTATGATATAAGATATCAATAACCGATTTCAGGAATTCTTTCAATAAAATACATGCTGTAATAAGAATGGTAATGAAAATAAAATTATTTTGATGGTGATCGTAGGGCACTTGTCGTTATTGTAAGGATAGTGTCTAAATATTATGAATAATGACAACAACTGCATTACATGAACAGTACGGATGAACACTCCACTTTGGCTGTTCTCCGGAATGGCGACATCATAGGAGTCGTTGGTGAAGACAGGACTGTAGTCGTTCTCGTCCTGTATGGTCACGTGTACCACCAAGCTGTCATTTCGTTTTTCGGTCGTGTGTGTCTCCCTGGCAGTTACCTGAAGAAAAAAGCAATTTACAGCACGATGTTTACTGCTTCCGAGCATTGAAAAAATCCTCTTTTGTTTTGATATTTTGAGTGGTCTTTCTTTCAAAGAAGGTTGCTTTATCTCCAACGTGGCTGGTGGATTTTCCCAAAAGGATTAAACTTTGAACTCAAAATGCTCGATGCCGATGTATTATGTATACTATAGTCCTTTTTACCAACTAATCGCTACACAGCGCATTTATAAATTCCCGGTTTTTGGTTTGATGTCCATGCGTGTCGCTGTAGGTGCTTTTTAATGAACACCAAATGGATCACTGATTAATAAGGGAAGGTAACAGAAGACGTAAAGATGTTGGGTTCCGCTTTGTACTTGCTACTAGACAATGTGAACCACTTACGTCTGCTTCTGCTGCTACAAGCAGGATTTGGGAATTTTTATTATATATATATATATACGCACACGTTTACATAAAAATTTGGCTTTTAAATTATAAGTAAGCCCAAGAATTTATTAAATCTTTTGATTTCTCTTGTTGAATTGTTAGAACACATTTGGTTACATGCCATTCCACGTACTCCTATGAGAAAAATGCTTTTATTTCTTGTTACTGTCATGACTGAAATTTAAAAACAGTCACGATTCATTGACAAATACGGACTCAGACGCAAATACGCAGAGAAGAACAGTAAAAAAAATCGTTTAGGACATGCTTATAAGATAACTGCGACAAAACGATGCCGTGTCCTCGATACAAAGCTCATGCACGCACACACATCCCCTAGTCTTAATAGGATTTTGTCAAAATACACAGTATCCACATAACAGTTGCTGAAAAAGCTACCCTTTTGAAGAAATTTTTCTTATTAGTGTTACTTGCTTTGTCACTTAGTCTTAAAACATGATACCATAATATTAGATAAAAAGGTTAATTTTTATATAAATATCCTTCCTCAGGTCAATCAGACATGTTTTAGTCATTTGTAAAGCTTCAAGTTGCACTTTTTCAAATTATTTTATATCTTACCCTGAGGTCCAGAGATTGCTGTGTCTCATAGTCCAGGATGGTGTTGTTTTTCACTCGAATAATCACATCAGCAGACGACTGTACCTCAACAGGATACACCTCAAAGAATTGCGCGAACTGCCCTTCGACTGTCAGTTCAAACTGACTATTTTCATTCTGTGAAATATAAGTAACAGTAATAGAATTTATTCATGACATAAAACACATTGCACAATAGTTGAGCTATATATATATATATATATATATTTAATATGAAAAAGCTTTTAAATATTCAATGGCACAAACTTTGTCCGTCGGAAACAGTTTTTGTAAACATCACCTCATCAAGATCAGCAACATGAATGGAGTCATGCAGAATAAGCGCCGTGCCCTCGACACTGTTTTCTGTGACAATCGCCGTCACGGACCCACTCGGACTGAAACGAGGTGGGTTGTTGTTGATGTCTAGTATGTTCATCCTTACGAATCCTGAAGATCATTACAAGAATACCTTTAGATAAAAGCAAAGTATAGTAGACAATTACATGATCTTAACAATAGTGTCACATTCTGCGAATGAAAAAAGAGCGAAATTCGTTAAACTTGGTTTGATGGATGGATGATGATGGATGATGATGGATGATGATGGATGATGATTGATGATGATGATGGATGATGATTGATGATGATTGATGATGATGATGATTATGATGATGATGATGTAATTTTAAGCTGTTTCCAATTAGAAGCCATTCTGTTAAAGGCAAGAGTTTCAAAGATTTCAACACAAATTTAAGTAGATATATTCTTTCAGTCCAGACTTGTTTACCTTTCGCTTTTTGAGGTTTCGGCTGTTCGGCGTTGATGTCCTCCACTTGTATGACCAGAGAAAATTTTCTCGTCGCTGTTTTGTTGAGCGGAAGAATTGCACTTAACGTTCCGGTAATGTTATCTATATAAATCCATTCCTTTATGACAAAGAATAGCACCATAATGGGGTAGGCATGAATAAGAATGCATAGAGTTCCCATTGAAAAACGATTTATACTTTGACAGTATTATTTATTGTATTTATGTATAATTCTACTTATAAACACACTATCACTCACTTTCAAATATTGACCATTCAAGTTAGTGAAGGCGCCGGACTGTCCAGTACTTTCAGTCCACACAATGGAGTATCGGAACTGGTTACTGAGGTCCGGGTCTGTAGCTGTCATGACGTAGAGTTGACCTGATGAAGTTTCGTTGACGTCAATCGTGACGTCACTCCGCTCCCCAAATGTCGGATTTTCGTCGTTAACATCAGAGAGTGAGATGTTGACAGTTGAGGAAGAGGATTTAGGATTTTCTGCCTGGTCCCTGGCAACGATGTTAAGTAGATAACTTGGTGTTTCTTCACGATCCAAGTGACCGGAAACTCTTATCTCTCCGGATGTGGCGTTAATCCGAAACCGATCTTGAGCGCCACTTTCAATGAAGTACGACACCAGGTTGTTGGGGGCGCTGCCGTCAGCATCAGATGCGTTGACAGTTAAGACGAGGGCACCTGACAGAAATATGTGGAATCTTCATAGGAGGCAAAACTTTTACAAATTTAATGATTGAAGCAAAATATATGGGCAGTAATATAAAAATGCAGTCTTGTATTTCAGTAAAGTCAGATTTAAGTATCATCATTATAAGTATAAATACACCATTGTCCAAGTATACGCTCCAACTTCCACACATGGAGACAACGAAGTGGAAGAATTCTACCAACAACTGGACAAGGTTGTGAAGGCAGTTCCAAAAAAGGACATCCTGGTTGTGCTCGGAGACTGGAACGCCAAGGTTGGCCCAGACGCCTACCATCAATGGGCAGGAACGGTGGGAAAATTTGGCCTTGGTGAAACCATTGACAGAGGCATCAGACTCCTAGAGTTCGCACAGAGCCAGAGACTCACCTTAGCCAACACCTTATATCCGCACAAGAAATCAAGAACAGCCACGTGGCACTCACCAGACGGATTGGTCCATAATCAGATCGACTATATCCTACAGCCGAGACGCTTCAAATCCAGCATCAACAGGGCCGAGACAAGGACGTAGGCAGTGACCATTACCTTGTTCTAGCGAACCTAAAGCTGAGGCTGAAAGCGAAGCGACTCTCAAACTCTCCCCGAATTCGCTTTGATTTGGAGAAGCTGCAAGGCCCAAAGCTTGCAGAAGTCTTCAAGGCCACGGTTGGCGGAAAATTTGGCGCACTGAACCTGGTGGACTGTGAGGTAGACACCCTCGCTGGACACATCAAAGAGGTGCTACTGTCGACAGCCCAGGAGGTTCTAAGGCAACATAGGAATACGAAACAGCCATGGGTCACGAACGACATCCTAGACCTCTGTGACCAAAGGAGGGCCTTGAAGAGAGAAAAGAAAAGCAAACCAGAAGCAGCCATCAAATACAAAGAAGTAAACTGTGCCATTAAGAAAGGGATGAAGGCAGCTAGAGAGAGCTGGATCGAGAATCAGTGCCGGGACATAGACGATGGTATGGTACGAGGTGACAGCAAAAAGGCATATCAACTTCTAAAGACCCTCACAAAGACAGACCAGCAGAAGATCTCAGTCATCGAAGACAGCAATGGTCATCTTCTCACAGAAGGCAATGTTGTACTCAACCGATGGACAGAATACTGCAAGAACCTGTACAACTACCAGCTGAAGACCGACGCCAACATTCTCCAAAACAAACAGACTAGAGACAGCGAACCGTCAAACCTACCAGGCCTACGGGAAGAGGTCGAAAGAGCTGTACATAGTTTAAAGGGAGGAAAGTCACCAGGAGTTGATGACGTACCAGCTGAGCTCCTCGAGCAGGGTGGGGAAGAAACCACAAAGGCCCTAATTGTCCTGTGCCAAAGAGTCTGGGAGCGCAAGGAATGGCCCAGAGAATGAACGCAGTCACTAATCATACCCCTTCCAAAGAAAGAAAACAGCAAACAGTGTCAGAACTACAGAACCATAAGCCTTATCAGTCACCCAAGCAAAGTCATGCTGAATGTCATACAGAACCGCATCAGACCCACCGCAGAAGAGCTGCTGGCAGAACAGGCTGGCTTCAGACCACGTAGAAGCACAGTTGAGCAGATCTTCAACTGTCATCTACTTATATACTTTAGCATCAGCGGTAGCTTTACCACAACTTCATTGACTTTAAAAATGCATTTGACAGAGTCTGGCACGAGGGGCTATGGCATGTGATGCGGAAATTCAACATTGAAGAGGGGCTCGTCCAAGGTGTTGAAGCGCTGTATAACAGCTCAACGAGTACAGTACTGCTGAACAACCAAATAAGACCTTACTTTCGCACCACAGTAGGGGTACGTCAAGGATGTCCCCTATCACCCGTGCTGTTCAATATATTCTTGGAGAACATCATGCCTCACCAACAGACTGACAGATAGCTCAAACGCATATGGAATGGAGACCAGCACTGAAAAGAGAAAAGTTATGATCAATGGCAACGGAAAGGCAGAGATCTATAGGAACGGGATACAGCTCGAAGCGGTAAGCAGCTTCAAGTACTTGGGAGCCACCCTCTCCAAGGACGGCAGCTCCACGCCAGATATCCGCATCAGGATCACAACATCAACAGCAGCAATGGTAGGCTAGATAGGATCTGGCATAGCCACAAGATAAGGTTCACTACCAAGTACAGGCTATACAAATCCCTGGGAGTGCCGATCCTGCTCTACGGATGCGACACGTGGACTCTACTCTCCAAAACGGAAAGCAGAATCCAGGCATTCGAGAACAAGTGCCTGAGGAGGCTGCTCCGGATCTCATACAAAGAACACAAAACCAACGACTTTGTAAGAAACAAGATTGCCGCTCTCGTAGGACACCAGGAACCTCTACTATCAACAGTCAAGCGACGTAAGCTGGTCTTCTTTGGCCATGTGACCCGGCACGACACCTTGTCGAAGACTATCCTTCAAGGCACCTTGGAGGGTGGTCGACGTCACGGAGGCCAGAGAAAGAACTGGGTTACGAACGTCAAAGACTGGACTGGTCGTCCTGTACAGGACCTGCTGACTATCGCCCAAAATAGACAAGAGTGGCGGGCCCTATCAGCTGCCGCGTCTATCCATGTGCTCCCCCAACGCCAGTTGCTCGGCAAGGGACGACTGACTGACTGACTGACTGACTGACTGACTGACTGACTGACTGACTGACTGACTGACTGACTGAAATACTTTTACAAAACAACAACAACAACAATGCTTGCTTAAAGAAGTGACATTTCTGGGGAAAATAGGAGCAGATCTAATAAACAGCATGTTGCAAGCGAACACAAATAACAACAAGCATCCATTTCAAGATTATCACCTGAATTACAACATACCCACGGCAGCATTTTCTTTTATTTCTGTTGAGTATAGTTGCTGACTGAACTTTGGAGGGTTGTCATTTATATCCTGCACAGGCAAATTAGGCAATTACCTTTACCAACTCTTGTGCAATAGCAAAATATTCTGTTTCTACCTCAAAATACACGTGCATGCGTATGTTATTCAGAATACGAAAAAGTAAATACGCTAACGTAAGTATAACAATATTATTACATCTAAGGTACGTTCATGCCTTGCTACCTGGAAACGACCAGTCCGTCCAGAAAGAAAGTACGAGGATAATTGTCTAGGCTGTTGAGATAATGAATTCCTGTGAAAGAGTAATAGACAAGGCTAACATTCTTACCAAAAGTGTGATGGTAACATCTACTGTCGAGTTCAGGGGTACATTTCCTTGATCTCTGGCCTCCGCTGTCAGAGTTATGGTTCCTGAGAGGCCAGCTCTAAATGAGATGGTATCGAAGTCCAGTGGCTTAACGACTACAAGCTCACCAGTCAAAGACTTGATTTGAAAATAAGTGACACGACCAGAGGGAGTTGAGGACGGCAACAGCCTGTAAGTGATGTTACTGTTCGGTGTCCCTGGTTCATCTTCGTCTGTTGCCTATGGTAGTGAAGAACATATAAACAGTAGTTCATCATGTATGCGACATAAGATTCTATTTCACATAAATACTTAAAGAGAGTACCTATAAAACATAAAGAAACAAGACAAAACAAATAAGCAGAAAAGAACAACAAACTACGTAACTCAGCAGACATACGTTTTTATTCACAATATGCAATTGATGTATTACCTCAAGACGCAGTGGTCTGGTAAAATTCATTTCGCCTTCTGATAAGATGGCTTCGTACTGATTTCTCCGAAAAACTGGCGGGTTATCGTTTGCATCACTGATAATGATTTTCAGTGACGTCACGGTGAGAAGTCCTCCGCCATCTTGGGCTTGGACGAGCAAAATGTAATTGGCAGTCGTCTCGCGGTCTGTTGTGTTTGAAGCGACAGTCACTTTCCCAGTAAGTTTATTGATATTAAATCTGCGATAATTTCAAAACGAGACAATTTTTAAAGACGGTTAAAATATTACCTAAAAGAAAAAAACCAGTTTTGTCTGCATGATTGATCTAGATTTTTTCCGTTTCTAAGCCGTTAACATGTGGGTAGTCATTCTGAACAATATGATCTGATAATTTCAAGTGATGACGAGGAATAAACTGATAAACGAACAAAACTGGGGAAAAGGGAAAAGTATAGTACATTACTCCTGTACAAATATGCAAATAATACAATATAGAGAATATAAAGAGATAAACATCTAACACTTACATCCCTTCATCATTCTGAAGCGAGTAGGTTATCTGCCCATCACTTCCCCCAATATCTCTGTCATAGGCCTTTGATTGGACACAACAGATAGATATAACAGATTACATGGAACAGTCAAACATTGAAAAAGTTATTTCTTGTTTTGCATATCAGCAATCAAGCTTGCTTTTAATGGCAGCCAAGTATATAAAGGATGTATTAAATTAACTTTATTATTATTTGCTATGTAAGTAGGCGTGAAATTAAATTTGATAAAGACATAAAATAGCATAGTACATGGTAAAATAAATCTTTGTCTAGTCTGGTTTGTTCGTGCCCAAAAGACTTACCTAACCATTTGCGTACTGTCCTAAAGAAAAACGTCGGTGTCGTTAAGCTAACCTGAACGTCAAAAACCGGGTATCCGGGAGGACTTCCCTCCGGCACAGATGCTTTGAAGTCCGTTTTGTTAAATTCCGGCGCGAACTCGTTCACGTGGTCGATGTTGACTGTCACTGTGGCGGAGGCTGACAACGCGATGCTGTTCATTGGAGTGTCCCTCGCCAAGATCTGAAAGAGTCCGTATATTGCAAAATCTTAGCTTACAAAAATATTTTAAAATAATGCAAAAATAAAAGGACTAAAGCAGAACCTCTGAAATGTTGAAAGTTTCATTTTTATAAAGCTCAATCAGGTCTCAGCCTTCCTCAGAACAGCACAAATAACATCACTTTGTTGAAAGAAAGCTCCTGATATTTTTAATAATAAAATTATACGTTCTTTCTTTTAAAAAAAACTCTATGCACGAGATATATGTATAATTACTTCAAAAAAGAGTTGTTGAGATTCTTCGTAGTTGAGCTTCGAGTTACTCTTCACCCGAATGAAGACAGATCCTTTACCCTGAATGCTGCTCTGCTCCAGTTCAAACGTGTCGCTCATGTTCAAGAGAGATATCTTCATAGCACTGTTGTCACCCTGATGTTAATGTAAGCAGAAAAGGCGGTTCTTCCAGAAATATGGTTTAAAATGGTTTAAATAAATGACATTGACTATTGAAGATCAGCTGAAATAACGAATTATTGTAAACGAATGAGTCTTGGTACTATAATACAGTTTGAAGGAGTGAAGAAACCATTTACAAATAAAAGGAAATTTATGCCAGATCGTGTCAAAACGTTGTTGGGAATCCTAAAATAATATTTAAAAACCAATGACACAATTTTCATGAACATTTTGATTCTCAGAAGCACTGCATCCTGTGCTTCACGATTACAGCAGATGCAATGTTCAGCATTTCCACTTTACGAACCTGATCGTTGTCTGACACTGTGATCTGTGCACCAGAGTTCAGGGTCAGGGGTACCCCAGATGGCGAGTTTTCTCTGATATTCGCGGTATAGGAAGTGTTAGAAAATATTGGAGGGTTGTCGTTGATGTCACGTATCGTGATCGTCACAGTCGCTGTCGCTGCCGTGTTCCCCATCTGAGGCGGATGTTTGTTTACTTCAGTTGCCTGAGACAACAACAGAATCTTCTTTATTTTATTGTTCCTTCTTATGTGATCCATCATATGAGTCTGAGTTTATTTTCATTCATTCATTCATTCATTCATTTCCAAAAACACATTTTCTTTTCCAGGATGCTTTTCCCACAGAAACACTTCAGTTTAAGGATTGTTTCACTCTAACTATTCTATATGTGTTCTTGGCATGACTATCTTTCTGATGGATTTTGCACAAATGACTAACAAAAATCACTTCAGTCAGGTTAAGAGATTAACTCTTTATTTGAAAATAATGGACAATCATGATTTTAAATTAAGTGTAGCGCTATGCTAAAGAAAGCTTTTACTATTTTTGGCTCATCAGCGTTAAAACAACTGCCTAAAGCTTGAAAATTTGCTAGACAGCAATATTTCACACAATATTTATATTCTCACCTGCACGATGAAACTACACACTCCATTTGTCTCACTTAATGGCGATGTGTCTCGGTCGAGTTTTGTAACAACCGATAGTGTTCCTGTACTGTTCATCTGAAATAAACCTGTACATGATCCTGAAACAGAAAGAACACCAAGCTAAAAGTGGAAGTAAACACCAGCGTTTGTGTCAAATATACACAGTTCAAACTCTAATTATCTGACTTACAAACTGTGAATGTACCTTGCTGTCTAGTTGCTGAGTGTTTAATAAAGAGCGACCTAAAAACAAGAAACACATTAAAAGTTAATATCATCGTTTAAGTGTGCGTAATAAATTTATCACCTTATCGCTTGCTAATGTTTTCAAAACATTTTCTCCGGTTTCTTAGCGATTTTAAGCCTTTAAGTGTATAAGTTTGCTTTCTAAATACTTTCTAAGTGTGCAGAAACAACACAGATCGTGTATACCGTCGCTGATGTTATGTGTAACAGATTGTGTAAGTCTAATACCTTGACTGATGTTATATGTAACAGGGTTGGACACGTTGATGCCCCTGTCTCCATCCAGGGCCACAGCAGTGAGTATGGAAGTGCCCTGAGAAATACATCACAAGCGGGGAAAAAAAATCAGTAATTTTAGAGAGATTCACAAACAACTTGTAAATTTAGTTTTATTACGTTCCTTAGTCAATTTTGTTTGGTTTTCAACTAAGTGATTATCATACTCAAACATTTTAATATTTAATTAATATGCACACAAACCATAACTACTCTCAGTAAGCTGATGCAAGTTTACCACTTGGGCGTCTTCGTCGATATAGGCGATGTAGGGCAAGCCAGTGAAGAAGGGCGGTGTGTCCTGAACATCTTGTACTGTGATGAAGAGATCCGCTGTGGAGCTGAGACCGCCACCGTCCTGTGGAGAACAGAACATGTTCTATCTCTGAATGTCACTTAACATCAGGTCTTACTTATCAAACGACACACTGATTACAAGATATTTATAATAACTTATACTGAAAAGGGATAGCAGCGACTTAGAGGAGCTTGTAACGTCAAAATATTTGACATTATAGTATCCCATTTATTTGTATATAAACCGTTATATATGATCCATGATATTTCGGTAGTTTGAAAGCCATTTAATTGAGACCAGAGTTATCTTTAAGGCACCTTAAGGTATCAATTTGCACTCCTTACCCGATCCATTTTAAGGGGTCAGGCACCAATTGAACAGCTTGGTCAAACTGGCAGTAAAATAACAATCCTGCTCCACACGAGTATCGAAATGACCAGTGTTCGTACTTGAGGCCTCAGACACCCGTACCCTTACCACCCGAGTATTTGCTTTCTCTACCTCATGGTACATCACATTTTCAAAATAATAACGGACAAAGAAAACAATGTCATGTGAAATTAATGTTTTTCTTAAGTCAGATTAAAAGGTTTAGTAAAAGCAACCGTTGCAAGACTAATGATGCTAAAAGTTCAGGTGTAGGTATCTGACCATTGCTGTCACGATGTAGTGATAGAAGTTCGTTGTTTCGTAGTCCAGTGAACCATGCAGTATAACATTTCCGTAGATGGGATTGATGACAAATGTGCCTTGGACGCTCGCACTTTCGGACTGTGGATAAACACACTACCGCAGACAAAAAGAAAACACACACACACACCGGTCCGGACGCACGCGATGGCACACACAATCACACAGACACATGCGCGCGCACACACATATATATATATATTTATAAACTTATTAATGTGCAGAGGCAAGGTAATGTAGCTGAAGCAATAAGATTATATTGGGAGTACGACACACATGGGATTGACGCCATTTATAAAGTAAAATAGTCACGTAGCTTTTTGGCGTCAATAAGAAACATAATGTGAATAGTTTCAGCTTACGGTCATGTGATAGCTGACCACACTCCATTGTCCTGTGTCCGGGTCTGTGGCAGTGATATTAGCGTCGACAGTTGTCCCTACAGAAGCGTCCTGAAAAATACCAAATGTTACATATGCAGCATTCTGTATTATTGTCTTCTTTTCCCGTCTCTCCTCAATTCGCCACAATCACCTTTCTTATTGACATTGCCAAAACGATGTTCTGTTTTGTTTGCTTTTTAATTATTGAAAGGTCATAGTTGTTGAAACGGCTGAATGTTACAATGGCCATCAGACCGACCCACCGTTAGAGTTGTTAAACAGATTAGGCCAGCGTGCTTAATAGCAGTCGTATTTGGACTTATGCACATTAGGTGTCAGGGTCACGAATTCAATTCACCCTGGCTCGCCTTTCCTCGGTAAACCGGCCAAATGTACGAAGTGCTAGAAGTATTCTGTTTTTGGCAAATTATATTTTTTTAAAATATTTTTGTTCTAATATGTCTCATGACATCTAAAGGTCGAATACATCTTACTGGTTTTGAATATTCATTGGTGGAATTTAGGTAACATTAGATATGGTTTAGTGTAAATGGTAATAACACTAAAGAAAACACATGCGTATTTCCCTCCTTTGTAAATAAAACCAAATTGTCTTATTTTAGTAAATATCTTATTATTTGTTTTTTTTAAGTGATCGAATCGACATTTATATTTACATGTGCTTTTAAGGCTTATGAAGTAAAAAACAATGGCTACACTAAAGGTGTAGTGTTATTACTGTGATATTACTCTAGTCAAATAATTGTTAAACTCGTAATAAATAAATTCTAAGTAAGCGCGATGACTCCTGCTGATTTGGCAGATGTCACTGCTGTTCCTCCCGAAACACGTGATGTGAAGAATCACAGATCTTTTGCGTACTTCGATTTTCTTCGCGCAAAACTTTTTGTGCATTTGGACACCTTTGTCTTAGCAACTCTTCTAAATATAGAAGGCAAGCGATTTCTATCAGGTGAGTCAGAAAGTACATGAAGTTTCGGTTAAAAGACAACTTGTGGTCTCTTTAACACCAGTTTGCTCAAACTCTCATCATTTTACCGTTAAAGCTCCAGATGTCTTTAAAGCCGTTTTCTTCCACATCCCATTCACGCACATGCATGCACTGAAGCTCAAAAGTTTGTGGCAGGGCAAATCAAGGTTACCTCTTTGACTCCAGCCGTGTAGGGAAGGTTTTGAAATGTTGGGGCATTGTCGTTGACGTCTTGGACAAACAGTTCAGTGTGAAGAGGAAGGTCGAGCTGCAAAGGAGATCAATAAATCAATTCACCAGTCAATCAATCTGTGTGTCTGCTTGTTTGCCTTTCTTTGGACATTTGTAAAGGAGGTGGCTCTGCATGTTCCTTAGGATCGTGGTTAGCCATGTTTACGTTGCATTGCGGTCAAATTCTAAGGTAAAATCGTGCAAAGCACATGTGTGACCAATGATTTCTTTTTCAAATATTTCTCAGTCAATTAAATCAATTATTTTGTGTTTCTACCTATCTTCTTCGGTAAGCTAGCTATCGGTCTAAGCTATCCGTTTAGTCATTCATTCATCCTTCCTTTCTTTCTTTCTTCTCTGTTTCATTAAAGAAGATGCATGATGCAGTGAAACTACTTTAAAGTACTTATTTATCATTGTAATATTCATTTTCATCCCTTCAGAACTATTTAGGGAACAATAAGAATGCTTCGTTGACATTAAGTTGCATATTTATTTGATTTCACATTTTTCATGCTGAAAATATAACAATTAAAAAAATATCTCCACATGGTACAGCAAAGACTTTCAGGCAACAACCTTCATGTAATCAGTGATGCAACTTACATCTCCTTTGGCTAAAAAGTCCAGAGGAATACGAGCCGTGTACTGAAAAAAAAAACAGAAAATATATTTACGGTTTCTGCTTCTAGATTAACGACAGATGAAACACTTTCTGAACTAGATCATGCAATTTTTCTAAGCAGGTATCTAAAGCTTTGCGAGAAACCTGCAGCTCTTTGTCTTGTATTTCAAAGCAAAATGTATGAGAAGGATTGAGTGAACGTTTATCAGTTTGAAGACTCACCTCTCTGTCCAGGTCGGTGTTCAGTATCACATTCCACACGCCGTCTGACCCGTTGACACGCTGGATTTGAACAAACTTGTCAGAGATGGTTTCCACTACCACATCACGATGGCCATCGCTGTACTTAACCGTGAAATTGAAAAGAATCGTACCTCGAGTGGTGTTCTCGGGGTACGTGTAGTATTGTTTGAGTGTTGCCTCGGGCGGGACATTTTCTTCTGCCAGTACCAACACTGTACACGAAGAAAAGGTAGAAAATGACGGTCCATTAGAACAAAGTAAAAAGTCACATAAGCTTATGAACACAGCAAACAGATGTTTTTGCAGTCTAGTGACTATTGTTCAGTGTCATATGATATGTAATTTTTTCAACTTTATAAGGGTTACTAAAGTGATTTGTGACATATAAGCCATATTCTATTAATTGCGATTTTATTAATTGCATCGCTATCAATTATTAAAAGGTACGCTCATTACAATTATATATGTATGTATAAAAACATATTAACATCTGAGAGAAGCTAAACAGGAATTTAAATGCTATACATGCGAAAGTTGGGGATGACAGACGCATATATACTTACAATGACAGACCCATGTAAACTTACAATCTAGTGGAATACAAAGGGTTTTGAGTGACCTGGACGAATGAAGCAAAATACATCCCAATTCTCTCTTACTTTAAACACTTGCACAAATTCTTAGCAGCCATATCTAAGGGGACTTTAAAGGACCACACCAATAATTGATGTTAATTTAAAAGATGATGAAACAACAGACAAGGTTACTGTTAAAAACATTAATTTTGAAAATAATCACATAATGACAATTTGTTTTAAGAAAATTCTGTTTTTCTAAAGCAGTAAAAACTTCCTCCGGCCCCACGAGCCTCCACAAGTGGGTATGCCACTAAACCGCAGATGTCATATAGTTACAAACTCAAGGGTCTGCACACATTTATTTTTCTAATGACTAGGTATAGCTCAGCACAAATTCAGATTTTTTCCAAATCTGGGGGAATGACCCCCTCTGTGGTATAAAACATTAGTATGGACACACAGAGATCAAACTCGAACATCATGTTTTACACAGCATCACCTCATTGTTTGTGGTCTCAACTGACCCATTGAGTAAAAACCTTTTTAACATAACTTATCCTTGTGAAGTCCTGATGTCTGTGCTATTGATGTCTTTCTGTTGATGGTGACATTTATAGCGTGTGTCCCCAGAAGTTAATGGGGATATTTACCTAGATTATGGGTAATTGCAAGTTGCAGAGAGTATCTTTTACTATCTTGCACTGAGCTTAATCCAGTCAGTAGAAGAAAGGTTCACCCACATGGAACTTTATGATTAACGTGGTTAGATATGAATACACAAAACTAAATAGCAGACATGTCGCTTCACATTTCTGTGCAGAAAGTTTTTTTTATATATTTTTAGAGAGTATTTAGTGGGTGCACCGGAAACACTTACATAATAAATTTGTTGCAACCAAACATCTCAGTATCGTTCTGTCCATCTTACATAAGACGATTAGAGGGACTGCTTTTTCTGACCTGACAAGAGAAGAAATTAAAAGGTTAGAAACAGGCAGCATATGAGAACAGATTCCGGTGTCTCGATATATATATATACAATAAATCTTTATTGTTTACTTATGTTCAAAGCATAGATAAAAAAAATTCCTTCGTTGAGAGATCTCAGAAATAATAGACTAAACAAAATACGGTCACACCTCACACATTCATACAGTTTCACTTACACTTAAGCCATCAACTACCAGTAACTATTCTCTCTCTCTCTCTCTCTCTCTCTCACACACACACACACACACACACACACACACACACACACACACACACACACACACAAACGGGTGTATTTGTTTTGTCGCAGTTGGTATGGGGGGACTTAGCAAAAGCACTCTTTATGGCGATCAGTTTCATCTGCGGCTTGAGGGTATCACATGGAAATGGTTATGTAGCAGATGAGAGGAATCTGTGATGATGCTGATAGCTTCTACCTCACAGCCCTGGTGTATAGATCCCTTACTGGTTTTTGTGGAAAGCCAGTGATCTTGCAGGAAATCTTGATCACCCTCATCAAACAAGGCTTATCTTTGATGGATAGAACGCCGAACCACACTGACAGGTTAACAGAATGTTTTTGTTCAGGTACCAAAATTCCTCAACTATCTTAACGGGAACAGGCGCCGAGAGGCTTTCCAGGAAACGATGTAAGTGTTTCCCTGGAAGGATAGTTTGTAATCTAGCACTGTGCCGAGGTATCTCAAACTTTGCACTAATGTCTCATTGCCAGTAACCTGTTTTTTTACACACACACACACACACACACACACACACACACACACACACACACACACACAGAACAAGAGAGAGAGAGGATGGTGGATGTGGTCAGGTAAAAGTAAATAGATACTTTCTTCCATTAATTCGATCGCGTATTCTTAGAGATCATAGGTGACGATAAACCATATTTGGGGAATGTATAATTGAGGGGTGATTCTTGGAGATCATAGGTGACGATAAACCATATTTGGCGAATGTATAATTGAGGGGTGCACTAAGTCAGTCACACAGGCAGGAGATCATGCAAACGCCTTTCCATGCACCTGCCTGCTGACAAAAGGAGCACAAGAGTAAATGACGCAGCTTATGATAACACCTTGTTCACGCTCACAAGACGCTGTTAACATTGACAGCTGTCACCTGTAATCTCTCCCCTACTTCCCTGCTCCCATGTGTGCATCCTCACTCACTCCCAGGCTCAGCAGATATGCGTAGCCGACTCCTGCGCTGATGCAGTCACGCGAAAACACAAACACAGTTGCGAGCAGGTGAGCTTGCTAACAGCCTCCATCGCCACACGCACACAAGAAATAAACATTCATGAGTTCATCCCAACCCTCCTCGCCGTTAGAGCCGTTCAGCAACACACACGTACTACTCAAAGGAAAAAGGTTGGCAGCAGTTTGAGAATTCAAACCATGTTGCTTGGAGAATGGTTTCTTCTGCACTTAACCAAAGTATTGGACTGTCTCAAATGTGGAGATACGGGAGACGCAGTACTAAAAATAGAACATCTAGACAAAGTTCTAACCTTGCTATTCGCCATCCTGGAAATCAAAGGCATATAGATGATGTGGCAAAATGTACTCATATGAACGACTGTAATGACCGTGCCTGCATTTAGGCGTACAAAATATATAAACACTTAGCAAACGTCCATCACTTCCGTCATGCTTGTCCCTAGAATCTCTTATAACACAAACTTTATCATCAAACACACGTGTGTGTGTGTGTGTGTGAGAGAGAGAGAGAGAGAAATGAATATGTGTGTTTTTGTATGTGTGTGTCATAAATAAATGTGTGTATGTCTTTGTTTAAATACACATCTAAGCAACATGAACTGCACACTCCCATGGTTCGTTTAGATTAAGAGGCAGGAACTGTTGTTGTAGTTGTTGATCAGCGTGAGCAAAGCTAAGTCAACAGGCAGGTCGTGTTTGCTGCTTCACAACCGTTATCAGCTAATGGGTTCTCTGTAACTAGGTCAGGGTTCTTGGAATAAGACGATAAAAAAGTCGGAGATTCTGACAAAAAGACACAAGCACCACATCTGTCTACATCATTTACAGTAATGTGAAAATGCATGTTGATGATAAATTAAAGTTATTTGTACGTGACTGGATATATTACACCTTCAGCTTTGAGAATAGTATGACACTTTGAAATTTCTCTTACTTTCTGCTACTTCAATAAAAGTTGATCTGAATGATGATTTTGGGGGGGGGGCGATTTTGTAACTTATTCGTGGGAAAATCATTGAAAACATTACGTAATTAGAGCAATTAACAACTATACCGCTTTTAATTTGTGCCTTTACTTGACCAGGAGATGGCGGCCTTTAGGGTAGAGCTTAAGCGGGACAAAGTGTTTGTTGTAATGTGTTCTGGCTCTGTATCGATTGTCCAGGACTTAGAAAAAAAGCACTGTCAACAGCAAGCTAATAGAACTGCGATAACACGGAACGTAATTAACAAACTGTTATCTTCAAACCCGTCCACACAACGCCATGATGGCTTGACGCATATTGTTAAAATACGACTAAAAACATGAACAATGATAGAAGACTGTGCACATATGTTTTATCTGAGGTCTATTTTTTTCTTAATTTCTCTTCATTTCAGATATGCATTCACTGAACTGTTTTGAATATAGCTCATTTAGAAAGTATTTTGTACGTATTAGGTAGTTAAAGGCATCAGTAAATGATACATCTTTCAGCGCTGCAAAGCCACTGAAGTCACTGATGACAAGGTGGCCAAGAAATCATCTCACATCCCGAGCTCATTGTTGTAATGTAGTTATTGTCTGTATTCCGATTCTCCTCACTCCCACCCCCTTCAGCTTACCTAAGACAGTCTTTACAATACTACACACAACACCAACATGTTGACAAGAATATTATTGAAATATCTTTTTATGATACGATTAAATTTATTAAAATGCACGACGCCACAGGTCAGACTATCGGCAGAGCGGACGGAACATTCCTGGAAAAAAATACGGCTTTACGGTGACCACACACACACACACACACACACAATGCTGACTATGTTGAGTGTCACAGTTGACAAACTGCAAGGGCTTCTTACCTTAAACTTTATCAACGCCCGTTCAACTGTGCCCCCAGGAATGCAGATTCATTAAAATTGTTGTGAATTCGTTTTTCAGATCTTTGAAACACAATATATCCGGACAACGTCCAGTCTCAAATGCAAGGTTTTTCTGAGAACCAGTGCCCAACTTGGATGACAATAGCTTTGAGACTGCACCCGATCGTACTTTCCTTTCAGCTTGCACAGTAAAGGCGGTACCCTGATGAGGTTACACATTTGCGATCGCAGTTACATGCACCCACTAGTCAAGCGGACAGCCATTTCGGATGGAGACACAGTGCGCGCGATAACAGCTTGTGTAAAGTCAGACCACAGTCGGGTTATCGCGGGCTAATCTTGTGACAGGTACGACCAATGCGGTCTTTCTGTTTCTGTGTTTTTCTGTACCCTAACCATAAGGGTTGGGTCTGTCTAAAACGGGGCTGTATTCCAAGGTCCACTTTTAATCATTTGAATGCCACTCCTCAGATTGAGTCAGTTGTTTCAAAACTGTCCTTTCTGCGTCTTTCATTGAGACTGTTCCCCTATTATTTCCGCTAACCACAGCTTGTTTTTCACTTGATTACCGCTGTAAAGAAGCAGAAATGGTCAAATGCTTACCATGGCTTTGTAAGACCCGTATCTTACCTTTTGGTTATCGTAAATGAGAAAATAATTATAGCTGTACCTGTCGTAGCTCGACGCTATTAAACAAATGGCGGCGATAAGGATTTAAAATTTCTTACATAATAAATTAGTTTGAATCGTTCACTTCAGGGGCCACTGTTTTGTTACTTTATTTTTGTCGTTTTCAATCCACCAGTTTTCTGCCTTCTGAAACATGTACAGACTATATACATGTTTGTCGTTTATCAAAGAACGGTTGGGTTACTCGTTTACTAAACTTTGTTTGCATAAGATCAAAAGGGCGTCTTGCTTAAAATACTTAACAAAATTCAAAGGAAGTAATACAACTCTTCCTCTCAGAATAAAAACTCAATCCCCCTCTTTTCTGCCAGTAAACATGATACCACCACGAGCAAATGATCCGCTCCTATATGTCCTTTAAAATGTTATCAATCCCTAACCCTTCATTTCTTTATGTCATACTGCCTTAGTGACTTCGACTCCTGCGCCCGTTTTTAACTTTCATCGGAGATAACATGCTTCGTGTCCGAAACATATCTAACGGATAAAACGAAAATTCCCCTAAGTTTTGTAACGCACACTTTCGGTTTTGCATTCTGACTGTTGTTGTTAGTTTCTTGGCTTCGCAAAAATGGACGTAACATATAACACACTAAGTTACTCTCTTAATAAAAACAACAATACCCCCCTTCACACAAAAAAACCCAACACCATATGAGGTCCGATTTGAAGTGGAAGTGTCCTGTCACCCATACATCCACCCATCTTGCACGTCAGTAGCGTAGTTATCATCCACAAGGCTCAACTCTAAGATAGCAAACCTCAAGTCAGACTTATGGAGTGCAACTGGTGTGGTCTTCAAGCAGATTTGTTTTTTCAGATAAGCTTTATCTGACCTTCCCTATTAGCTTTTTATTAACCTGCAGCCCGCTGAGGAAATCTTAAGCTAGCTAAATGGAATAGCGTAATCGTGTTCTGATAAAGATGAAGATGAGAATAATGTCGTCGTCTGCTTGTGTCTTTTTTCCTTCCTAATCTCTTGCAAGGGCAAGTAGCATTCAGGGAGCAGGTGCACAGAACCGTGCTAAGGCGCTAGCCGGAAAGTTAGCAGCAAGTAGACAGGTAAACTGTTTATTATAGACTTTATTATTCTTGCCAGGGATGCGGGTGTAGTTACCATTTGCTGATTGTTGAAAAAATCTATTATTAGTGAAACGTTGTCAAAGAAAATTGAAAACTAGAAAAAAGTTTACTTCTTCAAATCATAAATAAATACCACAAAGGTCTCTCTACTTCCATACATAATTTCTCAACAAATCCCAACAACCCATGCTTCTCACCTGACTTCTCCAGCATATCATGTCCAAAGGTACAAGTACAGGCATAGTAATGTGTATTATATCATCACGGAGTCTCAATGGAATAAATCAGAAATCAATACAAATGACTGCACAAAACCCCAATAAATCAATTACCGTCTGACATTAGAGGTTGCTTTCAAGGCTCAGCTTGCAAGCCTTGAGGCTTTAGAGTGTTTTTTACCGCTTGCTATGCAGTTGGCCCTGAACAACAAAGCAGGCAAGTTATAGTGCAATCCAACTCGACTTGTTCACCATTTTATAAGCTCCAAAAGTATATAAAGAATAAATATATAGATATACGCAACCTTTAAACAAATACAAAAGTCCGATGACATAAAATATATGTTATCGCGATAACAAGTTCACCTAAGAAATCGTGAACTTCCTTTTTCGAGACATTATCGCCCCATGATGCCATTAGCGATGTTTTATCGTCGTGTGGAGAGACCACGTGATCATCTTGTCTTGGACCCCTATAAAGGTTCAAATAGCGAAGTTACCAGGCACAGTTTATAAAAGCGGTGAGATGAACACCCCCAAAAATAAAGTCGACAATATCTAGCATCACAGTGACCAGTGAGTCGGAACTGAAGATATTCACACACCTTCACAATTTGACTAGAACTGCATAGTGTAAGACCCACATACAGGTAAGCTCGAAAAGTCGGTAAGGTTGATGAATATCTTTGTAATTTTGTGGATACAAGTGAGATTGCACAGTTGCAGGTACTAAATATCGAATACTCATCTAAAACATCTACATTTATCATTATCATTATTAAGCCGCTGTTACCTCACAATATCTTATGGCTATATTAAAAGTCAGTAACAGGCACAGGCTTAACTCTGATATTTTTCTGCCCATAATATAAATTTGCAGTTGTCTTTCTCTAACCGTTTTAAATATGTATATGGAATATTTTGTATCTTCTAGACGTTGTTTACTTGCTGGTAAATTACTTTGCAAAAAATATTGCCTTGACGTCTATACTTCTGAGACAATACTTTCTTCTGCTCTGCTGGCTTTAAAGCCAACCTATTCCTTGTCTATCCGTTTCTCTTGGCTGACTTCTGACTTTAATCTTCCACATCAATTGGTTTCATGACAGTGGAGTTTTTGACTTGCAGACAGCAGAGGGTGTATGTTAATACTAAGTATTCTGATACCGTTGTTACAAGCACTGGCTCCCCACAGGGCTGTTGTCTATTACCCTTGTTATTTATCATGTACACTGACAGCTGCAGAAGTACGGAGGTAAATAGCTACCTCATTAAGTTCTCTGATGACACTGCATTGTTGACTCTTTTACATGAACATAGAAAGATCATGGTAATGCCTTAACAAATTTTGTACAGTGGTGCGATGAGAAGTATCTAGAGTTGAATGTAGACAAAACTAAAGAAATAGTTATAGACTTTAGGAGGATCACGGAGGATTCTCTTACTCCCAGTAAACCTGTTGGAACTGTTAACTCCTTCAGGTATCTGGGAACTATTTTTGATAGCCAGCTCAAATGGAATTTAAACACCGAACACATTGTTAAACGTGGCCAACAAAGGATGTACCTGCGTTAAGTGAAATAGTTTTTAATTTAGTCAAGCAATCTAAGGCCGTTTTTACCAGTCATTCATTGAGAGTCTCATATCTTTCTCATTTGTCTGCTGGTTTCGCAATCTCTCTGTCCATGATAGGAATAGTCTGAACAGTGTTGTGAACATCTGTTCTAAGATAATTGGTATCAAACAGAGATTTAGCTTCTTTCTGTGAACAACAAATAGTACGGAAAGCTTCATGTATTTCATCATTACCTGAACATGTACTAACAAAAGAATTTGTATTATTAAGCTCAGGTAGACGCTATGCCATGCCTACATGTAAGAGTAACAGACACCTGAAATCATTTGTGCCATCTGCAATCCAGCTGCTCATTCTTAGATGAGCTGTCAATGCTGTGTGTGTGTGTGTGTGTGTGTGTGTGTGATGTTGTAGGTGCATACATGTTTATCCTTGATGTGAGTTTTTAAAATATATATATATATATAGATATATATATGATATGATTGTTCATTGATCACTTCTTTTTTTCTCTTTTCATTTTTTCACTGTTGAACTAGAGTACATTCCCATATTCACATTGCCCACTGGGACAAATAAAGTTGGTCATTGTCATTGTCATTGTCGTCACATTGTCATGTACTCTGCAAGCTGCGGGCACTGTTTGATTTGATTTAACACGTTTCCCCCCTACAAATCCACATCAACTTACAAGAAAAACGTGCACTAACTTTCTAATTGACAGACTGTAAGTTCATCTGCGCAGTTCTGAAACATCCATTCATCGGGTGGACTGAAAATAATGGGTACAAGGGCGTTGCACTATATGTTGCTGTCCTCCTTCTTTTGTAAGTATACTTAAATAACTTGCTAATGTTTAAAAAAAAAGACGTTTTATACGTGATTGATTGATTGATTGATTGATTGATTGATTGATTGATTGATTGATTGAGAGTGGGTAAAGGTAGACAAACGAGTGAGCAAATTAATGCATGAATAAGTGGGTGAGTTTTATTGACCTTCTAAACAAATGCAATACACGATTAAAAGACTGTCCTAAATTAGACTCTAAATTTGCTCGCGTTATCATCGCACCTTATAATCAGTATCAACCCCTATTTAATTCACTCACATGTTACATTTAGATCATCTTTACGGAACGTTGACAAGTTGAATAAACATATTTGTTCAAAGCAGAGCTACAACCATCACATTAACACGACCATGAGAATCAAGTTTGACATCAGAATTCCTTAAAAACATGGCAGTAATTTTGCACAGTCTTGGGTCAGTGTTGCCTATTTTTCTTGGAGACCTATTCTTTTTTTAATGCTACCAAATAGTGAAGCCATTTTTAACTGTTCTATTGTCTCCTGTGTTCATTTCCTGTGATCTCCTTCTTTTAGGGGCGGTGCTGGCTCAAAGCGATACTAAGTTGCCCCCTGACATAGTATCACTTCATTCCTTCTACCTCGTCCCCGAGAACACAGTAAAGACTACGGTTCTTTTCAACTTCACGGTCCAGTACAGCACTCCCCATCAACCCGTAGACGTAGAAACGGAGTCAGATATGTATGTTAAGATACAGGCTGTTGATAGATCAAAAGGCATCTGGAATGTGACGCTAAACACCGATTTGGACTACGAGGTAAACGCTGACACTTATCACATTCAGTACCATCTTTCATATATATAAACTGTCCTGAGACATACTCTTCAATTTCTTTCTACTCTAATAGAAATAAGCGAATATCAGTAATGAAAATAAAGCGATTTCTAATCATTTAAGCGCGTTAACACGTACTCCAGTGATCGCAGGATAAAATTATTTTGTGTGTTTGTAACTTGTTAGATCCTCACTGTTTATACTGCTTTTACTTGCAAAGCATGTGTCTGTGTGTATGTACCTCAAAAAAACATGTGCATGTGTGTTTAACATTAAAAAAAATCAAAATGCATTTTTATGACAAACCAGTGACAGCTTTAGGTTCTGTTAAACTGTCAGGAAATTAAACGTTTGTCACGGATTAATCTCACATATCGTTTTATAATTATTAATACAATTATTCTATCTATTTTTGCAGTATAAGAAACGTCTTTCACTGGTGTTTATTGCTAAAGGAGACGTAAGTGCAGTATTTGTTGACATCATCGTTGTTGACTTTTGTTATCACTTCTTTGTTTCGAACATCTCTTGATTCTCATCAGTCTTTTTAGAAATCAGATGAAGGATTTTGCCACACATAATTTGTCAATATAGGTGTAATATTGAAAAACGTGCATTTCTAAGTCGTAGATAGATGGGTAACAGTAGATTACAATGACTCAGTCGTCTGTTTCAGTGTAATTTAGTGTTTATGGCTAAACATATTTTTTCATGCATTATGAACATTGAAAACAATTTACAGGTCGATCTGAGCTTGCATACTGAAGTGTATGTCACTGATGTCAATGACAACAAACCCAAGTTTGAAAATCTTCCGTACAATGCCGAGGTCTACGAGGTTTGTGAGCTGTTAAATTTAAATCAGTAACAGAAGATTATAAAAATATGTCAGAATTCATTGAAAAAAATTATGAGGCTAAAACAAGACTCGCGTTTCAATTTGAAGCAACTCCTGTATTCCTGAAAATAATTATATATGGATCTTTTTGCATATATAAATATATCATATATATGTCAGTCAGTCAGTCGTTCCTTGTCTGGCACCTGGCGTTTGGGGGAGCACATGGATAGACACGGCAGCTGACAGGGCCGACCAACTCTTGTCTATTGTAGGCTATAGTGAGCAGGTCCTGTACAGGACGACCAGTCCCGTCTTTGATATTCGTAAGCCAGTTCTTCCTCTGGCCACCGCGGCGTCGACCACCCTCCAAGGTGCCTTGAAGGATAGTCTTCGACAAGGTTTCGTGCCGGGTTACATGGCCAAAGAAGACCAGCTTACGGCGCTTGACTGTTGATAGTAGAGATTCCTGGTGTCCTACGAGTGTGGCAATCTTGTTTCTTACAAAGTCGTTGGTTTTGTGTTCTTTGTATGAGATCCGGAGCAGCCTCCTCAGGCACTTGTTCCCGAATGCCAGGATTCTCCTTTCCGTTTTGGCTAGCAGAGTCCACGTTCCGCATCCGTAGAGCAGGATCGGCACTACCAGGGATTTGTACAGCTTGTACTTGGTAGTGAACCTTATTTTATGGCTATGCTAGATCCTATCTAGCCTAGCTATTGCTACTAATGCTGTTGCGATCCTGATGTGGATATCTGGCGTCGAGCTGCCGTCCTTGGAGAGGGTAGGACCCAGGTATATGAAGCTACTTACCTCTTCGAGCTGTACCCCGTTCATTTAGATCTCTGCTTTGCCGTTGCCATTGATCATAACTTTGCTCTTTTCAGTGCTGGTCTCCATTCCATATGCATTTGAGCTGTCTGTCAGTCTGTTGGTGAGGTCTTGCAGTTCTTTGTTAGTACCTGCTAACAGATCTATGTTATCTGTAAAGCGTAAGTTGCAGGTTGGTCTTCCACCAATTGAAATGGAAGTATGATGGTCGTGAAGAGCTTTGAGCATGATGTTCTCCAATAATATATTAAACAGCATCGGTAATAGGGTACATCCTTGACGTACCCCTACTGTGGTGCGAAAGTAAGCTTTTATTTGGCTGTTTAACAGTGCTGTACTCGTTGAGCTACCGTAAAGCGCTTCAACGACTTGGAAGAGGCCTTATTCAATGATGAATTTCCGCATCACATGCCATAGCCCTTCGTACCAGACTCTGTTAAATGCCTTTTTAAAGTCAATGAAGTTGTGTAAAGATGCTTTTCTATAAGGAGACGACAATGGAGACGACACTCTATATTTTTTAAAATGCATATTTAAAGCCACAAAGGAAAAGTGACAAAAAAGACTGAAAACCAAACAGTTGGTTAGTTGTTGGTATTTATGCTGTCAGCAGCCATCACGCTGACGACAGAGTGAGAAGTAGTGAGAGAGCGATAAATGTAGACTAAAGACAAATGCTGTGCGTTTTGCAGAACACGAAAGTGAATACCGTTGTCTACACTAACATTAACACCACGGACCCGGACAATGGAGCAGGTGGAATGGTCACATACAGCATGACTGTACGTACCTTTACAGCTGAGGTCTCTTATTGTTAAAAGCTTGATAGCAGCGAAGAGTTACTGATTGCCTCACCTTTGATATAGAAATTTTAACGTAATCTGTTTTTGTGGGGGTTGCGTGCACATGTTTGTCGGTGCGTATATAATTGTGTGTGTGTGTGTGTGTGTGTGTGTGTGTGTGTGTGTGTGTGTGTGTGTGTGTGTGTGTGTGATATGTTTGCAGCCTGTGGATTCAGCTTCCAAGGGCGTCTTTGTCATAAATGTCACTTCTGGAAGTATTCAACTTAATGGATCGCTGGACTTTGAGAAAACGAACTTCTACCATTACATTGTCACAGCAACAGTAAGATATTCACTGTTACACATTACGTATGCATGTATGTACATATGTATGCATGCATAAATATTATGTGCATTTGTATTCATGTGGGAATATCTATGCACGTGAAATGTGCCCATTATATATGCACCAAAAAGGAGGACTGGTACACAGACTATATATCTGCGTATGACTGTTAATTGAACTATTTGTGTATGCTCGCGCGACCGCGTGCGTGCGTGCGTGTGTGTGCGTGTGTGTGTGTATGCGTGTATGAAAGAGAGAGAGAGAGAAAAGAAAAGACAGCAAAAAAAGAAAGAGTTTGCTTCCTAGCTATTTTTCTTACTTAATTATTTGAGTGCATTGTGTTTAGAAACTTTACTCATCGAGATTAAACTTTCAAGTTTTAATCTGTGATAAAGCGTGAGATAAAAATCCTTCTGTTCGCGTTGCTTGAGGCTTCACAGAGGGTACCTTTGCCCTCTCGTAGCCATGCTATAGCATGCTCCTTCTCCTCTTCAGGACGGCGGTGGTCTCAGCTCCACCACAGATCTCTTCTTCACAGTACTTGACGTTCAGGACACCCCACCTTTCTTTACTCGCTTACCCTACATCGCTCAAGTCGAGGAAAACTCCCCAAAGGTAAGTTCATTCACTGGCGAGACGTGTGATATTTTTGGCGATGTTCTTTTGTCCATCAAAACATCAGACAACTTAATTGACTTAAAGAAGTTTTCTTATGTATCGCAGGAAGATTTTAAAATATAAACTGTAGATGGCCTTGCTAACCACTAAGGTAAAAGATTTTCATGTATTTTATTTTTCATTTTTAGGACAAAATCTTCATCAACGTTACGGCTCAGGATGGTGACAGAGGCCCTAATGTGTCAAACGCTGTAAACTACAGTATCTCTGGAGGTTCGAATGTTACCTCTTTCGTTTTATACCTGGTGGATCGAGGCCAAAGATCAGGCCGACAATCCTTGCGCATATTTCAACATAAATAACGACGTCCATGTAGTAAAAAATGTGAAAGACAGTATTGATACGTAGCTTTTGACCCTCTTCTCTTTGTAAGATAAGTAGGAATAGAGTAGAATGGTTTCAGGTGTAAGAATACAAAATAATATTTCTAGGTGGTCAATTTTACAAAAGTGGAATATAGACGGATAATAAATGAAGTAACGAAAAAAGTTAATTAAACAGGAGGACCAGAAAGAAAGTGTGACAAATAAGCTGTAATGATATTCCAGCAGCTGTTGAAAACACTTTAATTTAGACTGCACAGAAATTGCTCAAATTTGGCGTCAGCGGAAAACTCCTCGGAAATTACCATTCACCTGCCTCTAGAAACTGATATGTTAAAAACTAAAGCGAAGGGAAATGCAAGCTAACATTACCATAAAACAATACTTCGATCTAAAAAGTACAGTTCGACAGCTTTTTCTTCTTGCTTCAGACCCATGTGTAGGTTTGTTTGGAATCAACAGTCAGACGGGGTCTCTGTCAGTTAAAACCACGAGCCTCGACCGTGACTCACCGCCGCTAAGTGACAAAGGCGGAGTGTGTAACATCATCGTCAAGGTGAGGTCTAAGTATGTTGTGAAGTGCAGGTGAATGGCGATCATATCTTTTGTGGTCATGGAAAAAAGGCAACTAAAGTTTACAAAATTTACAGGTTCTTCCTCTATCATCGATTTGTCTTGATCATCTTCGGGATACAGATGCTAAACTATAGCTAATGTTTTCCACGAAACTGATAAACGAATTAACAGAGAGATTAGAAGACAGACAGACAGACAGACAGACAGACAGACAGACAGACAGACAGACAGACAGACAGACAGACAGACAGACAGACAGACAGACAGACAGACAGACAATACTTTCAGAAATTAAGAAAAAGGAGTTTTCTCTTGTTACTGGTGTTTTATTCTTCACTCACATTCCAGGCCAGTGAAGTAGAAACACATAGACCACAGCTGGGGACAACAACAGCTACAGCGACCGTGATCGTCACGGTGCTTGATGTTAACGACAATGCTCCCACATTTTCTAGCACTAACTACTTGGCATCAATCAAAGAAAACTCGCCATCCGGGGTACCTCTGACCCTGAAGTCCGGTGGGCAGATCACACTGTCAGACAAGGATGAAGTTCGTATAGTTAAAACTTTAAAAAAATTTATTTTCTCAAACACATTATTAAGAATTCAAAATGGAAATTTTCCTTCGTTTTGCTGTATTGAATCAATCTATTTAAATTTTAAGCAAATTTTGTTCAGAGTTGCTGCCGTTAATTTTTTTATTATCTGTGAATTATCTCAACATCCTATTATTGTATCGCTCGAAGCTATATGACGATCAACCACAATACTTTCATCGGCTGAAAATCAAATTCAGATGACAAAGCGTTAAAAAGAGAGGATGGTGTCTAAAACCTTTCGGTTCTTAAGACCGTATAGGGCAAAATATTTGGACCTTACACTATTTAGATATAAGTTTTCTGATATATATGTATGTATATATATATACAGAAATCAAACATTTTTGACTGTCTTTTATGCGTTCTATCTTTCTTGACCGCTCGCACGTTGTGTGTGTGTGTGTGTGTGTGTGTGTGTGTGTGTGTGTGTGTGTGTGTGTGTGTGTGTGTGAGAGAGAGAGAGAGACGCTAGAAGGAACCATAAGAAGTCCATAACTGTATTCTAATCTCAGTACCTGTGTTTGTATCGTGATTAGGGGACCAACAGCTCAATGACGATATCACTAAGGAATGCAGACGGCATTTTTTACCTGGAGCAGACAAACATACAATCTGAAGGTTCCGTGTTCATCCGGGTCCACAACTCAACGCTTCTAGACTATGAAACGTCCCCACAGCTTGTTCTTGAAGTCAGTGTGATATTAACTTCAGCTGCAATGTCTCTATTATGTCACAGAGAAGTTTTAAATGAAACATTGCAACAAGAATGTTTTAGTGTAATCTTTAGCAGGGTTGCGGGCAAAGAACCAAATGCTTGGGATTCGTAACCAAATCCTTATCAGGTAATATAATACACGTGAATTAATAAAAAAAATACTCCACAAAAATATTTGGCATATAACTTGAACGTTAGGTTATAGCATTTCAATTAAGGGATTCTTCAGCGAATATCAGAATACAAAAGCTTATAACTACAATGCTAGAAAAGCTTCGATCTTTAAACCTTTCTCAGATGAAATAAAGCAAACAGCGGATTCTTCCAGATCGTGGCGACTGACAGTCCAGCAAGAGGTGCCGCAAAGTCAGCGACTGCCAGAGTGACGGTCAACATCGACCACGTGAATGAGTTCGCGCCAGAGTTCAACAAAACTAACATTAATACGTCTGTGCCAGAGGGAAGTCCTGAGGGCCACGTGGTCGTCAACATCTTGGTTTGTTTAATGGCGTTTTCCAGAAAATAATCTCTTTGAAAGAGTCATTTAATATGTCAAAGTTGGATTTTTAGAGTTATATGCCAAAGCATGAAAGAATGAATGAATGAAGGATTATTAGATGTAGATACAAGTGTTGCACTACCAAGTATAAATAAAAAAACTAGGTCACTAACACTATTTCTTTGTAGTAAAATATTTTTTATTATTGTTTTAAGCATGCTATCACGATAACGTTAGATAATCAGTATTTCTTTTTTACCCTTTCTTGACAGTAGTACAATATTGCTTTACGAAAATACGTAGACATGCGCTTTTCAAAAAATTATAAATTTTAAAATGTATTTAGTATAATTTAATAATATAATCGTTAAAATTTGCACTTTGCTTACTTATGTTGACCTAATGGTTCTGCTCCTACTTCAACCAAAATTATAGTCTTTCAAATAAAAAATAGGTTCATTTACTACGACAAAAATGCGAAAGTTTAAAATGTTCTTGAATATTAAGTTTAAGAGATAGGTACGAAGCCATCGTACACCAGCACATTAAACGCGTTTTTTCGGAAGACACTTGTCGCTAACACCATTGACTGGTACCGTGAGGTTCATGCATTGATACAATTGTCTTCAACCGAGCTTCGAGAAATTTCCTTCGAGCTCCTTCATCGTTTAGCCGTAGTCTCTTGCAACTGAGGTTATTACAGGAAAGCGCAACCCAGTATTGGTTATTATAGCATACAAAATTGAAACTATAAGAAGGCAGAGTAGAAATAACTTCAGTTTATTAAACTACACCTTGAGTAAATAAAAAAAAAATTGGAATGTCTATGTGCGCTGCTATCACATTCAGATTCAGAGTACACACTATATACACGCACGCACGCACGCGCACACACATCCGCACAGTTTTTATATATCAGTCTCGTGTACACTCGTAGTTATTGCTCTCTGTACTTTTCTTCTACATCCATTTAAAGCTGACGAAGAGGACGGGACCAGCGAGAACAAGGGGAAGTAATTAAATAGTAACTGCATGGAGCAAAGATTAACTTCTGTGGTTTTGCTCTGGAGTACAGCCTAACTGCGACAATGTTTCAAGATTTCCATTGTAGAAAATGGCTGCACACGTGTTTCTAAAAAATGTGTGAAATAAAATCAACGGTTGCATCAGTGTCTGACTCTTCTAATACTTTGTATTTTAAGGCTTTCGACAGAGATACCGGAGGAACTGACGGGACTATCACATACTCTCTTCAAAATGACCAGGGGATGTAAGTGTGTACTACATCCTTCTTAATGTTCTATACAATCCTATGATGGACCAATCTTTGTTCAGCTTTAATTTTTGTTAATTGCCGCTTTATTTGTTAATTTTTCAAAAATAACTTGTTGAAGAATGTTTCATACAATGAACATTTAGAAAAAGAAATGATCTCAGTTTTGCAGGACTTTTATTATTTTAAGAGATTCTTTTCAAATTGTAAATTCAAAGGCTTAATTTAAAAAAAACAATCTGCAGGTTTAAAATCAATCCCACAAGTGGAGTGGTGACGGTCGCGTCAAACACAACTGACCGCGAGACACGAGACTCGTACGTTTTACTCGTGCAGGCAAAAGATGGAGGAGGGCTTCTTAGTACTACGTCACTGATTGTAAACATTGCTGATGTGAACGATGAAAGGCCGATTTTTAGACGGAGTCAATACGAAGCTATCTTATCCGAGAGCAAAATGCAATTCGCTCGCCCTTTAGTCCTGGAGGTAAGAGTTCTCATGTGAAAAGTCCTCGTCCGTACTCTCAACTAGCTTTCTCTTGAACCATATTTTTGTCTATCGTTTATGGTTGTTTTAGAACGCTTTAAATATTTTTTTTAATATTTTAAAAGAAAAACATTTTTTTAAGCAATTACTTTCAGTCCAGTTACATTAAAACTAAGGATATTTACTTTCTCTGACTAGCCAGATGTCAGCCTGAAAAATATTTCGGTTACTTATAATATTTAATTTACCTGGTTCTAAATTGTTACTAGGGTACAGTGGTTTTAAAACATTACTATTCTATCTTTAACTTGACATCCTTGTGATATGAAATTATATTTATTATACATTAGCATCAAGAAAGCCATTGTTTGTCTATATGAAATTAGCGAAACTGCACCCAGACAACAAAATCAAAACGAAATCTTGTGACGGTAAGCACAAAATAAGAATTATATTTAAATGTTTCGAAAGTTGTGAGATCTTATCGCGATAATTTGTTTATCACGCTTCTCTTGCATTATAGGCAACGGATTATGACATAGGAGAGAACAGCACAATAAAGTACAGTCTGCTCCCGTCTTCGATTCCACCTGGATATGAAGACCACTTTGCCATCGATCCAACTAACGGTAACCTTACAGTTGTACGCAAAGTAGACTTCGAGAAAATCGTAAAAGGTAATGGCCAGGATGGTGTCATCACTCTAACAGCAATGGCCCAAGATCAAGGGCAAGCCCCTCTCAACTCCACAGTAAACATACTTGTCACTGTGCTGGTAAGTATCCTAATATCACATGTGTCTCGTTTCTTCGCCATGTATTCAATTGACTAATTGGATCGTCTTTGTTTTTACCTCGAGAACTCAGTCACTTAAAAACGTTCCTTCTCCCACTTTAGCGTTCTCTATATCACTATGTCAGAAGAGAAACAGCTACGGGGTGAGAGATCCGGCGGCTCGGTTAGTAACTGGCTCCTAAAGACCAGCATGAATGGTTTGCGGTTTTTTTGCAGTTATCGATAGATATAGGCGATATGAGCCTAACCTGTAAACTGCAGCCTCCAAAACCCATTCGTTAATTAATTATCCGCTAGCAAAGTACGCGATTTGCACCTGCGATCAACGAGCGCCGTTAACAGTGGATGATGATGATGATGATGATGATGATGATGATGATGATGATGATGATGATGATGATGATGATGATGATGATGATGTCCATTTGTAATGCGCAGGTATCCATTCGGAAGAATGCTCATTGCGCAGCAAAAACAAAATAAACAAAAAAAAATAAAAAAAATAAAAAATAAAAATAAGAAAAAAAAATAAATAATAAAAAAATAAAATAAATAAAGTAAATAAATAGATAAACACCAGGAAAGTAAAAAATAAAGACACAAGCTTCTTGGTTGTTTAAGTTTAAGTCCGTCTTAAGTAAGCAGATGGGTCTTCAGTCTTTTTCGAAACGTGGTTGGTGAGGTGATGGTGGAAAATGACGATGGCAGAGCATTCCACAGTTTAGGTGCCGCGTTTGTGAAGGCCCTGGCTCCAGTGCGCTTCTTGTTTGTGTCTTCCACTGCAGGGAGACAGAAGCGTGACTGGGAGCCAGAGCGCAGACCACGTGACGGCCGGTAGGGAGGAACTACCTCTTGTAAATATTCAGGAGCAGTTTAAACATGCAGGACTGTGCAATCGAAATCACTTTGTGATCAATGCGCTTTTTCACTGGGAGCCAGTGAAGGCTCTGTAGGATATGGGTGATGTGCTCAGTGGACGACTTTGCACGGGTGACTATCCTGGCGGCTGTGTTTTGAACTCTTTGGAGTCGATCCAACTGCGTAGCAGGTATACCCCACAATGCACTATTACAGTAGTCTAATCTTGATATGATGCTAGCCACAGCAAGTGAGTTGGCAGCAGCTTGAGTCAGCATGGGCCGTAGTCTACCTAAAGTCCTCAAAAAGTAGTAGGATTTTGCCACAACAGAACTAACATGATTACACATGGAGAGCTCTGCATCAATAAACAGCTCGAGGTCCCGTACACAGTCAGCAAAGGCTATGGAGGCGTCACCGACCTGCACATCACTAATGCCGATCTACTCCCTTCTGGGCCTGGGGCCGCACAGTAACGCTTCTGTCTTGTCGTCGTTGAGTTTAAGACGATTTCTGGTCATCCATGTCTTCACCGCGACACAACAAGATTCAAGTCGTTGAAGCGCATTCCTAGCCACTGCTGGGTCGGGGGGAAAACTGTTCAGAATCTGTGTATCGTCCGCAAAGAACTGTCGTCCCATCTGAAAGCGTTGAATTACCTGTCCAATCTGTGAAGTATATACAGAAAATAATAATGGACCCAGAACGGATCCCTGTGGTACGCCACACACCAGAGGAACTGCCTCAGAGCTTGCAGAGCCGACAATCACTCTCTGAGATCTCTCGGCAAGATAGGAGTCAATCCACTGCAGCGCAGCGCCCTGGATACCAGCCTCTGACGACAGTCTCTGGAGCAGCAGGCGGTGGTTGATGGTGTCAAGTGCACTACTCAGATCGAGTAATACTAACAGCACTAAGTTGCCAGAGTTGACACTACAAAGGATGTCATTGGTCACACGAAGAAGAGCAGTTTCTGTGCTGAAGCCAGGACGATATGCTGACTGAAATTTATCTAGGCAGCCATGAGTAATAAAATGGGTCATAAGCTGTTCTGCGACCACCCTCTCAAGTAGCTTGGAAATATATGATAAATTTGACACTGGACGATAGTTTTTACAGTCAGAGGGATCCAGGTTTGCCTTTTCAACAAGGGCTTGACAACAGCCTGTTTAAAACACCGTGGGACACAACCTGCTCTCAAACTGGCATTTATAATGTCCAAAATGACAGGAAATAGAATGTCCAGAAGTTGAATAACAAATTTAGTTGGTACAGGATCCACAGCACATGAAGATTTTGTTGATCTTGCTACAAGTTTCCTCAAGTAGCTCTCATCAATAGACGTGAAAGAAGTCAGCAGTACACCAGCAAATGGCACAGAATAGTCTTCCTCACACTCTGGCAACTCACAAGCTGCACTCTCAAGTCCAGCACAAATTTCCTTTATCTTATTAACAAAGAAGGAAGACAGCTGATCAGCAGCTGACTTGACATCCACCTCAGGAAGAACCGGACTAGTTCCGTTCTTACCCAGCAGGCTGTTCACAATGTCAAAAGTCTTTCTGGGATTTCCACTTGCAGCCTCTAGCTGCTTCTGCACGAATAACGATTTAGCCTTTTTTACAGCACAAGCATATTTATTTCTGGCTAACTTATACAGCTGTCTGTCAATCTCAAGTTTGGTCTTCCTCCACTTTTTCTCTGCCAGCTGTCTCTGTTTCTTGGCTTCACTCACCCCCTCACAAAAACACGCACAATCTGGTCTATCTACAACAATTTTGCTAACTGCAGGAGCATGCTTATCAAGCAGCCCTGATAGAGTCTGATTATATAACTCTGCTAACTCATCAACATCTGCGGGAGGATCTATTAACAACTTTGACTGAAGCAGGTCTTCTCTGAAAGCGTTCAGGTCAATCTTCTTCAAATTTCTACACAAAACAAATATCTTTTTACGCCTTGGTCGAGAGAGATCAGTCACCAAGGACTGCACAAAATGGTCTGAAATCAAAAAATCCTCGACAACAGCTGACTTGACCAGTGACTCTGATGGCGCACGAGTGATAACCCAGTCAAGAATGTGTCCAAGTCTATGAGTTGGTTTTTCAATCAGCTGACAAAGACCACGGCTAGCTAAAGCCTCAATCAAACGCTTCACATCACTATCTTGAGGTCTATCAAAATGAAAATTTACATCCCCCAACATAAGAAACTTCTCCTTTGTGAGTAAACTGTACAGCAGCATGGCAAACTCCTCATGAAACAGAGAATCTGAAAGCTGATTCTTTTTAGATGGAGGAGGTCTATATAAACAAATGATCTCTAATGTCTGCTTGGCTAATGTCAGTCTTGCTGTTATATACTCAAAGGACCTGTACTGTGTTTGTCTCTTCAACACTGTAAACTTCAGGTGTAGTTTAAATAAGACACCAACTCCACCTCCACTCCTGCCACTTCTGGGATTATGTGCAAACGTATAGCCCTGTGGTGTAAGGTCTTTGATTACTGGTTCATCGCCTATCTTTTTTAACCATGTCTCTGACAAGAAAAATGCATCAAAGTCATTTTCCAGCACTAAATCATGAATGTCCACAGCCTTGTTGCAGACTGACTGCACATTTAAGTGACCAACACATATACTAGTCACACTTTTCTTTTCTGTTGAAAGTCCCCCACTCTTTGACAAAGGAAAATTTTCATTAAAATTTCGGTCACATTTCTTTTTCCCACCATTTGTACCTCGTATGGTGCTTAGGTGTAGTGGTGGTGGAAATTTACGTTTGTCGTTAAGACCATATTTCCTCAGCCGGCGCTGAACTCCTCTCCTACCTCTCTTTCGCTTTTTTCTCTGATGGACGGCCGAGTCTTTAGGTAGGATATCAGTTGGAAAGGTGGAAATATCAGGGTGGAGGGTCGCCGAAGTCGAAGAGAGTGCGAGAAGGTACTCACGGCTGTACAACATAGTGGAGGTCCGCCATCTTGTTAGTCAGTTTCACTCGAAGTCCAGGAAAATATACAAAACACAGCACAACCAAGCACACTGCATAACGTTCACAAGTCCACTACCGTAGAAGTGAACCCTAACAATACGATAAACTAAACTAACTAAGCAATTAATATGAAGAAAAAACAGTAATAAAGCTAAAATGCTAGCGAGCCACAGCAAGTCGCCCTCGTGGTGAGCGTCCTTGACCTCTTGAAAAACTACGTCACAGTGGTGCACCATTCACAACATTGGCAGCCGTCAACACCAAACAGAGAGAGAGAGAGAGAAGGAGCGAAAGTTGGGATTATTTGGACTTTGAAGTCTGCTTTTCTCTTTATTAATTAATGGATGGGTTTTGGAAGCTAACATTTACAGGTTAGGTTTATATCGCCTATATCCACCGATATATGAAACCTTCGAAAACCATTCAGGTTGGTCTTTAACTGGTTGACAAAGCTGTTGAATTGGTACCTGACCCTTTAGAGAAAAGTCAGAGAAGTAGAGGAATCGGGCACCACCCTGAAAAATTCTGACCAATGGACAAGTATGATCTCTAACATTTTACTCCCAAACTTTTGACATGTTAGCGGTCTATCTTTATTTATGTCTGTTGAATGTCTGTCTATACGTATGAATGAATGAATGCATGTTCCTATCTTCAGTAGCTGGTTCACATTGACGATGCCTTTGACAGAAAAGTTTTCTATTAATAAAAAAATTGATTCTTTTCATAATCTGCACAGGATGAGAATGACAATGATCCGATATTCAAGCAACTAAATTATTCAACACACATTTCAGAAAACTCTTATGAAGGTAATTCTCTTTACACACTTTTATTTAACTCAGTATGTATGTATGTATGTATGTATGTATGTATGTATGTATGTATGTATGTAATAGGTCGAATTTAGTAATCGATTTTTTTCACCCACTTACCATCGTCGTAGATGTCTAAAATTTTCATCAATTACTCATTTCCGGTAACGATGTAATATTCCGGTCGTTCACAAGTAGTAAACTGTTTTATAACATTTAATTTTGTATCAGAATTGGCCGAAGTAGGGGAAGATGGGTAACTGCTGCTCTACGACTAATAAACTGTAGACTTTTTTTAATACATATAACTTAAAATATTATAGTGTGAGGGGCACTCTCTAAAGCTATTAAAAATCCGATCATCAGAGCCCCTCACATTTTAAGTTAGATGTAGTAAAGAAAATCCCGAGACCTAAGGAAATAATTTATTTTACCCTTTTTAATGCATTTCAAATACAAGTGTGTTTGTAAATTTTTTTATTCATTTTACTAGTTTACGATGAGAATGTCCTATGATAAAAGTTTTGTCTGCCATTTCGTGCATAGATCTTGTCAAACCTGGTATATCTATATCCTTATGGCGTGATATTGGCTCTACGATACTAATTTTTTTTTGCCATCTTGTTAATGTGGCGTCATTCACCATAAACATTATTATCATACTGATATCAAGGTACTAGCCGAAAATATATGCCTACATGAACAGTAATGTGAAAATATGTACGCGTGTGTGCGTTCAGGCGTTCGTGCGTGTATAAACGTGTATAAAGAACTAAACAGCATTTACTCAATGTTTGTGTGTACAGTTATGACATCACCACTCAACGTGAATGCAAAACTAGTTTTCTTTAGACTAAATTTAGTTGATCACGCCCTTTCATTATTATTTCAAAATATTAAAATCTTTCTCGTGATGACTAATTAAGATGCTTAGGAACAACCACTAATATTCATATCAATGGTGCTTACAGTCTTGAGTATGAGACTATCCATTTTGATGAAGATTATACAGTTACGTTATATTAATAATCATACTGTTTTCTAAGAAAGTCTACATGCTTTTTACTGATATTAAGACATTGCTGTCTTGTTTAGGTTTTCCAGTCATTACTGTTCACGCGGCTGATCTTGACGGGAGCTCCCCGAACAGCTTGGTGTCCTACTTCATTGAAAGTGGTGGCTACGATCGCTTTCGGATCGACGAGTCAACTGGAGAAATAAAAGTTTCTGGTCTATTAGACCGTGAGACCATGTCAGTATACAGGCTGAAAATTGAAGCCAGGGACGGAGCAGAGAGACCTAAATCCGATGTTGCAACTGTGAATGTTGTAATCGATGACGTTAACGACGAAATACCGACATTTGGAGAGCGCCGTGAGGTCACTATCGATAGGAATGAAACAACAATGGGCCCAGTGTACTTTATGAATGCTACAGACCCGGATATACACAGTCAGCTTCAATACTCCATTTTGTGGACGGAAAGTTACGGACTGTCGGGCTCATTTGAAGCTTTAACGGGCGAATTTTTAAAGGTGTGTCATTCTACAACATTGAAAAACCTCTAACCCTCTATTTCTACTTTTTTTAAATTAAAAATTAGTTCTGGAGGCAAAGATAGAGGTAATCATAGGTAACTACTCAACATGGAGATGACAATTCGTGAAAGGGGCAAGACCAGAACAGTTTAAATAACTGCAGAGAAACTAAAGTCCATTCTAGGAAGTCGTCTGCCACTTTCATTTTAAAATGAACAAGGGGATCAGCTAAGTAGAATTAGAAGGGGCAGGCTTTGGTATTTTACGCCGAACCAGCAACGAAGGCTATATCACAGCAAACCACTCGGTGCTGTAAACAGGTGTCACATGCAGAGAAAGAACAGCGTGTCCTCGCCGATAATTGACCTTATAGCACATAAAATTAAAGAGCTGACTAATGTCGAGATCTACCAAAAACTCCTTGCATAGAACAATATATACAGTACCTTTTGTGAATGTCTGTCTTAGAAATCAAAATCCTGACCAGCCAAGTTTAAATGCCTAAAGAGAATGATAAGATTTTCATGTTCAGCTTGCATTAATGGTTCCAACATGTTTTAAGTTCTGTCAGCTGGACGGTACCTTACATCGTGTTTTGAAAAGACTAACGTTTTTGTTAAGCAATTCACTTTACAACGTTCATTTGAAATATACTTCAAACTAGAATAAAGAGACAAAGAAATAAAGAAGTACTGCATTGTAATCAATAAAATTAAGCTATGGACACAATAAACATTTTTTTTTCATTTCTTATTATTTTATGCAGGGCTTTATTGGAATCAATGAATCAAGTGGGGTTGTGATGGCCTTGAAGCCCTTCAACAAAACTGCGACACGAAAACTCTCTCTAGCCATACAGGTGGATGACGCCAATGCAGAAAAATCCTCACCTCAGTCCGCTAGAGGTGCTGCTTGTTAGCTACACTTCACTTAGCTTAAATTTCTTTTTTATTTTTCACTTATACGAATAAACATTTTCTTCGAAGGTTCAACGATTGGTGTATAACTCAACTATCACTAACATGGGACCGAGTTCAGTAGATGGGGGGGGGGGCTCTTCTAGGACCTACCTTCGCAACTTAAAATGATGAGTCACAGAAGTGTGTTTCTGGCATCTTATATTCAACATGTCACTGCTTAAGAATTCTCATATATGGTACCCTTTATGTACAATTACCTTTTGCATCTTAAATTAATACGTTTCTAATTAAGCACAGTCCTGTATGGATTTATTGTATTTTTTGTATGCACAGAAAAGAAATGTTACTGTTAAGTTGTGAAGGTGAGCTAATAAGCGATAGGCATGTCTGCAAAAACAGCATGATTTAGTGTACTCATTTGAAGGTAAAAATAACATTACCCCTTTAGGCTTCAATCTTAGGGTAGTTAAGTTTTAGAACCCGATTTTTCTCCTGGATTATTTGCTCTAATTACTCGGCTCTCCTAAAATTAAGTAACCTGAGAAGATCAGTAAAACCACCACAGTGTCAAGTAAATGTTAGCATCCTCAAGCCCGTTGACACGCTCGGCTAATCATTACAATTAGATACATTCGTTAGAATCAAAGATATTCTTACAATTCTGATTAATATTAGCAACGTCTCTATGTATGAATCTCTCTTCAGCTATTTTGTTTTCAGAATGTCTAGATCTTTATTTGCGAGTTTTATTAACTGTGTTAAAATTTTTCGTTTCTTTTTTTTTTAAGCGATTGAATCCCTCCACCTACCAGTTAAGTTCATCTTTAGCCAAAAATGCCTACTTTTTTCTCGCGTATTTTTCCAGGATCATTAACAATCAACGTAATAGACATCAACGACAACTCCCCGCACTTCAGTCCACCAGGGCCAGTGCACGCGACTGTCACCGAAAACAGTGGCGAGGGCACGGCGCTAATTTTCAAAACTGTCGTGCACGTTGCTGACCTTGACGAGGTGAAGATTACAGGGGCTGTTTGAAATGGGGGAGTCTTTAACCTAGTCATGGCACGGAACAAACCTTGTCCTCCATCCAATATTTCATCAGTACCTGTTCAGCAGCCTTGCTTGAGTGTAGTGGCATCTGATGACACTACCACCGACTCTTGCTACTTTTCTCGGTGCTCTCCTATTGTATTTAATGTGCTGTATGGAGGGACAGTCCATTCTTTGAAACTTTCTGCCCATTTCTTCTTTCGTATGCATCTTCTTTCAACTGTCTCTTCTTGCAGGATCACCCGTTGAAGTCCTCGTGCCTTAGTGACATTTTCGCGAAGGCAAACATGGCCGATGACGGTGTGGACATTGATGATTATTACGACGATACAAAGGATTATCATGATCTTAGTTTTGTCGATTTCTAACTTGGACTATGCACTATTTTTAAGTTTACAGCATACCAGCTAACACTCAGTTAATAATGCCATTGTGTGCTAATTTGATGCTGTTATGCTACATTTTGTGTCTTTTTTACAGGGTAGAAATAGTGAGCTGGATCTTAAAATTGAAGGGGAATTCGCAGATTACTTTGAAGTGTATCCTGTCATGGTGCAGTCTTCTGCTGATGTGATCATTCGAGTAAAAAATAACTCAGTCCTTGATTATGAGACCAGGACATATCTGGAACTTAATGTAAGATTTTATGCCGCTTAACATAATTGATTCTTATAGTTTTAGAGTCCTCGACAGCAACACTCCCGTCCCCAGTGGAGATTTTTTTTAAAAAAGGAATGATTGATTACTACAAGCTGACATCAGTTCACACACTTATTTTCCTTCTTGTCAAGCATACGCTCTGCCGTATAAAGATAATTACTGTTGATCGTTCTGACAAAAGAAACAAAAATGTTAATCATTTATGGAATGAAAATATTAGAAGTTTAAGTATGGTCTCCATAAAACCCCCCAAAAATCTGCGTACAATTTCTTCATACTAAAAAGTAGCAAAAGGAGATGATCATAAAGGGTGTGTGTGTGTGTGTGTGTGTGTGTGTGTGTGTGTGTGTGTGTGTGTGTGTGTGTGTGTGAAATCTGCGATAGCCAAAGTAACGAAACCAATACAGAATATTACCATAAATGTTCCAAGTAAGGTTTCCTCTTGTACAGGTAACAGCAAAAGAGATATCAACAAGCGAACGCCATAGCGACACCTTGATGGTACATGTGGACATTCTGGACGAGAACGACCACAGTCCTATCTTCACACAAAATTTCTACATCGTCTCATTTCCTGAAAACACCACAAGTGGAGTGTCCATCTGTACTGTTAATGTAATGACGGAGTTGACTGAAATTGTTATTATCTTAATATTTAGATAGTGTCATTACAATAACGACAACTAACACACAATAATCACTAAGACAAAAACAGCAATATGTTATTGTCACTTTCATTCGTGTTATTTTTGGGATTCTTATTAATTACTAAAATGACTGATATTTTAAATCACATTCTATGGTACTGTATTACAGAGGTAGCCCAACGTTTGGTACTTATAATGATGGGGTGTTTTGTATTCATTTTTTGCGATCAACGAACGGAAATTAAATAGAAATAAAACATTATTTAAAAGAATAGGGCTAAAAACAGTGTTCCTGCATTGTCCAGTAAACAAGAGGGTTAGAAATATTAGCTCTAGTGTCTGACATTATAAGTTTGAATCTGAAAAGAGAAACTCTCATAATATTTTACGGGGATGTAGCTTTCTCGCAAATCTGAATACACAAGGCAGATAGAAAGTGTATTTTGGTTTCTTCATCCTGACAAAAAGGCACTTTAAATCCTTATTTTCGGAATAAATAAAACAAAGCTTATGGCAGTACAAATTTGAGACACCTAGTCTAAATCTTATCAAAGCATCTCTCATGCCAATATGTTTAATATCTCAAAAAACTGCTCTGTTTTATGGAAGATTTGTAAAAATAATATGGAAAGAACCTTGGACTAGACTTTACTTTGTTATTCCATTCTTGATCAATCGTAACTTGAATTTTTTCACAAAGTATTTGACATTGGCAACACCTTAATTTTCCTAAGCAAAACCGTAGCCGTATTTGTACAGTGTAGTCACTATGTGATAAACCCAAGTAACCTTGTTATCACAGTGTAAATTGAGTAGCATTTCAAAGGCTTTTTTTGGAAAGTGTTCACTTGACATCTGAAGAATGTTGAGCCAGTATGCAATACATCTAACATGAATTAATGTACAAGGCATAGCTTCCACATTTACTATACACCAATGTATCAGACGTTTTATTCGTTACACTAAGAATTTTTTCATAGAAAGCAAATGAACTTTTTCGACAGTACTATTTTCTGTCATCAGTAACCAAATTTCAGAGCCATAAAGTAACATGGGTTGCACTTGCGAATCAAACAATTTAAAAAAAAACAGCTGAGCTGCGACCATTAAAAGTCCACAGAACCCGAAGAATATTTATAACATCAAAGTGAGCTTTACCGTATTGGAGGCGCTTTCCGATCAGAACGTAGCTTTTGAAGATTTGTTCAACAGTCCGGAATCCGGCTAGCTCTCTCTCTCTCACGCACACACACACACACACACACACACACACACACACACACACACATACACACACACACACGCTTCAGTCATTGCGCTAACAACCGTTCCTAAATATGTGTGTGTTACTTCTCACAGGCCATCGATGAAGATGCGGGTTCGCTGTTTAATACAGTCACCTACTCGCTGCCAGACTTTAACGACCTGTAAGTACTCAAATTTTATTTCATCCAACACTTAATATTCGAACAACCATATACACAAATTCAAATGATCTAGCGGTGACATTTCTACAGCATTACTCGTATTTGTATACAACAGTCATATTCAATAGTTTCTTCATACCAGCTTTCTGTACAATTTGTCTTTGTAAGCATCGCTGTTAGAGAAACAGGAGAAATTAGAAGAATAAAAAGGAATAAAGGAAGGAACGAGTGAAGGAAAACCGAGAATATGGATGACATTCTGAATTAATGGACGATTAACGAATTTAGTCAAAGAGCGACAACCACACCCATGACGCCGCGAGTCACACGCACTGCGCATGTCTGCAGATTTGTCATTGACAGCAGTTCAGGCGTCGTGTCGGTAGCCACAGGCAACGACCTTGACCTTGACTACGAGAAGAGGAAAGCTTACAGCCTGACAGTCGAGGCTACGGATGGAGGAGGAAGGCGGGGCACTGCCACCCTCAACGTCAGCCTCACTGACGTCAACGACAACAGTCCGGTGTTTGAGAAACCCGAGTACTCGACCTTTCTTTCCGAAAATGAAACTTTTTTTGACATCCCAGTCACAGTAAAAGTAAGGCAATAATGAGCTGTCATTTCATTCTCAACAAACATCAAATAATATACAAAAAGGACAACTTCAGTATATTATTTGATAGCATTTTATTCACATATATTTTAAGCTATTAACCTACTTCTAATTTATCTTTTTGAAATTTGCAATATACTTAAAGGAGATTAGATGCTCTCTTTATTTTATAAATACGGTGACTTTCTTTAGTTTTTGTAATCTGCAGAGGAAAAATGTTCGTTTTTTTATTTTTGCAAATAATGCTATCGAGATAGGTAAGTTGTCTGCCTGTCTGGATGTCTAGCTACACGTCAACTGGTTACCATTTACAACAATGAAATGAGAACTATAAATATGGTGATAAGATGTTCACTGTTTTCCGGCTTACACTTTCTCTGTAGGCAACCGACAAGGATGAAGGCATCAACAAGGAGATTGAATACTTCATTTTAAGCACTTCACTTTTAAACCAAGCTTTCTCAGTAAATGCCAAAACAGGAGAGCTTACTGTTGTCACACCTCGAGATTATGAGTCTCTACCTGACACGTCAGCAGGTGTGCTCGTGCTAGTAATTGGAGCACGTGACCACGGCGCGCCATCTCTGACCTCCACTGTCAATGTCACCATCACTGTCAAGGTACGCAAGCAGTTTCTACAAGTAATGTGTGTGAATATATATATATATATATACTTAATATCTCAACCCCACAAAGACGTTCAAATAATAAGAATCTTGAACCTTGACCAAATTGAGCCGGTTACCTGAGCAGTCACACACCCTATAAAAGATTGAGTCTTACTCAAATAGCAGTCTACATAATGTATGGATTAATTATGGATAAGCACATACACAATTTGAAAAGAGTCAAAAATCGTGAGTTGTGGGGAAATAGCCTGAACAATAAAAATAAAATGCACTATGATCCCCCAGTTGGTTGTAGCTTTGATGACGCTAGCAAAGTGTTTCATTGACTATCTGTTTCTGTACTTGTCGATGTTTGAAGAATTCCATTTCTAGAATAAAAAGAGGTTGTTATTTGAAATTTGGAGAATAATAATTTCGTAATATAGTAAACTTTAAAAAGTAAACTTTAGAAAAGCATCAAAAGACCTTCCACCTTAATTAGCCTTTAAGTCTTAGAGCCCCTTTCGCTTTTCGAAGCCATATGCCGTTTTTTCTCTCGAGACTAGACGATACTTTGTTTGTGAGAGGATAGATGTTTGTACCCGAGGGACGAAGTTGACCAAACATGTTGAAACAACCAGTAACAATTAACGTGATTAGGCAATAAAGAAATAAGTGTTGCAATTTAGCGTGCGAGCACACACACACACACACACACACACACACACACACACACACACACACACACACACACAATCTCTCCCTCTCCCTATATATACAAAACAAACACGCAAAGAGACGCAAACCGTTTTACAAAAATAATTCCTGAATCAGTTTGACACTGCAGCTTTACCGTGTTTCAGGATGTCAATGACAACAATCCACAGTTCGACAATTCCACGTATCATGTATCGGTTGCTGAAAATGTTACAACAGGTATGTTCATGATAATTTTGTGAATATGCTGTACTCGTTATCACTGATTGGTTCCACCCAACATTAACACATATACATACACACACGCACACAAACAAACACACAGCTCAAGCTTTCAAGTTTTTACGATATCAGTGTACAAGCATATATTAAAAATCGAATAACGGGGTGAAATCACACTCTACTATGTCTACAATCTAATGTGATTTAAAATGACAATTTTGACAAACGCGTCTGAAAAATCCAAGAGCACATAAAATTCGCATCGTGTTGTCTCTTGAAGCTTTATCCTAAGAGGGGACTGTGGGAACAGTTGTTGCCGCTGCTCTGATGTAGGACAGCTACATTTATTTAACACTTGAAGTGTTAACATCTTTGTATTGAGTCACACCCTGTCTTTGTCACCAGGCTACACGCTGCTTCAGGTCCATGCGCACGACGCCGATGGCAGCGCCCCCAACAATCAAGTCTTCTACTCTATAGAAGAGGGAGACCATGACAGCTTTCAGGTCGGCCACACGTCCGGACAAATCAAAGTTGTGGGCAAGTTAGACCGCGAGACTGTCGCCACCTACAAGCTGCATATCATGGCATCGGACGAAGGATCGCCCCCTTCAGTGACCTACTGTGACGTGTACATCGACCTCTCTGACGTCAATGACGAACTGCCACAGTTTAAACAAAAACACGTCTTGATTGAACAGACTAACGGCGCCTTTGGTTCTATTTTAAACATGAGTGCCGTGGACCTGGATCTTGACAGTCAATTAATTTATGCTATTTTGTGGAATCAAAGCTACGGACTGTCATCTTCACTCGCAGTGCTGCCTGGTGATCAACTGACCGTAAGAGACTAAACATTAACTCACACAGGCACTACTTTCTGGTCCATCTCACTTCTCGCTTTCATCTTCTACTCTCTTTTTTTTAGAATATATTAGCAATAAAATAAGTGAAAGAAAATTTTTAAAGCACATTTTTTTATCGGATATGCACTAAAATATTAAAACAAGTGTTTTCGTTAAGTCTTTTTTTAAAACAAAGAAAAATAAAATAAAATAAAACTGGTGAGGGGCCCAGGAGTGTTCCAAGTTCCAAGAGTGCCTCTCACACAAAATTACCAGATAAACATACATAGCGGGTTAAATAAAAGTGTGTAAAATTATAAGACTGACATAAACTATCATCATTACCATTGTAATTACCATAACCCCCACCCTTATCATCATCTTTTCAATACAAGAAACTATAGTATCTTTCTGATCATATCTTTGATGGTGCTGCTCTTGTTGTTGCTCTTTTTTTTGTTCCTTTTGCTTGTTTGTTTGTTTGTTTGTTTTTCTTTCTTTCTTTCTTTCTTTCTTTCTTTCCTTCGTTCGTTCATTATTCCAAATCCACCTGAATGAGTACTAATTATTTTATCGCTTTATTCTTAAACCGATGTGTAAAATAATTGTTAATGTTACAGAAGACAAACAATATTGAAGACAATTTATTTTTTCCGTTTCATCCACTTTTTAGAACTGGCTCTCTATTGACACTGAGTACGGTGAGATATACATTAAAAGGCCTCTCGACAGCAGTCAGGTGATAAGGTTTGTCCTAACCTTGCTAGTACAAGATCTCAACGCCTTCAACCCCAAACCTCAGCAAGACACTGGTATGACATCCTGTCATAGCACAAAGTATTAGGACTTATTTTGTATAGACTTTGCAGACTTTTTGTTGTACAGTATTTTCTAAGGGCAGTCTACAGATGTAATTCCTAGATGTAATGGTTGTATTTTGTCAAAAGCAACACACGGGATGACTACAGAGTGAAAGCACCAAGATTAAATTTCTTGCAAATTTGTATGTAGATAGATATAACTTATATCACATAAATCTATAGTGTCTCATAAATTGGTCTATAAGATTTTAGTGATAACATAGTAATTATCTTATTTGCTTTGTCTAGTGTGTGAGCAGAGTAGGATGTTTGAAATAGCTAACATTCTTTCCCAGCCCTTCTGACGGTTTCCGTGGGAGTGACCAACAAAACAAGACGATCTGCACGGTCAGCGGAGCTGAGCGATGCCAGCGACACCTTACACATCTCAAAACAAGGAAAGTCAATCGTTAGTCATTCGACTGTACAGATGAAGACAGTGGAGGCAGATCTCCCTAATAAAGAAACTGGTTTCTTACAGAAATTTCTTAGAATTTTCCCTAAAGTGCTTTATTTTTAATTTAATCTTAAGAATGAAATAAATGACAATGAAATTATTAGAACCCGGACATACGGTAACCAGCCTACAGTTAATTGCTTTATATCAGAACATCAATCGACACTGAACGTAAATATTATCATGCTCAATTTAAGAAACAACTTTGTCCTTTTACATCTACAGTTTATGTAATACGATAATTACTCTTACTTGGCGGTCAGAAAAATGTCATCCATGTTTGCTTAGAGCTGCATTTTCAAAAATCTCCTACAATAATTTCAGACTATCAATGTCCAAAGAAACTTGAGTATAATCATTGAAACGGCGTTTACAGGTAGGAAAGAATGGAATGCAGAGGTAACTTTCTCAGCTGGCCTGACTCACAACCAGCAGGTGACAGAAGTTCAGCAGATTGTGTACGACATCGTTTTCATCAATGATGGCAGCGGTTACAGCGACAGAGCTGGCACCTTTACCTGTCCACAGGTGTGTTTACTAAGCTTCCCCATTTCTTTCCTTCTCTTGACTTTACCTGGGATTAACAAAGTGATAAGTAAGTTATCAAAACACCTGCTCCTCCTCAATGGCGAAATACAATAATAGATCGACCGAAAAAAACTCATTTGAGACTTGTTCATTAGATCATAAAACATAACAAAATTGAAGCAAACTTTTTTCATTTTATTATTTCGAATATTTTTAATAGTTCTTCTAGAAGTACGCAGTTTCCTAGTGTTAACTACACGACTCGGCAGCCGCATCAGTCACGTGTTATCTTTATTTTAACCAGAGCGGCGAGTACGTGATTGAGGTCCACACCTTCGCTCCTGGAAACAGCAACGTGTGGCTGTCGCTGTACCACAATGTCACCATCGTCGGGACACTCGAGGTGCACGCGGAAGAAGACTTTAAGGAGGACAGTAAGCACACGAGAAAACTTTTTCTCGGAGCCAAAATACCGTTATCTATACGGGCGGTTGGGTGGTGTGACAGGTTCAATATAGTGAAGGTTGGCTGTCCTGGGTTCAGATCTGGTCTCAGGCACGCTGTTCTTTCTCTGCATGTGGCATCTGTTTACAGGGCTGGGTGCCTTGCCGTGATACAGCCTTAGTTGCTGGTTGGCGTAAAACACCAATCCCCCATCTCATTAGACATACGCCCAGAGTAGTACAGCTTTCTTTGATTTGATTTTTAACTAAGCTCTACCTTAAGAAAAAAAACATAAAATTTATAGAAAACTGTCTATGCTATGAGGTGTGAGTAAAATGGTTATAGCACACACTTTGTGACATTAACAACTTTATACTTTGCAATAAGGTTACATAATTTAACACATATAGCGGTAACAGCTACCGTACTGCTACTACTAATGCAAGTGTTGCCTCTATTTCTGTTTTTTGAAACCCATCGACGATAGCAGATTACTTTTACTTAGAACAGGAACACGCATTCCTAGCATCGACAAATAAGTAATCTATAAACACAACAACAACAAAAACTTCTAAAGTGTTGTTAAGAAAACATTAGATAGCTTGAAAGAAACAAAACTTTTATAAATTTGATATACAAAACTTTAATAAAAACTTTGTTTAGTTTAGTTGACTACACTAACATTTTTGTCTTTCAAACTAATGTTGCTGCTGCACGTGGCACTGTGTATTTGCAGGCATGACTGTCGTGCTGCAGCTGACGAAGGGCGATGTCGTGTACGTGATGTCTACACCCGGTCACAGCAGCCAGCTGTTCGGGGCACCGGACACGATCTGGAACACATTCAGCGGTTATCTCCTCTCACCAGACTCCGAGTAGTCTCTTACTGTCAGCTGACCAGCAGACAAAGTCATTCATACAGACATAGTAGCCTTTTCTGGTTTTCTTAAGCTTTACTTGCATCACTTCCAAGAGTTTCAGTTTTGATTAACAGTATAGTCATCAATAAAATTAATAAAAGATTCATGCTTACACAAGTTTTGTGTCAAACTCTCTGCGGTTTGTTCTTTCCAATACTTCGCTAAATTAGGACTACGCTATAGGACAAAATTAACTGGACAATAAGGCTTAACTCAAGTGACCCGAGAATAATAATAATAATCATCATCATCATCATCATCATCATCATCATCATCATCATCATCATCATCATCATCATCATCATCATCATCATCATCACATTTATATAGCGGATTTCTTCAGCAACAGCCGGACTCAAAGCCGTTGGCATACAGGCGGGCAAGTACATCTTTCTAGAGCAGGCATTAAATTCACCTTCGTGGAAAAAATCACACATATACAATGCCCAGCAAAATACCAATAAAGCTGATTTCTAAAGCGTTTTACCTACCATTAAAGGCAGGCTCAAAGAGCCCCACAAATGCAAAACAACACAGACATAAAAATAATCATGGAGGCAGGTTTCAAAATGGAGACTACTATTTCTGTGAAAAAAATTTCAAGATGTAATACTATGTGCTTTAAGTGACTAGCTTGGTTCGAGGGATGGGTGCTACATTAGACTACAATAAAGACAGAAAGTACTAATTACATTACATACCTTAAAAATAAAGAAAAAAAAACAAACCTTGAATCACATCTAAAAGTTATGGGCGCTACCGTCGTTTACTGCTACCACCTTGTCACCACGAAGGAAAAGTGTGTTAGACTATGAGGCTGCAACAATAATAAAATGCATGAAATTTATCAGAGAAAGAATGGTAAAACACATCACAATTGTGGTAACAATTCACACTCATTTAGAACAAGATTGTAAAGACAATCCTAATGTAACTACGAAAGTAAATGCAAATTATTCCTTAGGCAAATTTAATTTTGTTACCCGTGTCTTGTTTTCCAGTTGTCGATAAGATTGGATGTAAGATCTTATGGATACGAGAAGGAAGACACTACTTAAGTATTTAATGTTTAATTTAGATAAATCCATTGTTTAAAATGTAGAATTAAATGTGAGAGAAGACAGTGTATTTTAAGGAATTAAGTGCAATATTTTAAAATGTAGAATTAAATGTGGGAGTATTTTACGAGTCAGTGTAATTTACGAAATTTAGTGCAATATAAGAGATTTTGTTTTTACTACTGGAGTTTTAAAAACAAATATTTTGTACTTTAATCTATCATTGGCAGGACTATAAAGAAGCGATATCAGAAGACAGCATTTTGACTTTATTTCTGTCATTTGAACTCATGTAAGAGACCCACAGAATAGTCTCTCGATTACTAAACATTCATTATCACAACACTGCTCGTACGCGTTGTTGTCGGTGACCTCTCCCCTCCCATCGTATATGAAGGTACATTATCTGATCTTCAACAATAACAATTTACTTCTGTACACTCATTTAGTGGGCCGTAGATAGCGGTAGATGACAAACCCGATATAAGATACAAATACCTATGCATCTTCTCCTTTGTGTTACTCTACCAACAGTTTTCTCACTTTGTTTTTCAATCGGATAATACATGCTCTTTTCATCCATTCAAGAAATAGTGCTCAAAGAACTATTGTGGTATCGAACGATCAACACTCTTTGTTTCCTTTTAAAAAAGTGCTACATTTTTTAACGTTTAAAAGTAAAGAAGAAAAGTATTTATTGACAGCCAAGTGCAATTGTTTATAGTCATAAAGCAAAATGCTCCTGAACTCCAAATTTAAGGAAATAAAAAGCTTCCTCAGCGTATAATTCTGGTAAAAGCCAAGATGCATTTTTATAGTTTAGAACGATTTTAAGTTTAGTTATTAGTCGCTTCGGTGAGGCATACAAATCCCAACCAATTTTTAAATTATTTTTCCTTTCAGACTCTAAACTTTAGAAAATGTATACACGACTAATGCCAAGTCACGACGTGTACGTATTCCAGTATTCGAGTCTACTCGTCTAGTTACTCGGAGGAAATGAGACAATAGCATGACCGAGTTTGCCTCGAGGATGTAATCAAAAAGTCATCCGGGGAAAGCTTGCGGTATTTTGTTTTGTTTCGTTTGAAGTTTGCTGATCGGGCGGGAGGAGTAGTGAGAAACAAAGCTGTATTCCCCAAAGTGAGTGTGTGTGTGTGTGTGTGTGTGTGTGTGTGTGTGTGTGTGTGTGTGTGTGTGTGTGTAATAATAATAATAATAAGTGAGACTTTATAGAGCTCAGTATCTTAGCCAAACAGAAACTTGTTGCGCTGAACAAGATCACGATTTTTTCACAAAAGATGTAGAACGAAGAACAAAGCAAAGACTCAGTGTGTGTGTGTGTGTGTGTGTGTGTGTGTGTGTGTGTGTGTGTGTGTGTGTGTGTGTGTGTGTGTGTGTGTGTGTGTGTGTGTGTGTGTGTGTGAGAGAGAGAGAGAGGGGAGGACAAAGGCCATGTTCCAAGTAACTGTTGTGCATGACTGCGTCAGAGTATCGGTCTATTAGTGTTTGAACATGCATGTGTGCGCCCGTGTGGATGGGTGTAAGTGTTGTCTGGTGTGCGAAAAAGGTTTAGAGGGTGAGACCTGGATATTAACTAAGCTAGCGTTTGCAAGACTCTCGTCACAGTTTCATTGGTTTTTGCTGGTTATCACGCACTCGACGATAAAGACACTCGACAATCTCCCTGCACATCCTTGTTGAGTTTGCGTGAGCTCTGTCCCTTTCAGTCACTTCAACATTGCTTAAGTAACCTGACAGGTAAGTAGGCGTACATTACAGTAGGTACATTACACACTGTGTACCCTACCTTCACTTATTTTGTAAAGTTTACACTTTGATTTCTTCCCTTTTGTTAATTTACACTTTTATTTATTCCATTTCAGGCGCGAGAACTCATTTTCTACAGACATCATCGAGATGGGGATAATTGGTACAGCATGGCTTTTGGCAATCACTCTGATAATTTATGTAAGCTATTTTAAAAAGATTTTAATATTGAAAATAAACAATATTCTATGTATGATGCAATGACGAGCTTGCATGTGCAAATGCGTCTATATTTTGTACAATACATGAACGCATTTTTTTGTCTGACTGCAAGTATATTTCTTTTTATCTATCTACGTCACTCAGACTCTTTGGCTTCGAAAATCAGTGACCTCACCCAGCCATTATGTGTAATTAGGTCTGTAAACTATTATGTACCTAATACATGAAGCGCTCCGAAGATATCTTTTGGAAAATTGTAAAAACTATATATACACCATCATCATCGTCATTGTCGTCGTAGTAGCAGTAGTCTTTGTCTTCGCTGTTGTTTTGATGCTGCTCTGTGAAATTTCAAGATACATACGAGTTCTCTCTCGTGAGCAGTCGGGAGATACACACGTATACACAACCGGACAGTTACATACCCATAGACACGCAAATACTCATATGTAATCAAGACAACACTACGCATAGACACATCTCTACGGACACATACGTACATCACGTGCATATACACAAATGTTTTTTCTGATAATTCTAAATATTTCTGATTGTTCAGAGAGTGGTGGCTGACAGTCCAATAGATGGGGTTGCTGCAAGAATAAGCAGTTTGGACAACGTGAACATGTTCGCGCCAGAGTTCAACCAAACTGAATTACGGGGATCTGTGCCAGAAGATAGTCCTGTGGGACAAGTGGTTGTCAAGATTACAGTCAGTTTAAAAACAAACGCACGTACACATATACATACATATAACCACTTACAGAGATGAATACACACATGTTGACGCGTATGCACTCGAACGTCTGCGCGCGCGCGCGCACACACACACACACACACACACAAAACACACACACAAAACACACACAAAAAACACACACACAAAACACACACAAACGCTTTAAGACATTTCATAAAATAATGTCCTAAAGAAGAATAGTAAACCGTGAGAAGTCTCTTGTCTCTATATCTTTCAGGAATCTGTGATTTTCCAAGAAAATGTAAACGTGATAAGGATAATGATCAACGAAAAGAAAAGACAAAAGCGGTTATCTGTGTAAATACAACCAAAATAATCCGTAAACGTCTTTTCTAATTAAGTCTACAAAAGAGTGCCAATGGTCGTACACAGAAATTTCTATTACTATTTATAGATGATACTATTTTATTTTCACCATTTTTTTCTGCCAATTAAATGTATAGCTTTAAATGCTGCTTGCTAAAATATCTGCAATGCGTGGTTCCACTGGCTGCTCTATTATTTTTGTTTTGTTTTCAAGGCATTTGACAGAGATTCAGGCAATGAAGGTGTGATCACCTACTCGCTTCATCATAATGAGGGGATGTGAGTTATTGACACTTATAGTACTGTTCATATCTACACACGACTCGTACTTGCCAGTGCTACCACAACTGTCATTTAAGTTTTCATTTTTTTAATTCGCTTAGCTATTGCTACCCATATAACAGCAAATTATCAGACACTGATAAAGATTACAAGGACGCTTATGACACGAGAATATGAAGAAATAAGATAAACCCCATCAGGCAGCCAAAGTATCCTCTTAAAAGACATCACTTTTTATTTTTCCGAAGGTTTCGTATCGACCCAATCAGTGGAGTGGTCACCGTCGCTTCATACTTCATTGACCGTGAGATGAAAGACATCTATGTTTTGCTCGTCCAAGCAGAAGACGGCGGGGGACTTTTCAGCACCAAGACACTAATAATAACTATTGAAGATGTAAACGATAACCCTCCTATATTCGAGCAAATTACCTGCAATGTTATCTTGCCTGAGAATGAAGTGTACTTCACACGACCTTTACAGCTCAAGGTATTAGTCAAGCTCAATATTCTTTTTAATCTTTCCAGAGTTTATAGCTGGTATTATGACGAGCTTACAATAAAGTATACACCGATAGGACCGAATTAGGGGAAACTGATGTCCGAAGCACAGTCCAACAATAGTGCTTTTCCGGTTCTTTTCTTCCTTAATTGAAATATTAATTTGACTCAAAAATGTAAAATGTTTTATCTTAAAATTCAACTGTCACACTAATCCCACAGCAATGATAAATATCTTTTATGTAGGGGGGTTTTAATGTCACACTTGTCAGTAATCAGCATTATAAATGAATAATTTAGTTATATCTACTGCAAGTTAGACACAAAACTATAATGCTTTGATGTCTTCTACATGAATGCACCAAACATCTTTTTATTTTGCTGAAGGTTCATTAAGACCTGCGCTCTGGTCCCGCCGATAATCTCTAAATCATTTTATCGCCGTTTACTTAGTACAAACTCAAAGTTTTGAAAAATGTTTGAAATAATTTTGAAGTTAACAGTAAAAAAAGAGGGATGATGTTTATTCAGGTAATCCTTACACGATAATGACAGATACGTAAGCCTAGTGATGCCTTTTGTGCGCCGTGTCCAGGCAACAGATTATGACAAGCCGGGGACAGAGAACAGCAACATTACTTACAGTCTCTCATCGTCCTCCACTCCTCCTGGTCTTGCTGGTCATTTTCACATCAACCCCCTTACTGGTAACATCACAGTCGCCCAGGCACTGGACTTTGATAGCATTTCATTCATTGCTGGCCATCCAGGGGAGATCACGCTCACAGCACTGGCCAAGGATCAGGGACTTGTGCCTCTGAGCTCCACAGTAGTTATTACCATCACTCTTGTGGTAAGAGTACCCTTATATGTTTCTCACCTTATCGCCTGTTTCATGTGCTCTAACTACATGACCTACTATGAGTCAAATTCTATGTTAAAAACTAGCCACGAAAATTAACCTATTTTAATCACCATAAGAAAATAAAAGCAACATCTGGCAGCAATTTAAACCTTTTTAAGTCAGAGTCGCAGCAAGTTTTTTAATTCATGTAGTTTTTTCCAGTGTTGTCATTGTAGCAAATGTATGGAAAAAGGACAAAGTAGGAAAGTGTAAAAAAACTATTTGGAACTTAACTACAAAGCTAAAATGAAAGCTGCAGTTTTCCGTAACCTTAAAAGACTCCTCACATCTTTACCTGTCCACTTGCACTGTTTAAGTTTCCCTTAGGTCTGTTTTTATTTATACACCTTCACCAGAGATTGTAAAATACAAAGACAGGTCATGATTTATACTTCCGAAAATTTTCTCTACAAAACAGAGGCCATGTTTTTGGATACGAAAATTGCGATATTAGATATCTGGAGGCGGCGAGCCACACAGTTTGAGTCTGTGCACAAATTCCACATAATTGAGCTGCACACCCCCGTTCCCCCCACACACACATCGTTTTAAAAAAAATTATTCTTGAATCAGTTTTGCATTGCAGCTTTGCCGCGTTTCAGGATGTCAATGACAACATTCCGTACTTCGACAGTTCTACGTATAATATTTGCTATATATATATATACAAAACAAACACGCAAAGAGACGCAAACCATTTTACAAAAATAATTCCTGAATCAGTTGGACACTGCAGCTTTACCGTGTTTCAGGATGTCAATGACAACATTCCACAGTTCGACAATTCCACGTATCATGTATCGGTTGCTGAAAATGTTACAGCAGGTATGTTTATGATAATTTTGTGAATATGTTGTACTCGTTACCATTGACTCGTTTACATGCGTAAAACGGGTTTTGTTCCACCCAACACTAACATATATATATATATATATGCACACACGCACACCACAGATAGCATTGAAGCATTTTATAAACGTTTGAAAAGCGCTAATATGGCTGTAAAAATGTTAAAGTTTGAGATGAAACATTTTAGAAACATGTTAGGAACATTTACCGAATAAACATTTAAAAACTGAAACATTTTGCAAACATTTTGAAATGTTAGGAACCATAACATATTAAAATATTAAATAAATGTATTGTAAACATTTAACGAAAAGTTCCGGCCCTCGCGTGGTTTTGAGTTGATACGCCGCCATTTTGTTAGCAGGTTTCTCAATTCTACATGGATTTGTACTCCAAAAACTAAAAATGACAAGAAAATAGTAAGTAATATTCAAACTCTAATATGCATTCTAATAAAATATATGTTTGTTTGGTACTATATGTTTGTATATAATGTGTAAATTTTTTTTAAATTTCCGACTGCTGACTTCTTATGTGTCGAATACAGTCGCGATCTTTAATTTCATTTTAGTCCAAGAAAACAAAACCTATATTCCTAAAAGTTAAAAGCTCCAGATCTAATACAAAGAACATAAAACCAAAGAATTTGTAAGAAACAAGATTGCCAAACTCGTAGGGTACCAGAGGAACCTCTACTATCAACAGTCAGCCGACGTAAGCTGGTCTTCTTTGGCCATGTGACCCGCCATGACACCTTGCTGAAGACTATCCTTCAAGGCACCTTGGAGGGTGGCCGACGCCGCGGTAGCCAGCGAAATAACTGGCTTACGAACGTCAAAGACTGGACTGGTCGTCATGCTATGTTGCCGAATCCGAATGCCAGATGCTACTGTCGTCCATACTGTCGCATTTCGTTTTTGAGAACAGGGGCCCTGGTAGTGCAGTGGTTAAAACACTCGCTTGTAACCACTTCAGTGATCAGATCAGCGTTCAGATCTCGTCTCGGGACACTCTATGTATGTAACCCCTGTTCGCAGGGCTGGGCGCCGGGGTATTTCTCCCCCCCCCCTCTCTTAGCAATTTCCAACTAAATAACAGGTCAGACTGTTGATCAGTTTAATATGTGATACGTCATCCCCTTGAAGGACTTTGATATTAACCTGATGTAGGTCCTGTGACGGGTGGATGATGATGATGATGATGATGATGATGATGATGATGATGATGATGATGATGTCCATTTTTATAATGCACAGGTATCCTATCAGACGAATGCACATTGCGCAGCGAAAACAAAAGATAATAAAATAATAAAACAACAGCAAAGTAAAAATTTAATTAAGACAAGAAGTGGGTTGGGGTTGGAGTTGTGCTGCATGGTCTTGCAGTCTTTCTAGGATCAGTCCCTCCTTAGGGAGGGTGGTCGTTTATAGCGCCTACTAATACATGGAGATTTGGGTCAGTCAGTCAGTCAGTCAGTCAGTCAGTCAGTCAGTCAGTCAGTCAGTCGTCCCTTGCCTGGCACCTGGCGTTGGGGGGAGCACATGGATAGACGCGGCAGCTGATAGGGCCCGCCACTCTTGCCTATTTTGGGCAATAGTCAGCAGGTCCTGTACAGGACGACCAGTCCAGTCTTTGACGTTCGTAAGCCAGTTCTTTCTCTGACCACCGCGGCGTCGGCCACCCTCCAAGGTGCCTTGAAGGATAGTCTTCGACAAGGTGTCGTGCCGGGTTACATGTCCAAAGAAGACCAGCTTACGTCGCTTGACTGTTGATAGTAGAGGTTCCTGGTGTCCTACCAGTGTGGCAATCTTGTTTCTTACAAAGTCGTTGGTTTTGTGTTCTTTGTATGAGATCCGGAGCAGCCTCCTCAGACACTTGTGCTCGAATGCCTGGATTCTCCTTTCTGTTTCGGCGAGTAGAGTCCACGTGTCGCATCCGTAGAGCAGGATCGGCACTACCAGGGATTTGTATAGCCTGTACTTGGTAGTGAACCTTATCTTGTGGCTATGCCAGATCCTATCTAGCCTAGCCATTGCTGCTGTTGCTGTTGCGATCCTGATGCGGATATCTTGCGTGGAGCTGCCGTCCTTGGAGAGAGTGGCTCCCAAGTACTTGAAGCTGCTTACCTCTTCGAGCTGTACCCCGTTCATATAGATCTCTGCTTTGCCGTTGCCATTGATCATAACTTTGCTCTTTTCTGTGCTGGTCTCCATTCCATATGCGTTTGAGCTGTCTGTCAGTCTGTTGGTGAGGTCTTGCAGTTCCTTGTTTGTACCTGCTAACAGATCTATATCATCTGCAAAGCGTAGGTTGCAGATTGGTCTTCCACCGATTGAAATGGAGGTATGGTGGTCATGAAGAGCTTCAAGCATGATGTTCTCCAAGAATATATTAAACAACACGGGTGATAGGGGACATCCTTGACGTACCCCTACTGTGGTACGAAAGTAAGCTCCTATTTGGTTGTTAAGCAAATAGGAGATTTGGGTGTAACTCGGGTACTCTGTCCTTTCTCAACACGTTGGCATCTGTTTACAGGGCTAGCTGCCTTGCCGTTAGTTGCTGGCACGGAGTAAAACATCCCCCCCCGTCTTATCGAGTAGTCATATTCAATGTCAAATAACAAAATTAAACCGCTCTGGGTGAGAAATTTTTTTTAAAGGTTTGATAAGCGTTTAACTCAATACAACTATTAAATGTTTCAAAAAAAAGGGTTTAAAAGGTTTTCAAAAGCTTGAAAAAAGTTTGAATGCAAACATTAATAACACATTACTCTGATGGGCATGATACACATTTCAAAAACATTTGCTGCAAATATTATTTGAAAATTTTGCGAGAACCATTTGTAAAAGTTTATAAGATGTTGAAATGCTATCTGGGATATACAGTTCAAGTCTTTACGTTATCAGTGTATAATCATACAGTAAAAATCGAATAACGGGGTGTGATGATGATGATGATGATGATGATGATGATGATGATGATGATGATGATGATGATGATGATGATGATGATGATGTCCATTTGTAATGCGCAGGTATTCATTCGGAAGAATGCTCATTGCGCAGCAAAAAAAAAATAAAAAAAATAAATAGATAAACACCAGGAAAGTAAAAAATAAGGACACAAGTGTTGCTTGGTTGTTTAAGTTTAAGTCCGTCTTAAATAAAGAGATGGGTCTTCAGTCTTTTTCGAAACGTGGTTGGTGAGGTGATGGTGGACAATGACGATGGCAGAGCATTACACAGTTTAGGTGCCGCGTTTTTGAAGGCCCTGACTCCAGTGCGCTTCTTGTTTGTGTCTTCCACTGCAGGGAGACAGAAGCGTGACTGGGAGCCAGAGCGCAGACCACGTGACGGCTGGTAAGGAGAAACTACCTCTTGTAAATATTCAGGAGCAGTTTTAAACATGCAGGACTGTGCAATCGAAAGCATTTTGTGATCAATGCGCTTTTTTACTGGGAGCCAGTGAAGGCTCTGTAGGATAGGCGTGATGTGCTCAGTGGACGACTTGACGGACCTGATTACCTGGTCAGGTCAGCCGGCTATAGAGAATCAGCGCACCTGCCGATATCAGCAGGTCCATTTTTGTTAATTTTTTACACGCACAAAATGCGTTGTTTCGGAAAAAAAAGTTAGTGCAGACGACAGTTCATTCATTTTTCTATCGAGTGATCTTCTTTTTGTGTCGTAGTTTTTACGTTTGACAGTAATTTTCTGCGTTTTCCCATGGTAACCCTATTTTTTTCGAAAATGGCTACCCGGGGTAGAAAGTTCGACCGGCAGCTTTGAAAATTTATATTTATTAACCTACAGTAAATGCAACCATCGGTAATACGCCGTTTTAAAGAGCATTTTTTAAACATTTCTTTGGTGTAAATTTTAAGATACAGAGGTTTAGTCTTCGAGTACTAAAATCAAATGAAAGATTACGACTGTACGCATTTTAGAAATTTTTTCGGAAATTAACAAAAAATTATTTACACAATATATACAGACATAAAGTACCAAACAAATATATGTTTCATTAGAATATACATTATAATTTTAAAATTACTTACTATTTTCGTCTCCTTTGCGGTTGTTGAAGTATAAATCCATGTCAAAGTGAGACACAACAACGTGCTTCAAGATGGCGCTTAGCCATTTTTTTTTCACCAAAATACACGTGATCACGCGTGATTCACTGCCAATTCAAGGAAGAGAATCATTGTGGACTATTTCCTTACTGTTTCAGTAGTTACCTCCCTTATGTTATTTTCAATTTTGCTTTTAGAAACATGTACTGTCACCACGAAAATGTTTTGAGACGCACTCATTATCATGGCATTTTCGGTTGGGAATACTATAAAAGTATGTTTTTAAGCAAACACAAGGTAAAGCTGTTTCTTTTCTACATATTTCGATCTATCATTATCAATTTAAATTGTTCATCTACCCCTTTTAGTTATTTTTTTATGATTTTTTGAGAAAGGGCTAAAAACTTGCGTCCCAGGGGGTAGAACGCCTCCTCGGCCTTCCGTCAAGAATGAGTTAATAAGATCTTGACTTTGAAAAAGAAGAAAACGACAGAGGAATTAAGAAATGGGGCGTTTGGTATACAGAAAATATTTACGGAAATACGTATAATAAAGTAACTTGAGAAACATACAGCCGTCGTTTTCACAGGACGTTCTCGAACTTCGGACCACGGTGTATGTCACGGACGTCAACGACAACCCTCCCAAGTTTGAAAGAAGTTTGTATACTGCTGATGTGTACGAGGTTTGTCTTACTACGCGATGACATAGTACTTGTGATGAATGCGCATGCGTGTATATTTGTAAGAAATAGCTCGATTTTGTTGTTGTTGTTGTTGTTGTTGTTGTTGTAATAGAGCACCCATGCAAAGAAAAAGTAGGACAATATAATAACGAATCAAAGTCATTTATATAATTGCTCATATTTGACGTTGACGCTGACATGATTTTGTCCGCCATTTACATTTAAAAGGAACGGTCTATCGGTTCAAGTTTGTCATTCATAGAATTGCTATGGGTGTGCCATTTCATTGTGAGTCTAAGAAGAGAAAAGAGAAATGCTTTAATAAAGATTTTTAATTAACATAGTCATGTGTGTACTCTGTAGGACACACCTGTGGGGACAACGGTGTTCACTGACATCCACACAAGAGACCCAGACACAGGAGCTGGTGGAGTGGTGACCTATAGCATGACTGTAAGAAAGTTTCTTGTCGAAATCATTTACTCTTCTATTTTTGACGAAAGTGATGAGATGCATGAAGGTATGACATTTGACACGTTGTATATTATTACTTGCGCTTGATTTAGTCGAGGTGAATAAACTAACTTCTCTGTTCACAGCCAGTGGATTCAGATGCCCGTGACATATTTGTCATCAACTCAGTCTCTGGAAGTGTAACACTGAACCAACGACTGTACTCCCGGACGACGAAGTCGTATTATTATATTGTCACAGCCACAGTATGATTCTCACATGCGTCCATTAATTTTACTGCATTTGTTATCGAATAAATTAATGTAATAATTATGTTCATAAAAAAGGACTTCAGTGAACGGCAGTATGCTCGTGTTTTGAAGAAATCTTCATATAGAGAACGTTTGGGTTTCGTTTTTTCCTGAAGTTGTAAACTTCTAGCTCAGTTTCTGAGAGTATGACATTTTTAAACTTTAGCTTCAGGAGCGATATGGTGTTAATAGACAGTCTAGCATGCGATTCTTAACTTCTCCAGGATGGCGATGGTCTCAGCTCTGTAGCAGATCTGATATTTGTCGTACGGGGCGGGACAGATACTCTCTCACTGGGCAGCTCAAGTACACCAACGAAGGAATCCACCATGTTCCGCCACACTTCAACCTATAAATCGACGACTAGAATTCACTACTTATCAAAATCGACGACTACAGTTCCCTTCACAACAAAACCCTCCACAGTGCGCAGTTCAGAATACACCATTTCCAGCCTCCCGGAAAGCTCCAGATCGGTATGTTTTAAGCACTAATTGCAATTATGATTTAGTTTCATTTTATGTTTATATAGAATACTCTTCGTGCCACCCAGCGTCGACCTGGACCAGTTCTTCTCTGATTTGATTGCAATATTTTGATCTGTTCCCTTGTGTGTCAAACCTAATCCATTAAATAAATTAACACTCATGGCCTTAGTGAGTCGCAGTTGTGAAACTTTCGTACTTGTTGTACTCTTGGTGTCCCTTGTCTAGTTTGTTGAGGTTGACAGCTCATTTTGAGAAAAAGAGGGCGGGGGATGAGGCCCGACGTGTCAAGTGAAGGCGATAAAAGCAATGCGATGATGGGCTTTGGTGAAAGTGGGAACTAAAGCGATCAAGAGGGGGTGAGGGACATAGGAAGGAATTCAGCCTCTTGTACTAAAAGGGAGATATAAAAAAATGAAATGTTTCCAGCTCCCACGCAAATAGCTTGCTTCCTTTCTCTAAATCTCGTACTGTCCCTCTGTTTCAGTTTCAACCTCTTGAATTACTTTCCCAAGTAAGCTTTATCGTGTAAAGTTTCCTCGCAATTTGCTCTGTGTAACAGAGAACGAAAAAAGTAACTGAAAAATAAAAAAGTTTCAAAGCAAAGTTACCCAAGCATACATGGATAGTAGGCAATAAGGACAGTCCTGCCAAAGGTAGTGAAGATCGAACAAACAGCATGGCTTAACTACATTGAAATAAACACACACACACACACACACACACACACACACACACACACACACACACACACACACACACATAGATAGATAGATAGATAGATAGATAGATAGATAGATAGATAGATAGATAGATAGATAGATAGATAGATAGATAGATAGATAGATAGATAGATAGATAGATAGATAGATAGATAGATAGATAGATAGATAGATAGATAGATAATCATTTTCTTGTATACTTTAGTCCTCCACCTGGGCGACTCCTCCACCGTTTTCATGGAGCACTCATTGCGATGCTATCTTGCGCGAAAACGAAGTTTCTTTCAACAGACCATTACGCCTTGAGGTATGAGTCGTCACTTTGGCAAAAAAATCTGTTCGTACTATTTGGGTCTACTTTTTTCTGGAGGATACATGCGTCTGTGATTACAATACGTGCTTGCATACCAATGATTCTGATGCAGTACTTCTTATGATATTTATTATTATAATCTCTATTATGAAGTACACATGAAGATTATACATAGTTTTTTATTTTCTGGATCCTAATAGTTGTTATAAGTTTTATGCTCGAGCGATGCCATTTATTGAATAGTTATGTATTGTATTTTGTTTTTTTTTTACATCAAAGGCGACAGATGAGATAGAGCCTGGGTCAGAGAGCAGCAACATCCTGTACAGCCTCTCATCGTCTTCAGCGCCTTCTGGACTTGCCGGTCATTTTCACATCGACCCCTTTACTGGTGATATTTCAGTCGTCCAGCCATTAGACTACGATAACATTTCATTCAGTGCTGGCAATCCAGGGGCCATTAATCTCACAGCAATGATCAGAGATCATGGACGAAGTCTTCTCAACTCGACAATACCTTTTACCATTATTCTTTTGGTAAAATTACCATCTAGATATCTGTCCTTTTTATTCATTCTATCAGCAAGCGATATTGTCTGGATAACATTCTTTCTCGAAAATCCATACATGGCGACTATACATTGAATTATTGATTATATAGTGGTCCTATGGCAATGAATGCTATTACTGATATTGCTAGTATTTATAATAATGTAAGTAAAGTACTATCATATGCCAACTTGCCATATCAATGACACACGCTGGTCTGGTTGTCACAAAGCTTTTTGTGCCTGCCAACAACGGGAAGACTGCAGAAGACAAAGGACGCTCTCTAGGGTTGAAAAGACAGATTGACTCTCTTATGTTTGAGCTGAACTAAGCAGCACTTGAGCACAATTGCGAGTGAGAAAATGCGATAGCAGCGGTTTTCAAAGATTGTTGAAGTTGCCTTAAGCTTGGAAGTCAATGTAGCATTTTAGATCAGGTCTGTTTTGATTGTGTTTCAGGATATCAATGACAACACTCCACAATTTGAGAAATCTGAATACCTTACTGCTGTTCCTGAAAACGTAGGAATAGGTATGCACGTTTTTATACTCTGTGTACATACCTATCTCCCTTTGTCTTGATGAACTTCTATCTGAAATATTTCATTGTTATTAATCATAAAATATTTTAAATATTCATAAAATAAAAATTAAATTGATTGCGTCTACTATTTAATCCCATAGTTATTCAAACTAAGAACTTGTGTTGTTTCAGGCTATCAGTTGATGGTAGTTGGTGCCCATGATGCTGACGGAACAGCCCCCAACAACCACGTGTTCTACTTCCTGGAGACCGGCGGCCGCGATCAGTTTGCTATCGATCACGTGACTGGCGCCATCACGGTTGTAGGCGAGTTGGACCGTGAACGTGTTGCCTCCTACTCGCTCCAGGTCATGGCCAGGGACCAGGCAGCCGACCCTCGTCACAGCTACTGCACAGTGTACATCGATGTTTCTGACATCAACGACGAGCCGCCGCGGTTTAGAGAAAAGCACGTGACGATTGACGTCAGTGACGGCGTCTTTGGAGGCATCTATAATATGAGTGCTGTGGACTTCGACATCAACAGTCATTTAAAATACTCCATTTTGTGGGAAGACAGCTACGGGCTGACTGGGTTAAATGAATTTTTACATGGTGAAGAACTTATGGTAAGTGGTGTCTCTTCCCCATCATCCTCATCCTCAACATCCTCCTCCTCTTCCTCCTTCTCCTCCTCATCTACTGCTTTTCATTGTTTTCTATTCCCACTAGGCTAATTTTACTGTCCATTATCCATCTTAAAGAAGACTAAACACTTTTATAGCTTCTTGCTTTATCTCAGTCCTTATTAAAACAATTGTGAAAGTATGTTTTTCTGCGCTGTTCAATTCCCCCGTCTCCCTACATTTCAGCAATGGGTTGATGTTGACGCTGACAGCGGTGTGATACACGAGAAAAGGCCTTTGGACAGAACTCAGGTGAGACAGATTAACCTGCTCTTGCTAGTACAAGATCTCAACGCTACAGACCCAACACTTCAGGAAGACTCAGGTACGGTATTCCATCTAACAAGATATTGAGATATTAAAGAATTTATTTTTATCTAACTGTAGATTTCTCACTGGTTTATAGTAGCTGATTAATTATCGTTTTTAAAAATAAAAATTGGACATTGATATGGGACGCATATGGCTCAAATACTGCTGATGTAGGCGCTTACTCTCTTAGCCTTTATTTTTCCCAAGATTTCCCCCGGCAGTGGGTCCATTTTTCCTTGGTTAGGATTGTAGTGCGAAACGTGGTAATGGTCGGTGTCTCTTATACTGTTCTTATTTACTTATCTAATTATTATTCGTCCATGTCCCGAATATGCTTAACAAAATTTTGCCAGTAAGCCTTTAAGTTTATTTGGGAAAAAAACACAAAATTAAGAAAACCACTATAATAAAATATTCAGAATGGGGGATGTCGGATGTCAGGATTTTCATAAGGCAATTAAGCTTACATCAATAAGGAGGATTTGTACATCAAATGCAAGTTGTGAGTGCCTTTTAAATTCAATTCCCCCACAGATATCAACTTTACACAATTAGTTTTGAAATCCAAATCAATTTATATTAGACTTATTTAAGTTATAGCAAAATATTATATTTACAGAAGTAGATGTTTCGATTCTCTGCTAAATATGAACTTATTTGTAATAGAAGTAGAAAAAAGATACTGCACAGAAAAATACTGCTATACAGAAAATTGTCAACTGGACCTTTTCTCGTAGAAGTAGCTACCATATAAACAGCATCTCTTTACACATTGAGAAAAAGGGAAGAAAAAATGGAGAAAAAGGAGAAGAAAAAATGAGGAAAGGGAAGGGGAAATTTTTTTTATTGATGTTCGTGTATTATTGGAAATCTGTATTATTAAAAATGCCAGCAAGTAATGTATTCTTTGTAGTCTCTTAAAACCATGGTTAGAATATAATGTCTATATAATAATGTCAGATAAAATTAACCTGATGTATTCCTCTGATGATTCCTTAATGATTGTTTTCTAATGCGTTCCCTACAAGTTAATATATCAATGAGGGGAGGGAGTGTAAGTAAAAGTGAAGGTTTGTTTGCTTGCCTGTGAGCGTGTGTGGGTGTGTGTACGTGCGCGTGTATATATATATATACTTGAGAGAGAGACAAAAGAAGAGGGCGGGAGAGAGAGACAAAGTGGGACTACATGTGGGAGAATGTTATTGCTATAGTTAGGTAAATTGTACACTTTTATTAAAGTGATTGCACTGTAAAGTGTTGTATTAGCAAACTGTTATGTTTGAGTAATCTTGCATTCTCTTCCAGCATATTTAATAATTAATGTGAGAGCGATAAACAGAAATCGCCGCTCGGCTGAAAGGAGTGATGTTCCTGACACTTCACCCATTTCGAATCAAGGGAAGTATTTTTTTATTCGTTGTTCTCTTTCAACTAGGGAAGGGGGAAAAGGGGCAAATGTAAAGAGGAAGGGAAAAAAGGAAAAGAGGAAAAAATAAAAAATGCAATCAAAAAACAACAACAGAACGAAAGATCGTAAATTTGTTTTATTGCTTTGTTTAATTGTGGAACTGCTTTATGATTGTGAAGATCCAACAAAACGCACGGATTATACTAGTTCCGTAACATGACTTTTGTAAAATTTTATTGACAAGCATTTTTGATAACTAGGTTATTTCTAGAATATTTGGAAGGCCTTCAGATAAGTCAGATTTTTATCAGTAATGCTGAGTTCAGTAGAACTCAAGCGAGAAGAAAATAAACCCTCGCACATCTCATGCCTGTAAGACTTGAAAGGTGAAACGGCTCAGAAGAGTTTACATTATTCTCATTAACTCTTTAATTAACGATATAAACTCTCCAACGTTTACATTTTTTCTGCGAGTCCATTCCTTCCGCAAGTAGTGCAGTTCCCTTGCTCGGCTCTCCCACTCATATAAGAAACACGTGTATTTTGTATATCCCTGCTGCAGTCCCGTTGAAAGGGCAACCACCTTCAAACACCACAGAGGTGCCAGTTGTACTTGTTAGTGGAATTCAGTAGCTGCCGTCATCGTACGTTTCTTTCATGTGGACATCATGTGCTACTGGAACAGATGGAAGACGGGTTTTCCCATTGGGTAAAAGCACAGCCTTGAGACTCAGTTTCGAAGACTCTACAAATAGTCTCCATTCTTGTGGGTCATAAATGATTTCTAAGGCATTCAAGAGGCCCACAGTATGGGAACAAAATACCAGATTACCTTTCTTTCTGAATAAAGGCTCCAACTGCTGGTGGCTCTTTCGATATGAAGTAATTGTGACATCTTTTAGAGGATTCCATTGTTGGATGTGGAAGGTTGGTAGCAGATTCTAGATTCTAGAAAATTTCGTTGCTGGAGTTTTGAACTTAGCAATTCTTCCTGGTTTTGGGATGTCCAAATCACAGATCAAGTCATTTAGTTCTTCCTGTGTTATTCTGTGTGGGGTTGATGATGCACCACAACGAAAGTCTGGATCACTGCATGCTTAGCAGGAGACGAACAGGTCGGCTCACCCTCGTCCTCATCAGCTGAATCAAGAAAATATTCTGCTGGAGGTTCTGGAATAGGAAGTCCCTCACCATGTGGAACTTGTCTCAATGAAAACAGAATGTTGGGGTAGACTAGTTTCGACGTCTTTTGATTCTTTATCCCACCGTAAAAAGAAGGAACCTATCAGAAGTCACAGTCATTAGCAGTATAGAAAGAAATAGTAAAGATATGATTTTGTTTCAATTTTAAATAAACTTTTGTTTGTGGTCACTACACTTAGGGACTTTCTGTCAATTGCAGTAAAATATCTCCTTACATTATAACACAAAGTAAACTTTGATTATCTAATGACACATGCAGGTAGGAAAGAGACGCACGCAGAGGTAACGTTCTCAGTTGGCCTGTCGCACTATGTAGAGTTGACAGAAACGGAACGAATTGTCTACAACAAAATTTTTGTCAATGTCGGCAACGGTTACTGCAGCAGAACTGGCACCTTTACCTGTCCTCAAGTAGGTGTCATTAGAGTGTTCTATCTACACTCTACTTTTATTTGTCGCTTTCCCTCTCTTTCCCCCATAATCTCCATAGTATTGATTAAAATATACATTATATTTAAAAAGTCTCCTTTGTTTAACGAAGAAATATCTCCCGAAAATACCTGTCAAAAAATAAACACCTGACGAAAAGACTGCTTTATTTTTAGATTAGTAATGTATGAATGAAATAATTTTTAATTTTTGCTACAATTTGTTACAGAAGTTAAGTAAATAATACCATGCATGCATGGTTCTTCCTGTTTCAATTAGACCTTTTCAACTCGCAGAAATTTATTTATCTTCAAGGAAAAACTCCAAAAGTGCTGAGCCTAATAGCGCTATCGTGTCTTTTATATTTTTATTTGTTTACTTCCAGAGTGGCAAGTATGTGTTTGGAATTCATGTGTTTGCTCCCAGTAACAGCAGCGTGTGGCTGTCTCTGTATCACAATGTCACCAATGTTTTGACATTCGAGATGCACGCGGAAGAGGACTCTAAAGCTGACAGTAAGCGTCTCGTCCCATCCTAAAGTACAAAGCTTTTCTTTCCACAAAGGCTGCATTAGTCCAACATTCAGAGGCATAATCTATTTTCATACCTTGCTTTACTGGCTACTGAACATACAGAAACAAATTTAACGCTACATTAGCGGTCAATTTTCTCAGGTAACGGAATACTGTTAGGAAAATGTGCAGCTCGCTTTTCATTAATATTGCTAAAGGTATCATTATCTCTGCGGGGCTTCCGCATCGTAACGCCCATTACTACGCATTCACAAGTAGGGTAGCATTATACTACACATAGCTCTGTTTGCAAAGGAATACAAAAGGGAGGGAACTACTGAAACCTTTAGGAATTGTTCCACTTTGAATTACTTCCCTGTAACAATTGACACAGGAAACCAATCACGTATTTTATTCTTCCGTCACTCGTGTTCTATCCATTTAGTCCATGTCTCTTCCCCGTTTTTAGCGCTAAGAGCATGCTCTCCATGAGTGTGGGTATTCGCTATAAAAATCTTTATTTATGATTATTATTATTATTATTTTTTTACATCCGAAAGTCGGCGACGTTTTACTTGATCAAGCGCCATATTGAAGTCGGTTGCCGGTTACTCTATTTGATATGGATTTGTACTTCAACAACCGAAAATGAGAAGAAAACAGTACGTGATATTTAAAGTCTAATGTATATTCTAATAGAAAATATGTTTGGCTGGGACTTTTTGTTTGTATATTTTTTATCTGTTAATTTTAGACTTCGTGCTTTCTTCCCGATCTATGAGTTATCCGTCCCGTACAGTTACAATCTTTCATCTGAATTTTGTACAAGAAAACAAAATCTCTGATTTTTAAAATTCACACCACGTAAACGTTTTTAAAATGCTCTCTAGAAAGGTGTATTGCAGATAGTTGTCTTTATTGTAGGTTAATAGATATAAATTTTCAAAATACCGGACAAAATTTCAACCGCTGGCATTCTTGGCCACGTAACCTAGAAGTGCGCTTTTTATTAATGTTTTCTCTGCTTTTTTGAATAAGGTCAAAACATGAAAAGCAAAATCGGATTGCATAAATGCTTTTTCCAGATGTGACATGGTAAACAAAAATTCTTTAGTTAGTGTTGCTTAGTAACATCTTTCAACTACAATAATATTTTTCTCTTTGAATAAAACATTGTGTGTGTGTGTGTACAGGTGGTACTGCCGTGCTGAAGCTGACGCAGGGCGATAAAGTGTACGTGATGTCCACACCTGGTCACAGTAGCCGATTGTTCAGTGCTCCCGACGCCATCTTGAGCACCTTCAGCGGCTATCTGCTGTCACCAATCTTTGAGTAGTCTCCTCCTGTCAAATAACAAGTGAAGGAAAGGCTACCAGTGTGGACACAGCATGTTTTCCCTTTTAACTGTGCTTGCTTAAATTCCACGAATTAGTATTTGTATTAACATTGCATAAGTGCATTAATATAACAATAAAATATTCATAATAATACAGCTTTTATTTATGGAGACTCTTTTCACGTGTCTCCTTATGTGCGTTGTGAAAATGTTGCCCACAGTGAAAGTGAAAAAAAAATTTAATTGAGAAAATGTTTTGGCCGAAGTGATTTCAACCACAAAAGATAGTATCTCGCATTGTGAGAGAGAGAGAGAAAGAGAAAGAAAGAATACATAACCACGAGTCGGAGAGAGATAAAGGTGGAGAAGATATGACTAATAATATTAATTTCTTACAATAAGAGGACCAAATTGTCTTCCTTTATGTCCCTTTAGCGAAGGGAACGTATGGAAAGCCGCTTATAGCAAGTTGTACAAAAACAGATAACTGCAACAGAAGATACTGAACGGAAAACTTTCCGCATTCATAATAATAATAATAATAGTGAACATTTTTTTGTAGCGCATATTCACACTCGTAGAGAGTATGCTCTTAGCGCTTAAAACGGGGAAGAGACGTGGACCAAGTAGATACAGAACACAGGGGACGAAAGAAAACGACAGTACTGACAAAAACAGATAACAAAAGGCATCAAGTAACAGGAACAGAGAAAAATAGTGATGGGTAAAGTAGCAAGAGGGAAGGGGGGGTAAGGACTAGCATTGTGAACTAGGAGTAGTGCTCAAGGAAGAGGTGCGTTTTCAGTGCAGATTTGAAGGATTCAATTGTAGGAAGGTGGCGGATATGGAAAGGAAGAGAGTTCCATTGTTTTGCAGCACAGTAGCCAAAAGTCCTGTGACCATATGTTGTTGTTCTGGTGACAGGAACAGTCAGAGTACGGTTGTCAGAGGAAGAGCGGAGTTGTCTGGCCGGAGAGTAAGGGATGAGAAGTTCAGAGAAATAGTCAGGACAGGAGCCTGCAAAGAAATTAAAACACAGCACAGACAGTTTGTACTGGATGCGAAAACGGACGGGTAGCCAGTGTAGAAAACGAAGGAGAGGAGTGACATGGTCCCGTTTCCTTGCTCTAAGTACCAGACGTGCAGCGGAGTTCTGTACTCTCTGGAGTTTCTGAATGAGGGATGAGGGGCAGCCTGCCAGCAAGGAGTTGCAGTAGTCAAGTCAGTAATTCATGTCAGTAAAAGGTCTGCGGAATCCTGATATTTTTTAATATCCCCTGTTTTGATTTTGATATTCTTAAAAAAATTCATGTAGTGCATGAATAAAACAAAGACCATAAAAAAGGCAAGAGAGTCCGATAGCTTACTGGCCGGAGAGACAGCGACATAAATGACTCACCGTGTCTCGGGTACAATATAAGGAAGGCAGCTCCTAACCCTGTCTTCCGCCTTCTTTACTATTTACATTATGGGTAATGCCTATCAGGGGGATAGGGGGAGTTTTCTTGCTACAGGCTTGGTGTGAAATTAGCTTTTTCTACTTTACATGTACGTATCACAGACCTTCACATAGATCCCCTACCCACACATGAAGCAAGAGATTGGACTGGGGAGAAAGTGGCGATGAGGGATGAAGAGTTGACAACCGTTATCTTCTGCTTGTTATCACACACTTTACGTCACAAGCTAGGTACACACTGTTTGTACACATCTCTTTCACCAGACAACCTTGATGGAAGATACTTGCGTCTAACCTTTGGCATTAGCAGTTACTTTAGACTCTATCAGTTGGCAACAGATAACGAGATTTGACAGACCCGATAGAGATACAGACAGTACAACTACGCACCTTGTGCGTTCCTAACTTACTTTGTCTTCTGTTTTCTTTCTTTGTTTGTCAGTCAGTAAGTTTTCTTCGTGCACGCTGAAAATGGGGGAAATAAACCCATTGTCGTGTTTGGTGGTGGCTGCACTTTTATGTAAGTGTTTCCAATATTTGTTCTAAAAAGATTACTTGTTATGATGTTTAATTTAGAGTTGGGTCAGCCCTGTGGCGCAACGGTTAGCGCCTGTCATCAATACAATGAAGGTTGGTTGTCCTGGGTTCACCTCTCGTCTTGGATACGCTGTTCTTTCTTTGTATGTGGCAGCTGTTTACGGGGCTGGCTGCCTTGCCGTGATATAGCTTTAGTTGCTGGCTCGGCGTAAAACACCAATCCCACGTACTTAAAAGTAGAATCAACGATAAGAGGAAAATTACTTCCTCGAGTGAAAGACTGAGCGAGCAAACGTCAAGTCAACACCACTCATATCGTATCTCATTTTATTTAGTATTGAATACTCAATGCAGTTTCATCCGTTTTCATTACTAAAACAATCTGATCCCTTGTGCTGTTGGTAGCAACAGCTGTGGTTTCAGGTTTACCGCCTGACGTTGTAACTCTACGTCATTCCTACGTGGCTGCTGAGGACACTCCTCCAGGCTCGGTCCTCTTCATGTTCACGGCCAGGTACAGCGACAACCACAAGGCTGTTGTCGTTACAGCTGCTTACAATCGTTACGTCTCAGTCCAGCGTGTCACTGAATCAGACAGCGTGTGGAATGTCATACTTAACAAACCTCTGGATAGAGAGGTAAGGGTTGATACTATAGGACTAAATCGTGTAGATGCCTATATGCGTGGGGGAGGGGGCATAGAATATTTTTGTATAGTGCAGGAAGTTGTTAAAGTATAACTAAAGCACAAGTAAATGTTTAGGACTGTGAAGTAGTATTGAACTTCAACTATTATAAGAAACATTTAGGATGTCGCGTTTACTTTAACGATAAGAAAAGTAATTAATGTCTAGTCTTGCAGTTTTATGTCCATAGACAGGGGATCCCTTGAACCTTTTTCTCTCTATTCCTTACAGGATGTCGATCGAATTGCGCTGACGTTTATCCTTCAAGGAGATGTAAGTTGTGCAATCTCGGAAGTGCAGCTGCTGACAAACCCTTGCTCGACACTCACTAATTCTTCAACTCTCAATTTCAAATGCATAAAAACAAATGACTGGGGGTTTCTTTTGATGTGATTTCTTCATAACATTAAATTGTGAAAGTAGAAAGAGTTGTAGATCCAATGGCACATTCAATTTTAAAAAAAAGAAGTTTATTTAAGACAGATTAAAACTGGTGTCTAAACATTATAATACCATTAAGAAGAATAAGGATGTAGATAAATGTCTCAAGTTCTCATTGGTGAACCTCTTTCTTCTCATCGTATTTCAAATGGATATTTTTAATACATTGTTTTGCTTTCTCAACGAGTTTCAATCTTCAGGATGTTTGATGTCACTTTTGTGTTTATTATTTTTTTAGAATTGTTTAAACATAAATTTTTTATCGATCGTACAATCCTTTCTTAGGTTCTTATAATATCAGGTATTACTAAAGACATGATGAACACCCTGCCAGACTACGTGTGATACTGAGTTATACAATGTCTCCAATAACATTAGTATTACTTATTATTGGTGTTGTTGTAGCAACAGTAATGTAGAAAAATACTCCACAGTATCACGCATGCTGATTAAAGATAAAGGCAGGCTGCTTGTAGCGATCGATAGCCAGGAATAGACAGACAGACAGACAGACAGACAGACAGACAGACAGACAGACAGACAGACAAATGAATGAACGTATATACGATTAGACAAACAGAAGCAACAGACCTTAAAACACTCAAAGGGTGAAGCTGAGAAGGATTTAGTTATCATCTCATTATTTTTCAGTCCTCTCTTGACGTTCACTCCATGCTACTGGTTACGGATGTCAACGACAATCCTCCAAAATTTGACAGAAGCGTATACGCTGCTGACGTCAATAAGGTTTGTATTTCCTCGAGGTAGCGAAGTGATCGGAATAAACCAATACATATAAATTTGCGCATTTGTAACAATGAATCAGATTTGTACAGTTGTATCCGACAAAAATGTACGCAAGGTATGCTTGGTAAGAAAATTCTAAGGAGGTGAAGAATCTAACTAATTTAAAGTACAATCATAAAATAGATATTCATATTTGACTTTTTACAATATATATATATATATATGATAGATTATTGTGAATAAACAGAATAACCTCGCACCGATTTATGTCAGACATTACACTGGATGAAATAAGTTATCTCCATCCAAATCAATTTACTTTAAATGATGACAGACGAAGAGTAAAGACGAAAGGCAGAAAGAAGAAGACAAAATACTATGAATGAGAAAGATTTGGACTCTTTACTGACAGATTAACCGTACACGCGACTCACAATGATTAATAGTACAAAGCAGAAACTGTTCGTCTGTAATTTGGTCTTCCTTATAACACATTTCACATTCCATGTAATTAGATTGATATTGACAAAAGTAGTCTCTCGGTCTACGGTTAATCTCATTCCAAACCAGGTTCCTAAACAACTATACTCTCTAAGATAACATTTTTCAAATCTTCAACAACACATATACGTGTACATATACGTGTACATATTTTCCTCAACCGACGCAGTTGTAGAACGGGTACCTGACTCCTCAGAGGGTTAGGAAAGGTACGGCAACGGGGGATAAGTGATTGGCATCGCCTCACAAAAAGCTGGCCCCGAAATAAGTGAGGCCTTTTAACATTTCTCTCCCATGTCACTGTAAGGCGTCCATCATTCACATTTCCAAACTTTCCAGTTAGTCGTCTTTAGTGCTTTCCCATTCGGTAGCTCAGTGTGACGGGATTTTTCCAAGACAGTAACTTTTGAATTCTGCAGAACACGACTGTGGGAACAATTGTCTTCGCTGACATCCACACAACAGACCCGGACACGGGAACAGGGGGCGTGGTTTTCTATCAACTTGTGGTAAGCACTTTTCTTTCAGAAATCGCGTACATCTTTATTTTCAATGATAAAGTGGTAAGTAATATAAAAGTATGACTTTTCAATCTTGAAATGTGTCGATACTAGCACGCCTTGTGGACTTTCGGAATGTGATTTTTTCTCTGTCAACAGCCTGTGGGCTCAGATACCCATGACATATTTGTCATCAACTCTACTTCCGGAAGTGTTGTACTGAATCGAGTACTGGACTTCCAGACAACGAACTTATTTCATTATATTGTCACGGCAACAGTAAGATGCTCATCGTAATAAATTTATACCAGTCGGTTCAAAACTGAATATCAGTTAATTTGTTGTAAAATTAATTAAGCTCTAAAGTGGGATCTTTTCCATTAACATTTTGTTGATTACTTTTATTTAAAGTGCTCGCTTTTACTTAAAAACTAGAGATAAGCGCAATTTTTTTTTTCGAACTGGGTTTATATCAGTGAAAAATATTATTCTCTAAAATTTGGGTGAGTGCCCTCTTCTGTTCTCTGTATACATACCTGCAAACATCACGATGCACAAAAAGAAGTCAACAAAATAAATGTCAGAATATTAGCTATTTTGCTAAGTCCGGGTATTGCTAAAGTTGTGAGATCATGCCATGTTTTCTTTTAAACATTTGTACTAGAATATGTCTGACTTTCAACTTCATCAGGACGGCGGTGGTCTCCGTTCCAAAGCAGATCTCTACTTTGCCATACTGGGTGTACAGAACACTCTTCCATTAAACACTGTCCATGCCCATGATAACACCACAACAGTATGTTTACTGCACGCACGCACACATCTGTGATAGATAGATAGATAGATAGATAGATAGATAGATAGATAGATAGATAGATAGATAGATAGATAGATAGATAGATAGATAGATAGATAGATAGATAGATAGATAGATAGATAGATAGATAGATAGATAGATAGATAGATAGATAGATAAAAACAATAGAAAGAACGAAACAAACAAACAAACAAATGAAAAGAAAGAAAGAAAGAAAGAAAGAAAGAAAGAAAGAAAGAAAGAAAGAAAGAAAGAAAGAAAGAAAGAAAGAAAAAGACACCGTTATCTAAGTATTAAGACATATAAAACATAAGTGTAAATATCGTTTAATATGCTGCATTTGTTTTATTCTGACCACACTCGTTTTCTTGTACGCCTTATGATCACCCTCCTGTTTTCCGGAGAATCAAGTGCGAAACCATCTTGCCTGAGAATGGACTTTCTTTTCACCAACCCTTACGCCTGGAGGTTTGAGCTGCCCTCGAGTTATTCAGAAAACAAACTGTTCATGTCTCTCATCGCCTTGTTCCTATATAAATAAAACACACCTTCCACAAGAAGCTCTTATTCCTGCTGAAACTCTTCTTATAAAGAATCTCTCTGACCCAAACTAAAGGCTAACAAATTTAGGCGTCTCTCATTTGGACACCAATGTTCAGTTATAACAACGTTAGTTTGGTTTTGTGTTTTCCTTGGTTTACAGGCAACTCATGGGGATAAAACCCAGTCGTACGATAACAGAATTACCTACAGCCTCTCATCGTCTTCCAATCCTCCTGGACTTGCCGGTCACTTTCACATCGATCCACTTACTGGTGATGTTACAGTCGTCCAGGCACTGGACTTTGATAGTATCACATTCAGTGCTGGCCATCCAGGGGTCATCACTCTCACAGCAGTGGCCAAGGATCATGGATCTGTATCTCTGAGTTCGACAAAAGACATTACCGTTATCCTCGTGGTTATGTTTTGATCTTTTTCTCTTAATTTTCGATCGAACTGCAATAAAATTCTTTTAAAACATAATTTTATCATAATTTTAGATGATGATGATGATGATGATGATGATGATGATGATGATGATGATGATGATGATGATGATGATGATGATGATGATGATGATGATGACAACGACGACGATTGACTTTGTTTCAGGACATCAACGACCACACCCCGCAGTTCGAGGCTATTGAATATCTGACAGATGTCCCTGAAAGCATCTCAATAGGTATACATATTTTTTTAGCTCAGTACAGCGTAACTCTAATTTTCTGTTTCCAGCTTATTGTTCTTATATCATCTCTCTAATCGTGAACAACAAAAATATTTTCCAACAATCAAATCCTCACTACAATGCAGTCCACTAGTGGTGAACTATAGCACACCTGTGTTTCACCAGGCTCCCAGCTGATTGGAGTCCGCGCACAGGACGGCGACGGTGGCGCCCCAACAATCACGTGTTCTACTTCCTGGAGACTGGCGGCCTGGACCAGTTCGCAATCGATCACGTGACTGGAACCATCATGGTTGTCGGCAAGTTAGATCACGAAAGTGTAGCCAACTTCTCTCTTCGAATAATGGCGAGAGACCAGGGAGCCGACCCGCGTGACACCTACTGCATAGTCGTCGTTAGAGTTTCTGATGTCAACGACGAGCCGCCCAGGTTTAAAGAACAACACGTTACGACTGAAGTCAGTGACGGCACGAGTCCTTTTACATTTAACATGAGTGCAGTAGACCCAGACCTGAACAGTCATTTAGAATACTCCATCTTGTGGAATGAAAGCTACGGTGTCTTAGGGACACTTGAAATGATACATGGCGGCGACCTGACAGTAAGGAATACATCCTGGTCACTCTCTTTGTCTCTGTAGTGAAAAAGTCTCATACGATTCTGTTTTCCTTCGACATTTTTTTCTTCCTCGGATTCGGCTTCCATAAGGTGTAATCACTCTTTAATACCTATCTAAAACTCTGAATAATTTTATTTATTCTGCTCTATAAATTCTTGCATGTAAATTATGTTGCATTTCTCTTATTATTTTTTTTCACTTTTTAGCAATGGCTTGACATTGAGCGCGAAAGCGGGATGATATACCAAAAAAAGGTTTTCAACAGTAGTCACGTGACAAAGTTTATTTTGACCTTGTTAGTACAAGATGTTAACGCCCCTGACCCAAATCTTCAAGAGGACACAGGTATGATTTCCTGTTACACAAGATAATATCTAGCCTTTGTCTTTGCCGTCTCTAGCTGTATCTTTCTCGCTACGTTAAAGGGCATCATAGGTATACAATTGTTTTAAAAAGGATTCATTTAAGCAAGAAGCGATACAAATGCTTACAGTTCTCGTTAAGATGGATAATGGAGAGAAAAATAACCCTAGTGGGAATAGACAATGAAAAGTAGATGATGATGATGATGATGATGATGATGATGATGATGATGGTGGTGGTGGTGGTGGTGGTGGTTTACTTTTTCCAGCCATTTTAAAAATCAACGTAAGAGAGACCAGCAGAAATAGCCGCTCGGCAGATGTGAGTGACGTCAGCGACAACTTGCACATCTCCAACAAAGGCAAGTTTTTCGCTTAACATTTGGGTTTTTCTGTATAAAAAGATCGGAGGATGGTACGGATACAAAGAGAGAATTGACAATGAAAAAGTGGAAAGGGGGGAGAAAATAAAAATGAAAAATTAATGATGTTTTTATGACTGTTTATTCGAGAAACTTCTCTAAAAGCAATTAAATAAAATTAAACAAAAGAATAAAAACCTAAATATTTTATTTTGAAAAAACACATTTTATAATTTTTTAGTTAACTTAGAGATAGTATACTTACTGTGTTTAGATTGGGAAAATTATTAAATATTTGAAATAAATTTGGTCATGTTGAGGCTGGTCTTGTTTAGCTTCTATAAGGGCACCCTTACCTTTCGTGACTACAAGGGTATCTAAAGCAGGACTGTCTTTTTTAAGTCGCCATCAGCGATTTTTCCCCTGTTTGTACGTAAATCAACTCCTAAAAATCGTTCTCTGATATAGAATCAATTTTGTTTATTATATATATATATATATATATTATTAACCTAATCTAGGCTGGAAGAAGTGGGATACAGCAGTTGCTTTCTCAGCTGGTCTGACTCACTTCTTGAAAGTACAAGAAGCCAAGCGGGTTGTGTACGACAAAGTCTTTGTCAATGGCAACAGTGGTTACAGCGACACAACTGGTACATTTATATGTCCTCAAGTATGTGTCTTTTATCTTAATTGTTACTCTGTGTGTGTGTGTGTGTGTGTGTGTGTGTGTGTGTGTGTGTGTGTGTGTGTGTGTGTGTGTGTGTGTGTGTGTGTGTGTGTGTGCTCCCCTCAACACTTATAATCAAAGGTGTTTCCCAATTCTAAACATTTTTTGTCATCATAAAAAAGACATTCTTTTAAATGCCCGATATACTTTCGCGTTAAAAGATATCATTATAAGGAGGTATATTTCACACACCAGTATATTCCATGTTTACATATATCTTCACTATCTTTCCTCACGAGGACATTTTTTCAACCCCAGACAGGCATGTTAAAGAGTGTTTCTTCTGGTATAAACGACTGTGCTTTAAACGAAATGTTGATTTGCCATGTATCCTTCCTATAGAACATAAGAAATCCAAGCTTTTTTAAAAATTTAATAGCAGCAGACAAGCCAGCTACCCACAGTTTCACCTCAATCACTTTGCAGACGTCAATTATTCACAACATTTTTATTTGCTGAAAGTAAATATTGCAACATTTGTTTGTCACTCAATAGACACTAGCATAGCGCATTATTATTATTATTATTTTATTATTAAATTAACAGAGCGGTGCGTACGTATTTGAAGTTCACACGTTGGCTCCCCGCAACAGCAGCGTGTGGTTGTCTCTGTATCACAAGGCCACGTGCGTCATGTCACTCGAGGTGCACGCGGAAAAGAACTGGAAGGCGGACAGTAAGTTCTTTGTCGCAGCAAAAAGTCTACCATGTTTCTCGATGCCAAATTATTTTGAGTCATGTATCCAGAAAATTCACATTATTTCTTTGCTTGACAAAACAGCCTATTAAAGACTACAGAAAGGAACACACTGAGCTGGTCACTGGAATTTCAGACAAGAAACTCACTTCGTTATACTGTCACAACATTGATTTCCATAACAGATATTCTATTAACACTAAAGTAATTACGTACTGTTTCAAGTAATAACACCTTTAATTCATACTTTAAAACTTTAGATAAAAATACCTATACCACCGATACGCAGCTTGATATACTTGAAACTTTCAGTGGCGTGACAAACTAAAAGTCAATTGCCTACCTAATGGAAGGCAAACAGATATAATTAAAAAAATCAAATTAATTTGATATTAACAAATTTCATATATTCCATTCTGTATATAAAAAGTTTTTTAGTTTGTTGATATTAGACGAATTTCATTGTTAAACTTATAGAACGTTGTCGCTGCTGCATACCGAATTGCGGTGTGCGTACAGGTGTGACGGCAGTGCTGCAGCTACTACAAGGCGATGAAGTGTACGTGATGTCCACACCTGATCACACCAGCCGGTTATTTGGCGCTCCAGATGCCATCTTGAACATGTTCAGTGGTTATCTCTTGTCACCAGCCTCCAAATAATCGCCTGCTGTCCGGTCGACCAGTGCAGACTAAGCTGTTGATGTGCACACACCCCAGGCTTTTTTTCTTTTAACTTACATGGCGTTTTGGGGTTTGATTAAAGTACAGTCATAAAAAAGAAATAAAAAAATTTGATTCTCATAGAAATGTTTCTTTCAATATTTGTCAAATACTCTAGTGTACTTCGTTAAATCCTCACCTCCGTTGACGACGAAGTTCACACAAAAGGTTTTGTTCAAACGGTCCCCAAACATAGAAGATATTTTCAATGCATTTCAATAGACTTAATATAGTTTGAAGTACTTTTATTGAAATCACTTTTCTGTAAAGTTTTCATAAACTTGTGTACAACAGAAGGTAAAAGACACTGTCACATCAGCATGTGTAGATCATCATTCACACACGCACAAAGACAGACAGAGAGAGAGAACATCCCGCAATAGCCGGTATTTGATGAGCATGGATGTGATAGTAGTTATAATTAAAACCTGGTGTTTTAGCTTTGACAAGTTTGCGTGGTGTGGAGATGAGATGTCTGCTAGAAAAATGTGTTCATGTTCACACACGTACGTCTGTCTCTTGACGACTAGGATCACCCGTTATGCCCGTTATGTTTGTATATATAAATATATACTTATGTTTGTATGTGTATAGTGATTGTGAGCAAAGGAAAAAATTTGTCTTGGACTGCCTTGGACTGCCTTGGAGAGACAATAAAGTTGGATTTAATTTGATTAAGCAAATGGTTTCACTAGATAAGGGGAAAGAAAGATACTATCCTGAGTAGATCTCTGTTCCATCTAAATACTACAAGATGAGTCATACGGGATTTTCCACGGTGACAACGAAGCGAGCGCCACCTAACGGACGCCATGATGGCGGCTCAAGCAAAGTTTCAAACTAGTGGAGGCTCAAGTAGCGCCTTTGATTGCAAATATTCCCGTTGCGGTTAAAATGTGCTGGTAACATATTTTTCAGATTTCCGCCGTATGAAGGAAGGTCAGCTCATGATTATTTTCACAATGCTTTTTTTATAGACTTAAATATTGTTTGCTGAAGAATATCGGTGCCGAACAATGTCGTCGATTTTCACGATTGTATACAAAGCATGCGTTGTCAAAAAGTGATTTAAGATTTGATAATTTTGATAGGTTGATACATTTTCTATTAGATGTGGATTTGTTTTGCCGTTTTCCCGTTTGTGTGAAATTAATAATGAAATTTGGTAATTGAACGAACGAACGAACGAACGAAGACTGAGCACAGAGAGAAAGACACACAGCACATCACAGAGTAAAAGACACACAAATGTAATAAACGTTAACGAAAAGCGAGCTGGTCATTTTCCTAACAGTTTTCCGTTAGCCGAGAAAATTGACCAGTAACGTAGTGTTAGAGTGTTTGTCTAGGTAGTATATATTATGGTTGTTTAGTAGCCAGTCAAGCAAGGTATGAATATAGATTAACAGGAAATCGATGAAGTGATTTTTTTTCCTGAGCTAACAAAGTCAGAGGAGAAGAAGGTATGCAAGGATCTGTGCAGTTGAAACGTTAGTCACTCTAAGCACTAACCAAAAGTCACAATTAACAGGCTGTTCAGACTGTCAAAGAATAGTAGAAGCTATGTGTAAGTGTTTGTGTATGTGGCGCCAAGAGGGGAATTTTCTCAAATTTGCTATTTCTAGCTATACTTTGCAATGTATAATTATAGAATGCAATGTATAGCTATACATTGCACTTTAGCTATACATTGCACTTTATACTTATAGATTGCATTTTATATTTATACAATTCATTCTATACTTATAGGTTGCATTCTATAGCTGTATGTTGCTTTCTATAAGTATAAAATGCAATGTATAGCTATACATTGAAATGTATAATTATACCGAGTTTTTAAAAACCGAGTTTTTCTCTCTCTAGCTATACATTGCAATGTTATACATTGCAATGTATAGCTATAGAATGTAATCTATAAGTATAGAATGAATTGTATAAATATAAAATGCAATCTATAAGTATAAAATGCAATGTATACATTGCATTCTATAATTATACATTGCAATGTATAGCTAGAAATAGCAAATTTGAGAAAATTCCCCTCTTGGCGCCCCATATCTGTGTACGTGCTTTGTGTGTTTGCGCGTGCGCTGGTATGGACGTTTGTTATGTAATAATAATAATAATAATAATAATAATAAATAAACATTTTTATTGCGCATATTCACACTCATAGAAAGCATGCTCTTAGCGCTTAAAAATGGTTAAGAGACATGGACTAAATGGATAGAACACGAGGGACGGAAGAATAAACAACAGTACTGACGACAAACAGAAAACAAAGATAGGAAACACAAAAGAGCATAAAGTAACAGGAACAGAAAATATAGTGATTCTGCAGAGGAATATGGGTAGGAAAGTCGCAAGAGCAGAAGGGGGAGGGTAAGAAGGACGAGCATTGTGTGGACTGTGTTAGGAGTAATGCTCAAGGAAGAGGTGTGTTTTCGGTGCAGATTTGAAGGATTCAATTGTAGGAAGGTGGCGGATATTGAAAGGGAGAGAGTTCCATTGTTTTGATGCACAGTAACCAAAAGTCTTGTGACCATATGTTGTTGTTCTGGTGACAGGAACAGTGAGGATACGGTCATCAGACGAAGAGCGTAGATGTCTGGCTTGGATGTAAGGGAAGAGAATTTCAGAGAAATAATCAGGACAGGAGCCTGCAAAGAAATTAAAACACAGCACAGACAGTTTGTACTGGATGCAAGAACGGATGGGTAGCCAGTGTAGAAAACGAAGGAGAGGAGTGGCATGGTCCCGTTTACTTGATCTGAGCACCAGACGTGCAATGGAGTTCTGTACTTTCTGGAGTCTCTGAATGAGGTAGTCAGGGCAGCCTGCCAGCAAGGAGTTGCAGTAGTCAAGTCGAGAAAGAACAAACGCACAGACAAGTGTTGGTAGCGCGTTTAGTGAGAAAGTGACGGATGTGTGTGATGGTTATGTAGGGCTGTTATTGGAATGATAGCACAGTATGGAGACGATAATCAATATTTTGATTTATCAGGGAAATGCAAACATATTTCATGATGTAATAATGTTCCATTCTTAAGGTTGATTAAGAACAACATCATAAGCATATCATTTATCTCGGGGAGAAAACGACGTTGCTCCTCAAACTCACACAAACGAACATTAAACACAGAAATACTTAAGGCACAAAATCACCATAAAACCCTGCTGACCAGACATTTTACATAGATGTAGATCACACACTCACTAAATTTTCCTCACACGTTCCGCCAGGCAAGTAATATCATACACTTGAACACTCGATCTTCCCTACTAAAAGAAGATTTGTAATTCCAAGGTAGTTTTTTCTCATTCTTTCCCTGACTGACGATATCATTGAATCAAATTGATCATTAATAAAATCTTCAAATTCACTGGTTAGATTTCTCAAAATCATCATCACTGTTTTCATCCAAATTATATTCAGTCTCGTAATATTGTCCTGATGAGATTTCAGGTGTTGTAGCTGAGATTTCTGGTCTCTGCTGGTTCAAACTGTTGACTCGGTAGATCTAAAACTTCCAGTACCTTCTTCACAGGCCTGCGAATCGTAATTAAAAACATGTTTGTATCGGTGTATATAAACTAGCTCTTTCTTCTTTCAGTTCCGCATACTCTGTTTCTACAATCCTATTCACCCTTCTCTGCTTTGTCCAGTAGGAAGACATGATATAAACTGTCAGTTGCCGAAGGTGTCAGACTAAGTACACGTGCACTATTCAACAAGAAAAATTTGTTTTACAAATCACACCTAATAAGCATAAATTAAATCAATGTTGCACTGAAACACTGTATATAACATTTTATACGTACCTGCAGTGTGTGTTAAACAAACGACAAAAGATTATAACCTGGCTTTATCTCGCAGACACAGCAGCAGACGAAAACACGTCACGCCGCGCGGAATCACGGTACTTAAGGGGAGCGAATCCACAAGCAAAATAACCAAATCTATTATTATAATCTTTAAAAATATTTTTTGTGAGAATTGTAAATAACTTAATTTTAACGTGTTAAATCTTTACAAAACATTTATTTAATATTTTAGTTTAAATGTTATATTTCATATGTTTGCAATACATTTTTACAGCCTGTTAATTGTGGCTTTTGGTTAGTGCTTAGAGTGACTAACGTTTCAACTGTATACATCCTTGCATACCTTCTTGTTCTGTGAGTTTGCTAGCGCTGGAGCAAATCACTTCATTGCTTTTCTGTTATAGCTGCTAAGTAATTTCCCGTGCCCATACCTTGTATCTATTTGGATCTTCTATGTTTGCTCTTTTTTTTCACCTTCTGTCGCTATTAGTTGCTTATTTCATAAATTTTTATCATGAATGCCTCTAACTACAACATTCTCGTCCTGCATGCTACTGGGTGCGGTGGTGGTGCTGGGACAAGTGCCGCCAGAGGTTGTCACTCTCCGTTTGGCGTACGTGGTCCCTGAAGACATTATAGTCTGGGCTCCAATGTTACTGCCAAGTACAGCCTACCGTAGCTGCTACATATTGTCTATTACATTTATTGCATCTTTCACCTTGAGTAATTTTAAAAATTTGAATAGTCTTGAAGTGTGGATATCTGCTGATCTTGGGGTGGCGAAAAATAAAATAGCGTCCGGCCCTAGACCACGTAAGTGTACTTGTGTTGTCGGGTGATGATAAAGGCTAAGTATCAACACTTGGATATTTCCTTGGGTGGTGTGTCACTATCTCAGGCCATCAGTCTACTGATTGGAACATCGGTGTGTGTGTGTGTGTGTGTGTGTGTGTGTGTGTGTGTGTGTGTGTGTGTGTGTGTGTGTGTGTGTGTGTGGTGTGTGTGTGAAAGGAACTGACGAAAACACCTTTCAAGCTACACCAGCTTTTTCTCGTTATATCAATTGCTAGGTGATAAGGGCGTTTGATGTACTGCGATAACAATATATCTCCTGAACTGTGTCACATTTAATGACTTTTGCATTATATCAGTCGGCACACTTGGGGACCTTGGATTCATTACCTGTGTTAATTTTTCAAGTTTGATTTCTTCAATCTTGAGGCGCCACAGTTACTTCTCTACACGCGTTATTGCCATGGGAGTCCTGGCGACATTGTGGAGTTTGATAATCGCAGTAGCAGTTTATGTAAGATTTTCCACAAATGTTTTTTAGTCTTTTTAGAGAGTGACGTATGTGAACGATAGCTTACGCTTTAGAGAGTGACATTCCGATGTGCAGTGCTCGTAACATTGAGTACGTATATGTATACTGACCCGTGTATCCATATAGATATTTTTCATGCCTCTCTTGCTGTACACATTAAATCCTTTTGGGTATGAGTTCTTTTTGTCGCAGCCATGACTTGTTTGTTATTTCCTTTCAACAGTTCACTTGACAATGTTATATCCTATATGAGAAACAAGCGCGTAGGGTTGTGGCTGCTATTTCTGGAGACGTGATTGTTGTAGAGAGTTACGGCTGATGCTCCAACAGATGGCCCCACTACAGCTGAGCTAGTGAACAACTTCCCGCCAAACTTCAACTTCACTGACATCAGGGCGTCTGTCCCTGAGGGAAGTCCTGTGGGACTCTTCGTTGTGATCATTACGGTTAGCGCAAGCACGTGCGCGCGCGCGCGCACACACACACACACACACGAACCCGTATATTTTTTCATATACAAATATAGTGCACACACACACACACATATATATAGATATATAGTATATTTATGAACTAATAGTAAGTTTTGCCAGCACGTGCACTGACAAGATTAGAAAAGTAAAAGTTGTCGTTTCCTCTAAGAGTACATCGGACAGAGATAGTAATTGTTTATAACGGAGATGTAATTAAAGAGCAAAAAAGTACAAACGTCTTCAATACATTACTTCCCCTAAATGAATCTGTAATTCTGCTTATAAGAATAACTATTGTATGCTGGTATAAAATAAAAGTTTGTTGACAAGGTAACTGAAATGGAATGCTTCATCTCTGATAAATGTTTCTATAATTTTCCTGTGATTCTTTTAATTAAAGGCGTATGACAAGGATCTAGGAGATGGCGGAATGATCACCTACTCGTTTCAAACTGTTCAGAGCATGTGAGTGTGTACCATTTAAGAAAGCTCTGTAGTTTTCCCCGATTCTTCTATTTCTTTACTAAACTTAAATACATTTCCAATCACTCAGGCACTGCTTGGGAATCATCCATTCATTGGTTTACTTACTACTTACTTACTGCCCGTTATGCCTGTCGGCACCTAGGGCAGCGACAAAGGTCCTCCACTTTTGTCTGTCCTGGGCCAGCTTCCCCACAGTGCCCCAGCTGTGATTTAGGGTCTTCATTTCTGCCTCCACGGTTCGCCGCCAGGTGTTCTTGGGCCGGCCTCGCTTGCGCTTTCCCTCTGGGGTCCAGTGTAAGGCAGTTTTTGTGATGGAGTTGCCTCTGATGACATGGCCAATCCAGCGCCATCGTTTCTTCATCAGGATGGTATTCATTGGTTTATGACCTCATAATGATTACAAAATGGGATAAAGCTAACTGTTGACGAATACTCAGTAATAAAGACAAGTCTTATCAGGAATGTTAAAGTGTCTTATTCACCCTCCTGCCTAAATTCAAACTTCGTGTTCGATTTTCTGAAGGTTTCGTATCGATCCAGTCAGTGGGGTCGTGAGCGTGGCTTCGTACAAGACCGACTACGAGACGAAAGACACATACGTTTTGATCGTGCAAGCACAAGATGGCGGTGGACTAAGCAATATCAGGACACTGATAATATCTATTGAGGACGTCAACGATAACCCGCCTGTCTTCCGCCGAACTCAATACGACATGATCGTATTTGAAAACGGAACGTCTTTAAACAAACCTTTGCGTCTGGAGGTACCCATTGTGTGCGAGCTCTTTGTCATGTTTTTGGTGGTGGTATTCATATGGAGCTTAGAAAACTTTTGCTGCTCAGGTCGATGACTATTCTTTAATTTTATTGACTTTACTACTTAATTTTAGTAAAATAAATCAATCAAAAGTAACCTTGTTATATGCTAATTATTGAAAAATCAAAAGTTACCCCCACCCCCGAAAGAATTTCACAAATAGTTTGGTGACATATTTTTAAAAATTCGAATGTTAAAGGAAATTACTTTTCTTAATGCTCTAAAGAAAGGGCATCATGCAATGACAAATCTTCATGATATATACAGGCAACAGATAACGACAAACCGGGAACTGAGAATAGCAACATTACTTACAGTCTTTCGTCTACAACTCCTCCTGGACTTACTGGTCACTTCAACATCGACCCACTCACTGGTGACATCACAGTCATCCAGCCACTGGACTTCGACAACATATCGTTCAGTGTAGGACAAGTAGGGACCATCACTCTCACAGCAGTTGCCAGCGATCATGGACTTGGACCTCTGAGCTCAACTGTCGAGGTTTCTATCACTCTCTTGGTAAGAATCTCTCTTCTTATCATGTGCTCAATATCCTCAAAGCCTACCAGATTCTTTGGGTGCTGCTCTATGTCAACTAGAATAAATTCTTCAGGAGACGCCTTCAGATTTACAAAGAGCAAAAGGCGACTTCGTAGGCAGCCTGCCTGATGGGTCTCCAGTAGCCTCAGTTCGCTACCGTCAAGCGGCAAAAGTTGAAGTGGTTCGGTCATGTCGTCCGACATGATACCTTGCCGAAGACGCCCTCCAAGGTTGCGTTGATGGCGGTCAACACCGCGACAAATAGAGGAAAGGCTGGGGGACTCTCGTGAAGGAATGGACAGGCTGTTTACTGAGGAAATCTTCTCTGGGTTCCAGTCAGCTGCTACGGCCGGTAGCAAAAAAAAGTGTCTTTGCAAGTTTTGGGATAAACTGAACTGTCAACTAGTCATGAACCAATTTTTGTAATAAGGCGCATAAAAAATACAAATGGCAGCGATCAAATATATATAAATTACCCAATATGTTTCAAATTACTACTTTCAAGTGTCGGTATTGTCATCGCAATGCGCCATTTACAAACATAGAAATCTGAATTACGAAGCTTGAAATAAAAAGCTTTTTACCAGTAGTTATACAGTCATAAGAGAAAACCACTTTATCCATACTGTGGACGTTTGCTAGACTGCTGATAATTATTTAATAATAACTATTTTTATAATTTTGACGAGAATAGCAACAACAGTAGCAATTATATCTTTGTTTCCCGCGTAAATGTAAGAGTTTTGATGCTCACTTTTGATGCAGTTTGTGCTTAGCAGAAAGCTGACCACACTGCAAAGTACTTCCTTGGAGCAGAAAAACAAACTGTACAGGTGATTATACGAGATCCAAACAATAACACCAGAGAAAAAGCACTGTCACAAACGTAAGCAAATGACAAAAGTTGCTGTTAGTGACAGGAAAAGAAATGAAACTCGTGTAAGCGTTGCCTTTAACTAGTAGTAGCATTGTATATATAAGTACTGCTTCACTTTGTTCCAGGACATCAATGACAACACTCCACAGTTTGAGTATTCTGAATACAATGAGAGTGTCCCTGAAAACATTGCAGTAGGTATGGATATTTCTCCTAAAATCTTCTTAAAGATTCGAATGCCACAATTCATAAACATGTAACAAAAATTTTTTTCTGACAATAATAAATTTAATTACAACTGAAATCTTTGCAACTGTTTAGACACCTTTTCAGAGATCCAAACAATTGTGCTTCTCCAGGCTCCCAGGTGCGTGTGGTTCGTGCACATGATGCCGACGGTAGCGCCCCCAACAACCACGTGTACTACTTCCTGGAGACCGGCGACCGCGATCAGTTCGCGATTGATCACGTGACTGGAGCCATCACGGTTGTGGGAATGTTAGATCGCGAGAGTGTCTCCACCTACTCCATCAGAGTCATGGCCAGGGACCAGGCGGCTGACCCACTTCACAGCTACTGCACGGTCTACATCGATGTTTCCGACGTCAACGACGAGCCACCACGGTTCAGAGAGAACCACGTCACGATTAACGTCAACCCCAACTTCTTTGGTGCTGTTTACAACATGAGTGCAGGGGACTTAGACCAGAACAGCGATTTAAAATACTTCATTTTGTGGACTGACAGTTACGGGCTGTCTCAGGCGCTTGGAGTTATCCCTGGGGAAGACCTGAGAGTACGTAGAGAAATATTAAATATAAATAACTCTTCTTATTAATCAATCTATTGACGTCTTTTCTCCACTGGTTCTTTCTCGTCATGGATATATTCATTGTTTAATAAAACTTTTTGATTACAGGAGTCTGTAGAATTAACATAATTATCTTTAAGTGGTCTTTGTTAGATACAAACAAATATAAACATGTCAGCTATTTCGGTGCGATTTCCTGCATGTCTTTTTGGACCATTATAGCTGTTCATATCTTTCTTTGTCTCCTCCTTATGATCGTCTTCATCCTCATCATCACCATCACCAACTATCATTATCACCATCATTTTATGTATCTACGATTCACCTTCTAGGTTTTCATGTGTCATAATAACAAAATCCTATCCGCTTCAAAATTTACTAAGCTTTTTGTTTTATTGCCTACGTCCCTTTTAAAAAGGTCAGTCTAGAACTAACTTCCCCGAAGAATGTACCGACAGCTTAATTGTGCTTATTCTTTAGGAATGGCTTGACATTGATAGCGAGTACGGGACGGTATATACAAAAAGGCCTCTCGGCAGTACTCAGGTGATAAAGTTTCTCCTGACATTGCGAGTGCAAGATTTGAATGCCTCCGAACCAACTCTTCAACAAGATACAGGTATGATCACTTGTTTAAGAACAAAGTTTTCTGTGATAATTTTTAGCCGTCTATTTGTATTTTTTTCCGAAATTTAGGGGCAAGCCCACAAAATTCTGGGTTTCTAATATACACAGGTAACACAGCGAGGTGTTTTCATAAAGATTTGAAAGGGAATGTTGTTGAGAGACAATACTATATTTCATGACTCCAATTTCTTTATAACAAATTCCATGGTGTGTCTAATTTTGTAACTGTCACAATTTCAAACTGCACTTGATAAACGCGATGTCTCCTCCAAGCTTCTTCTACATTTACATAAACAAATACATAGACAGCCTCGTGGTTTATCACGGAAATCGAGAAAGAGAAACAGTTTCTGCTACTATCAGTGCTTTCAAATTTTGCTCTGGATTAGAGTTATTTCAGTAGGTGGTGATTGAAATAGCCGGCATTCTTGTCCAGCAATGTTAACGATCAACGTCAATGGCACCAGCAGCAGAAGTCGTCGCTCGGCGGAAGAGAGCGATGTCAGCGACACCTGGCACTTCTCCAGCCAAGGGAGGTCATTTGTTTGTGGCGTTCGTTGTTCTTCTTAGCTGAGTGTGAGAAAAGAGGTGGGGCGGAGATGTACAGAAATAGCAAATCAACACGAAAAAGTGGTAGTCCTATTAATTAAAAATTGCAATGTTCTGTGTTTCATTAATAACAGAAAATGAAGGATATGTTAAAACGGTCTATCAGTAGCCGTTGTACTTATGATCAAGTTTTAGGAATTCAGCCATAGTTACTGGGAAGCTCGTGTTTCTCATGTGGGACTTACTGTCACTTTGCTTTCAGAGATGATTGTATGTGTGTAATAAATGAAGCACGTGTCAAATTCTCCTTAAGTACTTAGATAGATTAGCGAGTATTTTGAAGATGTTTTAAATGATGTGTACAGGTAAGAACGAGTGGGAGGAGTTCGTAATATTCTCAGCTGGTCTGACTCACTACCAGGAGGTGAAAAACGCTCAGCGGATTGTATACGACATGATGTTTGTCAACGAGGGAAGTGGTTACAACAATATAACTGGCATCTTTACCTGCCCACGTGTGCGTGATATCAAAGTGTTCTCCCAGTTTCTGTCTTTCTCCATCTATATTTTCTGCTATTCCAATCTTCTCAAACGTCACGGCTTTTCACAATCTCTGTCCGTTGGTCTTTTTATCGAAAGAAATGTATATATATATATATATATGATTCAACTGTAAATAGCACGATATTTTATTAAAGACTATATTATAACATAAGGAATCTTTAATAAAAGCCATGCCACCTGTTTACTATATTGGCTATTAATTATAGTACTAATTAAATAACAACATAGCTACTTGTGTTGTTTTCAGTTTTATTTTGATATTTTCAGGAAGTTCACGCAGAGAAAATTTTAAAATAAAGCTGTGCTCAATGCTTAACGCTTATTAGAAACGCTATGTGGTCCTTTTTATTTTTATTGACCAGAGCGGCAGATACGTGTTTAAACTTCACGTGTGTGCTCCCCGCAACAGCAGCGTGTGGCTGTCTCTCTATCACAATATCACCACCGTACAGACGATGGAGGTGCACGCAGAAGAGTACACTAAGGCAGAGAGTAAGTTCTTTAACGTAGTCTGCTGTTTTTTGGTGCTCAAGTCACTTCTCATTCGTTCTTTTCTCATCTTAGATTTTAATCTTACTAAAAGTATACGTGTATAGTCAAAATATTGTGTACATTCCCAGTTTGATAAAGTCATCTGCAACGTCCTGGTTCCCTTTCTTAAGGTCTTCCCCAAGACTCTGTCCTTGGACCCATCCTGTTTAATCTGAACATTTACAGTCTCTGTTTTTCATCAGTCCCATGCTGATCTCACACAGCTGTACTGCCCCAAATGCTCCTGGGTCTCACTATAGAGGATTCTATACCTGATACAAAACAATGGATGGCAAAAGAAAGTTAATCTTACTAACTATAAACAGAAGCTCTTTTCTGCACAAAACGACAAAATTGACCTACGGCTATCTCCATCTACCCAGAACCATCAATGTTGGTGAGGTCAACGTTTCCTTTGCGTCGTCTGTTAGGAATCTTGGCTTTATCGTCGCTGCTGACATGACAATTTACATGACCACTGACAAACAAGTTGCAGCTGTTTGTTATCCTGCTTACCCTGTTTCCCCGAAAATAGGATAGTCTTACATTAATTTTTGCTCTCAAAGATGCGCTAGGTCTTATTTTCAGGGGGTCTACTATTATTTCCATGTACAGCAATCTATGGTACATTTACCAGTCCCTATATTTAATGTCCAAACCCAAAACTGGCACACAACAAGATATCAAATAATCAATCGTATGTTAAAATAGTTAAAAGTACACAGTGTTTATGAAATGTTAAATGATACTGTCTACAAATTATCAATGGGATAGGCACAAGTATAAATATTCTTCTCTTAAATTACTTGAACGTCGGCATCTTTTATTGAAATGTATCACTGCTGCTGCTGCATGTCATATTTGTGTGTGTGTGTGTGTGTGTGTGTGTGTGTGTGTGTGTGTGTGTGTGTGTGTGTGTGTGTGTAGCTGTGATTGTGGTGCTGCAGCTGATGCAGGGTGACGAAGTGTACCTGGCCTTCACCCCTGGTCACAGCAGCCGGCTGTTCGGTGCTCCAGACGCCATCTTGAACACGTTCAGCGGTTCACTCCTGTCACCAGCCTCCAAGTAGTCTTCTACTGCGGCTTGACCAGACAAAGCTGTTAATGCGTATAGTGTGGTCATTTTTTGAGTTCATAATAAAAGTTCAATCTTAATACAAGTTTTTGTCGAAGACCTGTTTGACTGATCAGAGCAGCCCAGTGGGAGGAGAGAAACACGTTAAAAGCATAAATAAGAGAAGAAAACAACAAGAATAAACACTGATAGATAGATAGATAGATAGATAGATAGATAGATAGATAGATAGATAGATAGATAGATAGATAGATAGATAGATAGATAGATAGATAGATAGATAAGTGGTATTTGAAAGCGTTCAATGTTAACCTGTTTTACATTCACTTTACACTTTTCCTAGTCCACCCAGCTGTGGGGTGGGGGTACCCGACTACTACCTAGAGGATTGGGAAAGGTGAGGCAGTGAGAGAAAGATTTCATTGCCCTCGCAAAAGTTAACAAGTTCTGTGTCTCCTGTACTGATGGACATTTTAGTACCGAATTTATGAATATCATCAAATGACTCCCAGATGAAGGCGTGGTGTTAAATGGGAGACAACCAGATGGTATGAAGCAGCTTATTGATATGGGTTGTCTACCTTTGCCCAGTAGCCCGCTGAATGTTTTCTTTGGCTGGTGTGGCCTTTAAATCAAAATAAGGAGAGTACATGAAATTGTGCTAAAAGAGGACACAGTGCTAGCACTTCAACCAAACTCGTCAAACACTAAACAGAAACCTGTACATAAAAATACGGAAAGAGGAGGCTAATTGTTAACTTAAATTTCATCTCTCATCTTCAGACTACTGTACTGTATTATCATTAAAATAATGTCAACATATTCCTCTCCCTATTACCTTTTAAACAGTTGGCAATGCAATAAACTTAAAAGTTAAAATGCGAGAAAAGGAAGGAATGTTTCTATATTTTTTGAAGTTTATTTGTCTCTGGAGAGATTTATCTGTTTCTTTTTGTTAATTGAATCGTGACAATAAATAATGATAGAAAAATCTTGAAAATTGGGTCACTGAATTCATCTGAGAGGAACGTGTTGTTTATGTGTTTATGTTTCCGCAGGGCGCTTGCCTCAGGGACTAATACAGCCTTGAACTTTGGCCAAAGTAGGTTCAAAACAAGGGCTAGTCACAAAAGCGTCAAGGGTTTTCGAGATCAATGTGGTGTTTTTCTCGTCAACAAGTAAACGGGGGACTCGATCCTCTGCTGCTAGCATTACATCATTTTACACGTGAACTGCACCTTTTTCTCGATCAGACTCTGATCACCAAAAATCCACCATCAGGAGAAACAAAATAAATAATCTACTCTAAGAATGAAGGTTATTTATCAACTAGGTACACACGGGCCTAAAATATGTGAACATATCAGGTTCTGTGACTAGATACAGGATCTCGAAAGTAAGACAACTTCCGCGTTTTCTGAAAGCAGACACCAGGGTGGACGAACAATGATTCACACAGGCATATGACAACACACGAGTGCAAACAAGCGTAGAGGAAACGAAAAGACCCCTAACCTCGGTTTAAGCCCTTCCGCGTCTCGACAAATATTATCACGAGCCTCTCATCCAGCCGCATCCTCGAACTTTCTCAGAGGATGTGTGCAAGTGCAGGAAGGATGAAGCCGCTTCAGCTGGCCATCGTCTTCTGCTTGATAGCGATTTCATCTTCAGGTAAAGCCTGTTGAACACAGATCTCCGTTGTGTGGGTTACCTATGTGCACCTAGATTTGTTCGTTCACCTGGATGTGTAGAGTCGATTGTGAAACCAGGTTCAAAGACAGTACTAATGACTCACGTATTCATTATTGAATTATATTGTTTTGTCACTTTATCCTTCATTACGAAAATGTATATGGTTTCTTAAAGATAACTTTTTGCAACAATGGTGCTGTACAAGTATTTACATATATAGTCACTTACTGTTCTCCACTGTAGCCAGCAGATACCTCACTAGCCCAGGTAATAAAGGTGCATGTCGTCTGTCCTGATTAACCCTGAAGTAAAACCAGTTATAAACAATATCCTACAACGAGATGATGATGATGATGATGATGATGATGATGATGATGATGATGATGATGATGATGATCCAGAATGTCCCAGGCGAGTGTGTTACTATACGAACTGGTCGCAGTACCGGCCAGACCGGGGAAAGTTTTTCCCGGAGAACATCGACGTCAGCCTTTGCTCTCACCTCATCTTCGCCTTCGCCAAGCTTCAGGGCAACAACATGGCGCCCTACGAGTGGGACGACATCAGCACTCCAGGGTTTAAGGGCTTGTGAGTGTCGCTTTCTGTACCTCCGGCTTGTTGTTGCCAGTAGGCATCAGAGAAAGAACGGTAGGGAAAAAAAGCAAGACAAAGTTTCAGGTATATGAGAAATTTCGACGAAAGCGGAGACATTGGAGATGAAATATAATACAAGACTGTGATCGTTACAAATACAAGCAAAATAATAATTTTATTTTATGATATGGTGAACCTGCTGTTCCTCATTTTTGTGAACAGGTACGAGCGCTTCAATGACCTCAAAATCCTAAACCCAGAACTTGTCACTCTTCTGTCAGTGGGCGGGTGGACCTTGTCGTCTGCTCCTTTCAGCGCCATGGTGGCCACAGCTGCCGGGAGACAGGAGTTCGCCAACTCCAGTGTGCAGTACCTGCGAAAATACGGCTTCGATGGCCTTGATCTTGACTGGGAATATCCTGGATCACGTGGCAGTCCCCCCGAGGACAAGCAGCGCTACACATTGCTGCTTCAGGTAAAATATTTTGTTTGCGATTTCTTCTTTTTTCGCTTGTTTCTTTCCTCTTTCTTTCGGTATTTCTAATTGACTGGTCATTTACCCTCTTTGTGAGTGAGTATATGCATGCAGACATGCATGTGAGTGAGTGTGTGTGTGTGTGTGTGTGTGTGTGTGTGTTGGTCCGTACTGTATTCACGCCGTTTTACTACTCAATGTGCCTTGGTTAGTCAGTCTGTCTGTCTCAATCGCTCCTACTGATTAGACGCCGCTGAAAACCAAAGTTTTCTCAATTAAAATGTGGCCTTGAGCAGCACCAAAGGTTTGTAGTGATTGCACTGTTTGGCAGGAAGTGATGTCCGCCTTTGAGCGAGAGGGGCAGGCAACAGGGCGACCACGTCTTCTGCTGACCGCTGCTGTTGCAGCCGGCAAGGACAACATTGACGCTGGATATGAGATACCCTCCATTTCTAGGTATCTTCAACTAGAGAAAAGAAAGAAAGAAAGAAAGAAAGAAAGAAAGAAAGAAATTACCATCAAAAATCAAGGATTGAGATTTGTGTGGCGGAATGCTTTTGAGTGTACTAATTTTTTTTTTTTAGAAAAGATACGCAGAAAGCTTGAAGCAGAGAGCTGTATAAATTTATTTTTGAATAGATGAATGGGTGGATAGCATAATCGAATGTTTTTCTGTAAATGTTGTTGCTTCACCAAAGGACGCTGGACTTTCTGAATCTGATGTCCTTCGATTATCACGGCTCCTGGGAATCTTTCACCGGCGAGAACAGCCCACTGTACCCCTTGAGCGACGAGATAGGAACACAACGATTTCTCAACGTGGTAAGCGACATAAGTTGCTGTCATGGCAATGCACTGGCAAGGCCACTCTCGAGCACCAACTCCGCCTACTAAACATATTTTGTAAGTAAGAGAGACATAACAGTTGGCATCACTTATCAAGGGGACACGGATTTCTCAAGCAGTCCATTAACCCTCTAGGTTTAGCACAAGAAGACAGTCAAAGAAATGATGATCTAGCAATGTTACTTTTGTACTTTATACATTCCTTGCTGATTCTTTATTCTTTCTATTATTGTTTTTAATGTTTGACCGTACTCAGTTCTTTCGCGTATATTACTTTGTCTTGATGATTACAAAAATGTAAACAAAACGAAGAAAATCAAGGAAAGTAAAACTTTTAGAGTAAGTTCTGATTATTCGAAAAAAAAAATTTCAATTAGAGGGGTGAAAGGACAATCCCTTTCATTATTACTGGAAATGAATCTTCATTTGTTTGGCGTTACGGCAGTTTTACTACAGCCAGTTGCTGTTGTTAATTACTCCTCTTGCTAATTAACCGCATTAATGAGATAATGTGTTCGATCCGTTTGAGTGGGGATGGATGCATGATTTTGATATGGTACAGCGTGTTCCAGAACTGGTCAGTCAGCTATTGGCTGGACAAGGGAACATCACCGGGAAAGCTTGTCGTTGGTTTACCATCTTATGGTCGGAGTTTTACGCTGGCCAGTGAAAAGGACAATGGGATTGGTGCCCCTACCAATGGACCAGGTCAGCCAGGCCCCTACAGTCGGGAGAGTGGAATTCTCACTTACTATGAGGTAGACCAGTCCATCCTGTCTTTATTGTACGCCTTCAGAAAACTGTCGTTTGAAACTATTTTGTGGTTGATACAAATTTAATGAGACGAGTGAACGTATGTATGGTTCAGCCAGCAACGGTGTGTACAACAGGGTGGTCGTTGACGTGGAGGGTAGGACTCTGCTTTAGAGTTTATACTATCACAGTCTGAAGATTGGGGGTTCACACTACAAACATTTTAACTGCTTTATAACTATACTACATATTTAATAATCACAACTTGGTAACTAACAACTGTGGAGATGTGTCTTGAGTCCTGGGCCAGCCGTGATTGAATGAGGGAAACGCGGTCAAAATAATTTGCAGCATAAGATCTTAGTATCAGCCACAGTGAGGCCACTCTAAGGTGCACAATAAGATTTTAGTGCAAAAATGTTAGTATCAGCCTCAGTAAAATGAAAGCAACGGAATAGCATGACAGTGGACAGGACAAGTTTGTCTTTTCAACTCTGCTGAAAGAATCTGTGCACAGAACACTGCCTCTACGATCGAGGTGGCTGAAGAGGGGAAACCGACGAAAATGTGTTGGCATTCACTTGGAGGTTTTGTTTAGGAAACTTAAAACTCGCAACCTGATTCCTGATGTTTCATTTCTGGTGTACATGGCAACTTAGACACGGTACTGTTTACTAAAAACATAAAGTGGAGTATTAAAAAGTTATAAGTGTTAAAGTTTGTACTCCAGCGTGTGTAATACCTCCCTGTTATTACATCATCATTTCGTTCTGCTTAGTTTCACTTGGCTAAACTGATTATTGAAGTCAGCAGCACAACCATTAAATTATTTTACAGAAAAAAACTACATCTGAATAACAGCACAATTGTTTTTGCTCAGTTTCTAAAATAATAGATTAGGAGGCTTTTCTCCTCCCACGTTCATGTCGAAACTGGAATATCATTTCTTTCCATCAGATCTGCTCACAGATACCCACTGCTGACAAGTTTGTCAACGACACAGAGCAGAAAGTGCCCTACCTCGTCAAGGACGACCAGTGGATCGGCTTTGATGATCAAGACAGCCTCAGAATCAAGGTAATAAAATGTACTGATGTCTACCTGTAGTGATGCGACTTCATCAAGTTATATAACTGTGATATAAAAAGGTAGTTGGTGGATTAAAAAAAAAAACAAGAACACATTGGGAGACGCGAAGACCGTGATATATATGGCTAAAAATAAACTGAAACAGATTTATACTGTATATAACTGCAAAATTTGCACGCTCTACCACACACACTGTTACGTCCACTTTATTCACTCGCACGTGCATATGTGTGTGTATGTCCGTGTGTCCGTGTGTGTGTGTGTGTGTGTGTGTGTGTGTGTGTGTGTGTGTGATTCAGGTGCAGTACACCAAGAACCTTCAGCTGGGCGGTGTCATGGTGTGGACCCTGGATAATGACGACTTCTCTGGTTCCTTCTGTGGCTCCGGACCCTATCCGCTCGTGCAGACAGTCCACAAGGAGTGCATCGCGCCTTGAAAATGAATGAAAAATACATGGACTATATTTCACATATTGTTCAAATGCTCACTACGCCAGAATTCCAAAAAGTAATGCATTTCACGAAAGTTTCATTTTTATTCTGAACGGCGGCATCAAATTATGGATGAAGGATTCAAAGACATTGGACCCCACAATGAACATCACCGTCTAAAGAGAAAAACTGCATGGGAAGGTGAAAGTGGTAGAGATTAATATATTCCAAATTAAATAAAAATTAAATTTTAAACTGTTTTTCTGCATCAGAATGCGTTCTTCTTCTGAAAAGAAATTGAAAGAGGGTTACAAGAGTCTTTCTGCGGTTGTTGACACTCACACCATGTATAGTGATACTCCTTAAAGTAAGATGGCACCGGCGACAAATATTGATTAAAGTAGTTTTTTGTCAGCTGGTTAATTTTCGTAAAATTATGAACTAAACAGTTTTACATAAAAAAATTAAAATTAGTCCAGACAATATTTTACATAAATGCTTGAAATAGGCCATAAACGAACGGCGCCATATATAATGTTACATGTGTCTAGAAAGGAAGGTCGGAAGCAGTTCGTGTGCTGAGAGTTATTAACTGTCATTTTGTTTTGTTGTTTTACCTTGTAGTGTAAACATGAACAGTGTCACCTGTAAGTGGATACATCGAATTTTTCGTGAGGACGAGTAATTTGTCAAATGTGCTGAGATTAAATCCGCTATTGGTCTGTGGGGTGTTTCTAAGTACAAATTTTAGTCTCTTTTTCGCTGTGAGTGATACATCTACGAGTTTCTAGTAAGCACATTAGTGCGCCTGCGTTCACACATCCACGCACACCCACCCACCGAGCCACAGAGAGAGAGACAGACAGAGCAGGCAAATTCACAGAGAGAAAGAAAAAAAAGGGAGGTAGGGCTTTGACCACAGTTCTGGGGCTTAGACACCTCTACCAATAAGAATCAAACAGTTTAAACTCGATTTATTAATACGTTTGTAAATAATTTGTTTTTCTGACCTGGTTATTTTGTGGACTTAGAAAACAGGAGTGGTTAAACAGCAGGATATATTTCGCTGAAAGCATAATGCCATCTATCTCGTGTAACAACACCTGTGAACACAGCCTGAGGTCTCTATAACCACCCACCATTATTATTATCTATAACAAAGGCTTTGCCAAAGTACATATCTGTTGTCACAAAATAGAGTAAAAACCTCCGGCTGTGTTTTGAGTAAAGATAGGGGAATAATGGCTGGTGGTTGATTTGTTAAGAGCTTACATTTAGTGGAGATTTTTTTGCGCTGTGGGAAGACGACTGGTCCTGTGAATGCGAGTTTCATCTAGTGTAGTGCGAGATACAAGCAATACAGACTTTTACTATCTTTTCTACAAGGGTTTCTCACCACTGCACTACAAGCACCTACGTTTAAAGGTTTTTAGGTCTGATTTTTTTTCTAACAAATGATAAGATCGCAGTAAAAGATTCTGTGTTCCCAGTATCTGATTGTCCCTCTCCATCTTTGGGATGTGGGCCTACATAGACGACCATGAACATCATCAACACCCAGCCATTGTGAATGTTGAAACCAATGCTCGGTAGACATTTACGGCCTCATGGACGTTGATCGGGCTATGTCTGTAAAACAGTATCGTGTAGTTTGAGTAGAGCTCAGACAAGCCATTTGAAAAAAAAGCCACACTCTGAAGGTCAACTACTCGACTGCCTAGCCCGTTAGTCGGCGACATGCACGAGTTTGTTGATAAATATCGTTATTCGTGATTATTTTTAATGTGACTGCGCGTCTTTGCGCATGACACGAAAGGTAAAGACCATGACAAACTAACATATTATTTGTATGCTTGTGCCATCTGTGAAAATTGTCGCCTCTTACGTCTACAGCAACGGGCGGATAATACTGCAATCATTGTGTGAGTTCTTGTAAATTATCTCCCTTTCCCATCAGCACAACAACACGTGGCTTAACCGTTGTGTGTGTGTGTGTGTGATAAAGAATACTCAATGTCAGGTCTTACTTCTCAACTCTGTTAATGAAAAAGTTTCTTGTTCTTGTAGATGCAAACAGTATTAGCTCAACCTCTTAGTGTTATAGGGAGGGCAAAATAGTGCGTGTAGGCTATCCATGTCATGTGTGCACGTGAGTGTGCGTGTGTGTGTGTTCCCTGTAATGCGTGAGCGTGTGTGTTCCTATTTTATGCGAGTGTGTGTGTGTGTGTGCGCGCGCGCTTGTGTGTGTGTTTCTGTTGTGTTTGTGGCTGGTGGAGGTGGCTGACAGGTGTGTGTAAGAGAGGCGATCCAGGAGTGACAGGTGACTCGCTGTCTACAGGTGCTCTGTCATTAATTTAAAACGTTGAGTGCTGACACGTTGAATGTGACTTGAGCAGGAGTGTCCTGCATTGTTTAAAGTGAACAACAAGTAGAAGTGTTCTTTGTTCAGTTCTTAATACTCTGGGTTTTTTTTCTTTCTTTCTCCTTCCCTTGTGTGTGTGTGTGTGTGTGGTGCTTTCTTTCTTTCTTATGTGTATGTGGTGCAATTTTTGCTTTTTGAATGCGTGTGTGTGTGTGTGTGTGTGTGTGTGTGTGTGCGGGCGTGGGGGTGTCTATGTGCCTGCTGAACTTTGTTTCTTTTTGATCCTGTGTTTGTGGGTGAGAGTGTGTATGGTGTGCTAATGTGGGAGATAAACTTATTTTTTGTTAATCCTCTATGTGTGTGCTTGTATACGTGTGGTGTATGTATGTGAGGTGTGCATGAGTGAGTTTGCATGTGTATGATTTGTGAGTACCGTTCATTATATTTGGAGAGTTTGGGTGAATACGAATATTAATCTTCAGCTCTAACTCTGAATGTGTCTCGAAAACGGGTTCTCACATGATTTCTGAGGGACTCTGACTTCAGTCACTGTGTCCTGCAAAAGTACTTGAACGAGTGTTCGCTGAATGCGAACTTTAGAATAAACTTTACCAGTATTTTCGCTTTCAGTGACATTTAGTCAGGGCTGCTAACACTGACATTATTTTTAGGTGACATTTCTTATCAAACACGGATGTTTGTGACGCCCTGACACAACAAGTAATGTTTATTTTGACCTGTTTTAGTGCAACATGATCCATTAAGGCTGCTTCACACGATGCAACAAAAAACTCGTCAAGTAACAACAATCAAGCCGCCATTTTGCACAAAGCATTTCCTGGGTTTGTTTCCTTCTTGTTCGCCAGTTATTTTTTCACTTGACAAATAGGGAAAGATAATATATATTATCTCTAACAGATGGCTATGAAGACAAGATAAGGAAAGAAAGAAGAGAACATCGTAGAAAACATGAATTTTCTTTTTCTTACGATGACAGCCGCCACTACGCCAAGGTGCTTGACATAATTATAATAAACCTTCTGAGTTTACCGTTTATGACTTAGCAACGAGAGCAGGAAATGCTTCTGTAACAATAACTAGGAAAAAATGACAGGCTTTGATAAATGACATGATATCGCAATGTGCGTCATGGGGATATCACTTTTCTCTTCACAATCAATACATTGGACAAAAACCTTGTAACAGCTGCAGGTCATCAAACTATGGAAACTCTCAAAAGAGAAACTGTTCCGTCCTTTGAAATGAAGATATTTGTGTTAACATGTTTAAAAACACTAAATAGTTGAATCGGTGATTTCAGAACCTCATCTGTTTATACACACGTGTCATAGAGTGAGTGAAGGCGGGCAGGTGATGATGACAGACAGGTGAGAACGAGACTTGCGCGAGGCAGGAGGGCGGCGCTCACGTGTTTCATTGCGTGTGAGAGACAGGAAGACCGGCCCTGAATACATCACCTCACTTTGCTTGAGTACCACTCATCTCAATACAGGACTTTAAAAGAACACGTGTTCATGCAATTTTAATGTCGTATTTGGGGTGCGGGGAGGGCTTCTCATCAACATTTAAATCCTGTGATTTTTATGGCTAAACTGGGTATAATGTTTAAAAAGTCTCGCGGATCTCATAGGGATTGGCTTCGGTGATCTTGTCTTAGATAGTAAGTAAAAATTAAAGATCTGAGTGGGCCAGAAAAAAAATTAAAATCCGGGTGAATGCAATTCGATGAGTTGTTTTATATGTGTAGGAAAAGTCAAGGAAAGGAAATTGTGTTCTAGGATGGTCAGACTAACGGTTTAATAGAGAAAAGTGACGTGTGAGGGAGAAAATAATTCTTCGGGTGACAGGGAGGAGTTTTGATGTAAGAGAGGGTTTACAGGGAGTGAGCTGTAACAGATGGCTTCTGTTTGTACACACACTTCCATCTAATTCACTTACAATGGCTTGTCACTCGGCCTCATGTGGACCTTTGCTGTATTTTTGTGGCTTATGTGTCTTGTGTCAGTGCCGTGCTTGCATGGAAGGAACGAATGGGATCAGATATGAGATAATTTCAATTAGTGGGTGTGACGGACTTGTATTACTAAAATTTATATGCACATCAAGTTTTACAGACTCACAGGCATGCATACACACACGCGCGATCGAGCCAGCGTACACACTCAATTACACACAGCACATCCACAAACACGACATGCATGTAAAACGCACATACATGTACACACAACACACACACATATATATATATAGTCTAAACGTGCTTCCCCTTATCTTGTCGACCACACCTCTCGTCCCACTTCATGGCAACACAGATTTACCCCCAAAGTGATCCAGTTAGTTGCTAATTATAGATCATATGCTCTCTTTATGTTATGTCGCCACCTTTGGCCAACATGTGTATTTGACTAGTGGTGGTGAGATAATGAGCAGTGGCTGTGTGTGTGTGTGTGTGTGTGTGTGTGTGTGTGTGTGTGTGTGTGTGTGTGTGTGTGTGTGTGTGTGTGTGTGTGTGTTGTCTGACGTCCTCCAGAAAGAAAAACATGTTAGAAAGATACATGCGTTTGCAAACTTTACAAATAAACTCCTTCCCATACCTTTTCCTGTTGTTGTTGTTGTTTGCTACTGTTGTTGTGTTCAAACTTCAAGGTTTCCAGTGCTGTAAATGTGCGAGGTGTTAAATTCTCCCGACACCGCCAGGGATGGGCGTCAGTAATGGATACTCGCACGACGACACAGGACACACTGAGCTTCCTGCTAACAAACCTTCAAAGGGCTGGGGATAACCAATACGAAGCTAATGCTTTTGAAAAAAATAGAGTGGGTGGTGCCCTCTGCACAGGTATATTAAGCCCCCCATCCTCAGGACGAAAACAGCCAAAACAGCTCAGCTGCACAGGTGAAGCTCGTGAAGAAGTGTGTGTGTGTGCAGTCGACATGAAACTTGTTCACCTGACTGCATTTCTTGTGTGCGTATATCTCGCCAGAGGTAATTAATGAGTTTCTTGTCGGTGAGCATGAATGAAGAAAGTCCATATGTACGTGTGTGGATGAAAGTTGACTTGGGTAGTGAATGTTGAGGAGCTACCTGGGCTTAGCGTTTCTATTAACCGTTTCTCCCCACCTGTATTTAGCCTTGCTTCATTATTTCATTCATAAACATATTCTAATGTTTCAAATTTTTACTCTCTCTGTCATGTTCTGCTATGAAGTGTCTTTTGTTCAGTCTCCGTGAGCAAGTGAGTTAATCTGTTTTCTTGTAACTTCACTCAGCATGTGAGAGGCGAGTATGTTACTACACCAACTGGTCGCAGTACCGGCCGGACCAGGGAAGGTTCCTACCCGAGAACATCGACGTCAACCTTTGCTCTCACCTCATCTTCGCCTTCGCCAAGCTGCAGGGCAACCACCTGGCGCCCTCTGAGTGGAATGATCTCGACTCACGCTGGAGCAGCGGGCTGTGAGTGTTTATCTCCATTTAGTGATAACAAATTCTTGTAATGTTACCTTGATGATGTCAGAGGGCTGTATGACACAGAGGGCGGAGGTAAGTGTTAGTAAGAGGCTGGAGGTAGTGGCGACTGAGAGGCAAGCTGGAGGTAAGTGGTTCAGTGTGCGAGTAATGCTTAGTTAAAGAATGGAGTTAATGGTTATTAGTAGCAGACACTAGGCAACTGTGATACAGACGGGAGGAAGGTACTGTGAGTGGTTTAACGTGAAGATAAGGGTTAGTAAATAAGAGAGACTAGGGGTAAGGACTGCGAGTGACAGACTGGTTGCTAGAACTGGGAGTGACATGTGTGACAGACGGGGGGTAAAGTTTATGAGTGGAAGTAAAGACTACAAAGTGAAAAAGACTTTCAACAGGAGCTAGAGAGTTGTTCTTTTACCGAGTTTTACTGTGCTCCATCTTTCTTAGAATGAACTTCAGGTTGTCAAGTCTGGAGCTGAGAGCTTGTAAGTGCCAGCGCCAGGCATAAACTCTTTTACCTTATCAATCAGACTTTTTAACAACAAGCACTATGAACAGAGAGAGAGAAGGAGAAAAAGACAGAATACTTGCAGGTGCCAACCGGACTTTTTAAAAGACGATCTGTCAAAGGAAACAAGATCGGGATGGAAGGGGGTGGAGTTAGTTTATATTTTGAATAACACACAGCTCTCTCTCTCTCTCTCAATGTTAGCGAAAGAGTGCGTCTGTGTGTGTGTGTGTGTGTGTGTGTGTGTGTGTGTGTGTGTGTACGCATGTTATCCAGGTAAAAGTATGATGCAGCATTTAACTAAGATGTTTGTATTCGTTGCAAAAGAGAGATAGAGAGACCTGAGAAATGTTTACTGAAATCTCACAAAATTGTAGCGTTTGGAAAGGCAAGTCCCAGGATGGAGGAATGTCATACCACAAGAACATTTACTGGATCCTGTTTACACTCCGTAAACAACATGATAAACAAACCTATTTCCAAGTGCATGCCTAGTGGAAAAAAAGAAAATTTCATGTCCAACATTTGTCCACTCCTCTGGTTGTCCAGGTACCGCCGTGTCAACGAACTGAAGCTGAAGAACGCGAACCTGACCACATTGCTGGCTGTGGGCGGGTGGACCTTGTCGTCTGCTCCTTTCAGCGCCATGGTGGCCACAGCCGCTGGGAGACAAGAGTTCGCCAACTCCAGCGTTGACTATCTGCGACTATACGGCTTCGACGGCCTTGCCCTTGACTGGCAGTACCCGGCATCCCGAGGAAGTCCACCTGAAGACAAGGGACGGTTTGTCTTGCTTTTAGAGGTGCGGAGTAACCTGTCTGTTTGTTAAAGTATTTTTCATGCCTACATACATACATACATACATACATACATACATACATACATACATACATATCTGTTTACACTCATACACATATTTTTCTTACCACTTTAAACAATCTAACTCGAAAATACTGTGACATGGAGCTCGGCTGATTACAGATCAAATACATCGTCAGACAAATGTTTATACTTGTTGGCAGGAAGTGATGTCCGCCTTTGAGCGAGAGGGGCAGGCAACAGGGCGACCACGTCTTCTGCTGACCGCTGCTGTTGCAGCCGGTAAGGAGATCATCGATGCTGCTTACGACATACCAGCTATTTTCAGGTATTTCACAAAAGTCACAACCCTGGTTATCTGCTGCCCGTGTGCTACAGTTGTGCCCTATTCCATTACTTCTCCCTCGAGAACCTGTCTCATTTTTATTCTGATGCCGTTTGTCTTGTCTTTTCCTTTAAGCATCTTTATGTTGCGTTTGCTTTTTTTCTGAAAGAAATGTAGACTTTGTGAACCTTATGACCTTTGACTACCACGGACCTTGGGAGGGTGTGACAGGAGAGAACAGTCCATTGTATTCCTTGCCGGGAGAGACTGAAAGTCAGCTGTTTCTCAGCGTGGTAAGTGGCGCTCCCACATACAAATAACCTTATGAAGCGAAAAAAAAAACCCAACCAAATAGGAAAACCCAGCACATTTCATTAAATGTATAATTCATGTGAGCTATTCGTAACATCCAAATTATTAACAGTTTATGCTTGAGAGAAACAGCTGTATAAGAAAACAGGAAAGAGGGAAATAGCGAAGGACTAATAAACACTTAAATCCGGAGGATCTGAACAGGTAGATAAATATACGAACGAAAACAGACAGCGCTGCCAATCACTTCCTGCCAGGAGTAGTGAAGCTCACCTAGGAAGCTCCTTCAGATACACATTTGCATCCCTTTTATCTTTTTATACATTGGCGCAAGTTCAAGAGAAACAAATCCCGATGCCCGCAGCTTGTCGAAAGATATCAGCGAAACGAATCAAACGCTGGGAAGTCACTGTGACCCAGACAATGTTTCGTGCTAAAGTAGATATATATTTTCCAGATGTCATTTTTTTATTTTTATATAGCTTCCAAGCCGTTGTTTATTAAGCATTTTATAGTTCATATATCCCATATCTTAGTTTATATTGATTTTACTTCTTTTTATATCTGTGTGTGTGTGTGTGTGTGTGTGTGTGTGTGTGTGTGTGTTTGTGTGTTTTAAAATGCAGAACTGGTCAGTGAGCTACTGGCTAGACAAAGGGGCATCACCAGACAAGCTTGTTATTGCGGTTCCTGCCTATGGCCGAAGTTTCACTCTGAACAACACGCAAAATACAAGCATCGGGGCCCCAGTCAGCTCGTCTGGATTGGCAGGACCATTTACCAGAGAGCCAGGAATTCTCGCTTACTACGAGGTCAGTCTTACACTTCCGGCACCGTAGTTCTCAAGCGAGAGTAAGTTGTTGCCCCAGGGCTAAATGGTGACCTCAAGGAGAAGCTTCTTGTTTTCATAGTTGGACTGTGATCCTTACACTCCGTGGATATTACTTTGTTTCTTTACCCCAGGGCATCTTTGCCATCTATCTCTCTGGGGGTAAAAGAACATCTGCGGGTTCTGGATCCTGCTTTTTAACTCCGGAAACGAGACATTTATTCTTGTTATATCCATGTTACTCCAATGGCAACGACTTACCCTCGATTTATTACGACGGCCGCTAGCTTCTTCCGTTATTGGTGTAAACAAAGACTTCAAGACCTCGTAACCTTCCAAATTCGCATTATTTTATTTAACTATAAATCTTATGCCCTTTACCTACCCTAAAGTCCTTCTAGAGTCTTATCATTATAGCTAACCTTCTTGATCCTATTTGTCATGTCATCACTTTTGCATCCTAGTTCCATAAGTCGTCCAACAGGTCATTAAAAAGCAATTTGTCTAGCTTATAGTTTTACATTTTCTAGCCCTTAATTAAGCATAATTTAAGAAAAGGTTTACATATTTAAACTAATTATAATAGACGTTGTAATATATATTGTGGTTTTAAAGTTTCGCTACCTAGGGACACTCTGTAGACGTGTCTCGTACTTAGATGCGGACTCACCACATGGCTCGTGTGACATGAAGAAAGTCACATTGAACTACCCGCAATAACAGGAAAAATCAGAAAATGCGTTGATATTTTACCGATTGTCTGTATTGCCTTCCACACGTAAATGCCACCAAAATGTGACACGAGTTATCTACAGAAGGAATCTCGTATGTGTTAGAGCGGTATCTCTCCCTATATCTATATAATTATAAATATATATAGAATCACCCTACCGACCTATATACATACTGGACTTTTGCTTCCAGATTTGTTCTCAAGTGCTGACTGCTGATATACTTGTCAACACAACCCTGCAGCAGGTTCCCTATCTTGTCAAGAACGACCAGTGGATTGGTTTTGACGATCAGAACAGCATTCGAACCAAGGTGAGGTTTATTTCCATGCTTAAAACGTGAATACACAAGCCAGCGCAACAAAACAAAAATACAAAAGAAATTGACTATTAAACAGATCAAAATAAAATGTGAGAAATTACAGAGAAATCCTTTAAAAAATGTTTTATCCCCCGGATGATGTTAACTTTCTCCTTTCCTGCCTTCTTAGATAAATAATGTATGCACATACGGGTGGGAAGAGTAAGTTTTCTGGTAACTGGCCTGAGCAAATTTCAGTCTGGTGATCTCCTGTTCCCAAAGGCATTGACCACACAATGTGGCATCCTGTATACACACACTACAAGGAATAGTGCCAGGATAATGTTCTTGTGCCTGACAAACATGTACACATATATTTCATCGTTTAGTGCCCTGGTGAACCACTCTAAAGAGCACTGGGCTTGTAGCTGTCTTTTGGCGAAGGAGAGAAAAAAAGCATTACTTTCTTGCTGGTCACCACACGCCTCGCTAACAGATGGACAGCGCATACACTGAGAGAGAGAGAGAGAGAGAGAGATGGAGAAAGACATAAAGAATAACCTCAATACAGATTGCTAACAGGTACAGTAAACACACAAGACATTGCCTCGATTGCATACTGCAGTCTACTGGGTCTCTGTCCCCTCAGGTGCAGTACATCAGGAGCAGGAATCTGGGTGGCATCATGTTCTGGACACTGGACCAGGATGACTTTTCTGGATCCTTCTGCGGCAAAGGACGCTACCCTCTCCTACGCACAGTTGACGAGGAATGTCGGGCCATGTGACGATGTTGTCTCCCATTTAACCGCGAAACGGTGCATTAATTATGCAAATGTATGTAAATGTATGCATACACTACACATATTAAACGGGTGCCAGCCACCGTCGGCCGTTTCCTGTACAAAGTAGTGAGACACATCGAAATCGTCTTCAAACACAGACTTGTCTCTGTTTTCATATTTATCAATAGCCAAATGTTTAAGAGAAACACATCATGATGCCTACACACAGACAAACGCATACACAAACACAAATGCAAGCACAACAATTTGAATCTGTTTCGTTTTTATTGCTGTAGCGAACAAGCAAGCGTTTGTCCCTTCACAAAACTCAGAGCACACAACATATCCCGTACATCCTGCATCATCTTACAGTCACCGAAACTCCAAGAATGACAGTCAAAATAAAGTGGACAATTGAAATTGCATTACTATACACCTGGTATATGTTCTTCTTCTTCACGTCTTTATGTACGATGTCACAATCAATGGATATTTCCAATTTACGGAAAGGAGACAAAAAGTAACCGAGTGAAATGGAAAAGGTAGAAGAACAAGATGGAGGAAAAGTTTGGTTTAAAACTGATTTATGCGGCTGTTTGAAATTCACAAATAAATGACCACTCGATCATCTGTAGGAGAGCAAGTGGAACATGAATGTTACAAAAAGAAAAACATGACAGACACATGAACTTTGGTAACATTTTTCATCCTTGAAAGATGTCGCCACATTTTTTAAAGACTTTTACTCTCTGAATTCCGATGTAATCATACTTCTGAAACCGTTACTTGAGTTTGTAATTCAAAATCCTCACATGTATATAAGATCATAATACAAATTCTTCAGAAGCATCAAGCAAGCAAAATCGGAGACTGAAGGTGTTCCAAAGAGTCAAAAATTAATGACAAGGCAAATAAGATAAATAGTGACAAAAAATATTAGAACTTAGAATCACTGCAAAGGGAGTTTATAATAAAATGAATGCATACAGTCTAGTAGTCTGTAGCTTTACTGGCTATAAATTCTAATCGCTTTCTCAGAAATGATAGTTGCCAGTTAGAACAAAGCAATGTTAAGGCACTGAAATGTCGTCAGCACAACTACTTCCTGGAAGCGAACCCTGGTAGTTCAGGCTGTCAGGTGAACACGAGGGTAAACATGACAATACAGTACCAGTCTACTGAGACCTCTGCTTATTAAAATTGAAGATCACCGACAACAAATGTAATCAAATGTGATCAAAGAGGACAGGCGCTATGTGATGCTGTGAGACACTAATAATGCGAATAATCTTTCATCTTTTTAATTCCTCTTTCTTTCACTCATTCTTTTTTTACTATTTTTTTCTTCTCTTCTTTTTCCTTTCTACCTCTCATTCGAACGCACACACTAAGCTGCACACTACACTACACTACACACACACACACACACACACACACACATGCACACACCCCCACACACACACACACATCCACACACACACACACATGCACACCACAAAACACATGCACGCCACACACACACACACACACACACACACACTACACGGCTCGTTCCCACAGACCTGAAACGCATTTTTCCCTCCAGTCTACAGGAAAGTTAAAAAAAAAAAACTCAGAATCGACATACCCGTGCTTGAGATAAAAACAATCCTAATTTTAAACAGCAAACTGCACCCTAGAGATTAATGTATCCTCCAGACTTACGCGAATGATACTGACACATCTTTGCTTAGGGAGAGAAGTTTCCGGCAGATGGCCATCTGAAACTAGAGAGCAAATCATCTACCTATTGCATATTTACAGATGTAGTTTGTTTTGAACTTCGGCGTCTTCAACATTTCGACACCATTCACAATCCTGGCCATCGTCTACCAAGAACTCGCTACACTTCTAAAACATCTTATCAAGACCCAAGACATCATTAAGAAAAATTGTGTGGCAAAATATTTGATTATATGTGATCTGATCTTGGCCACTGTGGTATCTCATCCTTCTCAAGCCACTCAAGTGCGTGGGAGCCATGAAGAAATCAGCAAATGCCATTTTAAAAAAACCCTAGCGCTTAACTGCTCTGAGAGATTTCATCAAGGTGGTTTTGAAAGCGCTGAGGGAAAAAAAACAGTATAAGAAGATCAACAATAAGTTATCTCTATTAGATCGTTGTAACGAGTAACACATGGTTCAAAAATGGAATAGTCTTAAGTTTCTTTCACATTGTGCGAGCAAACAAAAATGACACCGAACACGTCCATAGTATTTGTACAATCAGGCACTTATTTATGGTCTATGACTAGTGAGGACTATATGCCTACTAGTGGCGTCCTCTCAGGACAAATGCATCATGTTGACCACAATATCACTCCACGTACTGAATATCTGTCAAATTTTTCAAACTAAGTGAACAAAAAAATTCCGTCATTATTATAACTTTTGAATCAAGCACACAGCAAACGATAATGAACAAGAAGAAATAGTCATGCAGCAAAATCTCCACAAAGAATGTCTTTGTGCATCACAAAGTTCTTTGGGCCGTAGAAATCTTTCCCGTCACAAAATGTTCAAACATACAAAGAATGTCTTTTCAGAGTTTTTTCTAATGTCACAAAGATTAGGTAAGTTGTGTACAATGTGTTTGTCCCTGGAAGCGCCTCATAGGATGGCCAGTCTCCAGAAACACAGAAGGAAGTCTACAAGGCTGTATAGGAATACCCGATGTGTATCTGATGTGTATATGTGTATCCTGTAGGTGACTGAACGTCTTCAATGTCAAGGACCATGGTCCTTGCATCTGAAGGAAGGCGAGTTTTACAGGTGAATTTACAGGTATCTCGATGGACCTGTTGTCTGAAAGAATGGTCTTACACTTGTAACTGTAATTGTCATATTTCACTCCAAGCAGAGTTCATAAGCACTTTGTGATAAGGCCACTAGAAGAACAGATGGTCATCGACACATCATCACTGGCGAATGCTGTCCACAAAACATATTCGTCTGTCTCTCGTCTGGCGGCAAACAGCTGTATCAGCGATTAGTCAAGAACATGGTCAGATATTGGGGTTTGCCATTGCCTGACATCTGAACCTCAGAGATTGGAGTATTTCCCACCTTCCCTAGTGTCAGCACATTGTTAGATATTAGGGCTTCCATCCCTGGTGTGTGCACGGCGTCAGACATTGAAAACTCCCTCCCCACCCTCTCTGTTGGCGTTCACATAGCATCAGACATTGAGGCTGTCCTCTGCTGGCGTCCAAACTTCGTCAGAGATTGAGTCCCCCTTTAGCTGCGTATGCGCGGTGTCGGCTTATGCGCTTCTGACCCTGTATTGCGATGTACAAGACGACGCTGGAGATGATGACTGTCGTTATAGTGATGCCCAGCAAGCTCAGGACGATAGATAAGCGGCTTCGCCTCTCACCCATGTCGTGGCGCCCTTCCTGGTACGCGCGCACTGCGCGGAGAGAAAAGTACATGGCAAGGATGCCGAAGGGAAGGTTGAAACACAAGGCCACCATGCAGGCGATGGCGAAGTTGGTGTTGGGGATGTCGCTCATGGCTTTGAAGGGCGTCTCCTTCTGTTCTTTCTTCGTTTCATCTTTGACGTCGTTTTGCGCGGGACCCAACGACTTTCCCGTGGAGTCCTTCTGAAGCTCGATGACATCAAACACACATTCTTCCATCTTACACTTCGACGGGCTGTCTTGAGGAAGGGGACGCTTTTCCGGGGGGGTCGCTCCGGAGAACTTAGCTTGGCAGTCGTCGTACGACGGCGCAGGTTTCTGCGTGGTGGGTGGTCTCGGAGGCCTGGGGTTCGAATTCATCGCAGGTATATCCCAATTGGGCACGGGCACTGGACGATTTTTGTCACCAACGCCGTCCCGTCGGAAAGCAACCGTGTCGTAATCCTGGCTATCTTGTGACGTCACACTGCCACCACATCCGGGGCTTCCCGCGCCGCTGCTGTTTTTGGAGGAAGTCGGGCTGCTAGGCAGCTTACCACTTACATTCACGCTGACGCTACTCGGTCGCGAAGACTCGCTGGTGTTCGAGGTCAGAGTATCCTGCTCTTCTCCTTTTTTGCCCCCTTTGCTACCTCCGGAAAGTGAAGCTTCTTTCTCTCCAGCTCGCGAATTTCCGTCTATGTTTGTTACAGGGATTCCGCCGACGCTGCCAAAGTTCCGAGGCCGCACAGGAAGACGTGATGTAGGGTTGCGAGCTTGGGGTTGATCTTTCTTGTTTTTCTGCTGTGACTCATTCTCTGTGCTACCTGGGCCTTCCACCACAATGGTAGGAACCCGAGATGATAAATCACCACGAGGGTTAGACACGTTGCCAGCCATTCCGTACCAAAGACACAATCGCTTGGCTAAATCCTTCTGGACAATCAGCAGAAAACAGGACGAGGACTAGCACTCAATCACTGTCAATCACTTGCTGGTCAGCATATGTAAAACACTAACGGAAGTAGCTAAAAGTGTTGCTAGGGCTTCAGCTTCTCGCAGTCTTAAGGCTCCAACTTCTTGATGTCCTACGATGTTAAGGTAACTACTCCTTGCGCTCTCACCTTAAAGATACAGATGGTTAGAATGGCTTAGGAGTCGATTCTCCAGACTCCACCGGCTCCTATGGCCTTTTTTATCAATGGTTTCCTAATAAATAATGGCTGTCAAATTAGTAAAGCTGTCTAATGACTCCAGCATTCATGGAAGACAGTCTGCTCGCTATCTGTTCGCAACACACTTAACACGTCACAATGCATCAGGCACCGCCAATATTTTCCCGCCAGCACAATATTCCAGTTGCCTTCCTCACTTGCGGACAGTGGTCCTGTTTAACAAGGCCCACAGACTGTAATTGTGGAAAAATTTCACAGAAAGTCGCTGAAAATGCAAAAATTCTTTACATCAAACAGATTCTTGAAGAAACAAAGCATCTTCTGTATTCCCTGATCCCGCTAAGTAACATTGCCTCGTTTTCTAAATTCTCACGTTCAACAAATCAGGAGAAGCAGCTCTTTTATCGGAATTGCTGAAAGGATTTTTTTAGGAGAATGTATCTATGAATTCGTTCATCGTGGTAGAAAGTAAGAAAATGGAAACTCCAAAAGTGAGTTGGCAATTTTTTTTCATAGTCTCCAGGAATTTGTTGCACTCACTCCGGCCTCCCGGCCTCCTTTGGCTTCGTCTTTGGCTCGGTGTCAGAAACCTGCCTTCACCATGACAGCTGTTGTTGTGCCAGAACGCAGACGCGTGTGTCTACCAGCCTGCAAAAAAGGAAACAAGAAACCAAAGACTGAGACTGGGTATTCACTCACACACACACACCCTTCTCATGTTTCTCTCTTCTCATCATGCTCTACCCACGCCATGACTCACCTTCACTCTCTCTCTCTCTCTCGTTCATTGAAATCACATTCTCCTGGCTTGTTTGACTTTATATTATTGTGGTTCTAGCATTCTTACTCAAAACATTTCATTAATCTGAAGACCAAAGGATAAGATTATTTCAGATAAACAACTATTTATATAAGTTTATTTTCCAATAATCGATATAAGTATAATGATTGGAAGATCCTTTACTACGGGCAGAAACACAATTCTGAAATTCTTAAAATCTTATGTTGGTAGAAGGAGCTGGTTCTTAATTTGTAGCTTAGAAACGAGACGAAACACAACATATAAAATAGTATATATAAACTTTACAATACTCTCAACAACATTCTTCACAATATAGCTTGGATGATAAAGAGTTTTAAAGAAATCTGTGGAATGAAGGGTCGTCACCCTTTGAGCATCTTGCTCTTAGCAGGGTGCCTGTTACCTTTCCCACCCCCTTCCTAATGAATTGTTTTCTGGTCTCAAAATGTCCGAGCTCAGCATGAAGTCTGTCACCCTCGACCGTTCCCAAAAAGGAAAAGGCGTTAATGAGACTTACATCGCAGCTGTTCTGGACTCTTGAAGATCTTATCTATGTTTACACCCACCACCACCCGCTACTTCATTCTAACCACTCACTCACCCTCCACACAGAGTTAAGCGGTGATTTCTTGACAGGGTTAGAAACAGGTGGGTCTTGTATTCGCTCCTGACACACGCCACGATCCCCACCCTCCACTTGTGCCCCTCCCTTTCATGTTGCCGAGGACGCTAGCATCAGCCAGCAGAATCTTGCTGCAGTTAACTGGTGCTTTGTCATCCTTCACATTCTCACTACAAACATCTTTGCTTCTACGTCGCACGACCTCAGACCAGACTGAATGGTCAACACGCACTACGTCTAGAACCTTCCAGGAACGTTAACAACTTTAAGAAAGACAATCCTTAGCAGAAGAGTACTGTTCGGAAGCGTTTTCGTCTAGTCTCCTTCTCCTCTTTTTTTTTCTCTCTCTCTCTTCCTTTTTCTTATTCCTTCTTCTAATTCGTTGCTTTTTTCCTTTTTTTTATTTTTTTTTTTTTTTGCTTTTTCTTTCTTTTAGCTGACTTCCTCCCCCTTGTCTACTGCTTAAAACAAAGTGGTATCACCGACACTAAAGCCACACACACACACAGAGGCACGCACGCACTTACACAGAGAGAGAGAGAGAGAGAGGGGGTGGGGGAAATTGAAAAGAAGGGAAAAGGAGTTTATCCAGCAAACGATCGGGGTCTCCAAAGACAACAAAAAGCCGCCATTTTAATTAAAGGTTGCCTGTCATGCACTTGCTTCTCCCTTCTACAGGGTGACTTCCCAGCTTTTCGCCTAGCTTTCGTATTGTCTCTCATAATCTCATAGCTATGATTGAACGGCCGCGGGGAGGCGTGCGTGTGATTGTGAGCGTGTATGTGTGTGCGTGCGCATCGGAGTCTGTGCGTAGAGACTTGACCCTTTGACCTAACAACCCCGCCTCCTGATCCATTCATTTTCTTCACCGCCATTGGGTTGATGTGAGCTCCGTGACAGTCATCTGTGTGCGTGCGTGTGTGTGTGTGTGTGTGTGCTAGTTTGAGTTTCCGCCCAATCTGCTAAAAGTATTTTGGGTCGATGGCCAACAATCTGGCCCGCAAGACGAACTTCGACACGGCGCGTTCATCGATTCTGGCTGCGAGGTTTTGCAGTTTGTTCTGTAAAACCAGTCAGGACTGTACCCAGGGCTAGATGCCAAAAGACTTGGCGCATTTATCTGCCCAAGCCTCTTGAGGAAAACAAGAAAGAAAGCTGTGAAGTTCTGTTCTTTTTCTTGGTCCTGCTTAACGACTCTTTTCTCTGACGTCATCACTTCAAATAAACAAGCAGCTTTGAACACCGTTTACCGAAATAGAACAACGAGCTCACCAAGAAGAGTTCAACAAGTTTGTTAGGACATTAATAGTCCTGTATCACTATGACATCTATGTTTTGTTTGATGCTATAAGTATAGCTGCACCCCTCAACTAAGTCTTATTTTATCGCCAAATAACAGTTTTTTTACAAACCGGTGTACTGAGCGCTCAAAGTACACATTCATGCCTTCTAACAACACGGGTGGATTACATCCTTCATGGTGTCAATCCCTGTAGCTTGAAGTTTCTGAAAGCCATAAAAGCATAATCCTTTCGCTCAGGCCTACAGTAGAAGTGAACAGACTTGACAAAAGTTGCCAAAAAGAAAGAGCTCCGTGCGAAAGAAAGAGAAATGAACTTCTAGTAACCAAAAATACAATTTTAATAAAGAGAGAAATTCAATGTAGTTAGAATGTAAACAGTCGAGAGCACAACAGCAAGGGTGGAATATCACCGTATCTACAAAGATGCATCACAGAGGGATTACATAAAATTTAGTGTCTTGTTTTAATTTTAATATAAGATTCCCTGTTCATCTTCTGAAACAAAGCTGCTGCGTGGGCAGAGAGGGACAAACAATTTCAGATAAAAAACAAGTATACATATTTAGAACTAAGCAGCTAATACGAATTGGTTAAGAAACAGTTAAGAGTTACTCATAGCTTAGTGGCTGTGAACATAAAGGTGTTGAGTGCCTGTTGTGAGCGGTTTCCAAGTGTCTTATTCTGTACCGAGTTTTCTCTAATAAGTCAGGTGCCAACTTCTGACGTGGAGCTTTGAGGAGGGTTGAGGGAAGTTTGTTTCCCTGAGCAAAGCTTCCAAACCTTTCCTCCACAGTTGGGCACTTTAACTACCATGCTACGGATAATGCTAAGTGACAGGATAATTCAAATGTTTTTAGAAATAACAAATAGTTTTACTTAATACAAGAAGACGTATCGTCATGCATAGAATAAACACCTAAATACCTGAGCTACACAGACCCACGGTAATCTCATGTGATGTTGATGTTCTTTTGTTTATGGTTTGAAAAATAATACAGAGCAAAAACTATAGAAAATTCATAGGATTAATGGTTTGTATCGATCGTTAATCGATTGTAATACTCTGCACATTGAATTTGTTCTGATTAGATGGCTTTAGAGTACTAGGTGAGGCCGCAAAGTACATAAGTAATCTCTTCCGCCCGAAAGTTAAGCCATCCGTGACAACATACGGCAGTAGCCTTGTAGGCTGAATATCCAGCAGTCTTACATCAGTGGACTGGAACAGTGTTATAAGAGGCGGTGTGAGCAGTCTTACATGGGGAGCAAGAACGTCTGCTGCCAAGATACCGTTACAACGATTTTCTGTTGCTCTTTGCAATGTCACGGAAGAATGTGCTAGAGAGCTCGAAGCAGTGGAATGGGAGAAATGTTTTGGCCAAAAAATAGAAAACAGAACACCCTCCTTCAACCTTCAATTTACCCCTCCCCTCTCTGTCTCTCTCACTCTCTCGTTCTATTTTTGTCCTCTTATCATTTTCTATAGAGTGTGTGTGTGTGTGTGTGCCCATATATGCATGTGTATGTGCATTTGTGCGCCCACCTTTACCCCTATCTCAGAAAATGGAGAAATTCGTGAAGTTTATACATACTTGGGGAAAAGGATTTCCTGATCGATCAACCTGATCAAACACCATCTCGAAAACCGCTGAAGTTCTTTGAAGTTACTTTCCGAGGTGCCGCTCTTGGAAGTGAGAGTTCATTTTGTTCTACAGGTCGAATGCCGATCAAGAAACAAGCGGCAAACTTACACAGGAAGAAGGGGAGGATGCCACAGAGGGAGGTCGTGACGGCACCGACAACATAGGCGCACACAGAGATTAGCGCGATGAGGTAAACAGACAGACAGGCAGAGACTAAAAACTTTCCAAAATAATGATTCTAACAGGGGCTCCGGTGGATGGTATTGCCATCCTTCGGTGAATGTGTGCAAAGTCTGGCTGCTTTTAAGGCAAAACCCTTCCTTTTTGCTAGAGGACGCATGCGCTGATGAAAGGAAGTGAGATCAGGAAACGTCACCTTCCGGGGAGGCAACTCGTTCCCGCTGTAGCGCGTCACCAAGTCATTCACGCTTTAGTACGTCCGGGGGTCCAGACGCAGAGACGGGCGGCAGCAAGCTGTTGGTTAGATGACAATTGCCTTTCCACGTGTTGGAGACTCCCGAGAGCTGATAGCAAAAAGAGTTAGAGGTTCAAGCTGTGAAGTGGTTTTGTCAAGCGGGTCTGTGAAGTGTCTATAGAGTAGGTCAATGATCTGCAGCTTCAAACGCTCTGTTTCTCTTGACCCTCTTCAGAACGGAGTAGCTGCCCCTTCAGAACTAATTTCGTTTCTACCCAATTAGATCTTGAAAGGGACATATGCTGAAACAAAGCTTGAACAAACTTGTAATAATGCCTACACATCTCGAAACACCAGAATAATGCTAATTGTAAACCCCAAGCGACAGGACACCCAGCTCTCTTCCACCTGCAGAGGAGTCAAAGGACAAGGAGTGGAGTTATCTTTCCTGTTTCACTGACACCGTTCTTGATGATAATTTGTTTTCTTTCTCTACATCTTGTAATGATCAGTGTATTTTTTTCTTGAAAACTATCGACCAGAATAAACGGTCGTTTCATTGAATAGATTGAGAACCTTTAGTGTTATAATGAACGGTGTGTGAATACTTCCTCTCTTAGAAAAAATAGTATATAGAACAGTAACAATATTCCATTATGTCTTCTGCTTCCATACATTTTTTTTATTTCATTCTCTCGCTCTCTCTACCTCCCTCTCTATTGATTTCTGTCTCTTTTTCTGGCTTCTGATAGTATCCATTGACACGGAAATGGTTAAACAGTTGTGATATCAGAAAGAATGTAGGCAGGAAAATGTCCTTTAGAATATGTGTGGGTGGCAAGCCAGACAACGAAACTTGAAACGAGCATTCTATCGCTTTGCTTTTTCCCCAGACGTCTCTTTGCTCTAGGCGCAAATCCACAAAAGAGCAGGTAACTCTTGCTTACACTCCACTCTTGACTCTGCGCACTGCGTAGTAGATGACCCTCCTCAACGCTCTGCTGCGAGAGTCCCCCTTGTGAACACCCACGTGCGACAGAAACAAACAGAGGAAAAATAATGATGGAATGGTTTTTGATCTTGCCGGCGTGACCTATGACTACCCACGTCTTGATACAGAAATATTTGGACAAGCAATGTATTGCATTTCTGTCTCTGATAGCGGTATTTTCTTTCTACCTCCCACACAAAAGAGTGGGACTATGATTTGTTTCACAAAAAAACGAAACAGTGGAAACGGATGGATGCATTGTCAATGAAATTGTTGACTACGATGATGATGATGATGATGATGAATCGTGATCAACAAATTTAGTCCTTAAAATGTCATCTCCATTGTCTATTTTCTCAGAAGAGTTTTCCCTGAAACGCATAAAGACAGACAAAAATAAGCACAGATTTAGCTTTAAAAACGTGCTCTCACATGTGTCTGCACCAGTAAACAAAACAAAAAAAAATCAGGGACAGCTTCAACAAATATCGCAGGAAATGAATTAAAAGCTACAGCCCTGTGCCTCTTAAAATAACAAAAGGAGCGGTGCTTGAGCGCGGTGTGATATCGCCGAGTCCGGCCATGACGTCACGCGCTGCTAGTCGCATCTGACGAGGGCGGTGAACACACGGGCAAACAGAACACAGCCACTCTTCTCAGTCGCCTTCCTACCCACTCCACCGTCTTACGATCTACTCCCCATCACTCCCTCCCTCTATCCTCCCTCTCTCCCTGGTTACTGTTCTCGTCTCTCACGTGCTGGCATTAATCGTCTGGTACATCTAATTTACACAGGCTCGCCGCATGGCGAGAAAAACAAAAAGGATGGTGAGAGTTACTCAGTCCTTCTCACCGCCATGATGAACTGACTGTTTCCATAGTTACTATTTTTCTACTGATGCGTATATGGAGATATATTAATAAACAAAACGAATGGCTTAGTGGTTGGAGCAACATCGTCCAAACCCGAAGTGGCGTTTGCTAGACGGTTCGATACTCGTGTAACGCAGCGTACTTTTCACCAGTTGACCTGACTGGGAAACTGGGTACCTGATTCCGTAGATGGTTGGAGGAACATACAGAATAGAGATGGGCACCACCCTCCCAAAAATTGAAACTGGTTCCGAGATAGTCAGAGGTTCTAATGCCTCCATCCCTGGAGACTGTAAAGACACGGGACTATTCCCTTTACCCTTTTACATATTTAGTTATGTGTACTTTAGTACATGCATGCTGGGCTGCAAAGATGTCAGCTCATTAAACGGTGGTAACATCTTGGGAAATCTTCGATTTCTAGTTTTCTTTACTTGTTTTAATGACATGAGTGCCTCTGCATGCACCATATGTGACCTCAAGTTAAGTACATGAGGATTTAGCTCACTGTGATGGGACTGACATGTTGAAGCCTGCGATATATGCAGTGATGTTAGACCTTTGGTACTTCTGGACCATGTCTACTAGTCTTCCAGAGAAAGGTCTCTCTCACACACACACAGTATACCTCGCTGCAGCCTAGTGACTGCTACTACATCCAACAGTACCACTCTCCCCATTCAAAAATAGCTGAGCACAAATCTTTTAACTTTCCTTACCGATCGCCCTCATAGGGGCGATCACGTGATCTTCGCCTGAACCCGGTTCGCACCCTATGGTGTGGTGCAGGTTTTAAATGTTGTTACTCTTAAACATCGTTTTTTTAGAAGAAAAACTTAATAAATAAGATAGCTTATTCATTTCTGAACACAATTGTCTTTCTTAAAAAGTGTAGGAAGTAAGTTTTAACAGGAAGTCTTTGCATTTTCCCACGCTCCCTGTCTTTCTGTTTGGAAAAGGCTATCGAATTCCCGGTATTGAAATTTCGACCGGCAGCTTTGAAAATTTATATTTATTAACCTACAGTAAAGATAACCATCTGTAATACACCATTTTAAAGAGCTTTTTAAAAACATTCACTTGGTGTAAATTTTAAGATACATAGGTTTTGTCTTCGAGTACTAAAATCAAATGAACTGTACGTGTTTTAGAACACTTGAATGTAAATTTCAGAAAATAACAAAAAAATTATTTACTCAATATATACAGACATAAAGTACCAAACAAACATATGCTTTATTAGAATATACATTAGAATTTAAATATTACTCACTATTTTCTTCTCCTTTACGGTTGTTGAAGTACAAACCCATGTCAAATTGAGTAAACCGCAACGTACTTTCGATAATTCAAAATGGCGCTCGACCATTTGTTTACATTTTTCCCTCTTACAAACGAAATTTTTTGATTGGCTGGACTAGTTTTTAAAGGGAGGGAATCATGGTGGACTATTTCCGAAAGATTTCAGTAGTTTCTTCCCTTATGTTATTTTCATTTACGTTGCGGGAGTTTTTTTGAGCTCATTAGCATGGCATTTTCTGTTGGGAATACTATAAAAGTGTGTTTTCAAGCAAACACAAGGAAAGGCTGTTCCTTTTCTCTACATTTTGATCTATCATTATCAATTTGAGTTGTTCTTCTACCTCTTTTAGTTAATTTTTTATGATCTTTTGAAAAAGGGGTAATTACATCCGGCCAAGGGTTCGGAACCTCCGCTTAGACTTCTGTAGTGTTCAGTAAAGATCGAGTTAAACAAGAAGCAAGTGAACCTTGTTCTATTCGCTTTCAATCTTCTCTTCTTTTAAACCATGAAGTGTGTGTTAGGGGTGGTTGGGATAGGGGCGTGTATTTGAGTGCAGTAAGTGTCTACCTAAAGCAAATAAATTTATATTTAAACCAATTCTCCAAGAATCGTCTTTGCAACTCAGCCTGTTCTCACACGATTTTTTTCAACAGTGTTTTGCCTTCAAGACTTAAAACTCTTTGCCACACAATGATGGATGGTCGTCCTGCAGACATGGTCTTTGTATCATTTGATGTTCGGCCTTGAAAAAATAGACAGATACAGACTGAGAGAGTGCCAAACAAATCAAGGGATAAAAACGTTTTTCCTTACTAAACCAGCTAAAAGTTCAGAAAAGAATAAAGACGCCTTTCAGACCCCAAAGGCCACCCGATGAAAACTGTAAACTCGTGTATCTGCGGTCTGTTATCTGTCTGCACTAAGCGTGGAGAAGATCACAATCTTCGTCTTAGTTCAGAGAAAAGAAAAATAGATTCTGACCACGGTTGAACTGCTGCCCTGCGGATAACCGAATCTATAAACCTGTGTTATCATAACAGAAGGACATTACTGATGACCGTTTTGACGATGCTTTGTTCTTCGCTGAGATAGATAATTTACGATGGGCCAACATGCACTTCCTCCATTGTTACTTTAAACATACAGTATCACTCACCAAGTCCTTTCTCATGTCGGAGGAAAGCGAGGAAGAAAGAAGAAAGCTAGCCTCTATGGAGTCTTCTTTGTCTCCTTGTAGCCCCGATTCTTTGACAGCCGCTGATTTGAAAAAAAAAATATCACGAGTGGTAAAGAAATGTATCTCCACTACCTTCATAGTTCCAGCAACAATGGTAAGTCGTTTGATTTCGACATGTAACAGATTTGTCCACTTCCATCTTTGTCTACCTTCTGTTTATTTAAGGACTTCAACAACCAAGCACCACTTCTGTCTTTATTATTATTTTTTTTAACTTTCCTGTTGATTTATTTTTCTTTTCTTCTGTTTTTGCTGCGCAATAAACATTCTTTTGAATGGATACCTGCGCATTATAAATGGACATCATCATTATTTTCCTTCATTTGCGTACAACTCCAATTTGCTCTCTCATTCCCTTTTATCAGCTTCATTTCTCTCATCTCATGTACTAGAAAATTCTGCAAGGTAATCGTGTTTTTTGGCTAGCGCTCGTCGCAAGGGGTGTTGTTCTATTTGAAGGATAAGTAATGTTTTATCGTAGATGGCGCTGCGGCGATTCATAAGACAAGACCATGCATTTATTACGGTACACGACCGCGGATGGTGCGAACATAAATCGTTAGATAAGCACATAACACTGTCACTGTGCACCAGACCCACCATCTTGTCTTGCAAGCTTCTGCCTGCGTGGTTGCCAGCAAGTCGCCTTCTCGTCTTTCAGAGGCATCCGAAAAATCTTACAGTTGAGCAGAACCGCTCTTACACAACATGATGCGAGGGGCAAAATTATCGTACACGCAGTCCCACCAGGCCTTACCTTCGCAAAGTTTTCAACTTAATCATTAGAAATCCGTTCACCTTTATCCTGCAAGTCTTTGATAAACAGCACTTTCTATAAAATCTTCCAGGTAACCTGTTTACTTGCTCGGCTCATGGCTCTTGGCAGAGTAACACTTTTTTTCCACTTTATGCTCGCCCTCTTAAATAAGAAAAAAATGCCATATCAGTTTGAAATAAACAGTGTTAGAAAGAAAATGGAATTTTTTTCCCTTGAGTACAGAATTATCAAGGTCCTCAGGACGATCTCCTTGCTGTACTTCATGTTTTCTCCCATTTTTCAGCAAAGGTGAGATGGTAAGAAGTGCAGTAAGTCCTTCCACTGGCGTCAGAATACATGCGTGACGTAGTTGTGCATCATATCAAAGCATACCAGCATCTGGTTGATATCAAACTACGCTCCCCTGTCAGAGAAAATAGTAGGTAATAAAGCAGATGGTGCCGGGCTCTCTAATCTACTGACTGTGGAAAGACGAAGCCCGTCTGTTTGCTAATGAGTTTCACAGAAAGATGTGGAACAAGGGAAAAGGAAATGTATTTGTTTGGTGGTGGCAGAAATAGAAATGAAATGAGTCGTTGGTGTTGTTGGTGCTGCTGCTGCTGGTTCTGATGGTGGTGGTGATGTTTATGGATGCTGATGCTGCCGAAGATGAGGAAAAAAAGCAGGAATAAGAAGGACGGTGAATTAATTTACGTAATACATCTGATCTTCAGTTTACATGTTAAGCTCTTTCATCCGGTTCCTGGCATCATGACTTCCCTAAATATTCTGTTTCAATGATTTCATCTCCTATATATATATATTTATGATTACATTCTCCTTTACCACCGCTATAACCATAACCTCAACCACACCACCATCACCACCACCTCCACCACCATCACGATCATCTCAGCAGGCACCGCTGCCAGCTACCTTAACTGCCACCACCTCCGTCCGTGCTCGCAATGCCTGCTGCAGTTCTCTCACCCTCCCTTGTCTGAAGCTGGCATTAATGCCCCAGTGACGTCATTCACTTGAAGAACGAGGGCTGTAAGAAGATCCCCCGCTGAGTTCATGGCGTCATGTCATCATAACTGAAAATCGCAGGAGGAGGGAGCTTGTCCTATCATAACAGCTGTTTTAATTTCCAGTACAACCGACGTGTTTACGTATTAGGAAACGGAGAAAAAGTGATGATGATGTCGGCAGTCATAGCAAATGTGCAGTACCAATAAAAATATTTTAATGATTAAGAAGTCCTTTCCTCTCAATCAAGAGTACATTTTTCACATACATACACATTGATATATATTTTTATATACCCACACAACTGCAGGAGAAAGTCCCAAAAAGTGAACATCACCAAATTGCACTTAATTTCGCAAAGCTTCTGTCTAGATGCCAGGCATTCCTAGCTAGGTGACACACATCTTTTGCCTCTCTTCAGATAATGTGCTGCAGCCATTAACGACCTCTGAATGCAGCCCCAGGCAGCGGGCTTCTAAGTGAAATAATAGACGTACTTAGTCGTAAATGTTTTTGTCAGTGACAGTTCACATTGCTAGCCTGCGTCTGACACGGATTTATTTTTCAGCGAGAGACTTCTGTTAGCTCTGAAAATGCGCAGACCCAGCAGAGCCATTAAGGGGGATAACCAAGGCATACGTACTTGCCTCCCCTCTTGATTCACTGTGTGCCATGATGCGATCTTCATGAGGGACTCATCCGCTCCTGTAGACTGGATGATCCGAGTGTAATGTGGTATTGATGCTAGGCCGAGAATGACATTTTTAATGCTAGCTTACCTTAACCGAGTATTAAAAACTAATTGAAGATTTAATTTTTTAAATTTTGGATACAAGTTTTTGTTATCCGATATTCATTATTTTTCCCTCAGTATTAAAAACTAATTGAAGTTTTCAGTTTTTTTAAATTGTGGATAAGAGTTTTGTTATTCGATATTCTTCTCCCAGTAAAGGTTCGTGCAAATGCAAGTCAACAAAATAAAATTTATGAATTTATTTTAGTCTGATAAGATTGCACATAAAAACACGTAGCTAGCATGACATAAAGTTTATTTTTAGATTAAGTTTGTTTTTCTTTCCTCGTGCATGCTCTCTCTTCTGCCTGAGCTGGATGCCCACCTACCACGATCCCTCTGTGGATTTCGGTAGAATATGTTTGTCTACATGTCTTTCCCCACCACAAAGCAGGTGTCTACACATTATTTAATCTGAGAAGGAAACTCAAGAACTCTGCTTCTTTATCCTCTCTCGCTCTGTCGGTATTATGGGATATTATGGGATGATCGATCATGGCGCGGCACATACTCAAGCTTTTCCCAACTCGTGTAAGGAACGATGTGCATCCTATTCATATTTTTAAATCACCAATGGGCGTGCACATCACTTGGTTGCATGCAGTTTGGCCAATCGTTTCAAGAGGTCGAATTGACGGAGACAGTTTGTCCCAGCAGGGGAATCGATCAACGCCGAGCAGGTCTGAGGGGAGAGAACTAAGGAACGCGAACTGGAAGCGGAAGTGGTCAGAGAAAATCGGTCATGAGAGGAATAAGGTCCGCAGGGCGCTCATCTCCTTCATATCGAGTATTATTCAGATGGACATCGGGGGTGAGTGAGTGAGTGAGGGACATGTTGCGCTTTAGGTTAATTTTATGTAACCCTGCCCTTTGACACTACTTCAGAAGCAGGCTGAATAAGGGGCACTGGAAACTCTATATTGTTCTGAAATGTTATTCATTGTTTCTTTTTTTATTGGTGAAGGGTTTGACTACTGGCTGCGTCCATTCTTTCGGCAATTGTTGCATTCCGAGCTTGTCTCTCGTTGTCTTAGTTTCTAGTTTTCTGCTGTCTGGAAAGCAACATAGTTCATCGTTTCTATTTTATAATGATGTGTAACATTTATGCAACTTTTACCTTGCGCTGTGTGTGTGTGTGTGTGTGTGTGTGTGTGTGTGTGTGTGTGTGTGTGTGTGTGTGTGTGTGTGCTTCTGCCCCCCCCCAAAAAAAAAAGGTTTTCAATTTTTCTGAACTATTGTTTAATACAAAACAAAAGTCAACAAAAAATACTGAACACTTTCTGGTGTTTCAAGAGTTGTTTTAACACCTTTTCAGCAGCATCTTTCCTAGATATGAACTAAATCAAATATACCTAGCAACCCCCTGTTAAGAAAGAGGCTTCGGTGTGCGATTAGACTGTGATTTCAGGCAACGATACTCTGTGGTAAAGAAATATTGCTCTTGGCAAATCAACTCCCCAAGCAGGCTTAGTCTTAGAACATTTCTGGATGCTCCAGACCGATAAACACTTTCTGCATCGCAGTCTAGAAACTCTTCTGACGCAGGTCCAAACAAAACCATTCACAACTTGTTTCTAAAGTGTTCTCTTCCTCTAGAAACACCTGTCTAGACCTCCAATGCAACAGCTCCTTCTGTGACCTTTACCTTCAAACTAATATTTTTTTTATTCGAATATGAGAAGAACGTATAAAAATAATTCCTCACAGCGAGGTGTCATCATTGAAGGAGTAATCAAACAGTTTTACATTATAGTTGTGGGGTGGTGAAGAGGAGTCAGGAGTGACTCATCCCTTTTCATCTGGCAAAAGTATTCAAAGGTGCCAGCATCAGACCATTGGAATGATTGATTGACCACGTGACGCTTATCGGTAAATTTCATTCCAGACCGACCTTCAGCAGCACAAGAGGCACAACATTCCTCGGAATTTCGTGATTTTGATCAAGTGAAGATCACGCCATGTAAGCAGAGTCAGCAACAGGGCCGACAATTTCATTGGCATCGTAACGAGATTATGCCAATGACCTGTAGAAAGGTTTTCCAATACGTAGATGGAGCAGGCAAAAAAGAAATGTGCCGGCTGAATCAGACTCTCGCTAAACTATCCAACACGATTCTAGGAATTCTTTTACTTTACAAACCAAAGAAGAAAAGAACACTGCACGGATGTATCAGCTTGTAAACAGAATATCATTATTATTGATGGGTTGTTGTTTCTATTCATAGACAAACACTCTTGTGATATCACTGAAACATTGAACGCTCAAAACTTACACCAGCGGTTTAGGTGTAGTCAATGTCTTTCTCTCTCTCTAACTCACACACACACACACACACACACACACACACACACACACACACACACACACACACACACACATATATATATATACATCCGAAAATATGAGGCGACAGGGGAAGGCAAAAAAAAAAATCCTACAGTGAGGATTGGCCGTTCTGGGTTCAAATCTCGCCTCGGGAATGCTGTCTTTTTTCTCTCAATATAGTAGCTGTTAAATAGGTCCTGCTTTTTATCGTGATATAGTCTTGAACCGCTGATTCCCCCTCCTCCTTGAGTGACGAGACATCTCTGTGCCTGCTGCTAGTGGGGTCTGACAAGTGGTAATAGGTGGACTGTTTTGCCCAGATAGCAAGTACCTGATTGTCAGTGTTGTTTTTAAGACAAAACAACCCTTTTTTCACACTTTGTACTTCTGAAGACAGATCTTTGGACTCATATTAAACTTATTAAATGTTTTCCTTCAAATGGGATACTACCTACAAATTATGCTACCATTTTTAAACGTTTTCTAGGGGTGGTGGGCATAAAAGAGATTAAGAATCATTGCTCTAGATGCTCAAAGACTCATTGTAGTGTCCTGTTGTCGTCATTGATAAACCGAATGTAATTTAAATTACATGGTCAACTATTTTTTGCTCAAAATACAAATATTCTTTCTATCTTCTCCTCCCCTTTACAAAAGAACAATCATGCTACTCTGGTAAAGTCTGTATGGCGATATTCTGGATTGACCACTGTCACCATCTGACAGGCCGTGTGGAGAGAAACAACCAGTTTGAGACAGCCAAGAGATGCATGTGAGGTTCATGTGCAAATCAAACCTTATTCGCTAAACTTTTGTTTTTGTTTGCAATTGAAGTGTCCGCAGTGCCACCTCTGATATCGGCATCGCAATAACCAGTTACAGGAATTCTACAGGCCACTGAAATCCGATCTCTTTTCTGTTGAGCCGCCATTTTCTCACGAAATTCCCGGAGCTGCAAGAATATTTTCTTCTGTTCAGATTTCATCGTTCGTGGCCCTTCCTCAATGAGGTCAGTTATTTGATCCCCACGAAAGAACCGGCATCACGCGAGACAGCGAGAAGATTCTCCCATAAATGCGTTGGGTTGTTTTTTAAATCGTAAAAACAAGTGAGCTCAAGAGATTGTTGCAAAGACATGGACTGTGATTTGTGAATGTGAGGCAAAGAGACAGATACCCACGCAACCATAGACAGTGTGGCTTGGTGTGATTTGGGAATCTGAGACAGGTAGTCAACATACACCCTCGCAACTAAAGAAGTGTTATGTTGTGTGGCAGTATGATACTGAGAACTCCCACGCTCAGAATGACACTGAGCTACGAAAGCGGGGAACAGGGAAATAGAATGGTTGCAGAAAGGATGTAAGAGAAAGAGAAACAAAATAAAAAAAGAAGGAAGTGATAGCGGTAAACTAAGCGAGAGACATTGTATTGCCAGTGGGCCTTTTAAAAAATTGTTTTGCGTGTTTAATTTGTCACTGACGGGTGAAAACGTTAACAGATTTAAGATGCATTATTCCCCCACCTCACAAAGCCTGGAATTGCCCTTAGGGATAAATAAAGTTGTGTTGTATTGTATTCACATGCACACACACACACACACACACACACACACACACCTTCACTGCTTTACTCATATCTTGCTCTCCCATTCTCTCTCTCTCTCCGATCGATGCTGAAGACGGACTTTGTTTTAAGCTTTCACGGCTTCTCTGACAAGAGATGTGTGTGTGGTGTGTGTGTGTGTGTGTGTGTGTGTGTGTGTGTGTGTGTGTGTGTGTGTGTGTGTGTGTGTGTGACTGCTGTTTTAAATGCGGAGAAATATTCAATAGGAATATGAACTAACATAATATTTACAAATAGCTACTAATGTCAAAGATATGAGGATGAACTGGCTTCATATTGGGGTACAGTATAGAACACGAAGACTTTGACAGCTGTGAACAAGAAAAACAATGGCTGTGCTAAAGATGAATGTTCGGATAGAAGTATACACCCGATACAGCGTCTTTAAGCAGGGAAAGACTTCTACCATGATGATGATGACTTTTTGATGGGAGAGTAGGCAGTGGGTTGGGTTATCTTCCCGTGTTACTTTCGCTACTTTCCCCTGGTTATCCCCCTTTCATCTAGTACGTCATGTGTTGACAGTTGCATACCTCGCTCGTTTTAACTGATTTTGATGTAAACTGTGTAATTCATTGCATATCTTAAATAATTTATTTTGCATACTGTATAATTTATTTTCTTCAACTTTCCGTGAAATTTTCTTTTTCTTTTCTTTTCTTACTTTTTTTTTTTTGCTGCCTTCATTTATTCACTCCTTTAGTTTAATTTGTGGTAAGATATCTTGTTTCCTTTCTTTCATTAGACTATAATGCTTTTTCTTTGAGCTGCACGTTTCCCATTTTCATTCAGTTTTGCTTCAATTTTTTTGTCCTACTTTTGTTCCTCGCTTTTCAATCGGCCCTGTTTGCCCTAGTGTTTCTCCTATCGTTCCTCTTTCTTCGTTCTTCTCAATTTTTGTAATGTTTTGTTTTTTGCCGTCACCAGCTTAATAACCCGAGGTTTGAACGAGAGAAGCGCGCGAGCTCAAAGTACTGACAGCTTCAACCAGCCCAGCCTCCGTGAGACGAATTCCCAGCCCAGACATCGAGAAAAATATGGCTGGCCTTTTTTTAATGAACCTTAAAAAATAATGTAAAAGGTTGAAAAAGTAAGCCTGTTCATCGTTCAGCAGCAAAGATAGAAGCGTGGGAATAACGAAATATCACAAGAGCAATAACTCTAAGCAGTTGTTCAGACAGAGTATCTCTCCAAAGGCTGCCTAGCCCTGCCTTTACCTGAGCCACACCTGTAAAGAGTTAGGAACAGACCAGCTGCAGCTTTCTTAGCAGACTTAACCTAAACATATGGAAATTAGCTTGCCAAGGAAACTGTTTTAACACTTTCATGAACCAGCAAGCAGACGGCAAAATATGTTTTCATTATACAGCATTGACATCACGAAAAAAAACCCAAAGAAAATTAGAAAGGAAAGAAAGAATAAAACACAGTGACAGATACAAGAATAAATAAATAACAAAGAAAAAGAGAAAAGGAACAGAAAAAAGAAAACAAACAGTAAAAACCTTGTATTACTACTACTGTTTACACTCTATTTTGAGGATGTTTTGAAGGGTGCCTTTATCATGGGGGGGGGGGTCGCCCATGTAAGTGGAACGATTCGTCAGCAAGTGAAATGTGTCCTAAAGTGTCTGGAAATTATAAACAAGGAATAACTTTAAAAATTTCGCAGCACACGTAACACGATATTTTAAAGTTACAATACGACTAATGTGGGACAGAAAATCTATTGGCTGCTGTTCTCAGTCTTTGTGGATTGTATGTTAATGTCCCGATGTGAGTTCACGACAGGACCTGTTTGAAGCCTTCAACTGTTCAGGAAACTGCTTACAGGATATCAAACACTGCTTACAGGATATCAAACTGCTTACAGGATATCAAACACTGCTGACAGGGTTTCAAACACTGCTTACAGGATGTCAAACACATACTTACAGGATGTCAAACACTTACAGGATATCAAACACTGCTTACAGGGTTTCAAACACTGCTTACAGGATATCAAACACTGCTTACAGGGTGTCAAATACTGCTTACAAGGTGTCAGACGCTACCTGCAGGAGGCCAGACAAGGATGAGAAAAAGTTCTGGATTTCAGAAATTTTTTCTTTAAGTTATCTTTTTCCGACAGTTATTATCCAGGTAAAATGTCAGAAATATTTGAAGCCACGCATTGTGTTTAGAACCTAGTCTACCTTACTTTTGTCAGCATATAATGACTTGACTTGCCAGAAGATGACAGAAAGATAAGTTCTTCCGGTGACTGAAAATCTGTGAAACTTTTCAGCTGTCAGAACATTAAGCACTTCTTTATAGGCTCAGAAAAAAAACTTGCGAACTGTAAAGAATCGAAGGCTATGCAACGAGTTTACTGCATACACCTGACCGCTAGTGAGTAAAGGTCCCATGACAACTATAGTCACACAAAGAATCCTGTGTTAGTTAAGTACTGCACATAGGTTTCCTCGCCTTCGTCTTATAATCTTCTAGTGATCTACAAAGCAATGGTCCTTCTATTTTATAATTGAATTCCACATTAAGTTTTTTTTTTAAAGAATTCATTCATTAGTTATCGGGGAGCGGGTGTGGTTGCCGTGGTTGCCAGAATTAAGACAGAACTCTGCATCAAAGCAGCCCATGCAAAAACTTAAACGCTGAAAGCCAGGTTGTGAGAAGAGTTAAAAGCGCGTGCATATCAAGGGGAGGGGGAACTCGAGGTTGCTGACGCGAAGCAGTCGTAAACTTCCCCAGTGCACGTGCACATTCAGTTCGAAAACGGTCATGTCACTTGCTTCCAATGCTCGTGATTTATCGTGAATTTGGTGAGATCTCAGAGTCACGTCTTCGGTCTTTTAGCCAAGGGTCGGGATTCCCTGGGACTCGACAACCGGGAACAGCTTGTTTAAAGTAATTAAAACTCTGACAGGAATAGCAAGGGCGCTTGCTTCATGCACCTGTTACTAATCGCGGCTGGTGTGGAGTGAGTTTTTTATGGCTGCATATTAAGCGCGAAAAAGATTAAACTTACAGCAGGTATCCAGCACCCTCCACTGAAATTAATTGTTCATTTCCTCCTTCTTTCTAATCAGGTCAAGACGAAGACATTCCAGACAATGTTTCAGCCACAAGGAATCAGGCTCAAGATGTAAGTTTATGTTTAAGTTATGCCTGGCTCCTGTAGTAATAAATGACATATGTAGATAAACAGATATAAACATATATAACATATAAATATATGTGTGTACAGCTCAGTGCTGTGTATCCTTTTACATATGTCAGTGTGTAGGTTAAAGTGCACGTTAAACGATCCATAACTTGTACTACCTGTGTACGTGAATATAAAACAGTATGTCATAAATGACAGTTACAAAGTAAATTGTGCAATAACTTTTCTGTGGGTTCCTCCTCATATATGAATAAAAGGAAATAAAGAAGTAGATAAGCCAGCTAAATAAGCATTAAAACAAAACTTTAACCTCAACATTAGGAATATCAACATTCCGATCTCTCCAGCAAAATGAAATGGAGACACTAAATTAGCGCTGAAAACAATGTGGGAAGAAAAGCACAAAAATGAAAACAAAAGAACTTGGAAACATGTAGACCAAAAACCTTGTAATGTTCTCTTTTTTCACAATTGAGCTAGATCCAATCGATCCAAGCGAGAATGCGAATAAATAGAGAATATCATACGATTTATGAAAATCCTCACACATGCAGCTTTTGAGATTTCCACACGTAATTTTAGCGTTCCACGAGACTGCCTTGGAAAAAAACAGCAACAAAACAAAACAAAAAGAAAAAACGAAACAAGATTACAAACAAAAATAAATTTACATTAAACGTAGCAGCTCTCTTCACCCACTGCCAGAACTAGACTGTACCTTAAAGATTGTTGCAAGCCATCCAAATTCCAAAATTGATATAAGGAAAAATTATTAAAGAAAATAATACAACAAATAAAGTTCTATCTTTAAATAACCTGAAATCCCAAGCTCTAAAAGCTTCATGACAATACCCACAATATAAAAGAAGTTAATTATATATAATTCTCAAGATATATTCTACACGTAACAATTATACCTCGCGTCTCAAAAAGCAACAAACTGCCAACATAAGGAACATAGCAAGCAGTACAGCACATCCCCCACTGCGAACTTGGCAGGACTCATGGACCCCAAACAACAACTGGAAGATAACACCAGCAACAGTAAACAACACCTGCGGCGTCATGCAGCAGCGACCCTCCTCCCATATAATCCTTCCCTAACTTCTCCCTCTCACAGCCCTTTCCATCACCCTTACCCATATTCCCCCACATCCACATCCACATCCCCGTACGTGTGAACTCACCTTACGGTTGAAGCATTTTCACCCTAAATGTAACTACTACGTCATGTGGGACGTTGAGAGAATTTATCACGAGAATCCCACAATCAAGTTTTAGCTTCCAAAGTTAATTCCACATACACTTTCTTATTTTCATATATGTTTCAAGCAGTCATTTATTTTCATTTATTTATTTATTGGCTATAAGCCCAGGGGGCATTTTCAGCCATATTTTTAGTCGCATTCCTATTTCCGAAGTCGCATTACACAGGCTAGTGCCATTTCATCTTGTGCCAGATGAAGACCGTTCTTAACTGGACAAAGTGCCTAAGTGTCAAACCTCCAAAGCGCCCTAAATCCTCACAGTTCCTTTCATACTTCGTCTAATGTACTTACTAACACGAATGGACTTAGTTTGTTGACCAAATTTCCAATGTGGTGAACGTTGGCCCTAAATCCATTAGTTTCTTGCGACCTTGAGACACAACTTTGCTCAACTTAGTCAAACGTTTTCCCTATTAAGAAGAGCCACATTTACACGATGTGGAGATGTGCCATGGACCAACAACAGACAGCACTTTCTCGTCAACAATAGGGAGCACTTTGATCAACATCAGACAGAACTCTCTGACGTGCCGACGAAGGGATGAGTAGCATCAGTGCCAGTTAAAAAAAAAAATCCAGGAACCTAGGGTCAGACACACAGTATTCTGCGAGTCTTAAGCTTTCAGACTCGAACACCAAGGACGGTGGGTTGAGGGTTGACAACCTGAAGATAAAGCGCGTGGAGATATGGCGGTTTGAGGTTGTGCGTCACTCGAGTATTTTTAAAATGTTGGACCGATTAAGTGCACTGGCAGGCGAGCACGTTTCTAACTGTGATAAGGGAGTGAACCTGAGACATACTTCCAGCTTTTTACCTGGGACTTTGCAAGCGATGAGCGCAGAATTTGTACAAACAGAAATAATTTTAACACATTTTCTTCCCTGCGTTTAATAGGTTTAAACCATGTCACATTTTTTTAGTTTTCAAAATATAAATATATTTTATAAATTACAAAAAAATACGAAACGTAATATTACCAGGATTATCAATAATAATTTCCCTTGACTTCTCAGAAATGGATTGTCTTTGCTTCTTAAGCTTCTTAATATTTTTCTCCATACTAGAGAAAGTAATTTGTGTAATTTGTGGAATTCAAATCGAAGTATCGATTACTCTTTGTAATAATTGTTATCACAAGCATGCTTAGATACAAAACCTAACATATTAGAAGGACAGATTAAAAATTAATTTTTATCAACTTTCTGATAGTGATTGAGGTACCCCTCCACTCCTGACTTTTATTTTTGTCTCCCGGCTCTACCCGGGTTGATTTCTGTCTGAAACTCTGAGATTTTTATTGTCAACTTTCGATCTGTTGGTTTATGGGAGTCAAGCTTATTTATGCGAGGCCTCACTACAGAAAAATACTAAAACACTGGTACTCTTTATGTCCCTTTCCTAACTTGACAGGTTTCGAATAAAACCACCACGTTAATCTCTTTCTCTCTTTTTTTCTCTCCCCCTGCTCTGTACCCTTTTTTAAATCATGACACTGTCACGTATGGTCTGTGTTGTAAAAGTAAGTCTCAATATTTTCTGCGCAGTATTTTACACTTTGTAGCGATCAGAAATACCTTACAACGGAGAAATAAGTATCCTACAGACCAACATAACCAATGAAGCAAAAGTGCCAAATTCGTTTGTGTATGAGTAGGGGGGGGGGGTGTTACAAACCGTGTGGATTTGATTTTGTTTCACCTCTGCCGCCACAGAGAGAGAGAGAAAAAGAAAGAGACACTTACCAGTGTAGGTAGATCATTGAGGAAAACTTCAGAAAAAAAAATCAAGAATGATAGCCAGAATATATTAAGGAATAATTACAGAGGACAGCCAAAAAAAATCAAAACATTGCAGGAGAGCTAAGAAAAGATGGACTTAGAGGATGCTTTAGAATTCAAAGAAGACTCCCAAAGTACATCTTGGACAGACGGGAAAACTCACAGAGGATAGCCAGAACATCAAATAGAGAGACAGATGATAGTCAGAACATCCATAGAGACAGAGGATAGCTCGGACAGCAAGAAAGACGCGGTCAGGATAGCGATGGCCCCTTGAAAACTCCCACAGCGGTCCTCATCGATCTTGCAGGGCGAAGACGCCGGACCGGTGCCCATGGAGAGAAATTGGCTCCGACTACTTCCCTCAATCCTATTTCGGCGTGGGTTTTCTTCCAGCTCTCCTCCCCCTCATTCCAAACAGTGGCTCTTGCTCATGCGCACTGGCTGCAGTTTGTGTGGGTCCACGCTTAAATTTGTCGATCCTGTTTGGAAAGGCAGGAAGTGCGTCATGGTGCTTTGGCAGGGGGCCCTTAAAACTCAAATGAAAGCAGGCGACAGGCGGATTCTTTTTAATTCTTCGTGTTGTCTCAAGCCGTCGCCAAATAGTAAAACCAAAATTAAGACAGGAGGAGATTTTTATGTCCGCTTTTAGCCGGTGTTTAACGCATGATCATGGGGGTCAGTCATTGACGTCAAGTACGCAAATAAAAATTTCAAAAAATCGATTCCACGAGAATTTTTTTTAAATTAGCAACACAAAATTGTTTTTCCTTGTGTAGCAAATATAATGCAAGACAAAAAATGTCTGTCATGTGATCGGGTTTTTCTAGGGATCTGTATATGGATTGGAAGGTTAAAGTGCTCAAGAAGTTTGACTTGTGGCGGAGGTCCGTTCTTAACGCAGCGTGCGTACATCATGAAGCCACGACTTCCGATTGGATGATTGGTGAGGGGCGAGCAGTCAGTGGAAATACATCGCAGTTGATCATCTCAAGACCGGGGCAGCGACTTCGGTTCGATTACCTGCAGCGGACGTGGAGACAGAAATTTACATTTGGTGATCGTCGATTCTGATCAATGTCTTTACGGGTCGACCAACGACGGGAGGTCGGGAAGTCCTCTTAACAAGAATCAGGGTAAATAACTGTGGACCGGAAGGAAAAACTATCCTGGTGGTAGTTAAAGAAAAGCCCTGTCTTCTAGGTGCAGTCTTTCGCAGCTGTCAGAGGTCTCTACACAGCCTGAAAGGTCTTCGTGTGCTCCAAAGATATTTAGGACGTTTCATGGTGCTGTAGCTTACTGTCCATAGTTGTGCTTTAGTCTTGAAAACTTCAGACGCCACAGATGTGTACATAGATGGCTGGCTGACTGTCCCCTCAACGAAGAAGCCACACACAGATGTGTACACAGATTGGGAGCTGTCCTCTATTGTTCTCTCAACAATTCGAAAAACGTCATCTGTGATTCGTCATGCGCACTAGCTAATCTGCCTCAACTAACCCTTATATAGTTTTTTTCCCCAACAATGTTTTTAAAACAAATTTCTTTTGAAAGAAATGTGGTTATTTATATCTTAATAATTGTTAGGAAGATGAGGCGCAAATGAAAAACAACCTGCGCTGGGCGTTAGAGGACCACGTGACCAGATTCCACTCTTCAGTGTACCTACCGGTCCACTACCACACAAAGCTTGTGACAAGCGAATGTCCCACGCAACTTTTTTTTTTTTTACATATTTCCAAAGTAGCTACAAAACCTCGTTACAAACGCCTGTCAGCATCTTTGAAGTGAGTGCTTGTATTCTAAGGGCATCCGTTGTTTCGATTAAATATTTGGCGCTAATGAAAATAAAATCCGATCGTCTAGCTCAGAATATGTAGGCTGCTTTTTCATTTAATAATCAGCCCGCCTCTTCTAAGCAAGCATAAAAAAGTTTGTCATGCTCAGGTTGGCGGGTCATGTCAGACTCCGCAAAGCCGCTAACATTCGATATAAAGTCGTTTGCATCTCCGAAGATGCAGAGTGTCAGACAGCGCGAGGTCAGCTGCCAGGGAGGACGACTCCACTGCAACATCTATTTTTAGCTTCAATCTTCGCTCGAGATTGGGCTAACGGACGAGCCAGCCTACATGTCCGTATCCACCCACCCACGCACGCCTATCCACACACACACACACACATGTACATACGTGCGAGAGAGAGAGAGAGAGAGAGATCTGATATAAAATATACTGAGACAATACAAAACTTGCAAATAAAACTAAAATATAAAAATAAAACGTAAATACAGATTAGCAGAGAGATAGGGGGCGGCAGAAGATAAGTAGTGTGGAAAGGTCAGTAATATTTTAAACATATTTATCAGAAGTCTACATTCCCTTTAACACGCAGACCGGAGGATGCAAAGACTATTAACAGCTTTCTGCTTGAGATGACCCGAAGCCTATGTAACACCCGAAGAAGAGCTATTGGTTGCTCGGATTTCGAACCTTCTGTCGCCACTGTATAACACCCTACTGAAAGAAAATGGCAGCTGTGGGCACAAGTAAGCAACAAACGGCTGAATTGAACAGAAAACAGTTAATAGTGTTTATTTGTCAGTTCGGCCAAACTTGTAGATAAAGTGAAGTATGATCGCGAGAGCAAACGTAATGGAAGGGTATGAAGACACAACTCAAAAGTAACATAAAAAAGAAAAAGAAAAATAAACATTATATTTGACAAAATGTGAAATATTTAAAAGCCATGCTGCATATTAACACTTGCGAAAGAAACAATCTAAACAGAATGAAAGCGAACACCCCACCATCACATCTCCCTGAAAAAAAAATTTAAGGAATCGGAATGTTCTACCTTTCTATCCCTTCATCAACCTTTCCACCCTGAAATTTTAAAAATAATCAGAAAGCCATATTCTTTCAACTCGATTTGTAAGTCTGCTACCGCGATATTTAAAAAAAAAAACAGGCACAGGTGAGAAAAGAACTGACCTGCGTCGCAGTCTTCCTCGCCTCCGGCTCTTCCCTCCTAAGCCCACCTGCCGCTTCAGCTCACCTTCTGTAGCAAGGTGCGCGCGTCTGCTGCATGCGAGTGCAGCGTGGGTCTGCGTGCCCGGGCAACCACCACGACCAGTCGTAGTGCGGGGCTGTGGTGGTACAGCGGCGCACAGCTCGCGTCTGACAACAGTGTGCTGTGCACCAACGAGAGGAGGCAAGAAGGCACTGGCACCTCCGCATCCCCTCCAAGCCACCACCACAGGGGCGCGTGGAGCACGTGGTCGCAGGAAATTGACCAGCGCACGCGCAGCTCGCGGCATCTCGCGAGAGCGTGCTGCTAGAAAGGGTGCAACGAAATAGCGTTCTCTCGTGGCGAAAAGAATTCCGAATTTGGAATCGTGTTAAAACTGTCATGAACAACAGATCTTGCCATCGCTCTCTACCCATTTTTTTTCTTTCTACGCTTGAGTGTTTTTTCTTGTCGGAACCGCCTTTCTTTATTTCATCTCGTTTCTTCAAGGAAGTGAATCTGCGACGATTTCTTGCGTTCCACCCGTATGGTTGCAGAAAATGTGATTATCCGCTTCTCTCACAGCCTGAAGTCTGACCAGTCTGCATGTGGGCATGCTAGGTTATATGTAGGCAAGTTAATTAAGCCCAACCACCCCCTTTTTCACAGCTTTCTCCTTCCCCACTTCACCACTTCGTCCTTCGCCTTCACCATCGACACACACAGCCCACAGAGCCTGTGAATTGCATCTTGTTTATAGCAACTGGAAAAAGAAACTGCAGCTGCAGATAGAAGATTGAAGATACTCCCGAAAGCAGTGCAGGAAGAAGAAGAAAAGAAGAAGAATGTATATACCATGGTATCAGATTTTTATTGTCTTATTCGTAGGATTTAATCTATGGATTGTATCTTGTGTCCTTTTAGATTTTTTAAATGCTTTCTTCTTTCATTTCTTGTCATGCTTTTTTTCCCCCTTTGTTTCATATTTCTTTTGGGGCAGTGCACACGCGTGACGGTTAGCAGCTGTCACCAATACAGTGAGGGTTACCTGTCCTGTATTCAGTTCTCGTCTATGGCCCACTTTTCTTTCTCTGCATCTGGCATCTGTTTTACAGGGCTGGCTTGCCATTATATAGCCTTAGTTGCTGGCTCGGAGTAAAACACTAATTATCCCTCCAACCTATCTCTTTGTTCCTTCCTTATTCCCTTCTTTCTTTTATTCCTTTTCTCTGATCACGTGAACCTGACTGAGTCGACCGCTGAGAATGGCAGTGTTAGCTCTTGCCAGTAATTCTATACAAACATGTGTACATCACAAGGTAATGCGGCAAATGTCCACAACTAACGCATTTATACGCAATAAATTTTGTCATCGCGTAACACCATTGACTGGTAACCACATCCTCAGTGGAATAACACAACAACCTTGACTAGACAACAGCTTTAGTGGCCTCAACTTCTCGGAAAGCTGGGGTTGTTCAGTGAAGGTAGCAAACTTTATCCAACCTATCAAGATGCTAATCTGCTGAACCCTCCGACACAGAGAGTAACTATTGTTTGAAACTCATCGATATTTTCATATTTGTTTCCAATGAAAAAGGGAAAGAAAGACATCGATATCCACCTGTGTAGCTTTTTTCTGCTGTATATGTTTATCACATTGTGAACTTCTGTCGCCACACGTGCTGCTGTGTGCGCAAGCCGAAAGGTCAGCAGGGTCGGGAAGCTGCTGCGGATGATGATGATGATGATGGTGCTGTGAGCAAGGGACACAATCTGCTTTCAGGTTGTTCCTGCTTCTTGTACTCACTAATGGCGTAGCATGGAACTCAAAAGCAAGACAAAAAAGAACAAGACAAGAGAGGAAAAAGAAATTAAAAAAAACGAAAAGTAAAACAAGAACATGACAGGCTCTCCGTGCAAAGGGTTAGAATAAAAAGAACGAGGAAAAATAACAACAACAATAACAACCAAAGAGTTGTGGGTGTCTAGAACTGGCAATAACTAGTTTCTGTTTTTAGCTGTGGTGGATATGGCGAGCAAGGGTTGTGTGATCGTCACAGGTGACAAACTACGAGAACAAAAACCACGCAGACCAGGTGGAAACTGTTTACCTTGTGCGCTTAAAGTTTTTTAACTTACGTTATTGAGCACGGCGAAACGAACACCTGGTGCAGCCATGCGCATCGACACAAACAGCGACTAGCTAAGATGTGAGGGGAAGATAGGAATACCGCTCTTCACCAGCCCACACATGCGTACTTGTGTGTGTGTGTGTGTGTGTGTGTGTGTGTGTGCGTCAGAGAGAGAGAGTGTGTGTGTGTAAGGGTGTGTGTGTGAGAGAGAGAGTGTGTGTGTGAGAGTGAGTGAGAGAGAGAGTGTGTGTGTTTGAGTGAGAGTGTGTATGTGTGTGTGTGAGAGAGTGTGTGTGTGAGAGAGAGTGTGAGTGTGTGAGGGTGTGTGTGTGTGAGAGAGAGAGTGTGTGTGTGTGTGTGAAGGTGTGTGTGTGTGAGTGAGAGAGAGAGTGTGTGAGGGTGTGTGTGTGAGAGAGAGTGTGTGTTTGTGTGAGTGTGTGTGTGAGAGAGAGAGTGTGTGTGAGAGAGAGAGTGTGTGTGTGTGCGCGCGCGCGCGCGTGTGTGTGTGTGTGTGTGTGTGTGTGTGTGTACGAAAACGAAATAAAGAGTGGAGGGGGAGTGTGGAGAAAGATGGTGATAGAAAATGTATATCAGTCTGTGCATTTATGGGGGAAGAAGAGGGAGAAAGTCTAGTGTACAGATATAAAATTATGCTTTTATCATTATGCTATACTTATTATTATTATTATTATCATCATCATCATCGTTATTGGATTTATATATCGCACTTCTCCCATTCGGATGCGAGTTCAGTATACTTATCAATTACATAATTACATAATTGTATGAGCTACACACTTACACGACTGGCAGCGCATTAGATCTGCTGACATCGGCATAACCACAAACAAGGGAGTGATGCCTGGTTCCTCAGCGGCTACGACGGCTACGTCAGTTGGCAACAAGACTTGTTCACCTCCATCATAGGCTGACGGCCCCGCAGTCGTATATGCGGTATATGCGGTACTGCGGTACGCCGTGCGCTGCAGGAGTGTACTGCGACATTTACATGGCAATATTTACTCATCCCCCTGTTGTGATGTTCACTTAGCACAAAAATACTAGTTATTTAGCCTCATTAAATTGCTGTTACACTGCAGGGAACTTAGACTTACAAATGATGAAAGACAAACATTAGAGTCCTGGCCTTAATTAGCCCTGCGTCTACTTCCTTTATGTATTCATTCTTTCACTTTTTATTCTCTTTTTTTATTCCTTTCTATCCGTTTGTTTTTCTATTTCCTCTATTTTTCGCTTGATTGAAGGCACGAGAGCGGACGTGGACAGAACGAATTGAACTCTATGCAAATCAAACTTAATTAAGCAGCTAGTTCAGCACCTCACCTACACAACAGGAAATTGAGTCCTTTTTTGTGTTTGTTTGTTGTGTCTACAATTATTTACAGGTCGTGAATAACCTGTTGTGTCTGTGTTATTGCAGGCTATGCCAGGAGCACGGGGAAAATACTCGCCTGTGACACCTGGCAACAAACACATCAACGCTGAGATAATCATTTTCACCTGTATGCTCGTAATCACTCGTGTAAACTCTGTCACTCACTCTCTCCATCTCTCTCTCTGTCTCTCACTCATTCACTCTCTCACTTAATCCCTCTCTTAATCTCTCTTTCTCTGTTTCTGTTCCTTATGCCTTCTTTCTCCCTCTCAAACATGCCCAAAGCGAGCATTCAAAGGATACCTCCCCCCGTCTCTTCGCAATTCATTCTCCGGTCAAAAGTTTATAAAACGTGTGTGTGTGTGTGTGTGTGTGAGGGGGGGGGTCTTGATCACTTAGACCAACATAAATTTACGTATGATTATGTTGACCATAACAAAACCCTACGAGTTAGTTCTCCGCAGATTCAGATAAAGTGGCCGTTTGTAGAAGTGGTAGTAGTCACGGAGTTAAAAGTAACCACACAACGCCGAGAGTGAGACGAAAGGTCAGACAAAAATGGACAATAACCCTCCCACCCGTTTGCTCCCGCTACCAAGCAGGCAGACCCCCAGCCGGCCCACACGTCCTACCAAAGCATCGATCTGACATCTCTTGCCACAGCTGCGAGCCAGGGGACTGCCAAGGGCGCGTTACTGCCGACAGGTTACTGCCCTTGATTATGGAGTGCACCGTTTTGTGGTCTGTTGATCGTCTTTTTTCAAGCGACCCGCGAGCCCGCGGTTATTGCCCCTTGATCAGATTGGTTTTTACTACAGGTTGACAAATTGACGAACCGTTAGATTAAATGTGCATCTGCGATGGTCGATTTATAGTCTGTAAAGTCATCTTGTTTTTAAAACTTACAGCTAGAAGATAAAAAGACTGGTACCTGTCTTTGCGGGGAGCACCTGGACAGACACGGCACCTGACAAGACAATAGCCTAGTGGGTAGAGCAGGGGTGTTTGAACCTGACGGCCCTCAAACCTCGAGGTTCGATACCCGTGAGACGCACCACACTTACCCCCAGCTGTGAATTAGATATTTAACCATCAGACGGTCCACCTCTAGTGAGATCATGATCACTCATAACGAGACTTTAAGGGTTCCGCAGGAAATTTTCGCAGGAAGAGCCACTTCGCCTAACTTTCAACAAACAACGTGCCTAACAGTAATAGGTTCATTGACTTAAAGAAACAATCTTAATGAAAACATGACACTTGGGTTTGGTTGTGCCATTCCGATTCAAGGTACCCTGAAAGACTAGACACACGGCGAGTAACGGCTTGAGTACGCTCTTTACGTTGTTGTCTCTTCTGACATACTTTCTGTCACTGGACTGTGAGAGAGACTTGCTTTGATGTGTTTTTGAATCGCACCTGCTGCTGGACCTCTGGATGTGACATCTTTACCATCTCGGTGGCAGTTACTGTTGACATCGGCGTTGACGCGGATCCGCACACTTTCTTTTTTTACTCTTTATAGATTTATGGATGCGCGCGTGTATGTGTGTGTAAGAGAGAGAGAGAGAGAAGGAGCTAGATCTGCTTTATCCTTTCATATAAATGCTACTGAATCTGTAGTATGTACTGTTCCAAGTCTTCATTTCTTTATGATTGCGGTGGCTTCCTGTCTAGCTGCTCTCTCGTGACCTGAAGTTGTGGTGTTGAGAATACAAACTGTACTTTAAATGAAAACTAGTATTCGTTCAGCTTGATGTTAACAGTGCGCCGAATGCATACACATTTTGTAATATTTGTAAAGGACAAGCCTCCCAAGTGCCTTAAACATACTTATCTATTGGAAAATTATTGGCAGTGTAGTGTCAAACGAATCTGGAAATTTATCAGCTTGTTAACTAAAGGGTTAATGTCCCAAACGTTCATTGGCTTCCGAAAACCTTTACACACACTTTCCATACTTGGTTACTCTTAAGTCAACATTCGTCTGTTTTTTTTAAATGATCTAAATTAAGGTGATGGCATTACTGCAAAGCGGTAAACAAACAAGCAAGCAAACCAAGAGAAAACTGAAGCCTAGTGTGCCAAGCTTGGGGCAGATTCCGCGGCCCTGCAATGTTCTGTTCAGAACAGATGGACCACTCCTCGTGTCAGACTGTGTTCGGGGCGCCTACCGAGTGCTGACTGCCAAAGCGACATGCACTACTCGAAAACTCTCGACCTTAAAGGAAAACTCAAGTGCAGAAATATTTGTTAATGACTATGTTTAATTACTTACAAGCTACCGATTCCCCAATCTAAGCAAATAGTACTGCCCCGTTCGCGACGCGAAGCAAGTAAAGAAACAGCAGTTTTCATAATTCTCACATTACAAATGGCACCTGCATTCCATGTCGTCTAATCTACTTTATCATGGCTGGCAAATCAACATGTACAGTTAATTAATAAAACATGATGATAAAATAACAGTGCATCTTTGGGACACTTCTATTGAAAACTATGTTGACTGGTGTAACCATGAACATGTGTAACTTTGTAATATGTAATGTGTCATTGTAATATGTAATTGTGGTGAATAATTATTAGTTTCCAGCCCTTAAAGAAGGGTCACCTGCCTTGTGTCGCCTGAATGTATGTACACATTCTGATTATAAAGCTTGACTGGAATATCTGGAACTGTAATTGGTCTGCAATGTAGTTTGGTGGGGGGGAGGGGAGAGAAAATAGGCTTTTACACTGAGCCAGCAATTAAGTTGATATCACCTGTAAGCATGTACCACATGAAGAGAAAAAAATTCCCGAGACGAGATCTGAACCCTGGGCAACCAATCCTTACTGTATGGTCTGTAAAATCAGTGGTCCCTATGACACAGACCTCTTCACTGTCAGAGGGCCAGCTGCTCTCTCGTGACCTGTAGTTGTGATGTTCGCACATTCGTACACTCTCCACTGTTCCTTTTTTTTTTTTTCAACGTCTGGACACAGTAGAGAAAATGAAATACACATAATTTTAGAAAACAAATTCATCCTGCACTATGCTTCTGTTGTCACTGACGTGTAAGTTGTGTAAGTTCTTCTTTATTTACACAGAATTGTATAAGCGTTGGCAAGTTTACCAGTGCGGATGCTATAATGTAAAACAGACATACCTGTTTCCATTCACTTCTTTCTAGACCCACTGCCTGTGACTTGTCTGTTATGTTTAAAAACATAAAGAATGACTAGTCTAAAAATGTCAGTCAGCATCCCTCTATTATACTGAGGGCGACCCAGTCGAGTTAAACATCATAGCAGTTACTCTGTGGGCGGAAGGTGAACGGGGTATAAAGAATAAAAGAAAAATGTCTAACGATTTATGGGATCCGCTTCGCAGTACCAACCCCAGCAACTCTTCTCTTACTCATTTTGCAAGGGAAGTACGAGTCTTCTCCCTTTAGTTACGTTATTTATTGTAGCATTTTCCTTGCATCTGCAATGTCCTCTAACGACTGCTGTTTCAACTGCTGTAAATAACATATCATAAACTAATCGAAATTTTTAATATTGAGCGGTTTGCAAACTCACCTTCACGATGAGTAATTGTTTTCCTGATTAGTTCAGGATTAGGCGCCATTTGTTTATCAGAAGGTTACTTCTAGAAAAATGTCTGCTTTGGCTTGAACTTCTCCATCCCCTCCCCTGTGCCGTAAATGTTATGACGAACTTTACTAAAAATTGACAGATTCTTTTTTCCTTTTTTACTGTCACGTGTCACCTTCACTATCCCTCCTCTCACTGTCACCTTCTGTGCCAGTGGCACAACTTTCATAGCGATTGCTGCTTACTGCTGCTGCTTACTGTGAATAAATATTAATTTGAAAATTCTTGAACGATTATAGCATTAGCTGTCTGTATAAAAGTTGAAGAATTTTTGTCTCTTTGAGAAAATTCTGGAAACACGTGCCCCTGATGATCAAGAGGCTGCTACAAAAGAGTTAGAACCAGGTAACCGTTGGTGCCGATGTACTACTACAAAGACCTCGAAGCAAAGCAACAATCGTTTAAACTGATTAAGAGGTTGCAACAACTGTGATGCATGATTATTACAGGACATCTTTGAAGAATGTCTGTCCGCAGCCTGACCAGCGTGGCCTGAGCATCCTGTGTCACGTGGCTGTTACAGACTCACGCTGCTGTGTTGATGCAGTCGTCTACGAACAAGCGTTACGTCACTCGTCATTATTTGGTGACATTGCCACTGAAACTGAATTTGTCCCCACAGACAGACCCTGTCATGCCAGGACTGACAGCTGTGACTGTGTAACTCCAGGGCAGCGTGATATGTGCATAGCCTTTGCCTTTCACAAAACTCTACATCGTCACGTGACCACAGGTGTTGCACTCGTTACCAAGTACATCCGGGCCTCAATACTAGCTGCATTCATCCGTCACGTCTGCTGCGTTTAGCTGTCGCGTCTGCTGCCTCTGTGCTGGTCGAGGTGGGGGGGGGATGGTTGATAATGGCTTTTTACTGTGAGCGAGCTGGCAAGGTATACGAGGTTTATTAATCAGAGGACAGACAGGATGCCTGAGAACTGATCTCAGCTCACGACAACCGATCCTCACTGCCTTAGTGACAACCGGTTAATTAACTGGTTCATCATTAACCGTCCCGCTGCCAGTCGATACAAGAAGTCCAGCACCCCCTTTGGCTCTACAAAATTCACCGTCTGTATCGCTCTGCAAAATGTTCCCTTTTGCATTTCTCTTGCAAATCCTCCTCCCCACTTCACCTACCTTTAGTGGCTCGACAAAAGTATGCCCCTTGCATGACTCAACGAAACTTCACAGTAAAGGCTTAGCCTTTGAGAGACTCTTAAACCTGATGATACTGGAAGTCAGATAAGTGGCAAATAAGCATTAACAAATATACCTCCCCCTTTAAAAAAAACTTTAAAAGTTTAATAGCTTTGGACTGATATATATATATATATAGAGAGAGAGATATAAATATATAAATCTCTCCAAAAACATAAAAATGGAAATTGCATCAGCAGCTGTTTTTTAATGTCGACACAGGGATCGCTTGCTGAACACACTTGCCTTTGAAGAGATAATGAATTGTCCTTATCGATCTCTAGCTGGAAATGATGCGAAGTAGGATTCAGGCTTGGAAAAAACCACGTTTGAGCGAACCTCTGTAGCATCGACGGTGGGCGGTGATGTGCAACCATACGTGAAGGAAAAGAGTGAGTGAGTGAGTGAGTGAGTGAGTGAGTGAGTGAGTGAGTGAGTGAGTGAGTGAGTGAGTGAGTTTTATATCTTAACTCAAAGCGTTTCAATCTTCCCATCTCTCTAGTGTCGTCTGTTAATTCCGCAATAGACTGTTATCTGTTCCAGACATCTGTTGTCTGTGGCTGTGCGGTACGTTTATCAAGATTAATAATGTTATTCTTTCTACAACTGCAAAAAGCTTATAGTAACGCTCTCGCTAAATGGAAATAATGATTTAAATCTCTCATAATCCCAGAAATTAGAGGAAACTTATTGTTTCCTTAGTCGACCCTAGATATCATTCTTGTCTGGCAGTTCATGCAACGAGACCAGACCTCAGACCCTGCGGTCTCCTGAAAATCGTTCACGCCATCATGGCCGACACTGGTGACTGTCACCATCTGGTGATCATGGCGTATCCTCGCTTGCATTGTGTCAGGAAGTCGTTATCTGGCATTTCCAATCAACTCATCTTGCCTCATTAATAAAGAATGCAAAACACTTGGAAGTGAGATCAAATCTGCACAGCACAATTTTATTTCAGACTAACCTCTGCCCTTTGACGATAGCATTTACCTTTCCATCTACTCACCCACAAGTTCATCCATCCATCCATGGAGTTTTGAACTTATTAACTGCTCCGACAACTTACAGGCAATTAACCACAAAACAACGGAGCACCGATCTATCATTCCGTCAAACTTTTAGAAGAGACAACTGACTGCTGTGACAGTCTCGTTCCTGTAGCAGTATTCTCTCGGTACATACTTTGTATAAGTCAATGAACTGTTTCCTGCTGATAATCTTAATTAGCGTCCTGCTCAATGCAGACCACATGCATGTGACTGTGTGAGAGTGTATATAATCCTCTGCGCGTGCGCGCATGCGTGCATCTGCAAACGTTCACGGAGGTCACAGTGTGGCAGGCGCTCCTACCACACAGCTACATGCAATGAACTACATGTACATCAGGATTATCATGTTAATATAGGCGCGTGCTACAGACGCTTCACTCTGGCAGGTTGTGGAGAAATTGAAGGGCAGGTAAGAATATAGTGGGAAGCTTGAAGCCTATTGTCAGTATCTGTCTATCTACCTGCAATGCAACTGTTGCAAGTCACTTACAACAAAGTTGCATTTGAAAGAGTACGTGTGTTCCTGCTTGAATTTTCTATGAGAAGCCCAGCTTCGGATAGTAGTGAGCTCTGGCTGGACACCAAGTTGATGTCTGTGCATGTAAGCAGAGAGAACTGTATTGTCTATTCCTCTATTAATTATCAACTCTAAGAGTGAAGGCTTGACAGCTGTCATTGCTAACTAAGCGAACTGTGCATATTCTCTCTCCCTCCCTCTCTCTCTCCCTCTCTCTCTCCCCTCTCTCTCCCTCTCTCTCCCCCTCTCTCTCCCCCTCTCTCTCCTCTCTCTCTCTCTCTACTGCTGCAATTAGCCAACACTGAACAAATGTACAAATGTGTTTCCAGCCACGCGTTTCTCTTACATTTGTTTCCAGTTAGCCTCATAAATGGAGGCAACTTTTCTGACATGCCAAAGATAATTTCAACAGTCAAGCAGCACATGACATAAACTTGTTGCCTCAACAGTTCAACAGCTACAAACGAGTCACTATTCGCTACAAGATGGCGGCCGGTAGTACAGTCGCCGGCGTCTCTGGACCCATTTCACACCAGTAGTGTTTGAAGCTCGGTATTCCACCTCATCCCCCCACCTTTCTACGACCAATAACCCTCCCCCCCCCCTTGTGCCTGTAGCTGATCTATACGCAGGTCAGCGGTGATGGTAACAGCTGTCTGTCGGCATCTCATTCCATCTGTGAACAGCATTATAACAGTAAGCACAGGTAACGCACGTGTCATCAGTCGCTGATTAACACACATCCAGTTGTCACAACACCGACTGATGCCAACCCCTCACCTGAGAGTTTGTGATCTTCTGCAAAGTCAGGTAACACACCCTGTTTACATGCCACTGTACCCGAATCAACCTCTTTGTTATCACTGCAAGTAAATGCTCCTAAATTTAAAATCTTGTAATGGTTTTTTTTATCTCTAGCTAACTAGGGCGTGCGGCTAGGCAGGTGGAAGTGAGTGAAAGGTGACTACAACAAACTCTTTGGCTTTCTTCAATTGACTCTACCTTGATCGACCACAGCTTAGAGTCGGTGAGCACACAGATATATATTTGTAGTATGTAAGACCAGCATTTTCAATACACAGCATGTCATAGGCTTGATTAACAATCCAAACTCTTAAGTGGTGCCCCTTAATTACAATTCATTTATGTCTGGTATTGTTGTTGTCTATCTTTTTGGCTTCCAATCGGTTTTTATTATCACTTTTTCGTGTCTGTTTGATCTTTTGTTTCTGTTTGACCTGATAAGTTAATTACCTAATCTGGATCTGTAGATATGTTAGCATCTATTTTCTTTCGAGAAAATTTTAAGAAGGTTGGTTTTGTTGACCTACCAATCCGTTTTGACATCTGGTCCATCTCGAAATTCAAATTTAAAGTTTAAATTTTAGAAACATAATCTGCTTTTGAAATTTCCAACGCTTTGATATACACTGAAAAAGACACACTTAGTTCTTGTACACTCGTTCAGAGGAAGAGGGGATCTGCCTTAGAGTGACAAAAACTGTGACAGTTCAGGTGTCACAGCAATTAAAGACAGCGTGACTACAGCTTGGGGTGCTGGTCAGGCACGCGCTTGGAGAGCATCTTCAACTGGCGAGGACAGGAGGACAGGGTCAGCTGTAGGACTTGTACACTGGAAACCCTCAGCACTGGTCCCAACTTTCATCCTCTGACATGGGTGTCGACGAAGCTTTTGGCGGGGCGGGTGCGCAACCTGGAATGGAGATCTGGAGAATAGAGGTGAGTTGTATTCCTTCTGTGAATTGTATTCCTTGTGTGAATATTCTAACCTACACGTCCTTCTCTGTTTATTTCTCCATCACTGTCACCACCCTGCGGCTTAGCCCTCGAAGAGAAAAGATGTGGGAAAAAAATCTTAGTTCGCAAATAAGTCTTTGCTACATCTTGTCGCATTCTTTCGCCTGTTATCATGTAGTGCTGTCTTTCACGTTCTGCCATGTCACGTGCTGTCACGTCCCGTAGATCAACCACCTATTTGTAGCATTGTAGTAGCACAGGAACTGACTGTCGCTGCACTGGTCTCGCGACCTTTACTGTTCCCTCATTGTCTGGGTCTACACTTACAATGAATGCATCATCATTATCATTTATTTGACGATGCATTTCGTTTCATTATTCGTCTCCCGTTGCAAATATCTTTTAAAGGTCTCGCGGGTAGCATTTTTTTCTAGATGGTGTTTGTCCAAATCTAGGTGAAATGTTTACTTCCGTTCTCGAGATACAAGCCTACTCACAGCATCATGAACAGAAAGAGGTCAACTAATTAAAACAAATGATGTTTGTAGGCGTGTGTCACAGGAGCACGATGATAAGGCTGGTATTCACCCAGTTTAAAGAAACACTATGTTGCACTGAATGACACCAAGTTAGTAGAACATATTTTGCTCTCCACTAGACCTTTAAGTGATGTTTCAGCATCGCAGCTTCAACCGTACCATATGGAGAAAGTAAGATAGCGATATGAAAGATGAATGGTACGTGGCTGTGACAGAGATTTAACTCTCATCATCATCATCATCATCATCATCATCATCATCATCATCATCATCATCATCATCATCAATACAATACCACTTTATTTATCCCCAAGGGGAATTCCAAAATAAGAACTAAAGTGCTAGCGAGCTGCAGCAAGTCGCCCTCGTGGTGAGCGTCGTTGACATTATCATCATCATCATCATCATCATCATCATCATCATCATCATCATCATCATCAGAAGAAGAAGAAGAAGAAGAAGAAGAAAAAGAAAAAGAAGAAGAAGAGCTTAGTTACTACTGTTCCCACAAAGTCAGACTCACCGCCCTTTACAAAAAAGCGATATTTTTACAAGAAGAAAGACAAAAGGTCCCACGAAAGTCATATTCCAATCATTCCTAGAAGCAACAAGGGAGGTTACTTAGTTAAGTGAGAAGACAGTGCTAAAAACACAACACATCCCACAACATCCCACTGCAATATAATGCAAGGAGAGACAATAGTGTACAGTCAGGCATTATTATACAATACAGTGCATTATAGCAAAGTGGCTGCTGATGTTGTATACGGCACGTGTACACAATTCAAAATTATAATACAATTGCAGCAACTGCTAATCACCATTTTGTACATACTGCATTTTTTCTCTCTCTTATTTACATTCTCTCTCTCTCTCTCTCCACATTCACACTGGCTCTCTTTTTCTGTAGTACACGCGCAGAGTGAGAGAGAGCAGAGAAAAAAATTGCAGTCGTGTTCGAGTTTTCCCAATCACTGAATTTCGTAAAGAAATCAGACGTGTACATTCTCTCTTTACTGCCAGTCACGGAAGTAGGAAACAAAATGTCCGCTAGTTTAGTTTCGTGCACACTTTGTTCAAGTGCAGAAAAAAACCCACAAAAGCTGGTGAACTGCTGATAAACATCGCAGGAAATTAGAAACGAGTCTGCAAGTGTCGCTGTCTTGCAACAGCTGCATGATATGGGCGAGTCCCACAACATGTTAGTTGATTTTAATGGCAGTAATTTATTCCTCATTTTGAATATCCGTGTTGTCTGTTGTTTGTCGCTCACTCTTATTTGTTTATTCTCTCTCCTGTCAGCCTTGTATTATTATTGGTCGATAAAAATCTGATTCTAACCACTGCTCTGAACCTGTGAAGTGTTCCTGCGTGCACACAGTGTAACAGGAATACAGAAAGCGGACGTGCGATTCTACTAAGTTCCGTCAGCCTATCGCTAAAGCTAGTCTCACACGGTCCGACAAATATCTATAATGAGTCCGATAGTCCAGACTGTCCGTAAACTAGCTGTAAACTTGCTTTTTGTGTTTTGTTTTCGTTGTTTTTTCTGTTCTCTGCTATTTTATTTCGTTTTTGATCTCCTATATGTCAGAGGTTTTCAAACTGTGGTACGCGAAAATAAAAGAAGGTATATATATATATTTTTTACGGGGGCTGTATGTAGGTTTAGAGGTGGTACTCGGTCAATTCGAATTTTCAAAAGTGGTACTCGTCTGGAAAAGTTTGAAAACCACTGATCTATGTCACCTCAGAAGATATTTAAAGGAAGTCTTCAGAACTGCGACATGCCGAAAACCGTTGCAAACAGTCGGACGATGTGGAGTCGCGCCGTGTGAGGTTAGCCGTTAGCGGATGGAAGGTTTTGTAAGTAGGTCGACATCTGAACTCTTAACGTGGGCGACTTTACTTTTTGCACGTACGTCTGTTGAAGATAAATAGGAGAAGAAAATCTGTATAATCTTCACGTTCTGCTCAAATTTCCTTTCAGTGAAACATGTGAAAGAAAGAGACATTAATAGCAACGTCTTTTTTTAGCAACGGGATAATTTTGTCATAAAATCTGTAAATAAAAAAGACTGCTTATTGACAATCATGGCAACCAATCAAATTTTTCATTTCACCAATTAAATTTCAGCCCTTACTCACGAATTTTCTAGTATTAATTCTTTACCGTCACAGCACAAGTAAATTTCCTTTTCCTCTATATTTCTCTCTCTCTCTTTCTCTTCTTTCTCTTCTTTCTCTCTAATTATCACTCTACTGTATCAGATGGTGTCGTCTGCCCTTACACACAGCAAAGTACTCACACCAACACATCCACATAAGTATACACACATGCATATATATATATATATATATATGTCTGTCGGCATCTCATTCCATCTGTGAACAGCATTATAACAGTAAGCACAGGTAACGCACGTGTCATCAGTCGCTGATTAACACACGCTGATTAATACCCGTAAATACATACAAACTCATATGCAAATAGTTCCACATACAAAAAGATACAAAGGATGCACACACACACACACACACACACACACACACACACACATGCACATATCCTTACTTGCACATAAATACCTAATACACACAGAGATATGCTCGTTCACATACATATTTACATACATCAACAAGAATATACACTCGAGACATAACAAGTTATTGGTTGACCCAGTTGGTTCTATTGGGACGAGCACGCGTACGCACTCACCTACACGTGCAGACTGTGCGCGACAGGCTGTACTGCAGTGTGAGGCAGATTGATTGTAATTATCAGCATCTGTCCGCATGAATGAGCTCAGTCCGGCCTACAGAACAAGACACTAAATCACATTTACATGCACACCTGTCCTAGCGAAGTGATTCATCGGAATGTTTGATTTTAGTTACCTGATACTTCTCTCTCTGTGTGTGTGTGTGTGTGTGTGTGTGTGTGTGTGTGTGTGTGCATGCGTTCGTGCGCGTGTGTGTGAGAGAGAGAAGAATCTGAGAGATGATGCGTGAACAAGAGAGGAGGCTAATAATAATAATGATAATAATAATAATAATAATAATAATAATAATAATAATAATAATAATAATAATAATATGCTTCTATAGCGCAGTTACCTGTCCATGGAGGTGAGCACATTGACGCCTTTGTCACCTGTTCTTGTTAAGCTAAGCAACATCAAGTGTATCCCCACCTGCACCTGTATTCTGCACAATACATCAAGGATATTCCCCATCAGCATGTTATGTTCTACAAACATCAAATATACTTCCCACCTTAAACTGTGTTTTGCGTGCTACATCAAATGTCTTTCCAGTCAGTGTTTTATCTTTTGAACACCAAATATATTCCCCATGTGCACTCTCTGTTCTGCAAGCTGTATCGCATATATTCCCTATCAGCATCTTGTGTTTTGTACATTACATTGAATATATTCCTCACCAGCACTGTGTTCCACACACTATCAAATATATTTTACCTGTATCTTGTTCTCTGCACACTAGTTCAAATATATTTCTTACCTGTACCTTAACCTCTGCACACGACATCAAATATATTTCTTACCTGTACCGTCACCTCTGCACACTGCGTCAGATATGTTCCCCATCCTCCCATATGTTCTGCATACTACATCAAATATATTTCTTACCTGTACCTTAACCTCTGCACACGACATCAAATATATTTCTTACCTGTACCGTCACCTCTGCACACTGCGTCAGATATGTTCCCCATCCTCTCCATATGTTCTGCACACTACATCAAATATATTTCTTACCTGTACTTGAATCTCTGCACACTACATCAAATATATTCCCCACCTTCTCCATATGTTCTGCACACGACATCAAAGAAGATGAAAACCTTTAAGAGTAGGCAGCGCTGCTATGTCGTTAGACTTGAAGTCTGTGTTAGAAACAACTAAATAATCCGATGATATTGCAGTTATGTACTTCCAAACAACTTTTCTCGATTTAAAAAAAAGTCTTTGTAAGACTGTGAAACCTTTCCTTCTGACCTGAGCAAGCGTGTGTTCCAGAACGACAGAGCAGCCTGTTGTAAACAAACACCTGTAACACAACACCCTACTGCACTCATGTAACCGAGTACCTGTGTACACCTGTACTTCTACATGCACCTGTATGCCGATTCCTCTCGCTTGAACTTTGGGCCAAAGGTATAGCTACCTCGGAAGTAGTTGTGGCTCAGACATAAAGTTACGTCGGGGAGTAATTATGATCCTGAAGGAAAACCATGTTTCCAAGACTGCCAGAGAACACCTCGAGGGTCTTAATGTTGTTGTAGTAAACAGCTTCCATTCCAACTATCACCTAGGGTACATTGATTTTAATCATGTCTGTGTCATCCTACAAGAGTTAATGAATACTGACACACACACACACACACACACACACACACACACACACACACACACACACACACACACACATAACAAAATTTGTACACGGGTAATATTCCCCCGTCAGCACACCTTATAAACAAGTTGAAACTGTAACTAACGGAATTTTAAAAAATAAAAAGTATTTATGTCTTGTTAGAATCTGCTCTATGAGGTAGATGATGTAACTTATTTTTGCTCCGAAACCGATCTATCGACTGACTACAGTCTCTGTATGTCGGCGACTACCGGAAGATGTCCAGAGGACAGTCAGCAACTGGCGGTGAGAGGCGGGTATCACTCAAGAACATCTCGCTCATCCTCCATATTCCCTTACTGCCAACTGAGCCAGAATGTGGGTGAAGGGGAGAGGGTAGGAGGACTTTTTTGTGTGACTGACATTGTAGTCTATGAACACTTTTGGTCGTGATGAAGACCAGCCTATGGTGTTCTTGTACTTCTGTCCCAGAAAATGAAGGTGGTCAAACAAGATCCGCAGACACATGGTAGCTTCTTCTCGGGAGATTCCTACATTGTTCTTGTGGTGAGTGGATCTTTGATTTATCTGTGATAATAGATGTTATTAATGCTTGCTGTCTTTTTTAGCTACCTGTGTATCTGTGGCGATGAACGTGTAATGCTTCCTGAGAGAACCCGTACATATATTTATATACACACACATTTCAATAATGGACTCGTCTTTGAACGAAGCCATGTGTGTATACAGAGCGTATGTTACTTATAGTAAGACCTACTATCTGTTTTGTAAGAAATAACATGTATAAAACTGAGGCGATGTCTATAATTTTTGTTATAAGTCTTACAAATGAAACTTTCCTTATTTCTTCGATATTAACCAAATGACTCGACTATAAGAAGCTTAGGGGCTACAACAGCTCTTTATTGTCCCTTCTCAGCAAGGCTACTAAACCTTATTTGCCCTCGACTACTGTAAAAGGCTCTGCAAAAGAAATCCCAGCCAACCAGCCAGCCAACCAGTCCAGCAGTAGGGGATGCCCGATGGTGTAGTTGTTTTAACACTCGCTTGTCATCTCTGTAGTGAGAGGCCATGGGTTCAGATCTCGTCTGGGAATACTCTCTGTATGTGACAGCCGGCTTCTGGGATTTTCTTTAGGTACTCTATTTTCTCCCTCTCTCCCACCAAACCAACCAGTCAATCAACCAGCCAGTCAGCCCACGGACCTTCATCTACTGGATAAGTGTCTCAGGCTTATATCCAGTGTAAGTCTCGGCTTTCCTTATCAGCCCGCCCGTGTTTCCGGTTCCGGTTTGCTGTTGCGAAGAGACACGGACCTTCATTTAATTTTAATAAAGGTCAGTGGTTTGCAGACGTAAATGGATTCGAAAAAAATTAACAGGTGCAAATTTTTGCATTGTTGGATGTCATACCAATAAAGCGAGATGTCGTTATCCTCAACAAAAAGTAAACATCTATCCTCGTCGCTATCATAGCTTACAATACCAACCGACCTAAGCCAACGGGGCACTTCCCTATTGTCATCTGCTAGTAAATGGCGTTGTCGTGAACTCAATGCTACCACGGACCTTCATATGTGGCATTTATTAAATTAATTCTTAAAGTATAGGCTTTTTGTAACAGAATAATCTATATAATTGTGTCCGAAAAATCAAATACAATGCTTTTTTAAAAAATTGTTAGTGGTAGAGCAAGTCAATGGCATCTGTTGTGACAATGTTTTTCTATGATAAAATTGACGATAAACCCACAACAGAAAATACTACTGTTGATTTTGCAATCAGTCTTCTTTAACAAGGTTCTTATGAAAGAAAAGCTTAATTACTTCTAAAATTTCTTCGACGTTAGGAAAACCCGCCATTTTGAAATCGGAAACGGAAGTGAAAACCTAACATTGTAGGGTTTGTTACAATTGGTCACTCCTATGATAGCGCAAAGAGGCAACGAATGAGAGACACTCATCCAGTAGATGAAGGTCCGTGAGTCAGCCCATGCTGCCGCTAGGCAGGCTGGGAGAGCGTCAGAACTGGGTCAGTAAGTATCGAAAAAAATAAATAAATAAATATCAGGAGCAGCGCAAGATGTAGATCGGGTGAGAGAACTAGCAGAAGATTTTATTGGCGACAGCTTGAACAAAAATCTTTCATCTCTTCTTTTTTTTAAGTTTTGTCTGTAAATGAATGTAGCCCAGGCAAACACCTGACAATCTCCAGCATTCAAACTGTAGGCGAAGAGGCTAAAGAGCGTGAGGGCAGAGAAGCCATCGGGTAGATTAGTCGAGGACCAGCACAAAAACAAGACTACTGATCTCTCTCTTGTGCACAGCGGTTATAGCGGTTTGAGCGGATCCACCCGATTACAGATGCCAAGGCCACTTATCCCGCTAACCATGGGCAATCAATCGTTCAGTTAAATAAAAAATAATTATAGTCCCTAAGCTCCTAATAATCTGGTCGTCAAGTAAAGTTGATGACTATAACAATTATAATAATAATGAAGATTTTTATAGCGCATATTCACACTCATAGAGAGCATGCTGTTGACTAAAAACTAACGTGTGTGTTTTTTTAAAATTAAACTAACATCTCTTAGAGTAAGCAACAACAACAATAACACACGTTAAACATCAAACCATAAGAAATCGTTGTTACAGTAGTTCATCCATTTCTTTTCTCTTCCTCCATCTCCCTTCGTTCATCCGTCAAGTACTCAAGGATACCCATTCACGCGCTCGCACACGCACGTGTAAGGAGGAGAGTATCCCTGTCTCGAAATAGGTTTCGATTTCACCAACGTCTCGTGTATCGACTCATGCTGGTCGTTGTTGAGGTCAGAAATAAACTTTGTGTGCACTCAGTACACCGACAACTATGAACATCCCGTAAATGTGTCAGGAGGCCCGGTGGGTGGAGATGGGGAGGGGGGAGGTTGTACAAAGGTATAGTGGCGAGTGGAGGAGAGGAACACGTGGCTCAGACAAGGACAAGGTAATCGACGTTTTGGTCCACAGAGCTCACCGACATCATCCTACCTGACAGGAACTATTTATAGAATAAGGTGTGCTGGTATAGTGCAGCATGCCTGGTGTGTTTAAAAATGGATAGTAGATGAATGATACCGAAACCTTTTTTTCCAGCAGTTGTTTGATGATGATGATGATGATGATGATGATGATGATGATGATGATGATGATGATGATGATGATGATGATGATGATGATGATGATGATGATGATGATGATCCTAATTTTTCATCATTTTTGTCTTTTTATTTTTTTATAACTGAGACTGTAGTCTTCTTCTCGACGCATTTACATGTTCGTAATAAAAATTATTTAGAATTATTTATATTTTATAATGATATTTTATAATATTTTAATATGTTTTATAACCGTTATATAAATGTTGAGAATGTACTGTATTATTACTACGAACATTTACGCTTTTTTTGCAACATTGCTCCAGGGAGAATGTTAGGAACAGGGGCTACCACCCCTGAATTTGATGTTTAGATAGGGGGCGTGGATTAGGAATTGGAAGAGAGAAGCAGACGTGACAGTCTGGTACAAGGAAGAATTTGTGAAAGAGGTCAGAATTGAAATTAACTGTGTGGACTATTAACTGCGTGGAATACTATTAACTGTGTGGAGTAATATTAACTGTGTGGAGTAATATTAACTGTGAGGAATACTATTAACTGTATGAAATACTATCAACTGTGTGGATTGTTATTGATAAGCGACTGTGTGGTTCCTCGCTTTACGAATTTCCCAGCCTCTGTGTGTTTTTCTGGGAAGATTTTATAAGTGTGTGGATTACGTTTACCTACTGTGGGAATTATTTAAAAATTATTTAGAATTATTTATATTTTATAATGATATTTTATAATATTTTATGTTTTATAACAGTTATATTAATGTTGAGAATGTACTGTATTATTACTACGAACATTTACGCTTTTTTTGCAACATTGCTCCAGGGTGAATGTTAGGAACATGGGTTACCACCCCTGAATTTGATGTTTAGATAGGGGGCGTGGATTAGGAATTGGAAGAGAGAAGCAGACGTGAGAGTCTGGTACAAGGAAGAATTTGTGAAAGAGGTCAGAATTGAAAATTGTGTGGAATATTAACTGTGTGGAATATTAACTGTGTGGAATAATATTAACTGTGAGGAATACTACTAACTGTATGGAATACTTTCAACTGTGTGGATTGTTATTGATAAGCGACTGTGTGGTTCCTCGCTTTACGAATTTCCCAGCTGCTGTGTGTTCTCCTGGGTAGATTTTATAACTGTGTGGATTACGTTTACCTACTGTGGGAATTATTATTGACTTGATCAATCGTCTGCCGATAAGACTGTCGGAGTTGTTTTGTCGATTTATGCCGTCTGTGTGATCAACCCCAGTGAACAAGACTGTAAGAGTGGAACTGTTTGCCGTGTCAACCCCCCCCCCCCAACAACAGCAAGTCGTATAGAACCCGTCTACAAGGAAGAGAGTGTATGTCCCGTCATCGAAGAGGAGAAAACAGAATTTTAATATAAACTGCTTGTAGACATTTGATTTGAAGTGGACTCAGTATAGGATATTTTCTGTATGATGATTATAGGCTTTTAATGAGAGAAAAATATTTATGATGAACTTTTCTTTTGTTATTTAGTAAAGAATATATTGTTAGTTCACCCGATTATCCGGCGACCGGATCATGTTCTCTAACGATTTTCTTATGTTGTTAGACAAAGAAGCCGCCCAATTCACCAAAACTGGAGTGGGATATACATTTCTGGCTTGGCAAGGACACATCGCAGGTAAGTATTTAATGTATTTTTGCTTGTTTTCTTTTGTTTTGTGTTCGTGTTTATGTTTGTGTTTGCTTTTTTTGCTTTTTTTCTTTTTGTTTTTGTTCGTTAATTGTTGGGGGGGGGAGGTTGTTTGTTTGGTTCGAATTCTATTTAGTAAGTGTAACAAATCTGGTAAGTCCTGTTCGGAAATTACAGTTTGTCATAATAAATATTACAGCTGTTGTGACACAATTTATGGATGATTATACACTTGAATTTGAGTTTGTTTTGAGTATTTGGTACATTGATAAGTTTATCTGCTTCCACTTTTCCAACTATCGAAGGCGTAAATATAATTAGTCAATATTCCCTCAGTTTTTCACGTGAACAGATTATCATCAGGTGGGAATAATCACATATAACAAGTTTCTGGTAAGAATGAGCTATTATTTCCCTATCTTACAAACACGAACAGAAATAGTGAGACAACTAGAAGGTCTGATTCTAAGTCTTATTTCCGTAGTCAATGTGAAATGCCGCTTGTCTTGCATGGGGCAAGTTATTTTTGCAACTAAGACTGTGTATCAGGTACAATCCACGGTCTGTAGCAGACACAATTCACGGTCTGTAGTAGATATAATCTATAGTCTGTAGCAGACACTGTCCTCAGTGTCTGATGGAACTCCTCATGGCAGCTGTTGATTTCCAGGACGAACAAGGGGTAGCAGCCTACAAGACTGTGGAACTCGACGACAGTCTGGGTGGAGCACCAGTACAGCACAGAGAGGCCAGTAGAACTCACTGAACGGTCCTGTTAATGCTTCCACCCGTATTCATCCATCACCCCACCCCTCTCTCTCTCTCTCTCTACTACCTTTTCCTTTAATTATAAAAAATCATATTTTTAAAGCCCTATGACCAGCAAGACTCAAAGCACTGCCCCGATGGTTTTCTGAGTTGTCTGTGTCATTGTCACTAGCAGTTGACAGGACTGTTTATTTACTTTTATTTTTCTCCTGTAAAATGTACACTGCAAACCTGTCTTCTTGCTACAGGTACAAGATCACGAATCCAAGCTGTTCTTGTCATACTTCAGATCTGGCATAAGGTAGGACAATCAGTTACAATCTTTGTTCAAACTGACCAGCTCAGCTGTACATGAACTTATTAAGAAATGTGTAGGGGCGTCTAATTGTGTTTATTACTATTGTTTTCATGACATCTACGCACAGTCAGTTAAATGGTTGAGCAAAACATCAGCAGAGAATTTTTAAGGGCATTATAATTCGCTTATTCTTTTTCCGGATGTAACATACAAAAGTACACGTGCGATGTACGAGCGATGTGCGTGCTAATCAACTGAGACTATTAGTAGGCGTGACAAAGATGGCGACTAGAAACTGGTTAGAAGGCCAACTTGACAACAAAACTTTTACATGTCTAGTTTCCTTCCCTTTTTATTCTTTTGTTGTTTAATATTAAATTAATATTAAGTGTTCTGAACATTAAGCATGAGATTCGTTGTTCTGGCTTTTTTTCCTGTCGTTTTCCTCAGCCACCGCTTTACTTGATTAATTGTGCTAATTGTGATGACATCGGTTTTTAATTAGACAATGTATCGTAGTTGCTACAGCCTCCCTAAAACACTTGATGCTAAATGGAAAGCTTCGAAAGTTCCATAATCAAGATGAAGTTTTACCAGTTCAATATTCGTTTTCATCATCGATCTCATTCTTTCATTCGATCAAATATTAATAACCAGTTGCCTCGGGATTCAGGTACCTAGAAGGGGGCGTGGAGTCTGGATTCAAAAAGGTTGAAAGAGATAAATATGAGACGAGACTAATGCAGATCAAAGGAAAGCGTCACGTCAGGGTTCGCCAGGTGAGACTTGTACTCGACACTGAGCATTATCCTCCAGCCACCCAACCAACCAATTATTCAATCAGTCAAACAAGCAAAAAAACTTCCTTCCAAAGTAACACACGTGTAGATATGAATTAGATAAGGCAGTTGTCAGATATGGTTATCAGCTTAAAGTCTTTGCTGCTTAGGGGAAGTCATTACTTATGACATTTTATAAAATAGCGATGTCTGATGGGGGACTTTTACACAGACTGCTGGCTGAGTGACTCATGTTGAGATGTACTTTCCTACTGAAGCACTAGGCATATAAAAGAGAGGGAGACAGAGAAGGCATAAGACACATTCAGAAAGAGATCGAATGACCCAGGAAATAAAGTTTGAAGAAGCATCCTTGAAAATCTCAAGTAACTTTCGTGGAACAGTGTGACTCCTACTGCCAGCCAATCTGTCACCGAACGCCTCAGACTAATTTCTTCACTGCAAGATAAAGCCCTTTGATTTTACGTTTCGGGTAGCCAAGTAAAAAAGAAATACATACATAAACCTCGATCTTAAGGAGTTCTTCACTGATCTGAAACTAATGGATTGACCTTAGTGAACTCATTTCGAAAACGATCGATTGTATATTTATCCAATAAGGTGAGACTGTCAGCGTTTGAATGGACCTGCCACTGTATTTTTATAGTTTTCATAAACTGTCAACATGGCGTGTTTTATCTCAAACCGCTTTAGTTCTTTTAGTTCAAAACTGAGGTGGCGTATGAATTATGTTCCATCTAATTTATTTGAGATTACTAAAGCGAGTAGTAAAATGGCGGCACAGTGGCTTCAGAAAGTTCCTTTACAGTGCGCAAGCAAGATCTCTCAGTACATTCAGATCGGTAATGTTCCTCTACATATCATTGGCTTCTGAAGGCCTTATTGTAAGCTACTTCAGCACGCGGGATATTTGCAGTATCTGCTTTCACACAACGCGAATATGGCTGGATGAATGACTCGATGAAAGGCTCGATGGACGGGTGCGACTTTGTGGGTTCATGCGTTTGTTACCTGTCGCACAGGTAAAGTGTGATCACACCTCCTTAAACCAAGGGGACGTGTTCATTCTGGACTGCGGGCTGATGATCTACGTGTGGAACGGTCCTCAGAGCAGCAAAATGGAGCGTATAAAGGTATGTGCTAGCGGCCACCTGCGCCCTCACCGACGGGAGGAGCACTGTTGTAGCAATAATGGCGATGGTGGTGAGGATCAGAGAGAGAGAGCTATAGTGGTGGCGATTGCTGATGTAGGATGGTGGTTGTAGACGTATTTGTGACATGGTGGTGGTCGTGATGATGATGATGATGATGATGATGATGATGATGATGATGATGATGATGATGATGATGATGATGATGATGATGATGATGATGATGATGATGACAGGGTATTGAAGTTGCAAAGCGCATCAACGATGAAGAAAGGGGAGGAAAAGCTGCTATCAAGATTATAGGTAAGAACCTGTGTGTGCGTGAGTGCGTGTTTCTCTGTGTGTGTGTGTTTGTGTGTGTATGTTTGTTTGTGCGTGTTAGCGAGAGAGAAAGAGTTACCTTCCCCAAACTCTTCAAGAGATCATTTACAGGTGACATCTGGGGAAAGCTCCCTGCGGCACACACACACACACACACACACACACACACACACACACACACACACACACACACATCGGTATCAAACTGGCCAGTGTTTCTGCCTCAGGCCTCGGATTAAGGTCCCTGATTGCAAGGCCGACTGCTTTACCGTGGTATAGTTGTAGTAGCTGGCTCGGTGTAAAACATCCCCATCTCATCCTCCAACTTTCGTCCTTCAAGCCTCAGTTCCACGTGCTCTAATCACTTGGCTCTCTGGTTTCCCTCTGGTTACTTTCCCTAGAAACTAGCCAGGAACGTGTTCTCATCTTGCATTCCAATAACCGAACAGCTACGGATTTAATGGTGTAATCGGTGAACCACCATGCTCAATTTCAAGGGAGAGAACCCGACAAACTAGTGTCGACGTAAACATTTCAAGTTATTTCCCTTTAATGACCATCGCACAGTTTAAACACGAAGGTGCAATGGATACCCGAAATCGTTACGTATATCTATCCCCATTACGTTGAATATTTATTGTGTGTGTGTGTGTTTTTTTTTTTTGGTCTTTGGTCAAATTTTAACTCTCTTGTATGCATGTTTCAGTAGATTTTTCCCAGGAAAAAGAATAATTTCTACTGAGTGTATAAACATTATTTTGTTTGACTTCTCAATATTTTTTATTGCCCATCACGGAGAAACAGCTTTTCTCCAGTAAATTCTAGTTTTAAAATCATGTAATGCTGATCTATAAAAGAGATAAGCACTGTCTGTGCTGTGTTTTAATTTCTTTGCTGGCTCCTGTCCTGACTATTTCTCTGAACTTCTCATCCCTTACTCTCCGTCAAGACAACTACGCTCTTCGTCTGACGACCGTATCCTAACTGTTCCTGTCACCAGAACAACAACATATGGTCACAGGACTTTTGGCTACTGTGCTGCAAAACAATGGAACTCTCTTCCTTTCCATATCCGCCACCTTCCTACAACTGAATCTTTCAAATCTGCACTGAAAACGCACCTCTTCTTTGAGCATTTCTCCTAACACAGTCCACACAATGCTAGTCCTTCTTAACCCCGCCCCCTTCCCTCTTGCTACTTTACCCATCTTTCTCGCAGAATCACTATATTTTTCTGTTCCTGTTACTTGATGCCTTTTAATGTTTTCTGTTTCGTCAGTACTGTCGTTTTCTTTCGTCCCCTTTGTTCTGTGTCTACTTAGTCCACGTCTCTTCCCCGTTTTAAGCGCTAAGAGCATGCTCTCTATGAGTGTGAATATGCGCTATAAAAATCTTCACTATTATTATTATAAGATTATACTCTATACTTTATCATCGCCAACGATTTTCGAAAACCTTTCAAAAGTGTATTATACGATTGATGTGTCTATATTTGTCCTTTCTTTCAGTTGTTGAACGCTATTCTTATCTGGACATATACTGAAAATTTCTACCTCTGGTCGAGGACTTTTTTTTTCATTCCATATAGAAAATACATGGAACTCCGACCCCGGTTTTTTCAAGGCGCTGGGTTCTACGGGTGACATCCCCCTGGCGGCTGCTGGCGGTGACGACACGGAATTCGAGCGCGTGGAGCAGGACACAGTCACACTCTACAGGTAGGTCAGCGGCTGCCTTTTAATGATGCCTGTGTTTATCTTGTTAAAAAAAACAATTATCAATAATTATCATCATTCATTATCATCTGTTATCATTAATCAATGAACGCTTAGTCAGCAATTGGTCGTCAATCGACAACTTTTTCCTTGTTAATTCATAACATTTTGTTGTTATTGTTGTTGTTGTTGTTGTTGTTGTTGTTTTCTTTAAACTTCACCCATCGAATTACCCATTGTTTGTGGTCAGCATTTTTATCCTTTGTCGAAGAGAATTTCAGTCTTTTTTTTCTTTTAGTATTTCTTTTATTTGCAGGCTGTAACAGTTCATCTCCTTGTTTAAAATATTACCTTTTATTAGTTTATCCTTTTATGTGTTTGTGTACTCGGGTCTACAACATGTTTTACATACACAGGCATCTACTGTTTCTCTTGACGTTTGGATCACTAAAATAAAACAAACGTAGTTTTGGGTTCTGCTACATATGCAAAGCATAATACCTGTGTACAACATGACATTAGACAAGTGTAAGGGAGGGTGTTTAACAACTTACACATGTAATCAGCTAAATGAGAAGCTGGTGTAAGTAAATTAACAGAGTATATCTGATATGTACATCGTTAAGTGTTCTTAATTTATAAAGTATCTGACGAGTATAGCGCCAGGTGTTACTCAACATAAAGGGCATCTGAAAAGTGTAACTCTAGGTGTTACTGAACTTACAGGGTATCAGATGCATCCGGGAAGCTGGAGGTCTCGGAGGTGGGGCAGAAACCCTTGAAACGAGAACATCTCGACTCCAATGTGAGTTTTACTAACTAGATTGTGAGTCATCGTGAGAGAAATATTGTGTGTGTGGGTGTGTATTTTGTGTATTTATTTCTTTATTTATGAATGTGTGTATCTAGGTAAAATCCAACAAACCAACCAACCTCTCTCTTCCCTCTAATATACAAATAGAAGACATCAGTGATTCTGTAATACGCTTCCGTCTAGGAGTCAGTGATATCAATACGCACACAAATCGCTTTGTACAGGTACGGACAGAGAATACAAGCTTCCACGTGAGTCTAAGAGAGGACGAAGTTCACTTCCTTTTCTGTTGTCCCCGATATGAAATTTCTCGCCCAGAGTATCTCAAAATGTCACCCCATACAATGAGAAACAGTATCTTGTTCAAGTACTGTCATGTAAAAATACAGAAAGAACAAAACAACTAACATGGGTGCTGCACGTGCTTTAGGATAAGAAGTGGAGCGACCGAAGTTGTATCAAGTGAAGTGACTCCATGTATGTTGCTGTTGATATGCACGTGAAATGAATTTTGAATCATGTTGTCGGTATTGGAAAATAGACATGTATGTGTATGCAGGGGTATGGATGGATATATGTCGCCTTAAATCATTATAAGATTTTCGAGTTCTTTTCCTCTTCTTTCTTCCGCTACTTCAATGCCTTTCCTGTGTTTCCCATCAAAACATCTGCACCACTATAAGTTTCTCGTTTCACCCGACCATCTCAATCGTTCTGTCGGCACGTTGACATATATCAAAGGTCGCTAAAGTTCACTGCTCAAGACAAAAGGTCAGCTGGTGACTGCGGCACGCGGCATTTCATCACGTTATCACTCACCCTCGCGCCGTCGCTCCGTGGCGTCTGGCAATCAATCCTCAAGTGCTTCATAGATTGTGCACACGGGGCTGGGTACGTTGTCATCAAAGACGGACGAACATTTGTGCGAATGTGAGGAATGTGAAGAATAGAGAAAACAGACCTTGTTACAAGCTCTCCCTCCTTGAGCTCCATAGCGAGGACTCGTTCGATCGTGTGCAAGACTCCTTTGTAAAGTGAGGTGAACTCGACACCATCAAGGAATTGTAGAAATGCACGCGCTAGGGGTATATTTATTTACTTCTTGTTTGCCTGTTGTTAGACTTCAGTGCGTAAAAGAGACCAGCAATACAGCAAAATAAGTCAATAAACACAGGTAAGAAGGAACGTGTTGTGTCACGCTAGTACACCTAACAGTGCCTAGTCAGGGTGTGTCACGCGATTACATCTAGCAGTGCCTACTCAGGGTGTAACAAGCTAGTACACCTAGCAGCAGCTAGTCAGTGTTTGTCACGCTAGTACATCTAGCAGCACCTAGTCCGGGTGTGTCACGCTAGGCACAGTTCAGCAGAACACACGCCTGTGTAAAGTTGTTCCGTAAAGCTGTAAAAATATACCGTGTAAAGTTTACCTCACTGCATTATTTACAGTTTAAAGAAATGAATATATAATTTATTGTTTTCGGCTACCTACTTTTGTCTTAAAAACAATGTGTGGGTCAGATATTCGAAAACCTAGTCGCAGTTCAGAAAATGTAATCCACAGGAGCCCGCTTTCCCGTAGAAACTCATGCACAGAATACTAACACGAATCCGATTTTTTCAAGTGTGTTAAAATGTACTTAATAAACCGCCACTTAGCCTTGTGGACAGAAAAAAAGTTAACGACATAAATGAAGGACTAAACCGATTTTGCAACTACGGAAAAAATAACAACATCTACTAGATTTTTCCATGTTTTTATCTATTACAGTGTTTTCCGTCCCTACAATTTGGAAAAAATAAGCTGTTTTTAAAAAAATACATTCGCTTAGTTTTTATTTGCTGAAATCTCCTTTTCGACAAAAGAAAGGCGGGATACATTGAGAGTGTGATGTGGACTAATTTTGTGGCCTTAAAAAATGGGAACCGCCTATGCAGCTCACCCTAATGGTGTGAGCAATCTGATTACTGTTCACTTATAAGTTTTTAACTGCTCTTCTTTATCCTTTCCTCTTTGTGAACACCCTGGCTGTTACTTGCCCACCATTAGATGAACTCTTAGATACTAGACAGTTAAACTGTAGCCCTCTCTTTCACTGACAAAACGTGTGTGTGTTTGTGAGTGTGTTTGTGTGTGAGTGTGCTAGTGAGTGTCTTTGTGTTTGTGTGTGTAAGTGTGTTTGTGTGTGAGTGTGTTTGTGTGTGTTTGTGTGTGAGTGTGTGTGTTTGTAATTGTGAGTGTGTTTGTATGTGAGTGTGTTTGTGTTTGTGTGTGAGTGTGTTTGTGTGTTAGTGTGTTTGTGTGTGAGTGTGTTTGTGTTTGTGTGTGAGTGTGTTTGTGTGTGAGTGTGTTTGTGTGTGAGTGTGTTTGTATGTGAGTGTGTTTGTGCTTGCGTTGCTGCTGTCTTTTACTTCTTTCGGTATACTACTCAAAATTAGTTTTGTGATATTGTTTGTGCGTCTGTTCAGACAAGCTGTATCTCTTTCTCTAAGCTTGTTTTTCTCCAACAGGACTGCTTTATTCTGGACTCGGGTCCAAGCGGCATTTATGTGTGGACAGGCAAGAAATGTACTAAGAATGAGAAAAATGCAGCTTGGCAAAACGCCACGGTAAGAAAGAGTTAATTAAATTAATTAAGGTAATTAAATCCTCTCAATGTCTTTATTGCTTTCGGGTGGACTTACTTTGCGTGGATCATTTCGTCGCAAGTATTCGTCTAATCATGTGCTTGACTTCTCAAAGGACGAACACTGAGTCAGTGACGGGGGTAACTGGGTGGTGAGGTATTGGTCCACCGCCGAGGGAGGGAGGGAACTAAATCTGCTGTGAACGAATAAAATATAGAGTGAATATGCGTCAACAGACCAATAGAGACAAACAAACACACAGACAGACAGACAGACAGGCATACGTACAGCTATATCTGTAATAAACACTCTTTACTGATACAGTGGAAACAAGAGTGTTTAACATATATTAGTAATATTATATTTTATATATTTATATATATATATATATATCTCGATTTCTTGGTCTCTCTCATATACATTTTTGTCCATATCAGCTGCCTACACCATAACTCAAGCAACTATCGGAGTAAAATTTGAAATTTATGTATTTGTGTCCTAGGAGTCTTTTGACAGGTCGTCTGAGATTTATTTTGCCACTTTCGTCAAAAGTTTCCAGAGTTCCAGTCAAACTCTTTCCAGCCTTCTTCTCGTAACAGTCATTTGTCTTCATATCTGTGAGCCATTTGGCCTCCGCACTCGAGGGTTTAGTAATATCTCGGTGGAATTCAGTGACAATTCTGTTTCCTCGTAGGTTCGTTTCGGTCCTCCACACCATCAAGAGGTTGGTGCTAAGGGGTGAGCCTGTGTTTCTTCTAAATGTTCGCTGAACGATGGTTTTGCACTGGCATGAAATATCGTCATTTAAAATTGTTATAGAGAGAAGAGAAAATATAGAGCAAATGAGGTCCTCTATGAAGCCAAAATCCAGACAGACTTTTTCGAGGAATTTCTTACAGACCGGTAACACTCCTCTATGACAACCTATCGAAATAAGATAAAATACGAAAGTTCCTTTGCCTAATAGTCATAAGAGCAGGAAATGTAAGTGGTTCACCGTTTCTAAGACAGACATGGAGCACAACCCTTTTCTTGAGTCGTCTTGACCTTTCCTGATAAACCCAGTTCCGAGTAGTAATACTCTGAGACAGCTTGTCTACATCAGAAAGTGATCTGATTTAACACTCCGAGGGCCGTTATGAAAGAAGCAGAGCTTCTCGGAAAGGGATGACACTATGTTGATAGATTTTACAGTGATGCTTCTCTCATCATGAGAAGTGAAAAATGCTGTACAGACAGCATGATATCAGTGACTGCTCTTTCCCAATCCAGTCCCGTTATCACACATCGTCCTGTCCAGTCCCGTTATTACACATCGTCCTGTCCAGCCCCGTTATAACACATTGTTCAGTCTAGTCCCGTTATAATACATTGTTCAGTCCAGTCCCGTTATAACACATTTTTCAGTCCAGTCCCGTTATTACACATCGTCCCGTCCAGTCCCGTTATAACACATTGTTCAGTCCAGTCCCGTTATTACACATCGTCCCGTCCAGTCCCGTTATAACGCATTGTTCAGTCCAGTCCCGTTATAACACATTGTTCAGTCCAGTCCCGTTATAATACATCGTCCAGCATCCAGACGCAAGACCTTCACGACGTATGTAGTCACCATAAGTAGTCCCCACTCAAGTTCTAAGCGTTTCTCTGATTTTTACAGCGATCATTAAACTGAACAACAAAGCCACATTACATAAAGAGACCATCCGGGTGGCTACAAACATGCTCTAGTTATAATCATTTACGCTGGGAAGAGTTAGCTCTGTATCCACGATATATTTTGATGTAGTTCTACAGTAGGGGATGGTTGCATTTTATGGGAACTAATATAAACCTCGTCTTTTTCCGCTCATATAAAGTCTTTCAGACCTGAAAGATTTTTAGCCGGAAGATCTGGCAAGATGCTGAATTTGTTTGTACGAGACACACCACTCAACATCGATCGTTAGTACTTTCAGCTGCTGCTGGTAATGCGGTAGGTGTTTAGGTCGGTATGAAACTGATTTAGAGAACAGTGCAACAGTTATTTTTTGCCTGAGGAAAAGACGAAGAAAGAATAAGAGACAGAGAGAAGGGGAAAAAAACGATGAAGAAATAAAGCACCTAGAGACTACGAGAATGGGGCTGCATTTTGCAAGGATGGGCGGTACAGAGGAGCAGGGATATGGGTGGTAGTGATGAGTGGGTAGGGGGGTAGGATTAAGGAAAGGGTGTTGGTCTGGGAGCATGGGGTGCTGGCTGACCCGAGCGTGAAGGCGCGCACTAATTAATTGGCTCACTCTGTCTGCCGGCAGGTGATGGGTCTTCCCCTGGCACTCAGCCAGATTATCATCACATCTGACTGGCTCTTCGCCCGATTATCTTGGATCTTCCAGGGAGTTGGTTGGGTGGGAAGTTTGGAGATCTCCACTCCTCAACTCGCGCACTGATGACGTAGGTTGTCCTCACCGTTAGGTCACGTGGCACAACTACAGGGATGTCGTGAAGAACGTTGCGCGATGTTGTTCTCACACCTCCCGAGTTTATTTCGATGTTTCTGAGCCTAGGGCTGTAAAGCTCTTCGTTCTTCCGAGCTTTCTTTACTTATCCAAAGCCCTAGCACGCCCTCGTCATCGTCATCGTCATTCAGTCCCATCCTACTCTCGAGACGACGACATTTGGAAGAACAGTCATCTTTTACCCATGAAAAGGGTAAACATGAAAAATTGTCTCTAGGTTTTGGTAAAGTTTAAGTGGTTCAGCGTGTCTTGGATAGAGTGAAAGAGGATACCAGAAGTCTTTTCCCGCTTCCTTTAGATTTTCTGTCAATCCAGTATTTATTCGCTGCTGACAGAGAAGGATTTTCTACTACTGGCACAATCATGCCTCCAACCCACAATCCCCTGCTCCGGGATAACCACATGGCTAGAAAACCTCCATGTAATATCTGTAGAGTGAGTCTAGAGTAGTTGCATGATCTGGTCAGACTGTCTATTTTTTGTGAGGATGAACATTAGTGGATTTTGTTCGCATGTGGATCGGTGATTTGACCTGTCCCCTTTCACAAAGACCTGTGAACATCAAACAAGCTAAATGCCCCAAATGTACTCTTTCTTTATTTTGCACACACACACACACACACACACACACACACACACACACACACACACACACACACACACCTAAATGTAACGGTTCCTAATGTTTGGTGCTGAAGACTATCCTCTCTAAGAGTCCGAAAAACTTTCTGCCCCGTTTCTCTCTTTTTATCTCCTCGCTCACGATTTGGTCTGAGTGATCGTCTGATTGGTCAGTCTTCGGCCAGCTCTGATTTGTGGCCCTATCAGCGTCCTCTGAGGCTTTAGCTGTCCACTTGTCTTTGTTTGGATGGCGGGTCATTGAAGAAATGGAGCCAGATTGAGACGAATGTGAAAGTCGGGATGTGGACACCCTGAAAGTGAGGGTCACAAGACAATGTGCACGAGTGGTTCTCAGCCCCAAGATCCCACGATCAAAGTTAATGGCTATTTAAATTACGAGAATTTGCATTTATGAAGGAAACAATTATCTGCATTTACAAACAATGGATTCTAGAGCTTGTCATGCAAGTTATGGTTACTGGAAAGATATTTTAAAACTGGCTTTGGTTTCCTGTTCAGGTTTATAACAAATGCAGCTGTTCAAAGAATCATTCAGACATACAGGGTCTTTTAACTGTATTAGCTACCTGTCTGTACAGGAGTTTCTGAAAATGCGCGGGTACCCGGAGTGGACCTCCGTCACCCAGGTGGTAGAAGAGGGCGAGACACCGCTGTTCAAACAGTACTTTGCCTCGTGGACAGACAAGAACGCACAGAGGGGCTTAGGAAGAACGTACAGTGTGGAGAAGGTGGCCAGTAAGCTGTTTTCTTCTTCGAAGGGAAGAGATCAGAGCTTCAGACAAACAGATTTGTTTCTTTCCTGTGCTTTTGCCAATAATTTTGAAGAGTTAAAGACCATATAATAGAGACTTATACAGTCCAATAAAATGCAAATATACTCTTTAATCTACAATATGATCGTTGTATTGCACATCCTGTGTATTGCAGCGTAAAATAACACAACAGAAGATATGATGTTATATAAATATACTACAATATGATAACAGCATTGCGAATCCTTGAAATGTTCCACGGTACAGTGTATGTCCGTCAACAGAAATATTACTAGCATGACTAGAATGCATGAGCGTGACATGAGATGTCTGTCATACAATGTAGTGTAAAACAATACAACAGAGAACTTACCACTTTGCAAATGTTCTACAATAGAATGTCCCACAATGCACCACAGCTTTGTACTCACGTGCACACTTCTTTGTCTTCACAGAAGTCAAGGACGAAAAGTTTGACGCGACATCGCTACACAGAAGCAAACTACAAGCCTCGAGACAACAGGACATGATAAACGAGGAAACAGTTTCTATCAAGGTCAGGGTCACAGGCTAATTTCTTCTAGAACGTTCGTTTCCCCCCCCCCCACTTGTACCCTTTAATCTTAAAAAAAAATACTACCATTGTTTGTGCCTGTACCAGGCCTGTAGAACTAGCACCTGAACATTTCTTACTATTGAATTTATATTTGAACTTATTAACATGTTATTCTGACGTCTGCTCACTGTTAGCAGTAGATAACAATGTCTTCTAGTTTGTTGCATGATGCCTGAGGCATTGATAAGAAGAGAAAGTCAAAGCCAGCGTTAAATGCGTTGAGGTCCCCTCAGTAAGAAGGGAGAACACCGATTCCTCAATGAGTGCGGAGCACTTACCCCTCAATGAATCCGTAGCTCTTACTCTCAATGAATTTATAAATCTTATGCTTACCCCTCAACGAATTCACAACACATACACCTACTTAGTGAATCCATAACACTTACACTTACCCCTCAACGAATTCACAACACATACACCTACTTAGTGAATCCATAACACTTACACTTACCCCTCAGTGAATTCACAACACATACACCTACTTAGTGAATCCATAACACTTACACTTACCCCTCAGTGAATCCATAAAACTTACCTTCAGGGAAAGCGTGAACTTCCTTACCCTTGGAATTTTACATAATTTCTTGTGACGCTGTATCCTTGGACTCAAGTGTCTTCTTCCCCACCCTGACACCTGACCCCTGACCCCTTGTCCACAGATCTGGCGCGTGGAGCACAATGACCTCGTGGCCCAGCCAGAAGACACGTTCGGAACGTTCTACACCGGCGACTGTTACCTGGTGCTGCACACCTACACCAAGGGCACCAGCAGCCTTGAGCAGTACACACTCTACTTTTGGCAGGTGGGCTTAGGTGACTACGGTTGAGTGACTAAAGCAAACTGTATTTGTGAAAAGTCCGATACAAAGCGTCTGCTTCGTGAACCATATCCCCTGGTTTGCGCGTCGTCATGGAAACTGCTTCCAGCCTCAACTCTTTCCTCACCTTTCTTTCCCTCTCATTCTCTGTCTGTCTGTCTGTCTTTTCGTTTTAGTCTTGTATATATTGAATGTATTGTTTAGCCTTGAAGGATGGAGGGATCCTTTCATTTCAGTGAATATTTTCTTTTTAAAAAATTATCCATGATATGCCCATAACATTCCGAATTTGGCTGATTTCTATATTCCAAATTTTTGTTCAGCATCCTATTTTTTTAAATATCATTTGAAAATTAAGAAATTGGAATGTTCGCTTGTAGAAGTCTAGGGTGGCTCTGACCCCTACGTTTTTTTTTTCTGAAAGGGATCTAAAAGCACGATTGAAGAAAGAGGGGCTTCCGCCATTTTCGCTCAGCGTATTGATGACAAAGACCTGGGTGGTGCAGCTGTGCAGGTATTTTGTGTGTGTGTGTGTGTGTGTGTGTGTGTGTGTGTGTGTGTGTGTGTGTGTGTGTCCCGTGAAAGTTTGTTTACCAAGTGAACAGTCGCATTGTTTCCTGTGTAAATACTGATTTAGTACACTCATTATCAACAGAACTGTTTAATGTTCATGCAGGTGTTTGAGTGTGTTTGTGCGTGTGCTTGCATCTGTTCTATAAACAATCTTTAAATAAAACGAAGTCAGCAAATCTTCTAGTTTGTTTTAATTGTACTTTATTTTATTGCCGCATTTTAGCTACAAGATCACATGATTATATAAATTATCCAGGTCTAACTGCATTACTCTGTAAACGTTCTCCGGCACAAACGAATAACCCTATAAATGTTTAATAAAAGTGTTGTATATACCCGTAAATGTCAGCAGTGAAAATACCGGTAACTACCCAGGGTCGCGTTATCTTTCTCAGGTTCGCGTGGTTCAAGGACGGGAGCCGGAACAGTTTCTTCACATCTTTAGGGGCCAGATGATCATTCTGCTGGTGAGAGAAGTGGTTACATTTAATTTAAAATTATCCATCGCTGATTACAGTTACGAACTCTTGTTAACATGACCCCATCATCCTCTTCACTACACGACCCGAGAATATCGCCTGATGCTACACTTCCTTTCCCGGGAATAATTTAAAGAGTCTGTGGGTCTGTTTCCATACATTTCCTTGTGTGTGTGTGTGTGTGTGTGTGTGTGTGTGTGTGTGTGTGTGTGTGTGTGTGTGTGTGTGTGTGTGTGTGTGTGTGTGTGTGTGAGAGAGAAAGAAAGAAAGAGAGAGACCGAGATACTGTCAAGCCAGCTGATGATATTAGACTATAGGGATCTCGTTCCCGGCAGGGAGATGCACTAAGGAAGCTTTCATTATTTGTAATAATGCTCTGTTATTATGTCAGTCACACGATCTAACGCAAGAAAACCACCAAAGAGTACAAGAGTGCTGACTGGTCATAGCTCTTCATTTCTTTGTACTGCCGAAATCTTTTTCCATACAGACAACTACACCTACCCCCAGTTTTTCTTCATTCGTCTTTCTGAGGTTTTTTTCTGTCTTGTTTCTGGGTTGTTTTATGTTGCATTGTTACGAGTAGGAGTCGGTGTTTCTTATTTCTTTATTATAGCAGGTTGGAGGATCGCCGGTCTTACCACCAGTAAAATTACCTTTCACTGATATTCTGACACAACACTGCCCTTAACAATTATTCCGATAGAATGTTAACATAGTGGTAACTTTGTACCAACAGGGTGGCATCAACAACACAGAACCCATCAGTGACATCAGACTTTTCCAGGTTCGGGGCACAAACTCCATAAACACCAAAGCCATGCAGGTGACATCATAAACATTGCTTTTGATACCTCTGTCTGCTGTCGGTCGATCTGTCAGCAGCAGCAGCAGCAGCCTTTCTCTCTAGGTCTTTCATTTCTATTTCCTCTCTCTCTCTTCTTATATATATATATGTGTGTGTGTGGAGTGAAATTTATAGATAATTGTGACAGTTAATATAATGTAATGGATGTGTCTTTGTATTATTTCCCACATCCCTTCTGTGGGACAATGACCGTTAAAACTAATTAGTGGACAAAGATTTTACCAGCCTTTGCTCTTTTCCCCTCTCTTACTCCCTTTTTCCTTTCTTCTTTTCTTTCTTCCTTCCTTCCTTCCTTCTTTCTTTCTTTCTTTCTTTCTTTCTTTCTTTCTTTTCTGCGTGTGGTGCGTGCGTGTGTGTCACGTCTATTTTTTTGTCTGCGTGTTAAAGAATCTTCTAAACTGTGCGCATTGCCAGAGACTCACTCTTTGCTTTGCCAACCGGAACTGCCAGAAAATAGCTTATTCCATCAAGTTGTCACTGAACAGAGGATTTGTGGCACCCGAGTCGTACCCTAGTAGTAACAAATAGGTCTTGGACTGAGCTCAGCAAGACAAGCACATAGCTACATAACACACACAGACACACACACACACACACACACACACACACACACACCACACACACACGTTTTTTTATTTTTTTGTCTTTGGTACTCTCATAAAAAAAATTTTATTATGATTGGGCAAAGCTTAATGCACAATACCATTTATCCAACTCTGGAGAGACGACGACAGCGCCGTGCACAACAAAGAGACCAACACCACAGACTTCAGGGCTGCGCATGGACGTGTTTCCTTTGTGAAGACCTCGGCAAATATTAGAGCTGGGAGCATAATAATTATGTTAATTAGGCATGTCGTGAGGTCACGATTTTGCTCTCTTTCCATGCTTGTCAACAGAACGGAACAGAGGTGTTAAACCAGATTTGCTGAAATAGTGGTGACACTGTTCTTTAACCAGACATTAGAACAGAAAGTCCACCTCGCTAGGTCTGTGCGTACGTTCGTGTGCGCGGCAGTTCGTGGATCGGTTACTTTCAGGTGCTTTTGTCTGCGCCAAACATTCTTGAGGTACACCTCCACTCATTTGTCTCAGCGGGTTAATTACTTTGATTCAGTATCTCCTTTGTCCTCACTGATGTTTATGGTGCTTTCAGTCAAACTACTTTACTATGTACCCAGATAAACTACTGCACTTTGTACCTTGATCAAGCTACTATACCCTGATAAAACAACTCTACTCTGTACCCAGATAAACTACTGCACTTTGTACCTTGATCAAACTACTATACCCTGATAAAACAACTCTACTCTGTACCCAGATAAACTACTGCACTTTGTACCTTGATCAAACTACTATACCCTGATAAAACAACTCTACTCTGTACCCAGATAAACTACTGCACTTTGTACCTTGATCAAGCTACTATACCCTGATAAAACAACTCTACTCTGTACCCAGATAAACTACTGCACTTTGTACCTTGATCAAACTACTATAACCTGATTAAACAACTCTACTCTGTACCCAGATAAACTGCTATACACTGTACCTTGATCAAACTACTATACCCTGATAAAACAACTCTACTCTGTACCCAGATAAACTGCTATACACTGTACCTTGATCAAACTACTATACCCTGATAAAACAACTCTACTCTGTAACCAGATAAACTACTGCACTTTGTACCTTGATCAAACTACTATACCCTGATAAAACAACTCTACTATGTACCCAGATAAACTACTGCACTTTGTACCTTGATCAAACTACTATACCCTGATAAAACAACTCTACTCTGTACCCAGATAAACTACTGCACTTTGTACCTTGATCAAACTACTATACCCTGATAAAACAACTCTACTCTGTACCCAGATAAACTGCTATACACTGTACCTTGATCAAACTACTATACCCTGATAAAACAACTCTACTCTGTACCCAGATAAACTTCTATACTCTGTACCTTGATCAAACTACTATACCCTGATAAAACAACTCTACTCTGTACCCAGATAAACTACTATACACTGTATCTTGATCAAACTACTATACCCTGATAAAACAACTATACTCTGTACCCAGATACACTAATACACTCCGTACCCTGATAAAATTGCTATACTTGGTACCCTAATAAAACTGCTATACTTCGTACCCTGATAAAATACTACATTTAGTAATCTGATAAACTACTACACTTCGTACCCTGATAAAATTGATAAACTTGGTACCCTAATAAAGCTGCTATACTTCGTACCCTGATAAAATACTACATTTAGTACCCTGATAAACTACTAAACTCTGTTCCCTGATAAGCCTCCATTTATGGCTGTCTGAGTTCAAGCAACAATCCTTTGTCTTGCGTTTGAGGTATGTCTAAGATGCCTTTTGTCTAAGGGTATAATAGCCACCCGTAAAGTGCCTTTTGTCTAGGGTATGAGAGATGATTGTCGTTTTCACAGGTCCAGCCTCGGGGAAGCTCTCTCAACTCAAATGACGTTTTCATCTTGGAATCAAGGGACCTGCTTATCCTTTGGAGAGGCCGGGTATGAGTAACTTTTGAGTCATTTACTATTTTTACTATTAGCATGGTGCGCTTTACATGAGAAAATCATCATCGTCGTCGCCATCATCATCTTCTTCTTCGTCGCCGTTGTCACCACCACCAACACTACCAGCATTATCCCTACTCCCTTTCTTCCTCTTCCGTCTCTCTCTCTTTCAATCTTTCTCAATATTCTCCTGTCTCAACTCTTCCTTGTCTCCTCTCTTTCTCTCCTTTTATTCTACTTCCTTCTGTGTCCCTCTTACTATTCTAACATCGGTTTTGCGTATCGTCTGGCGCTCGGCTTGTCGGTGCACCATGATGTACTAGCGCCCCTCCAAAAAACGGGATCTGGCAGCAATGGCGAAAATCTGGGTGAAGCCCTTGGCACCTAATGAAATAACAGAGCTGCTGACTAAGTGAGAGATGCTGGCGGAGCCCTGAGCCTGCAGCCTGCGCTAACGAGGGGCGGGTGGGTGATGACCGCCCAGACAACAGTGCTTGCGGACAGATTACTCGCCAGATACGAGGAGCCCTGACTTCCAGACAAATACCAAAGACAGCGCTGCCAGACGAATCAAGAATTTTCTTTCTCACTCCCGTAGAGTTTCCCGTGGCGATCTGTCTGCTCAGAAGGGTTCGAACAATCCAAGCTCTGAGGGTTTCAATTTTCGATGAGTTATGAATATTTCCATAGCGACGGAAGGAAAGGAGGGAATGAGAGAGTACCAAAATCTGTAGTTTCACTTTAGTTAGAGATGGAGTAATAAGTGAGTTTTTTTTTTACAACAGTTACAGATGCAGTAGTAAGTGGGGTTAGTTACAGATGCAGTAGTAAGTGGGGTTTTGTAACATAGAGCTCCACAGAAGCCGAAGTTGTTTAGTTCTGAAGTCAAGGGACGAAGGAGGGTTGCTAAATGTCAGGGCACTATTCGAGAGTTTGTCTCTTCTCTTTCGAAAAGGATGCTCAATATGTCCGTATTGTGTGCAGCAGACAACCATTCCTTTCGTGTCGTGTTCATGAGACAAACATTAATCGAATGTCTGGTGTAGGGGGTGGGGGGAAACCAGCACTGGTCGGTTATCGTGAGTAGGAGCAACAATTTCTTCACATTGTATAATATGATTATTATAATCCAAACTCGAGAGAACCCAAAATACTAGTACGTGATTGTCATTGGGACACAAAGTTGACCAGAAAGCATGGGACTTGCCCCAGAAATGAGATGAGAGCAGAGAGTGAGGAGACTGTGGCTAACATCCCCCACACTCCTCATTAGCCTCCCTGGCGCCGTGGGGCGAGGCCGGGTGATGAAAGTAGTTGGCGCCGTGGCACTGACCGGGTGGCCTCTTATCTTGTCCAGACTCGCCATCACACGCTTGTCCACCCAGGGAGCGGGTGGGTCGACGTTCAGAAGGACGCAGTCATAGTCTGCCCGCCCAATGATCCCAGCCCTGGCACCTTCGGGCCACGTGGTTGCTGAACGAAGCCTTCGTCACTTTGTGTTTTTGTCTGGCTTGTCTAATAAGATTCGTTTTTCTGCGCGGTTTGTCTGTCGGCTTGCTTTTTTTCTTGTTTGGCTTGTTTTCCTTTCAAATTTGGTTTTCTCAGTCACACGCTTGCTCACACACACACACACACACACACACACACACACACACACACACACACACACGCACGAACACAAGAGAGGAAGAAACATAACAGACGAAGTAAGAACTAGTCAGAGACACTAGTGATGGGAAGGGGAATAAATTGGGTTTGGGGAAGCAAGCCGAAATAGTGTTAGGGAGAGTGTCATCTTTAGTGTACAAAGCACGGATGCGGCTGTAGAGATGTCTTCTTGCACTTGATTACTTGTGCTGTCCAGTCCGCAGGCGACCTCCATCACATTTCCCGCCATGGCTCTTCTCGAGTTCACGTCCCCTGAGGCACCAGGCATCACGCGCTCCCCCCCCCCTCACGCGCGGGGCACTCTTTAATATTCTCAACCAGAAATATTTCTTCCTGTAAAAAAAAACCTCGCACCGGGCACTCTTTGATATCCATAACAGTAAACCTCAAATATTTTTTTCTGTAAAAAATAGACCTGCGCCAGGTAAGAGAAACATACAATGTCCACCACACGCTGTCATTACCATGTTTAGAAAGTGAACTGTGGACAGAGATGCTTCCTTCAATTTTTGTAATCGCATGAACAAGTACTAAATAAGAAAAACAAGCTATAACATACCAAAATAATGTGATATGTATATTTGTATATGATCAACATTTTTGTTAAAGAAAATGTCATCAAAAAAGCTTATAATTACATGTAAAAATGTGTCTTGTTAATGGATTTATAAGTTGACTTCCCAGATTTGAGAACATCTGAACATTTGACCGACGTGGTTCTTCACACAGTTTGAAGCTGATGTTTGATGCAAGAATGTGCCTGTGGGTGTTTTAGAGAAAATTGAGACGTTGTCATAGTGACAGAAGATATAATACTGATACGGTGATGACGATGACTAGAGAAGGTAGCGGGTGCTGAGAACTCTGAGTGGAAATAGAGAAGAAAAAATAGAAAAAGCGGTTAAGAGAGAAAATAAGATTTATTATGGTGATAGAATGTATGATGCGACAACGGAGCATATAATATTAATGATATTGGTGGAATAGCATGGGAGACGATGAGAGGAGACAGAGAGAGAGAAGGGGTACGTGAAATGGGAGGATTCTTCTCATGTAATTTTTATGTCTCTCTGATTCTGTCGCAGAAATAAATTATCTTGGGTCGTGACTCTTGTCCACCTTTTAACAACCTACATTACACGAAATTTAAATGAGCCTTCCTTTCATTAACCCTCTCTCACGAACACTGACGGCAAGTCACTGGAGCCGCAAACGTCGGATCAGACAAAGATTCTGTTTCATACTACTGAAAAAAAAAAATAATAATAAACTCTAGACAAACTGCTTGCTTGGCAAACAGCGCCATTGTTTTACAAGAAACTGGCAACTAACATGCAGCTTCAATGTGGGAGCGAAGGTTATGATGTTTATGATGCATGTGCAGGGCGAAGCGTGGGAGGGTGAGGGTGAGACTCTAGTGGTGAGCACTAAGATGACAAGCTTGCTCACCACTGGAAGCTGTGTAGGATGTTAAAGTTGTTACTGTTGGCAATACTGACTATAATAGATGCCCCATTATTGGCGGTTTTTTCCCTCCCGTTTTTCTGCAGGGAGCCAGCGAAGACGAAAAACTAGTCGCCAACAATGTGATGAACTTCATCTGTCCTGACAGGTATTGTTATAGGACTTCCAGCTGAAACTCTTGTAGGGTGTAAAGGGTTGAATTCGTTATGAAATAAGTATTACTACCTAAGTGGCTACAACAGTGAGTGAGTGAGTGAGTGAGTGAGTGAGTGAGTGAGTGAGTGAGTGAGTGAGTGAGTGAGTGAGTGAGTGAGTGAGTGAGTGAGTGAGTGTTCACGCACCCCTTTTTTCTGTATTTGTGAGCTCGGGGTCAGCAGTGACTAACAAAGATTTTGTTTCTGTATAAAAACTTCATAAAGTGTCGAGGTCAAAGTGAGTGTTTCCGGTTCGTTGCTAGGAACGCGGCGGACTTGATGGTGTTTGACGAGGGGGAAGAGCTTCCAGAGTTCTGGGACTTGCTGGGCGGTCCGGAGCCGTACGCGACCGGCGTCAGTCTAGAGGTTAGTCACATGAACACACTAGTAAAAGCGCGAGGAATGTCTTCTGTATGATGTGAGATTCTGTTTACACATGTCCAGCGCGTGCGTGAAAACGAGTAAATAAATAGTTTGTAATGATTTCTGCTTACACAAACTAGGAGAAAATATATCTGTGCCCGCGTGTGAGAAGGGCTGTGTGTGTGTGTGTGTGTGTGTGTGTGTGTGTGTGTGTGTGTGTGTGTGTGCACAAAGAAGTGAGCACATGAATACTAAGAAGATGGAAATTGCCAATGAAAGTATAATGTGATAAAGAGTAAATAAACATAAGTAACAATGATTCCGGCGAAAGAAGAGGCACTTACTTAAAAAGGTCAAGATTTTAATACTACATAATGTCCCCTGCGACACCCACGCACGCCCGCACACGCACACACACACACACACACACACACACACACACACACACACAAAGAATGGCAGGATTGGTCAGCTTCTACTTGACTTTCTTGTTTTATCCTACCCACCCTATAGAAGAGAGTCGTGGACATGCCCACCCGTCTGTTCCAATGTTCCAACGCTTCGGGGCGGTTTCTTATCGAGGAGATCGTCGACTTCTGTCAGGAGGTAAAACTTTGAAGTCTCACACGTTCGCTGTCGGCCAATGAGATGCTTTTGGCTGAGGTTTTGTATTTATCTTCAGCTCCTTCCTACCCTCCCTCCCTCTGCCCCCGTCTGTTCCAATCTATGATTGCTTTTACTTGGCGAAGCATACAGAATACACAGGCAACGTGTCTTGTTATTTAGTCACTGTTAATTTCCTCCTGCTTCTTGTTTTTAAATTGTTCTGTTGAATCTTTTTTACTTTCCTGTCTTTTCCTTTAAACGTTTCCTTTTCCACTTTATCTTCTATTTTCCAAACTAACTCTATTTTCGTCTGGTTGCTAATGTGGCTTTCGCTTGAATACCTTTTTGTGCTTTCTTTCAGCTTTTATTGAATCTGAGATATATATATATATAACTTTCAATAAAGTCAAATTAGTCATGTTTGAAATGTTTTAGTATCATAATTAACTCCCTTCCCCATTCCATCTATTGTCCTTCCACTTAATTCGTCCTTGCATCTCTTGCTGCTTTAACTTTCGTTTCATGTCCTTACTTTTCTCTATTCTTTTTTCTATTTTTTTCCCATTGAAATGACAGAACCAAAATGATTAAATCCCGCAACCAGCTGAGTTCCCACGCAGCAATTTTACCAAATTCCGCCTCGCCGTGAAAGTAGCGCAAAACACACGAGTACATGACATTTCGACTAGGCAAGGCGCTCATTTTTTTCATCATCGGAGCTCTCCTTTTTTTCTGGAGACCAGGAAGAGCGATAACAAAGCAGGGCTGGTGCTGTCTCTTGTGGGCGAGATGTTGTGGCGGTAGGCAGAGAACAGGAAGTTTGCGCAATAGCATATTACAAGCTTATTTACATAGTCAGGAGGGCGCAAGAGCATATTAGATGTTTATTTACATAGTCAGGAGGGCGCAGTCATGAAATAAACACTCCATGGCGCCAAATGACGTCACTAACCGATGCTCCATTTTGATCAGGAGGAAGTTTCCAGAAATCCCGAGTAGGTAGGCGATCGTGGGGACACTTTTTTTGTGAGAGATGATCTTCAGGAAAAGGAGCTTTATGTGTGGGAGTGTGTCTTTTATTTGCATTTCAACATACCTGGTTCTCTTTCATTAGAGGGTTTAAAAAAAATACTTTTCTGACGTCAGTAGGTTCATCAGCACTCATGAGGTCACCTCGTACCACGGGATCATCGCCATGAAACATTTGTCTACAAAATTCATGAGTTTTTGAAAGATTTCGCTTGAAGAACGAGCAAATGATGACTAATGTCTGCTTAATTCGATTAGTTTCCTTTTTTTAACCCGTTAGACAAGTCGCAGCTTGTGTTCATGATTAATCGCCTCATACTCAACTGCCTGTTGCCGTCAAGTTAAACACTCCTGTCTGCTTTTTTTTTCTTTTGAAAGACCAGTTTTGTTTCTGTGGGATAGTTTCAGAAGAAAAAATAGAAATACAACAAAGAAAAAAAAGAAAAGAAGATAAATAAAATCACAGAAAGTTGAAAAAATGACTGAATGAATGAACTGATGAATGAAAGAGAATGAGCGAAAAACTTAAGTCAGATATACTACAACGGGTTGTAAGTAATGCATGAGCTAAACTTTTCTCATCAGCCAATGTCTGGCGGGAAACCCGAAATAATAAAAAAAATAATTTGTCTACGATTTGTTAAAACTGAAATGAGACTAAAGCTGTTTAATTACTTGTGTCGAATTACACGTAAATTACTTTCCTTATCTGTTTTCTTGTTAACGAGGTCTGGAACATTTAGTGGCACAAGGAACAGTGATGTAGGCAGGAAATAGATATATATATATAGCTTTGTTTTAGGGGAGGGAAGGGAATCTTGGCATGACTCCTGCGAGCAAACATGTGACACAAACGTCCAAGTGTTTGGATTTTAAAATTTTTTAAAAAGTACATGGAGGAGACAAACAGCTCTGCAGGCAGTGCCACAAATGTTTACCTGTCCGGATACCTGTGAGCCATGACTTGCAGTCTGCTGCTGCTACGCAAGACGTCTGTGTAAAATAAGTTAGCAGAGGAAACAGGAGGCATGTTGCAGGCTGGTGGGCCTCTGCTGGGAGGGGGGCCCAGGGTGGCGGCAGGGGTCAGGATGCATTCACTTGCTCCCCTGCTAGGTGTGCAGCGTGTCTGTACGCTTCCCTTCTTTCTCTTACCTGCTGGCGGCGACTGAACGCTCGTGCTTTGTGCTTGTGTGCTAACAAACAGTCACCTGCGGTGCCTGCGATGATGACAAGGCTGTTGTCATCACCCTTGAACTTAACGCGGGAGGGTCGCCGGAGGGAGAGGTTAATGTATGTATCGGGAGGAGCGCTGTAGGGGTTTGAGTGATTGTGGGAGGAGGTGGGCACCCACTCGCACGAACTTTGATTGATTGATTGATTGATTGATTGATTGATTGATTGAAGAGGCGCGCTATAAGGGTGACGGGCAAGTCCCGAGGAAGCAAAGGACATGCGCACTTTTTAAACGGGTACCATGAGCAAAAAGTCTTCATCGCACGAAGATGCCGCTGGGTTCATCAAACCTCGCACGGAGTGCACTGAGATTAGCAGTAATCTTCTGTCAGCACTAGGATCTTGTCGATCAGGTTCTGTAAGAAGTTTCGCATACTGTAGGCCGAGAAAAGAAAGTGGAAGATGTTAACTGCATCGACCTGCACGCGCCACAAGCAGGTGTTTGCAGAAACTCTCAAGAGGCACCAGCAGCAGCAGCGGCGGCGGCGGCGGCAAACATCCCAACAACATGAAGTGTGCGCTTTAGCCTCTTGATGCAACATAAAAGGTGGCCCAGTAGTGCAATGGTAAAACGCTTACTTGCCAAATGCTGCGGCGGGGATCTTAGCCAAGATAATAATAATAATGTGTGAATTGTATTGCGCATACTCACGCTCGTAATGAGTGTGCTCAGCGCCCGAGACAAGAACGAGAGATAGACAACATACGAAGGAACTGAAGGACGAACAAAAGTACTGATGTCTAATAAAAAAAAACAAATATAGAAAACGTAAAGAGGAATCAGATAACTAGAACTTAAAGTGTTGTGATTCTGTAGAGGAAGACGGGTAGGAATGTAAACGGAAAAGGGAGAGGGTTGAAGAAGGACCGGCATTGTGTAAACTGTGTTAAGAGTAATGCTCAAGGACGAGATGTGCTTTCAGTGCAGATTTAAAAGATTCAGTGGGGGATAGGTGGCGGATATGGAAGAGAAAAGAGTTCCATTGTTTTGCTGCACAATAGCTAAGAAAACCTTGTGACCGTATGTTGTTGTTCTGGTGACAGAAATGGTGATGAGACGGTCTGGCTGGGATGTAAGGAAAAAGTTCAGAGAAGTAGTCAGGGCAGGAAGGTGTTAGAAATCTGGCTCTGCATCGAATTTTCTTTAACTGTTTCCTCTACGTATCTGTAGAAAATATCGACACAGTTCAATGGGGCACCTTCATGCTCAGAAATAAATGTTCTCATGGCTTCACCTCAGCTACTTCCCTTTTCCTTTTGAAACAAGATTCAGAGAGAGCAAAGGTTACAGACAGCCATCATACCATATACACCACAGTTTTTATTTTTATTCATTTATTTTTATTTATTTCCACCCTCGTTTAAGTTGGCATATAAACATCATGAATCCATTTGTATGCCGTCCAGTGAAAATGAAACGAGCATTAGTCGGAATATATGGGTTTTTTCCCCCCATGTAATGTAGATGGTGAGTATTTGAGAATGTTTCCGACGGAAAAAGCACCAAAGTGGTCATTTTTTATTTCTTCTCCAGTGAAAAATTCAGTATACCGTCACATCCATCAAAAGGCAGCATGCGAAATCTTGGTGGAGTTTTTTGTAACTTTTTTAATCTCAGTCAGAATTAAGTGTGCGAAAAAGTAGATCATGGAGAGACACCTTGCTTTTCCGTCCCCCCCCCTCTCCCCTAAAGAAATTAAATTAAGGGCGTTAACGGTATACTCGATGTGCGTGAATAGTGTTATTTCGGGTCTCCAGGAACATTTTCCTGGCATCTGAAAAGTGTGGGAGTGAGATTGGAGGAAGACGGTTCGACTTATTGCAGTGAATGTTTTTACTGAAAACAAGGCGATAGTACCGCTTCAAGAGCTCACTTAATGCCTGCGCTGATTTTCTTTAAGTGCATCCTCAGCTGGATTTCATACGCTGCAAAATGTCAAAAACTTTGCACCCACCAGCCATGTGAGGAGCAGCACACGCCATCTTAACGAAAGAATCAGTTATCGAAAGATGTTTTGGTTGACGTTGCAAGGAATGACCTGTGACCCGTGACCTCCTACTGTTCTCGTTGGAAGGGAGCTATACGTGGCAGGTGTGTAATCACGACTACGGTTTATTAAGACTTTCTTCGGTACTTGGGTGAAGTCAGAAGGTCAAGGATCAGAGGCGGAGAGTCAACGGAATGCAGGGTGTCAGGGTGAGTAGGGTACTAGAGGAGTGCAACATGGTTACATACTGAGTGAGGAGTGATGGTTCGCTCATAGGATGGGGGGGGGGAGGGGATCATTGAATAAATTCACCGCGTCCGCTCACCTGCCGAGGTTGCATAGAACATAGAACAAAGAACACCTGCAGGTAACATGCTCCGGTCCTTACACAGACTTGCGATCCTTATGCTCTTAATGACCAAGACACACAACGACAGGCGAACAGCTTGAGATTTTTTGACAAAGCAAAAGAACAGGAAACAAGTTGCTGAGGGCGTGTGTGGGGGTAGGTGGATGTGTGAATAGGTTAGCGTGTGAATGGCTGAATGAGTTTTTGAGAGAGCCTGTGTATGTGTGAATGAGCTAGAGAGAGTGTGTGTGTTTGAGTGTGCGAGTGTGTGTGTGTGTGTGTGTGTGTGTGTGTGTGTGTGTGTGTGTGTGTGTGAAAGGGTGAATTAGTATCTGAGAGAGTCTATGTGTTATGCATCTGTTTGTGTGTGCGTATAGAGACATTGTGTTCTTGAGAAAAAGCGAGTGTGTGTGCGTGAATGGAGGAATGAGAGAAAGTGTGTGTGGGGGTGAATGAGTAAGTGTGTGCGTGCGTGTGTGCGTGCGTGCGTGTGTGTGTGTGTGTTTTAATCGGTGAATGAGCTAGAGAGAATGTGTTTGCATCCATACTTACGTATGAGTGCGCATGAAGAAAGATGTTCCGCAAGTCATCCAAGATCCTGAAGGTGAGAACAGGGGTAGCCGTTGCTTTCATCGCACTTTCTCTCTCAGTGCAAGTCTATAAAATCTATAAATCTACAAATCTATGCGCTATAAAAATCTTCATTATTATTATTATGAAGTCTCAAGTCTGGAAACAAGCTGACGAGCTGAACGATAAGCGTGTTGCTTGTCTCCAATTTTTTCTCTCGCGCACTGTTGACGTCACAAATCGTTAGTGCAAAGGTTACTGTCATTTCGACCCCCCGATTAACAGCGAAAATTGTCACCGAAGTAAATTAATTACTGCTTAATTGGAGCGTTTTGAGACCTCCTTTGTATTCAGAAGCAAATGAAAAGACAAATATCATTTAGTGCGACAGTAAAATTGTTCAGGCAACCGGGATCATGGCTCTCTCTCTCTCTCCTTTCCCTCCCAACTTTCCCTCCATCTCTTTCTCTGTGTCTTACACTTACACACACACACACACACACACACACACACACACACACACACACACACGCACGTGCGCTTGGTAACTTTATACTTAAATACCTCGTCTGTCCCTCACTCTCACGGTCATAACACAGACACAGGAGGCGATGCTGTGTGGTCGAGTTGATAGCGAAATCACTTCAAATCGCTAACAACCTCGCAGGTCAGCTAAGGTCAGCCGCCGCCTGTACATGCACATTATGCTAAACAGTTGCCGCTTGACCGACTATCTGGGGAAATAACCGAGTGATTGCAATAATTGTCCCCTGCACAAGCAGCCTCTGGGTGTGGCTGGGCTGCGAATGTCTCCTCGCACACAGACACACAGACACACAGACCAGACACGTGCAGCCTGGCGCCACGCCGCTCCTGGTAAAACTGCAGCCTCGACGAATAAGCTCAATCTTTATTTTAAGTAAATTTAAAAAAAAATAAATTGAGAAAATAAACTGAGAAGACCTGAAGGGAATCAGCTAATCTTTCACTTCTCCTTATCTGGTGTAGACATCTCCATGACTACCTATCTGTTCCAGTCATTAGTGAACTGGAAAAATTTAACTTCTGATGATCTAAACACCTCATCATAATCTGTAACTGCCAGAGCCGCCAGCACGTACCAAACATGCACAGATATAATTCATCTCAATACTGTCAGGGAGTGTCAAGCCAGGTTTACCGAATAAATGAAAGATTTTATTACTAACCATGGCGCCGAAATCTGACAGGTCATTTCTGTAGACCCAGGAAATCATTGGCCATACCTGGAGATGAATTGGACAGCCGACGTGATATATGTGTGTGTAAAATATATAGAGAGAAGTAGTTGTTTTAAATTTCGATGACACTAGGTTCAAATATAGACAAGTACATAGATGTGTGTCAAACAGTATAGGAAAGGAACAAACAAAGTAATGAAAGTATCCAATTTGTGGTAATCATCCATCTCTTGAATTTATCTAGCATTAATCTGTATTAGTTTGTAAAAATAAAAAAACATATCTACAAAACATTCGTGACCAGGCAATGAACCGAATGGCATGCACACTCCCTCGGTCTATGGGGACATCCTAATGGGATTGATTACTTGACACCCGTATGGTGTGTGAAAGTCAGGTTCTCATACTATGGTTGGCCCATTCTCTCCGCTTCCACGCCGAATTAAAAAAAAATATGATAACGATGGTCGGTGAGGCTGGTAATTAGGAACAAGCGACCTTCCCACAGCACACGGTTTTGCGTGCGACTACACCGTCTACATGCAAATCTGCGAGTCTGGGTGAGCAAGAAATGTCAGCGGACAAAGAGGTGTAATGGTTGTATTTACCAGCCTCTGATCTACATGCGTCGTCTCCTCCTTCTGTGAATACATTAAGCCCTTCGTTGTCGAATTTCAAGAAAATACTAATAAATATTGAACAAAGATTTTTTTGTTTTTGTGTGCGCGTCTGTCTGTCATTCTGTCTGTCTGTCTGCCTGTCTTAACGTGCTTACAAACTCACTTATTACAACCTTTGTGTTGGATGATGCGTTGGAAGCTTTCAAGATTTATGGACCTGATGGACTGGACGATTTTTTTTCAAAATTTATCAATTTTAAAAACGACAGCCTCTGAAGAAGTGTCGTATTATCTCCTTGCCTGTACAGCCATGCTGTATAAATCTTTTGTCCGCACGCAGTGTCTGAACCTATTACCAGCTGGTGTGTGCTAACATCCTGTCTGATGTGGGTCTGTCTTAATATAAGACCTCGTCTATATCCTTTTAACTGCCCTGAACACCCAGCTTATTTCGGATGCCCGTTCGCGTGCACCCAATACTTGACAAAAATCCAGAAGCCAAAATACTCATGAAGTACGTTTTTCCTCTCTCCCTCTCTCTCTCCCGCTCTCTGAGCCTTTTGCTGTTTCTCATTCCCTACATTTCTTTATAGAATTTCTCCATAAAGTCTGAAGACGGCCCGACAGGGTGGCGCAGTCAGACAGAATGAAAGTCTGATTTCCAGCCTCGTTTCCGTGAATCATACAGTGCTATCTGATCATCCCGCTCTTCCGGCCATCATGGCTGCCTCTCTCCTGCACTCATCCTTCGCAATATTTCCAAGGGGAAGGATAGAGGGCATGTGGGGGGGGGGGTCGGGGGTGGCGCATGATCTACTGAAAGTTTTCCTCCTGACGACGTCTGTGATGACACAGACGCTCATTTCCAGTGGACGGGAAGGTGCTTGAGGAGGAAAATGGGGGGGTGGGGGTGATAGTAGGCTGGGTGCGGAAAATAGAGAAAGATGGAGAAAAGTGAAGGTTAATGAAACGGGAGGGAGAGGGTGAAATGTCGCTCCCCGGGGCAGAAAGATATGACTCGAGCAAACTGATCCGTCAGCGACAGATGGAAAGACGAACATGTCAGCTCTGGTGGCACTGGTTCTGGACCTGGTACCAATGATTACCCTCCCTTCCCCCATAAAGGCTGAAATCTGCTGTCACCAGAATCCTTGCTTTTGCCATTTTTTCTGTCCTTTCACTATTGGATGCGGAGGACTTGTAAGTGGCTTTCCAGGCTGTCGTCGCTGACAGTTCAACGCGCCTACGAGGAAGGGTAAGCAGGGGGGGGAGGGGACAGAGCAGTTAAGAAGAAATAAAAGAATCTCTAGAGTACACGGTCCTAGAGAGCTGGCCATTAAATCCCGTAATGAAGCCCTCTACGATCCCCTGGGTGCCACTTGTTTATGTGAAGTGTTTAATGCTTCGACTCCCTCCTTGGGTCCAGACGGCGAGACAGTAGCTCAGAGGTCTTACCATGGTGTCATTTGATTACTTGTGCAGGATCTGTGTGAAGATGATGTCATGCTTCTGGACACATACACTGAGGTAAGCAAGGTGACGGGGGCGGCTATGATGTTTTCTCGTTGAATTAGGTATTTGCTGTGAAATAAATACATAAATAAGCAAATAATTATTTTAAGTCGAAGTAGAAAGAACAAAGAAATCAGAAACACACACACACACACAGGCCTGCGCTTGCACGCACAGTAGTCTATGTCGTTGGCTGCTTACAGAGATCCTGTCTATTTGTGTGAGAAATCGCTTGTTCTCATAATCTTTTCTCTCTCCTGGCTGCAGATTTTTGTGTGGGTGGGGAAAGGAGCCAACGATAAAGAGAAGAAGGAAGCTCTGCACACTGCCATGGTACGTAATGTGACAACTCCCACCCGGAACTCGTCCTCCACCCGTGTGACTCGCACTCATCTCAAGTTTCAACCCCTTCGCAACCCACACCATCTCTTTTAGGAATTAGCCTCTGGCAACAGCGGACCTTTTGAGTAACTTACTCACCCCAACCAACCAATGAGTCAAACATTTGACTCTGTTTGGCCAGTACGTCCATGAGGGTCAAACAAACAAAAAATACCAAAACTTTCAGCAAGAATATCACATTGGTCAATGACATGTTTATACAGATGATCTTTACGTCTACTAAATGTCGCAGAACCGGATAAAAGGAAGAGACAGGGTGGAGCTTCCAGAACCTTTGTTTCTCCCTTCCTCACATAAGTTTCAGAGGCTGAACTGCCGCAAGGGTTGTTTAATTTGAGGGGAAGGTTTCAAAGTAACTGCAAAAGACATAAGGGCAATATTATGTACGATAAAGGACTAAGAAATGTCGACATTTGTATATGTGCACACAAGTCCATTACATGATAAGCTATGGACACGCCTGGTTCCTTCAGATGCTCCCATCTTTTCCACTTGTCTTCAAAGGAAACAGTTCCTTCGTGTCTGTAGTAGTCGCTACTTTTAGTGGTCCACTAAACCAAACATCAGCTCTTGGTCGTCAGATTATGTAGGAGACAAACCACTGTTGGTGCTTCCACGAAGAGGAGGAGGAAAGAGAGAGAGGCCAGAAGAGAACAGAAAGACCAAGCGTTAAGGATCTTACCAGCCCGTTACTCTAAACAGACAGGTGCCACTCGAATGAAGAGACTGCGTGCAGCTGGGCCCAGCAACAGGATGTAAGTTAGTAAAACAGGAACAGCCTGGGCCCAGCAACAGGACGGAAGTGAGTAAAATCTGGGCCAAGCTGCAGCACACAGTACGCACGAGTCTTTGTTTGTATGTTTTTGCAGGAATACATTCGCACGGACCCGAGCGGGCGGACAGAAGACAACACACTTATTCTGCAAGTCAAGCAGGGGTTTGAACCAACCTCCTTCACCGGTCACTTCCACGGCTGGGATCCAGAAAAATGGAGTGTGAGTAAATCTTACTTTCAGGTTTCGGTTAAGAACAGATCCCTATGATAAACGATTCCTTTACAATGTCTGGGTAACTGGCTTTTTTGTTGGTTGTTTTGTTTGTTTGTTTATTTCTTTGGTCGGTCGGTCGGTCGGTCGGTCGGTCGGTCGGTCGGTCGGTCGGTCTCGGTCGGTCGGTCGGTCGTCAAGAGTGACAACACCTTTATGTAGTAAAGCAGAGAAAGAGAGAGAGAGAGATACAGAGCTTATATTTTCTTTCTCATTGGTGTTCACATCTGGACTCGTTCCCACTACGCGCTCACAATAATCGTGCTTTCCATGTTAACCTTTCGATACTCTCACACGTTGTCCATCATACTGTGTGTAGCTGACTAACACTATTTAATCATCATGTAGGTGAATGAGGCCATCATACAGTGTGTACCTGAGTGATGCCGTGTGATATCGTATCGCTTACTGACAGCATTAAGCGTTGTGTAGTTTATTGGCGACATTAATCATTGTGTAGATGACTGACGTCATTAAACATCGTTGCCATCATCGTGATCGACTGGAACTGAATGTGATAGTCGTCGATTTCAATTTTAATGTTCACTGCTGTCGGGCGATAACTTGTAGATGTTAGGGAAGATGTGGAGAGAAGATGAAGAGGGGTTCTGGGGAGTGTGACACACAGCTAACCGGGGAAGCCACGACTTGTACGTCCGCGAAGAAAACAACCATTTAACTTGTCCCCCACCCGATGAGGTCGCTAGTATTGCAGACTTGTCAAGTGGTGAATGTGTTGTCATTGCTGTAATAAATATTTCTAATGTTCATCTTTTCTTATTTAAATTCATATCGCGCTTGTGTGTGTGTGTGTGTGTGTGTGTGTGTGTGTGTGTGTGTGTGTGTGTGTGTGTGTGTGTGTGTGTGTGTGTGTGTGTGTGTGTTTATTGTGCCCAGGGAGGCAAAACGTATGAGGACCTGAAGAAAGAGTTCGGCGAGGACAGCGTTGCCGTCACGTCAGTGCAAGAGGTTGGTCCCTGTTTTTCGTTACTCTTTCGTACTTGACAACATACAAGAAGATTATTTTCTGTGTCCCGTGGCTGAAACCTGAAAACACAGCAGGCAAGAAAGCTTCTCTTTTCCCCACATAAGACGGTCTCTAAGTTTCCGAAGATTTTAACAGCGGAGAATGAGACGAAGCCAGACTGCAGGTGCCCGGGAGCAGGACACGTTTCTAGGCTGTAGCTGGATGGTTATCACTAGCCCTCAGCTCGAAAGACCACAGGATATAACAGCTTAGTGGACTGCTGCAAATTAACCCTCCAGGCAAATTAACCCTCTAGGCAGAGCCTAGCGACGTTGTGCTACTGTGGGGGCCCACTGGTCGGTCAGTAGCGACTATTAAGTTTTAATTGTCCAGAAGTAATATGTTCATATCTTTTTTATCTCTCAAGTCTAATAAAGTATCATCCAAACTCCACGGATGTTGCATTGCCCCTGGAACTGTAATATAAATCAGTGCGAAAGATTCCCAGGGGTAAAGTACTATAAAACAATACACGCGGGGTCTTGATAACTCAGTAACTACGAAGACAAGACGTTTTTTCTCAACTTTTTGCCCACCGGTAACGACTTACCCTCGCTTCATGAATGAGGCCCCAGATATGCCGCCACCCAGATCCTTCTTTTCGCGTTGTTTTCGATTTTAGTCGATACCCATTAAAAGATATCCACCTTTTCAAACCCTAGGTAATGCTTGGATCGGTTTGTTTAGGTTTGATCTCCAGTTTCCACACCATATTTTTACTGCCTAACGTGTAGCCCCTAAAGCCATTGTATGCGATAGTTTCTTGTGAATTTCTGGGGCTTAAGCAGACAAAGAGAAATTCTGAAGCCCCTCTTTTACTCTGTTTTGCAGGAACTAGCGAATTACTACAGAACCTATTCTTACGCTGAGCTGACAAAGAAAACTCTACCTAAGGGCGTGGATGCAACCTGTAAAGAGGTGAGCGCTGTTGGACACCAACAGCCACGGTACATATTTTAGCCTTTGAGAAATTCATGCATCATTTTGGCGTCTGCCAAATGCTTTTAACGGTCGTACAGTTTAATTTAGCGCAAGGGTATGTCACTATGGTCTCAGCAACAGTGTTTACAAAGCTTCACTGAGATATTTCTTGCGACGGCCGTTCTTTGAAGCGGTGCGACACACATTGCTTACTTCATTCAGACGGAACATTCAGTAATTCGGGATTGACTAGACCCAGGTGCTTTTAACAATACTTGTGAAGTGCTTTATAGTTTATAACTGCACTCACCTTGAATTGTGCACTTTTTCACATCCATTCATCTTTACACCCGGTAACCTTCTCCCCTATTTTCTATAGTTCGTCAGCTCCTTGATCTACCCTACCCAACCACGCCCCCACCCCTGCAAATAACCTCCACTTTCTTTTCTTACACTTTGATCTCTTCTTTTTTCTGTCTTACTTCGTAAGATGAATCGAAATGCAGCGGTACGTGCCAGTCACGTAAACGTCACGTAAACTCCTATCAAAACTACTTGCTGACAAAAATAGTTCTTTTTTCTCGTAAGCGACACAGAAACAAATAAGAGATTAATTCGCATAAAATCTAAGCCTATCCACATAAATATCTGAAACACTGAAAGCCGGAAAAGCTGAAAAGAATGTTTCTTGTCCTCCTGTCTCTTCTCTCACGTGATTTAATGTCTGTGCGCGTGTGTTTAAGTCTATTCTGAAGGAACAGCAAACATCTCCAGGCTTTAAACTTCAGACATCATACCCAAGCAGGTGAACCGGGTAAACCTATTCTTTCATTATAATGAGATCTTCCTCTGTGCCTTTCACTGCATGCAACAGCAGGTCGCCCTTTGATCGCGACATTCCCAACGAGTTAAAATGGCGAATGATCCAGGAAATTCATCATATGAACGGCAACTGCTACTAATGACTCATCAGGGGAGGATTATTGCGTAAACAGAAAAAAATTAAAGTCTGAAAATTAAAGGGGAAAGGACTATGTGACATAATGAAAGACCTAGACAGGATGAGAACTGTAGACCTGGCCGTGTCGTGTCTTAGTGGACTGTGAAAGCGAACTGCCCCTTCTACAATGAAGTCCACGTGATAAAACTACACCACATTAATTTAATGTCTCACTGCTTCTTCTTCATTAACTCACTCATTCATTCCCTCACTCACATTACGCACACCTCTTCTGCATAAACTCACTCATACCACGGACGTGTATAGGTGGATTGCTGTCTGTCTGCCGAGACCAACGCTTAGCCTCTTGCGAAGTTCTCCGCTGTTAGTCTCGGCGAGCCTTAACAATGAATGTGACTAAACCGGAAGCTTTGTAGACACCAGCCTCGTTCTATGACAACTGAAAAAGATCAGCTGCAAGCAGTCCAGTAATACAAGATAGTGCTCATAACACACACACACACACACAGAAGCTCCATGCAAGATACTATAATTTCCCTCTTCTCTTCCTTTCCGTGATGACCACCTACAAACATCACCACGCACAGGAAAGGTCACTCTCCGGACATCAATTTGTGCAAAAAAGCGGTGCTCTCCCACTGTCTGAGGTCTTGACAGCATAAACGTACTCAATGCTGATGTCTGTTATTATTATGTTATTATTATGGATCTCTTTCTGTACATGATGTTTGTAGGCGTGCATTTTTAGAACGGAAGGCACCACAAATTTTGTGGGAAATAATTGCTTTCATTGAGCTTTACAAAGCTGTTTTAAAAAATGTTGCACTCTACTAGACCTTTAAAGGCCTACCCAGCAGCTTTTAAATGAAACGATGCCCTCACCTCCCACGTCGATGACAGTTGTTTATCTATGATATCCGAACCTGTGTCCACAGCGCTACCTGAGCGACCAGGAGTTCGCCAAGGTGTTTGGTATTTCTCGGAGTGAATACCTGGCGCTTCGTGAGTGGAAACAAATCAGCATCAAGAAGAAAGTTGGGCTCTTCTGAACTTGAACTGCCTCCCTCAGATTGCGACAGGCGTGAAGCTGCCCCATCCTGCGTTTTTATCGTTGAAGGAAAATGAGGTTTTCTGTCGAGGAAAGGCAGAAATAATCAACGAAGAAGAGGGGTGGAAAGAACTCGTAGATGAGAGAAATGCTGAGAACAAAACAAAATGTCAATAGTCGAACGTTGCAAGCCGTTGGATTTGCACTGTTTTCTGATAAGATGCGAAAATTCAGTTTTCCAGTGTATTTGTAGAGAGGAAATTAGCAACACAAACAGTTGGAAACAGGAAAAGGTACATCTGTTGAGCGGCCTCTCTTTTTTATGTAAGAAAACACACACACACACACACACACACACACACACACACACACACACACACACACACAAGGCACTTCACAGAGGATGAATAATTTTTTTATATTTTTTTAATGAGCTCATTCTCAGTTCTTATGGTTTTCCCAAAGTCTGTTTTCTTGTTTACACTACATGCGTGATGTGCCTTAAAGCAAAGAAGCGTTGAAGCTGCAGTAGGTAGGACTGGCCACAGATTTGTTTGCTTTAGAATAAAGTGTTTCTAAATGGGAAATGTCAGACTCCCACCAGCAGGAAACTACTTGATGTATTCAAGTAATGCTTTCAAAAGTGGCTTAGGGCAGGAATCAAAATTACACAAGTAAATCAAAGCGGTGACTGCGCGGACTCATCATTACTTCCTGAAAATTAATCTTTTTTGCCAGGAATCTTGGTCATTGATTGTGGTGAATGTCATTATTCCGTGACTAATGCGCCACACGCACCTACCACAGTGCACTTCACATGTTTTAAACGCTTGAGGAATATTTTATGTCATATTTTATGTTATGATTGTGCGCCTTAGTTGTTAAAACTAGAAGGATCTGTGCATGACTTGTTTGTCACCCTTTGTACATGTAGATGTATGTGACATATCTGTGTTTTGTTAATAAGTGCCAAGTGCCTTTTGTTAATGGCTTGTTCCGTGCATTGTACTTCAAGTTATTCCAGTTTCTTTACAGGTCTAGGCACACTATACCATGTTTTAGTCAGCTTGGTTTTAATTACTTAGATAACTTTCCCCGTTTCTTTATTTAATCTTCTGACATTTTTATATTTTGTTGTTTATTGGGTGACAGTAAGACGAAGGTAGGAAAGAGTTGGGCTCTACATACCAAGTCTTAGCTACAGTGGACCACTTACCTTCACTGTCCCTACCGCTTCTAGGGTACGAGTCTCTAGAGCTTTTTTGGTTGACTTTTTGACTATAGACTTTCGAACTTCATTGCACCGTGCTCGAAAACGGGGAGGACTTAGTTTCTAGCCACTATTCGCTGAAACTCTTAGTCGCCCACATGCTTGTGACTTACTGATCTTAAGAGATGTGTGCCAGATACTCGATTATTTTTATACTACTAGAGGAGAAAGTACAGAGCTAGATAATGAGTACAAGTACAGAGTAATGCGAACAATACAGAGCTAGGTAATGGGAAAACGTATGTGTAATGGGTAAAAGTGCAGATCTAGGTAATGGTTACAAGTGCAAAGTCATTTGAACAATACAGAGCTAGGTAATGGGTACAAGTGCAGAGCTAGGTAATGGGTACAAGTACAAAGTAATTTGAACAATACAGAGCTAGGTAATGGGAACAAGACAGAGCTAGGTAATGGGTACAAGTACAAAGTAATTTGAACAATACAGAGCTAGGTAATGGGAACAAGACAGAGCTAGGTAATGGGAACAAGACAGAGCTAGGTAATGTGTACAAGTACAGTGCTAGGTAATGGGTACAAGTACAAAGTAATTTGAATAATACAGAGCTAGGACATGTGGATAAGTACAAAGTTTGTAATGTGAACAAGACAAAGCTAGGTAATGTGAACAAGACAGAGCTAGGTAATGTGAACAAGACAGAGCTAGGTAATGTGAACAAGACAGAGCTAGGTAATGTGAACAATACAGAGCTATGTAATGGGTACAAGTACAGAACTAGGTAATGGGTACAAGTACAAAGTGATGTGAACAATACAGAGCTAGGTAAGGGGTTGGTGTGTGTCTGTGTGTGTTTCTGCACATGTGCACGTCTTTAGATTCATGTAGGTATTTCCTCTCTGACTCCGTGCCTGCGTGTGTGTGTGTGTGTTTTGTGCAAGCATATCTGAGTTCGTGTATTTGTGATTTTTGCGCGTGCGTGCGTGCGTTTGTGTGTGTGTGTGTGTGTGTGTGTGCGTGTGCGTGTGTTTGTCGCTACCATAAAATCACACAGTGTTTTTGTCTGTGGCTAACAGGTGCTATTCTTCATCCCTCTTGTCTTTTACTGGGACAGGATCGCATTCCTTGCCCTGTAAAAACTGCCGGTTAACAGGAGCTCTTGTGTCTGTAATGCTGTAACACCTGTATCATGCAACATTCCAAGTGGAGGGAGGGTTTAACTTATCGCATGTTAAATGAGTTTCTGCTACTTTGTTTATATTTGGCAAGTGTGACAGGATCAAGCTACTTGAGCGAACCAGTCGATGGCTCAAAACGTTTTACTTTAATCTTTGCGATCTTTATCTCAATACTTTCAACAAATGTATAAGAGATATGTTTTATCTATCCAACTATTTAAATCTACGAATTTAAGATTATTTTGATTGGGTATTGCCCTTCTGTGTTCACAATTCCGTGTTCGCGCGAGGTATGCATTGTTTCTAGTCTTATTTCTATGCACGCGCAATACAAACATAATAGTAAATCAATAAATTAATTCTTGCATATTATATATTTTGCGATTAAAAAATGGGAACATTTTATTTTTTCAATGAATATTTCTTCTTTGTATTAATTGCGACTTTGAAATTTCTTTCTCTAAGTAATATCCCAGTTGTATCTACTTTTAATTTTCACAATGTATAATTTTAATTCAACAGATTTTTTAAAATATTTTTTCTTTTGGTAATCCAATTAAATATTCACGTGTACAATGAGGTTTGCTCGTGTTGTGCTTTATTTATTACCTTTGGTGTCTGTGAGTGAGTGAGTGAGGGAGGGAGGGAGGGAGGGAGCGTGTGGATGTTAAGCGGATCACACTGATGCTGTGCGGGAAATAATGAAACTAGCACCAAACATAATCTTTAGCCGTAGTATAGGTAAACCACCATACAGCAAACATAAATGTTCATGCAGAACTTTCTTAGAAAATATACTTTAAGAAAACTGAATGTTTGTAATTATACAAAATCTAACCAAACAAAAACTGTAGGCGTCTAGAGTGCTACAATAGTTTAAACTTATTTTATTCTAACAACCCCAAAACAGCTTTTATTAAAATTTTGTGGGATATCTTTTGATAAAGAAGATATACTAGAGCCTAGCTTTATCGGTTTACAAAAGTCCAACCGGTTTATCAAATTACTGGTCGAGTACCACGCAAGATGCTGTCCTTCAATCATCGTGAATGCCCAAGTCAATTCTTGGGACACAGGCCTGCAAACACTGACAGGGCACACAAGGAGGTCAACCATTGACCTCAGAAATTTACATATATACACCTCATTAGCATGTATTCTAAGCTCTCCCATTGGCTGTAGCCTTGACAGACTCAGTGTGGCCATGTATAATGCTGATCTCAATGTTCCCAGCCTGTTTCCGTCCATAGTGATACGTGTACGGAGAGGGAGGAGGTATACTGGCAGATTTGGAGAAATCTGTCTTGTACCCAGCTCAGTACAGCTGTTTTGAAAAAAAAAACGGGAATGATCCTCGTCTCCTGTCATCCACACTAACGTTTACATGCAAGGTCAGGGGTCATCATGCGGAATACAGCAGCGAGCAACATATCTTTCTCCTCCCTCTTCCTCTCTCTTGTCTCCACAGAGAAGCACACGCGTAGTCATCTGCTCTCTGGCCACTTCTTGCATTTCATTTTTTTCTCTTTTAGTTTGAATTCCACTACAGACCATATATGAACTTCAGAACCATCAGAGATATTCGGTCCTCTGCTGTGAGATTCTCGCCTTTTCTCGTCCTTGCCCAGCTGACCAGCGGCGTCGGTTTCATCCTCGGCACCCGGTCCACGAGCATGCGCGGGCTTTTTGTGACCCAGATGCAGCAAACAGTCGGACAGCACGTGCGCACCACCAAGACCGTGTTAGCTCTCGGCAGGAGCTGCACGTGTGAAAGGAGCCAGCGGATGAGGAGGCTTTGTCGCATTTTGTTGGTTTGTTGACACTGCAAACGTCTAACGCTTGTAGATAGGCCAGGGAGGATGTTGCCTGCTTATGGCGGGTGAAACACCTTCTGATGACAGTCGGGATAAAGAGGGCCCTTTTCGAGAAGCATGGATCTCGCTATGAAAGTATGTCGGCTGAATCATATGGAGACAGAGAGACACTGAGCAAACATTTTCTTGATATCTTCTTCCTCCTCTTTTTTCTCTCCTCTAGCTCTCTTTCTTTCTTGCGCGTGTGTGCATGTGTGTTTATAACTGAACTTGTGTGCGTGTTTTGTGTGCGTGTGTGTGTGTGTGTGTGTGAGAGAGAGAGCGTTTGTGTGTACATGCGCACTTGAAGTATTAAGACAAATCCTACATAGACAAGTAAATGCGTGCGGGGACTTAATCATACCATGCATCTTAAGTGACCCAACAGCAGGACAGCACTAACATGCAATATTTTAATTTCTCAGAAGCTAGCAAAAGTGTGAGAAGAAAAGAGTGAAAAAGAAGGACACATTTCACCCTTGTTTCATCTCCTTTAAACCCTTTCTGTTGAGAAAGATTTAATCATAAACAAACAGGAATCTCGATTCGTGGTACAGCAGGAGCAGGACAAGGCTGTATTGTGTTGCAGCTCAAACCACTGCGTGCCATTTAATATACCGGGAGTTTCCTGAAGCGTCACATGCACGTACACGGTGACTGGTTCTTGTGGTCGCAGAGAAACATTTCTCACGATACTCTGACCTCGACTTCCATGGTGAGGTAACAAGCCCGGATGTGTGACACTGAGCTATGTAGATGAAGTTGTTGTGGATCAAGGGCGACTTCGTCACTATGATGGGCGGATCCTGTCCACCATCGGAAGTGAACTCGACTTTGCTTGACCGACATTTACCTTACAGCTCGGTAAACTGAGGAGCGACTCATGAGCAGAGATTCTGCTTCACAATGAAATAAAGACACTAGCAGACACAGCGAAGTCTAATCTGGCAACCTATTGACACATTTAAAGACAGCTTTAACTGTTGAATTATGTCAAACCTAAGAGACAAGGAGAAGAAGAAATGAAACGACTGACACGATAATGTATAAACACGGATGAGCAACAGGCTAAAGTGAGTTTCTTCTTCACAGCTGAGCAGATTGACGTGAAGGGAATGTATTTATTGTCAATAAAATGCCGTGTGATTGCAGATTATCCAAATCTCTAGAAAAAACCATGCCTAGAGCTCAAGACAACAACAGAACTGAGAAAGAGTTAACACAACAGGGACTGGCTTTCAAGAGTAATCGTACCCTACTCCATACATAAAAGTGCCCACAAATATTTTAGACTATATGACCATCTTAAAGTATAAAAGTCATATCACGGAAACTCCTGCTGCTTATCCATGTGACCGTAACCATGGACCTGGAGTAAATGGCTGTCTTAGAGATTACTTCCGCTTTCCAAAATTGGTCCACAACACTTACAGGACTTCACTTTGTTTTAGGTCCATCGCCCTGATTCCTCAGCCCTTTGCGGGCTATTTTCCATCTCTGTTTTCGCCCGTCCATTAAATAAATCATTTCAGTGGCCTTTCAAAGAAGATTTGAAGCCGGTTGGACACCCTTATGACGAAACGTCCCTTGCCAAGGTGAGTCAGCTGTGGAGTGGGTACCCGACTCCGTAAAGGGGTGGGGAAAGGAAGACAAGGAGATGGGTACCACCCTCACAAAACCTGACCCCAAGATAAATGAGGGGTTCCCTACCATCTTAATGTAATGTTACTACCTTCACCACAGGCTTTAGTGAACGAACACAATGAAACAAAGATGTGGATGGTCTGTGTCTTAGCAAGGACTGGCATGTCCACATCAAGAGTTTTCCTTAAATGGATTCCAGATTAGAATTCGCTGTAATTAGGTTTGCGTCAAAGAACATCACCAGAAATTATAACTTCACTAACAGGCGTGAAATGCCAAATCATCTCAGACATCATAGGCGGCGAACATTAATGTAATCAAAGGTTACTGGGGTGAGAGGTGGACCTGACAGGAGAGAGCTTCCTGTCGCTGCCATACGTGCTGATGAAGTTACCCAGTCCAGTGATTAACTTTTGACATCTTTCATGGCGCCTGCAGCTGATGCTGGGCCTGGTCACTGACCTCCTGGGGTACCATGTAAGTGGTAGTGGCGGTGAAGGTGCTCCAACACTGGCAGGGGTTGTGGTAGTCGAGTGGCAGTAACAGCCGTTGTGGTGGTAGTAGTAATAGTAATTCTGCGCTGGGAGGTTATGAATTATTTCTCGCTCTCGCTGCACGAGTTCAGTGGTCTGTATTGGCTCAGCAGGAGAAGTGGCTAGCGCGGGCACGCACGCACTCACACACACACACACACACACACACACAGACTAAACTATGCACACAATAACCAGTGACTGATTAACTCTCTCGTCCCTGATGGCCACCAGCGGTTTCTGGGCTCACAGATGCAAACGGGTCATAAAAAGTGTAGGTGTCCGAGGATCTTAATTGCAATGTACTTTGGTTATGTGCGTGTACGCATGGGTTAGTCTATGTGCGTAGGTGTGTGTACGTACATAGTCCATGTGAGTAACTGTATACATGTTTACCCGGCTGTTATTTCTCCGCAAACTGGCACCGAACTGTTTGTTATTCTTTATCGTTTGTCACAGATTTGGAAACCATCATCATCACACGTGGCAAGTTCTGTAAACTTCTCTCTAGTCAGAGCATGTTAGCCATCGTCTAGTGCCATAGGAACCAGGGGACAAGGGAGGCAGCTGCCTCATCTAAAAAGACACTGTATGAATGTCATCGTCGCTCACTCTTAGCATGGAGTTTGCCTCCCAACAGCTGAGCATCTTCCTGCGCCACTGTCGTCAGATTTGTCAATGTAATATTCCTCATTGTCAGATTTGTCAATGTAATATTTCCCATTGTCAGATTTGTCAATGTAATTTTTCCCATTGTCAGATTTGTCAATGTAATATTCCCCATTGTCAGATTTGTCAATGTAATATTCCCCATTGTCAGATTTGTCAATGTAATATTCCACATTGTCAGATTTGTCAATGTAATATTCCCTATTTTCAGATTTGTCAATGTAATATTCCCTATTGTCAGATTTGTCAATGTAATATTCCCCATTGTCAGATTTGTCAATGTAATATTCCACATTGTCAGATTTGTCAATGTAATATTCCACATTGTCAGATTTGTCAATGTAATATTTCCCATTGTCAGATTTTTCAATGTAATATTCCCTATTGTCAGATTTGTCAATGTAATATTGCCCATCGTCAGGTTTGTCAATGTAATGCTGAACATTAAGACGTGTATAATGTTACATTGACCATAGTGACATTTGTCAATGGTTCCTAACCCGTTTGGCATTGCCTTCTGGCACCGTTTACTTATCTGTTCACTGGTCACAAACATTTTAATAGTTGAGAAAAGAGTTTTGAAGTAGGTGTATACTAATTAAGTATACTGACAGAAAAGTCTCAGAAAACATGAAAGTTCGGTTTGTGGGACCGTCGAATCGTTGTAAAAATCGCGGAGTACAAGCTATATACTTACGTTCTCACCTACAAACCATAAACAACACTACATACTTATCTATGGCCATACTTTCCAATCTACGCGACAGCCAAAGCCAAAGCACCCGCGCGTGCAGGCACCTCCCTCTATTAGGAAATCGCAAAAACACCCAAAGTTAATCGTAGTATGAACTTGCTGTAAGTACTGGCGGTGGGAGGAATGACCCCCACCCCCCAAATTGTCCGCCGAAGTCAACCTAGTTTGGCATTTAAGGATGGTGCAATGCTTGGCCGCTGGCGCCGGTGTCGGGGAGCTGTTGGCCGACCTTCTTCAACGAGCACAGACTGGCGGCACCAAGGAACTGAGTCCAGACGAACCACAGGTCGATTCCTCTGACTGCCTTGCGCACAGAACCAAGGGTCTCCGATGACTCAAAAGAGGGCGAGGCCATGACTGCCATTGAAACAACGAACGCACTCGTCGGGAAACTCTCGTAGACATCGTAACTGGGGAAGGATAGAGAGAGAGATTTTAAAAAAATAAAAATAGATGAAAAAAGAAAGGAAAGAATAAAAAATCGAAATAAATGATAAAATGAACAAGCTTAAAGCAAAAAGAAAACGAGCGAATGAATAAACTAAACAAATGAATTAAAATCCTTTATCCTACGCCACCCGACTCTAAAGAATCACTAAATGTTTCCTCGCTGTCAGTGGACTTGGTTTGATTTAGTACCTTTAAAAACATTGACTTCTTCGAACTCTGGCCACTTCATTTTCCTGACCATGATCTTTTGGGTTACTTGGTGGAACAGTGCTTGCAGTTAGTGCCCATCTCGCACCCTGCATAAAAAAGGCAAGTGAAGGAAAGAGGAAACTGGAGCAGATGGAGAAAACTGGCGGGAGGATATAGTCCATGAACAGGTGTCACGCCCGGAGAGAAGTGGGACCTGAGACGAGATCTGAACCCAGGACCCACCATCTTCAGTGGTTTGCTGTACAGCAGGTATTTCACCCCTACTCTTCAATCTAAGCTCGGACTAACTATGGGTATGAGGACCTTGCTTCGGACCAAACTAATGATATTTGCCACTTGTCTAAATAGCTAACCACCAAACCCACATCTTATCTTACCATCGGTGTCTAGTTGAAATCTCTTCCAAGCCCCCAGCACTTGATTACAAATAGTATCAGAGCACATGGCTGGTGGTGGCTGGATATCGTGAGAGTTACCCCGGGTAGGTCTGGACGGAGATACACCACGTGCTTCGTCAGGCGTGACAACTGGCGCGTTTCACCTCCCACATCAATGTGAGGCTAGCGGGCAAGGGAGCTGACTCGTGACCATAACCAGACAGACCCTTCACTGAGCAAGTACACAAGAGCGCTTGACGAGACCACCTACAAAGAACCAGAACAGATGGAAGACTGTTACAAGAAAGAAAGAAGGAAAGAAAAATAAAATACACGCACAGTATCGAACAAGTGTACGAAGAACGACCGAAAAAGAGAGAAAATGAAAGAACGAGCGAACGAGGAATAAAGGATAAATGAAAAAAAAACTGTACCAAACACGACGAAGAACGATTGAACAAAAACAAGTAAAATAAAAAAAGCAAAGAAAGAAACAAAAACATAAGGGGAAAAATACAAAAGAAAGGGCAGATTACCGCAAAATGCCGTGGAAGCAAACTGGAGTATCACCCTTGCTAGAGGAATCAACAAACCTCCAGCAGGTCGGTATCCTTTTGTCTGGTCCCTGATCCAGGGCTGCCAGGCCTTGATGCGCTTGGGTGAAGGAAGATACCTCCCACAGCGACCACAGTGTAAATATATAGCTCACCTGGCCTTTGCTTAGCTTCCCCTCCAAAGAACCCAATTCTGGCATCTGTTTTCTCGCCACGAACAGATTTTTTTTTTTTTTGGTAAGGGCCCGGTACTTGTAAGCTCAGTAATACCGATTACCTGGTGTTGAATGTGAGAGTGACAAGACAAAGGTATGATATAAACACGGATATGATGCATTCATCAGGTGCGCAGTCGAGTAAAAGAAAAGAACACGTGTAGGTGTTTTTCTTCGATGGAACCAGATATCCTTGAGTAAAGGTTTTTAACCTGTCTACATGTGAATAGATTTAAGACCCTAACAGTCTGTGTGTTTGTGGAAATGTTATTGTTGATCGAAAACAGGTTTACTTCTCTATCTTCCGTTTTCTTTCTTTTTTTTCTTACCTTTTCTTTCTGTAGTTCTCTCTTTTTATTTTTTCCTTTCTTTAATGTTTTTTCTTTCTTTTCTCTTTTTTCCTGTTTTTTCCCGTTTCGTTTTTCTTCCTTTTTATTTTTCTCTTTCGTTTTTTTTTTCTTTTTCTCTTTGTTTTTTCTTTTTCTTTTTCCTCTTTCTTTTTTTCTTTTTCTTTCGTTCTTTCATACTTTTTCATTTGTTCTTTTCTTCTTCAGTTCTTGATTTCTTTCATTATTTTGTTTGTTCCTTCCGTCTTTCCAGTCTGCTTACTTCTTTCGTCTCTACAGCCACCTTTTTTTCTTTCTTGATTTTTCAACTGTTTTTGTTGTGAAAAAAAACCTGATTTATCAACTCAACGTTATGTTAACCTCCACTTGTTCCAAGCTTTTTGTTCCTGCGACGTACAAGGACTTTGATGCCTTAGGTAAATAACAACTTAAAACAATTTTTTAAAGTTTGAAATGATGCATTCAAGCAGGCTAAAACTATAAATAAATAAATAACCCCCAGTAGACAATATTTCAAGCTGTGTAGCTGTGATGAGCCAATATTTTCATGTCATGTCATGTCTGATCTGGTGTGTCTGTCCCTCCGCGCGCTTTAAACTTATAATAAAAGTGAAGTGGAATGGAAAGGTGAGCTTGGCTCGTTTTATCTGAGCCGCAGAGGTCGCTAAAGTTGAGTTACTCAGTCTCGATAGATCACATAGACATCTCTTTCTTCGAGCTGGTCGCCTCTCCAAACACGGTACATCCTCCCCTCAATTCCGTCGGCGCCGAGTGCACTTACGGGCCCTTTGGCTGCCGACTCGATTATTGAAAAAGAAAACCGTGCAATGGTTTGTGCATGCGCCGTGACAAAGAGTCCAGTGTTGGAGGCAACTAGGGTAGCCAGATTGCAAAAGCAAACAAATTTCGACAGCCGCTATTTTCACAGCCAGCCCCGTGATTCTCTCTTTACACTTAAGAAAATATTTTCGGTGCAGGGGTGCTGTGTACAGACACCTCCGCCCTAATGGTATTTCTCAACCGGACAAAGTGCCGAAGCGCCAACCCTCCGAAGTGCCTCAAATTGTATTGACAAAGGTATTGACGAATGTATTTGAAAACACGTTTAGACTTCGCTCGGCATGTTGGTCCAAGTTACAGCATCCCCGAACGATCGTCTCAAACGCACTGGTGTCCTATGATCTTCACACATGACTTGTGCTACCTTGGTCAAACCTTCGACGATAGTTGTCTTGCTTAAAGACTGGTTTCATACCCCCGGCTCTAAAAAAAATTCTGCCCTTCAGCGCTGCTATTCCGCTTCAATGATGAAAAGTGAACCACCTCAGACCCGCAGATTCATCTTTGTTTCATTTTGTTTCGTAACCGCTTCCAGAAACAAACGAGGTCCGTCCGTCCGTCCGTCCAGGCGGGTGGTAAGAAAGTTTAAGAGGGCACAAAAAAAAACATAAAACATAATTGGTACTTCACTCTTAACATTCGCAGATCACATTGTCAGAGATGTTCCTCGAGTGCCTTCCCTAGTTTCATTCTTACTCATCTGATCAACCGCCCAAGTGTGTGGAGACAGCGCCCTATTAAAGTCAGGTGACCAGAAGCTAGCAGCCCTGAGGCTCTGTGAGCCTTCATCGAGCATCCAAAGGTTTCTCCCTTGATTCACCAAAACAAAGCAAGTGAAGGTTTCCAGTCGATGTGATCTATTGGTGAGAGATCGATCGCCTCTGTTTGGGTTTCCGGTGTACAGTCACCACCCTTTCTGCTTCAGCCACAAACCGCCTTTTGGTGGATGGAGGCCTGTGGGTGGGATCTATAAATAACTGACCCCTGGTCGAGTGGTTGTTGACTTCATGCAACGTAGTTAACGTAGTTAAGTGGAGAAAATTCTAGGACCACCCGGTCAACTCAGTCTGTTTTCTTCCACGCTTTAGTGGATGAGAATCTTTCTTTTTCTTAAAATACTGAATGTTCATTGGGCGTGAGTATGTGGGCGTGCGTGTGTTTATGTGTGTATGAGTGTGAGAGAAAAAAAGAGAAATAGAGAATGCCAGCATTTGAGTGAGAGAAAAGAGGGAGTGTGTGTGTGTGTGTGTGTGTGTGTGTGTGTGTGTGTGTGTGTGTGTGTGTGTGTGTGTGTGTGTGTGTGTGTGTGTCTTTGATAACAAGCCATGTTGGGGGTGAGGGGGTCAACAACTCCCCGAGGTCACATACTCCAGTAGGAGAGATTGGGAATAAAAGCGGAGATTTTCAGCGATTGTTTGTCCTGATCAGGATCGCGCTCGTCGAGAATAGTAAACTACAGAAGTAACCGTGGACAATGGCAGCCTATGTGGTAACCTCCCAAGTTCTCGCGGCACCAGAGGCTGGGTCCACACAGCAATTACGACAGCACCAACGGTGGTGTCCTTGTTCACATACAACGGGAGGCAAACCTCATTATGTTCATGACACGTTCATCGCTCAGGTGACAGCTCCTGTTTGGGAAGCCAGGTGAGTTCAGGGCCACTCTACCCTACGGTGAACCATTGTTCGAGGAGAAACCGTTAAGAACGGAAGCAGCACCCTTAACGTGTCTGATGACATCACTTGTTGTTTTGTGAAAACCTCAGGTGTACGGGGGGTGGCAAGCTTTTGTTGTCTAAAAGTCGCATTGCGCGAGACGACAACAGCCTTCGTTTGCTGTTTGCGCATGCGCAGTAGTAATTCTGTCAAAAAAATCGAAATTTTAAAGTTAAATTCTCACACGGCGCTTTAAAAAGCAAAACCATTTACGGTAAAACTGTGTAAATTTAGGGATAGAATTCCTTCAGCGATGAGTAGCTCAATTATTGTTCATCCGTAACTTTGGGACATGTTGGTCACGTGACTTACAGGACGCAGTCCATTCAATCTGTACATTGTACGTGTACAATCAACTGCTGTTGGTCACATCTCTCCTTACTCCTCCTCATCCTCCTTCACCCCCCCCCTCAGTACCCGATTCAACATCCCCCTGTCTCGTTCACGCCTTCATCTCCAGCGGCGAAGTTCAACACATCGGTGCGTGCGTGGAGCTGTCATTGATGTGATCGTCTATCCACCTGGAGACAGTCAGTGTGAAATATTGATGCTCGTGAGCTTGTAGCTGGCATGTAACGGACACGTCCATCGATGTACCTACGCATGCTAATAGAACATACACATCGAATATAACAGATTATACTCAGAGAATGTAAAAACACACGAGCTACACATGCTAAATTAGAATGTAGCAACACGATAAAGAATAGATCCCAACTAAAATAAGTGATGGCTCTATAGCTCATCTGGGTAACAACTGTGTAGAAAAGGAGGTGCTGTTCCTTTGCTTCTTCCCCGCGACTTTAAAAAAAAAGAACCTTTGTTTCTCGAGCTCATCCGAACTGGTCAAGAAATTAACCTATGCCAAGCTGGACCTTTCCCCAAAAGAAGCGAGTATACCGTTCTTAACTGGGCAAAGCACAGAGGCGCCAAATCTCTGAAGTGCATAAATTCCTGTTGTATTCACGAATATATTGACAAGTATATTGGCCCTTTATTGGCGAACATGTTTAGGCCATCTCCGCATGCTGATTGAATTTCTAATATCCGAAACGTTTTCTCCAAAACCAATGGTTGCCTGTGGCCTTCATATACAACTTTGTCAAACATTCGACCATTTATCCGCTTAGAGAGTGCCCTCAGATAAATTTATTCCAATATAGGATCATGTCTGGAAACTCTCTCTCTCTCTCTCTCTCTCTCACACACACACACACACACACACACATTCTTCTCTTTCTCTCTCTCTCACACACACACTCTCTCTCTCTCTCTATCTATCTAACAAATACATCTAATGAAACTCATTTCTTTTGCTTGCAGTGGAAGACGGGTCAAGGCCAATGACTGCATGACTCACCAGTATAACCTTCGTAATTACCGTCACCGTCTAATCTGAACTGGTGACCACAAACCGACCAGCTAACCCTTCTTTCGATCCGTACAGTAACACCACCACCATCATCAACACGACAACCACCGCTGCCCTGCTCAGTAAAGCTGCAGACGCCATCGTTCGCTTTGCATAAGCGTGCCTTCTTTTCCATACATTAAGTACTCCCCCCCACACACACACTTTTTTTTACCTCCTCTGGAGTACTTTAACGAATAGAAAGAGACGGGATACCCCCCCCTCTTATGTAACTAATCTCACGCTGTCACCACCAGTCTTTCATTAACGATGATGTCTCCTGCTGTAATCAGAAATGAAGGGAATTCTCCTAGGGTGCAATGGCCTGACCCCGAGAAAATGTCTCAAAAAGAGAAGTAGAGGTGGGGAATCCGTCCGTAGAGCCACATTACTGACAGTGTCGTATTTCATTATAGCCGTGTTCATTATAGCCGTGTTCATTATAGCCGTGCAGTGCTGTAGGAACCAGGGGGGCAAGCGGGGTAGCCACCCCCTCAAAAAAGATGCTGGGAAGGCAAGAATGTGAACGTCGTTCACTGTCAGCAAGGAGTTGTCCCCCCAAAAGCCGAGCATCTTTCTACGCCACTGTCGTGTTCATTACACAAGTGTAACCCCCAGTCAGCTTTAGCCCCTGCTCTGCTTGACTTACAGGACGAGACCGGGAAAGATTGTGGGGAGGCTACTTTAAGTCCTCCCGTGTACACTGTAAGCTTCCTTAGAATGGAATTGCAGGCTACTCGCAGTTTCAGCAGTTTCAACCCCCGTGAATTTGAAAAAAACGCGTTCTAGGTTGTCCTTAAAAGACGAATTCTGCAAACATCGCATTTGATTGTCAGTGGGGTACATGTATGTCACCTCCATTTTCCCGCCGCCATCAGGGGCCGTAGATATCAAGCGAGAGTAAGTCGTTTCCCCAAGGTAAATTCGAGAACTCGAGGAAAAGCGTCTTGTGTCCGAAGTTACAAAGTGATGTCCAGACCCCGCGGTCACTACTTCATGTTTCTTCACCCCCAGGACACCTTTGTCACCGCTTTATAACGACTGCTTGTCTGGATACCACTTTATAACTTCGGAAACAAGATTTTGTCTTCGAGTTCCCCGTGTTGCCCCAGGGCAACGACCTACCCTCGCTTCATGACTACGGGCCCCAGCTGAAGACTACCGGTTTTGTCTGTACTAACCGTCAGTGATTTCTGAGAAAGCAGTTCTGGGGTCAGCAGAAAAAAGATCTCAAAGAAGTTGGAGTGGGGGTCTGGTGTAACACTGTCCTTCAACTTTTGTTCTCTAACTGACGAGATGCAAGCTGTTCCAGGGAATCAAAGCAGGGTGGGAAAGCTATATCCTTGGAGGTAATGGCTTGTTATGGCCGGGATATATTGACAGCAAGCAGAAGAAACACTTTTGGGAATGAGTGAAAGTACATTTCAAACCGTTTTGTGGCAGATCGAGTGTGAAGATTGGAGTCCCATTAACAGCACAAAAATCTTTTTATGCGCATGAGTCAGTGCTGGAAATAATCGCTTGTTATGACCGCGGAGGGAATCGACAGTCAACATAAATAAAACACTGGGAATAAATAAAAGCACTTTTCGCACGATCTGTGGCAGTGCTGAAAAAGAAAATCAGATTGAGTGCCAACGTTGGCATCCCATTAACAGCACAGAAATCTTATTATGCGCATGTTTTGATGCTAAAATAGCCAAGGATTCAATTGTCTACATGGATCAGCTACGAGAACAAAAGACAGGAATGTCAGCATGGATCTGGGGCAGGGTAAAGCTCTGAGTCTTTACAGATATGTTAAGGTGAATGAACGTGACTATGCAACCATTCAGTGATAACACAAAGAAAAATATGGTTGATAGAACTAATTGCACATCAACAAAAAAAAATCACACACAAGGAGATACGAACCCTTTCCCCCCCGGTGCGTATATAGTCTCTGATTCTTTTCAGAGTCCCACACTCTCGTCTTCTAGGTCGACTGATTGTTCATATGAGTAATAGAACCACAAAAGCAGTCTGTAGAAAAGCCACCCGACTTTACTCTGGGACTACCATCCATTTCATGAATACGACATGGAGGGTTTCGTGAAGGGAAAGGACAGACGATGTCCACAAAAGGCGATTGTTCAGCAAAGCAATTAAAACTCAATTATGACTCAATTAAAAGTCTTAGTCCTGACTCTTCGCTCATAGTACGGGCACACAGTGGCTCGTTGTTCTTTTTCAAACGCCTCCACTCAGTCCGGATTCGAGGACTAGGGCTGGTGCGGAAGATATGGCTGACTATAGACAGGACTCATCAAGGCTAAAGTTACATGGAAAGTCTAAATGTGAATCAGAAAAGTCTGACAAATCGATGTATTCGTTTGTCAGTGTCACAGTTACGGGTCGTGCCTAGTGGGAATGTTTATGAAATGTATCATATATTTTCATCATTTATGTTTATGATGAAACAGTTGAACCTATTTTAATTCTTAGTACATCCATTGCATCATCCGTGTTAGGTACTTCCCTCGCGACTTGAGGACTTTTCTTGTTGAGCAAGAGAAAATTTTGATGACATGATGCTCCACTCCAGCAAGACGATATTAATGACATTATATTCCACTTGATCAAGGCATGATACGATAACATCTTTACAATTTCCATGAAAAAATAATATAATAAAACTTCGTGACTGATGGACAGAACGTACAATTGAAAACAAAGGACGCTGTCTTGTTGCCATGAAATCAGAGAAGACCACATCAGTAAATCGGCGACTCGCTTATGCCAGGTGTAAGTTCGGGTCCACATGTCACCCGCCATGACACTGTGCCGAAGACTGTTCTTCAAGACACTTGGACCGTCGGTCGAGGCTGTGGTGATCAGAGGAAGAACTGGCTTACAAAGGTGAAGGAGTGGACTGGTCGTCTTGCGCATGACCTGCTGACTATCGCTCAAGACAGGTGTCAATGGCTGGACTTGTCACCTGCCGCTTCTATCCATGTTCTCCCCCCAACGACCGTTACAAGTCAAGGAACGAATGAATGAAAGTCTCAGTTCCCTACAGCAGATGTTTTTTGTCCTCGTAGGAGGCGGAAGCCATCGTCAAGTAGCGAAGATCAACGGTCAGTGCACCACTAAGTCTTCTACAGAGCATCGACAGGGCCCTCCGTGCAGAAAAGAACAATGTTGCTCCGTGTAACTGTTCTGTTCCTCGCAGAAAAGACAATTCGTTGTCAGAGCTAAGTGTTGTATGAATGCATAAAATGGTGTAGGGAATTTTTTTTTTTGAAGATGGGGTAGTGCTATTATTTGGATTAGCGGTAAGGGTATAAACGTGACGTCATGCACAGTCATCTATATATAAATATGCTAAAATCCTTCATCACCCTAGTGTAAATGTATTGAGGATATGTACATGTCGGCGTGAATGGTGAATCAGTAAAGAGTGTAACTTAACTACCTTAACTACATCCATCTCACGAGCCCCTTTCCCTCGGTTCGCGACAGGGACTTCGTTTTTCTTTTTTATGTGGAATTGACTGACCTCAACTCTGAGATCACCAGAGGGTGGAGCTAATGGAAGAGATTATGAGCTCGTGCCGTATCAGGTTTTTCGTTTTCCGAAATGCAGGCGAGCATCCGAGAATCATATTGCTAACAAATCTCCTAAGTCGTGACCGGAACACAGTTATCTGCTCATATTTCAAGAACTAGTATCTCGTAATGAAGTAAACTCGTTTATTTTAGATTTTTGTTTCATCCGCTGTACTCTTTAAAAGGCCTAGTGTGGTGCAAAAATTCTTTTTGAATCATTAGGTAGAGCTCACTTCCGTTCTCGAGAATCAAGCCACCAAACATACCCATGCACATAAAGGTCTGTAACTCTGACGTCATGATTGTACCCGGATATCTGTGTTGTTAAAGACTCAGCCAGCTGAAAGAGCTAGGACCTTTTAATTTAATTTTAATTTCCAAACCCTTGGCGAGAACAGTCGCAGGGTGGAAGTAGGGGGGTAAAGGTCATGATGTCACGCGATTTCTAGAATTTTTCAACAATTCTGCCTGCGTGCGTTCGTGTGTGCGTGCGTGCACGTCTCATTCGCACGAGTATGTGTCTGAGCACCACTCACACTTATTTATACCAACAACGAGCGCGCAGTCTCAAGAGCTACTTAGTGATTTATTTCTTTTTACTGGTGATTAATTAATCTAATCCACTTTCTATGCCTGTCATCTCTAATTCCCCCCCCTCCCTTCTCCCACTCCTACAATCGGTATCTCCGACCTGACCACCACACCCCGTGTATGCGGTGTATCACGGTGCCTGAAAGCAACAACAGGTGGACTGTCACAGACATGTGTTCTGCTGTTTGACAGAGAATTTCAGGCTGACAAGACATCGATTAGCACAGACGCCTTGCTTGGCAGGTACAACATAACGTAGATGGTAAAATAATAAGAAAAAAAACGATTGCAACTTGTCTTTTCTCGCAGAGGCTAGTACCTTACCATAGCAAAAGGCCGGGTAATGGAGAGAAACAAGGGGAGGAGACCTCCACCCCTTGCCCGCCATACCTTGGGTGGACAGAGGCTGTGCGAGACACCTGGCACGTTGTCCGCACATTTCTTACGGCTTGCGGCTGGCCCCGCCCCTGCCCAGCTGTGATTGGTGGACAGGTGAATGACAAGTGAGGAGCGAGCACGCGATCGCGACTTGACGCGAGTCGCTACAGGGCCGTGAGTCAGCGTAGACCTGACAACACAGCCCCACCGTGTGGCGCACAGAGAAAGGGCGTTTCTCTTTTCAAGCACAGAAGACAGTGCTAACAGAAAGAAAGAGGAAAGGAGGAATAAATAAAGTAGTCATCGTTTAAAAAAAAAACGGACCAGGAACTTTTGTCATCGCCTCAGGCAGTTTGTCTTTTATCTAAGAAGTCTCCGTCACTTTCCTCGTACGTGGTGTTCCATGTTAAATCGCACGCGTGGGTTCGTTCCCCAGGTCTACGGGAAAACTACGGGAGTTTGACGGACCTACCCCCGTGTGCAGCCAGCGACCCCTTTCACGGGCATTTCCCTATCAGTGTGTTCCCAGCGCGCGCACGAAACAATCACCACATGTAAAGAGGACTTAGCTCCACGTACAGAAAAGAGGAAGTATACAGACTATACACACCGTCTCCAACAACCCGCGCACCTTGCTGCACATCGGGGTGGGATACACCCGTTCAACGCTCACTACCTGTCGCAGAATTCCCGCTCGGCTCGTGCTTTGCGGCGGCTGGAATCGCGCGGTGGTCGTTGGTGCGTTTCTGGAGTGACGTCATTTTTACGTCGCGCGTGAGCAGCTGAGGGAGAAAGGGTGCGCGCGCTGGGGGTGCGTGCGTGTGTGCGTGTTATCGCATCGGGAACCTACTCAGCCTTGTGAACGTGGCTCCGCTCTTTGACGAGTGCCGTAACCACAGTTTTGCCGGCGCTTCCGTGTGGAGTGTATAACCCTGTTCTCTTACGTGCTCAGCCAGGATCTGCAGAAGGTCGTCTATTGTTCTGACAAAAAGGAAAGAAAGGAAGGAAGGGCTGACGAAAGAGCAGAGACAAAGGAGGGTTAGTGATAGCTTCAGAGAAGTCAAAGTTAAAAACTACAAACTTATTCCGTAACCACCTTGCAGCTGAGTCACCCTTCAGGGAGAACCCCGTGCAACAAAGTCAGGCAACAGGATTTGGTGTATCTGTGTCTGTCTGTGGGTGTGTGTTTGCCGTGCGCTCAGGGAAACTGGAGATGTGACGCAACGACGCAACATCGGACCTCTCTGTACACCACGGTGCTGGCTCGATATAAAGTCCTCTCCATGCACTTTGTGTTTAATTCTGCAGCGAAGCCTGCACAGCGGAGGTGATGCTGAGAAAGTGTCGCTAGACTTGACAATAGCATCAACACTTGAATAACTTAACGAGGACTTAACCACCACCGCCACCAAACTTCAACCCTGAAGGTTCTTTGACAAGCTTTGATTCTCGTTCTTGAAGCTAATTTCAGATTGTCCGCGACTGAAAAGTTTATCCAAGAAGCCGAGTGATTTTACAGCTGTGATTCAGGTGTGAAACGATCCATAAGGCCAAGAGGTGTGTTTTCTCGTCGCAAGGTGTGTCTTGTTTCAGGTTCTGTTCCCGGTGACGCGAATCAACCTCGCTTTTGACTTTCCACTCTTTGCTGCTCCCCCAAAACGGTGATAGGACAAAAGAAATAAAAGCCGAGTATACGTAAGTGCGTCACCAGACGTCATCCACCCGCACGATACCAACCCTCCTCCCCGCCTCCCCAACCCTGCCCAACCCTCCGCTTGGCCCGGGGAAAGTTTTCATTCAAAGCTTGAGTGTTGTTGGTGGTTCGGCAGGTTGAGCCGCTCTGTCAGGTGTGTCACCTCCAGACTTTTGCAAATCATTGTAGACGAGGCGTCGGTTACCTTCTCTACACTCGGCCCGTTACACCAGACGTTCACGGGTCACCATGACATGGCTGTGGGATTTCTTCCGGGTACTCGTCGTGCTTGGACTCGGAGGAAACACGCACCGAGGATGGAGGGAGCTGTTCGCCCATGCGCAGCTAGTACCCTACCGGACTTCGAACGACCGCTACTTGGACCCTTGCAAAGCCAGTATGATTTTTTTAACCTATCTTTATTGTGTGTGTGTGTGTGTGTGTGTGTGTGTGTGTGTGTGTGTGTGTGTGTGTGTGTGTGTGAGTATCAAAACACTCACGCTCGCACGCATATACAGTCTTTGTCCCTCTTTCCTGCTCTCATAATATACTCCGCTCTCCTCTCTCAACGGATCGTAGGAAGTGTTTGTAATTGTGTGAGCGCCTGCAAGTGTGTACTGTACGGGCGACAGAATGGAGAGGTCGAGTGGGTACCTGCACTACAGCTTGTCTCGCTTCTCTTCTCTCGAGGGTGTTTGTGGGGATCAGTGGGAGAGTGGGAGGGACAGTTTCTTTCAAAGAAGCCCATCCATTGAGAGACGCGCCTCTCGCCACACGGGGTCTAGATAATGGCCGGGTCTTTGTTTGCTGAGTGGGGGAGATGAATGGATAGACACAGGGGTAGCAAAGTAAAGGGTGGGAGGGAGATGGGGGGAATGATACATCGGGGTCAGAGGTTTGGAGTAAATGGCATGACAGAGAGGGTGGGTGGGGAAGCCCCAAAAGAATCAAGGACGGGAAACGACTGAAGAAATCTCGGAGTTGTAGCGATGCCTGGGGAGAGATAACAACGAGGTGACAGGCGCCATACAGTAGCCAGACCAGCTTTCATAAGCATGAGTGAGCCGTTGAAAGGTTCGCAAGCAGGGTGCCACTGGGGAGGTGGAAAGGGGTGGAAGCTGCTAGCGAAGGAGGAGAGGAAAAAGCGCACAGCGACAGACTTGGTAAAAGCATGACAGCACGTGCTGACCACCAGCTGCTTTGGCGACTGGAGGAGCAGGAAGCACGTGGTCTGTGGTACCAGAGACTGAATGTATTTCTGATGGTAGTTCTTACCTCGAGGTGTGCCCCTTTATTGTCACTCTCACTCTCTCTGTCGCCTTTTTTTCCATCATACCACATTCTCTCTCTCTCTGTGTGTGTGTGTGTGTGTGTGTGTGTGTGTGTGTGTGTGTGTGAATGAATAGGTTCTGACATAAAGGTTTACATGAATTACGCTCAAAAGTTCTAGCACTAATAGATATTAACTACACACACACACACACACCTGGCGCGCAGAGAATGGGGGGGGGTGTTCTGTTTTCCCAGAACCTACCCTTTGTTGGTCTGTGTGTCGGCTAAGCCATCCTCGCCAGAATTTTGTTATAAAGCAATGTGCAGACTCCGTGGATGTTCTACAGATACATTTATACAGCATCTGGATACCAAATCGTAACTTTAGAGAAGACGCTTGGCCTTCAGGTCCCAATTTTGTCCCGGAGAACGGCTCACCCTCGTGTAATAAGTACTGCTCCAGGAGGTGGTAGTTATGAAGCGAAGGTAAGTCTTTGCCTTGGGGGCAGCATGGGGAACTCGAAGACAAGCGTCTTGTTTCCAACATTATCAAACGGTGTCCACACCTCGCAGATTTGTTTTACCCCTGGAGCCGTAGTTATAAATCGGAGACCTGGGATAACGAAACATGAAGTAGTGCTCGCGAGGTCTGGACATCGCCTCATAACTCCTGAAACAAGACGCTTCTCTTTGAGTTCCCCAATTTACCCTGGGGTAACGACTTACCCTCACTTTATAACTACGGCCCCAGGAGGTTTGCTGCACAAAAGCCCGTGACAGTTGCTGAGAATTCTCTGTACAGACGGAGACTGCAAAACTGACAAGAAATAACAGTAGGGTACAGCTTTCGTGTGTTAGAGGGGTGGGGTGCGGGCGTGGGGTACGGGGTGGTCTCTGGGTAGCGGTAGGTCTGCGATAGCCCGGGAGAAGCCAGCACCGCTACATACCTCGTACAACCCTTACATCGCGGTTTCGTTCAGTGCTGGCAACTAAGGCGCATGAAACAGTTTGCAAACAGTTGGCAGGCACCACCAAGCGATCTGATGCGAGTTTGTGGAAGGAGGATTGGGTGGCTCGACCGTTCAGCTAACTCGCACTGGTGCCATCACGACGAAGAGTGTAAGCCTGGAACACAGAAACAATACACGAGCCACACTTTGGGTCTTTTGGGTCGACCCGGCGCAAGATTAACCTACAGACGACTGATAACCCGTATGTTCATTTCTCCGCTTGTTTATTCCGTCGTAGGCTGGATGGAAAGCAGATGCGAAAACGAGGACGCAGCACCGATGAGTTATGAATGTGAAACAGAACTGGGGGAAACCCCTCTGTGCCTGGGCGGGGAGGAGGCGGGGGTCAGGAAGTAGACTCGCCACAAGTGGAAACGTTAGTCAGAAGTCGAAGGGGTTAGACGATGAGGAAATGTAATGAGGATGTCATAGAAAGGAGGGAAAGTAGCGAGAGAGAGAGAGATGGGGTAGAGACAGGAAAAATAGTTTTTCTAGCCACGTCACCACCAGAGTTGCAAAGTGCCGAAAGAGCTAGCCTGGTAACATTGGTTCTCAAAGTGAACAACCAGCCATGTCTCTGTCTCTAAGCAGCCAGGCAAGCTGCTGTTGAACTCAACAATATCAACACCACCAGTCAAAGTATAGTTGAGTCTCAAAGTGTCAAATCAGCAAGGTAATACTGTTTCATGGCCAAGAGAACCGGTTAAGGTGAAAATCAAAGGAGGCACCGGTACTGAGCTAGTGAAACCAAGGACAGGGGGGGGGGGGGCGGGGATCGTTAAACTACGTTGCGCCGTTGTCTGATCTCTATGGTTATCAAAAAGCGCAACAATGAGTAGTTAAGATATATTATCGACAGTCTTCCAGCTTGTTGCAAGCGTCAGTCTTGTCAGACAGCTGTTGTCAGTGCCAGTCTTGTCAGACAGCTGTTGTCAGTGCCAGTCTTGTCAGACAGCTGTTGTCAGTGCCAGTCTTGTCAGACAGCTGGTACCAGTGCCAGTCTTGTCAGACAGCTGTTGTCAGTGCCAGTCTTGTCAGACAGCTGGTACCAGTGCCAGTTTTGTCAGACAGCTGTTGTCAGTGACAGTCTTGTCAGACAGCTGGTACCAGTGCCAGTCTTGTCAAACAGCATGTTGTCAGTGCCAGTCTTGTCAGACAGCTGTTGTCAGTGCCAGTCTTGTCAAACAGCATGTTGTCAGTGACAGTCTTGTCAGACAGCTGTTGCCTGCATCAGTCTTGTCAGACAGCTGTTGCTGTGTCTGACGACCTGTTCCCCCTTCTTATGAAGCCAAACGGCGTGTAATCACGATGTTGTCGCACTTTAATCAACAGCCTTGTGAACGCTGCTCACTCAACGTGCTCTCGCCAAACACGACAAAAAGCTGAAGCTATAAAGGTCTATCGATGCAGGCCAGATTTAAATCCATTATGCGACTGGTTTGTTACCCCTGCACCCCGCGGCCTGGCCCATTCCTACTCAGAAACAAGAGTTTGCCATTGACCCACGCGTGTTCTTCAGGCTTCTGCAAGGCCCTCTGTCCACACACTCACACTCACACACACACACACACACACACACACTCACACACACACAGTCTTTGACTGTTACCGCCACGTGGCAAGCAGATGCGACGTCATAGGTGCTGCAGGTATCGACGCTGGAGACGAACCTCCGAACCACTGACCTTCCCTGAACCGTGTTGATTTACCCCGCGCATGCGCCTAGAACAGTTTCCGCCTAACCTCGCGTCTGGCCGCAGGAGGGCGCTATTGTTTTAGAGACGGCAAGAGGAGAAGAGCGGAGGGAGGGTAGGCTCGCGGGCTACAAGAACCAGTCGATTGCGAGTTCGATACTCGCCCTCGTGAACTCTCAGAAAGCTTCGGCTGCTGTTGCAGCTTCTGTTACTGAAGCGGCTGTTGCTGCTGCCGCTGGTGGCTTCTCGTCGCTGAACGGGACGCATCAGGCAGCTCGGTTCAGGTACTTTGGTGCCCGCTGTGAGCGTCACTGGTGGACGTAGACACTCCCGAAGAAAGCTACATTTGTACCCCCCCCCCTGCCCTGCGCTGTCCTGCCCTACTCGTGTTGTGTAACTGTAATAATAACAGATATTTAACTGACGTCAGTTTACGATTACAACCTTTCCCTTATCGTTTACAATATCTCCTAAGCAAAATAATCAGAAAAGTGCAGGCAGTTTGAAGACACAAATGTAACAAAACAATTTGTTTCTCATGTCAACCTTTATTTTCTTCCTTCCCTTCACTTCTTTGCTTTTTATTTCGGGTTCATTTTGAGACTTATTGCAACTTTGTTTTATCCTGTTTATTTTCTTTTGTTTTCTTATTTATTTTATTTATTTTTGTTGTTGTTGTTGTTGTCTCTGTGTCTCTTTGATTTCCGTTGTCTAATTCTCTTGTTCTTTTAAATTTTCTGTTTCAATTTTTACCGCTGTCGCAGCCGACTGCCGCGCCGCCCTAGCCTCATATTTTCCGCTAGACATTAGTTCTTCTGAGACATTAATGCGCCTCCCTTCCCGGCTTCTCGGCGGGCAGCTTGCATTTCCTGTCGTTCTGATGGCAGATACTCTACGTCTTCATCCGTTTCCGCTGAGAAAAGCCATGGCCACGAGTTGTCTACCACGTCTCTCTCTCTCGCGAGTTCGTTCCCCTTGGTGTCGCGTATCAAAACAGTCTGCTGTTTGTTTGCTGTTTGTTTTGCAATCAAATAATGTTGTTGTCGTCGTCGTCGTCGTCGATGATGATGATGATGATGATGATGATGATGATGATGATCGCAGTGGTGGTGCACAATATAAAATGGCCACCTGGAGTCAGTTTTTTTCCATTATGGCAAAGCATAAAGATTGTCTTACTTTAGATTTGGTTTCATTTTCTGCAACACAAAACGCGAATGTCACGTGACCTGTAAACGCTGAATCGCGGTGACCCGACACATACAGGCTAACGTCCTCATCTCGCTTCACGTTTCATAAACACACACACACACACACACACACACACACACACACACACACACACACACACACACACACAAAAGTACAAGTGTAACTCATATGTTTCGTGATCAGGGGAAGCAAGAGTAGCGCGAGTGGGAGGTGTTGAACACCGAAAGAAGAGATGGGCGGAGAAGTTAGTGTTGACAGGTACGTTAGATAAAACGCTTCAGCTCCTGTTATTTCTTCTGCACTGCGGCGTCAAGAGAATAAAACAAAACCATGCCCTACGTATATTGCCCGGTCCTGTGATGAATGCATATTGAGGATGAGGAGAGGGAAAAGGGGGGTGAGGGAACGAAAGAGCCATGGGTCCGGCTGCCACCTAGCAGCAATTTTCCTCCCCTTTCGATTTCCGGCGCAGCCATACCTGCTTGGGCATCGGCGTTCATCACCTGTTTCGTCGGAGCAGCATCCTGCGATGCCGACAGCCAGAGTTCAGTCAGTTACCAGGTAGTTTAGTCGACGACCCTGACTATGGGGGGGAGGCCAAGAGGGGAATTTTCTCTACTTTCTCTCTCTAGCTACAGAACGCGCTACAGAGCCCCATACTTGACCAGACCAGCGTGTTTTTCCTCCCTGCGTGTGTGTGTGTGTGTGTGTGTGTGTGTGTGTTTCTCTGGCGGCTACGTTTGGCTGGTAGAGCGATGTGGTGCGAGGTTTGCTGGTTATATGGATCTCGAGAAAACGACTTGAGTGGCCTGCCCATGGCCGCCGGTCTGGTGGCTTCGCTGATGTGAAATTCCATACGTGTCGAGCATGAAATTAAGCTGAGTTCTATACTGATTGATAGAATGTACCCCTAAACTAGGTAGTTAACTAGGAAGTTAGTCCGAAACCCATGCATCAAACGATGCGATATTTGAAGGGAGCAGCTAAAATGAGGGTTTTTGAAATTCATTTTATGAGGCGTTTTTTATTAATTTTTTTCTGGTTATAAGTACCTGAGATTCGACCCACTGCTGAAGACAGGCGAGAATTACTTCGTTGAAATAATGTAACAACTAGTAGAAGAACGTGTCGGCTTCAGACTAGGTAAGAGTACAGTTGAGCTGATGTTTAACTATCGCATCCTGAGAGAGAACAATTTTCAGGACAAGCGGGACGTGTGACAACTGAATAGACTTTTGACAGAGTATGGCATGTGATGCAAATATTCTACATCGAAGAAGGTCTCATCCAAGTCATCGAAGCGATGTATAAGAGTTCAACAGGCGCGGTGGCCAGAGAAAAACCTGGCTTCAAAACGTAAAAGGTGCTGACTGATCACCCTGTGCAGGCCCTGCTGACTATCACCCAAGGCAGGCGTGAGTGGTGGACCCTGTCCATGTGCTCCCTGCTCACCACCCCTACCCCCAACAACTACCGTTACAAGTCAAGCAAAACTGAATTAATGAATCTCTCATAGGAGTTAGTATTTGCTAGGAATGTCGAGAAAAGTAGATTGCAATGATGTAAACTCAGTCGACGTTAAAAAAAGGGTTTGTAGTCGGGCTAGAGTTTACAGATTTGAACTCCCTTGAAGTATGCCAGAGCAAAACACCACGATGTCCTTGGGAAGCCTGCTTCCTTAACTTTCCTTTTTTGTGCAAACGTGTGTGTGTGTGTGTGTCTTAAAAAATAATCAAAAAGAGAAGAGAGCGAAAATCAAATCACAGCGAAACAAAATAAATCAGAGACGAAAGCAAAGAGGTGCTAACAGATGGCTAAGTAACTGACGCAAGCAGGAAATGTGATTATCATCCCAGGCTATGATGTTTACACGACCGTTATCTCCTGTAAGTACCTGAGGCTGCAGTACGAAGGATGATAAACCGCTCACCTGTCTCTCCCTGTGCTAGTATTAAACTCTTGCGGAGGAGAAGAGACTGCAAAGGTTGTTCTTCAGAAAAGACAATGTTTTACAAGCGCGTGCTTTTCGAACTACACGGTAGAAAATTTTTTCAGGAATTCTAGTCGGCTATCTCTCTCTTCTTCTCTAGGACTTAGATTATTTATGTTGAATGCTTTTAGGTTTAGAGTTGTTCAGCAAAACGTTTTTTTTCACTTGTTTATGTATTTGCAGCGGGTTCATTCTCAGGTCTCGCTGAAGCTTCCACGAGAATATAAGACTGTAGGAAAATAAACATGATGCCGTTAAAGTTGTTCTTCTTTCGACGAATTCTTTTTGACCTAAGACTAATCAAAAATATAGTTCGAGGGCTAATGTCTCCGTCCAATGAATCAATCAATCCAAGGTGTATGTCGGTCGGTCAGGTCAGCCAGGTTGATTGCTCACATCACAGGGGTTTGCTAATTTGGATCCCATAGCATCATGATGCAGAGAGAGTCTGACTTGGGAGGTAACACATCAGAGGTTAGATTATAAAGTCATAGCATCATCGTGGTGGGTAATTACTCGATTAGCTTCTCAGCAGACTTTGTTGCTTCCTTTAAAAAAAAAATGCAAGAAAAATATCCCTCAGTCCCCCAAGCTCAGCATCAGCCACACCACGAAGCAAGTTTTTTTTTTTTTTTTAATGCCGCCAGCATCATCGTGTTTTGCGAGGGTCGCGTAGCCTCCAGGGCAGATTTTATGGACGTTTTATTTGTTCCAGCGCTTGTAACTCCCTCCTTCCGTTCGCCAAGCCCACTCTTTCGCGCACTTCCTCTCTCGCCATCTTTCCAGCAGTCTTTCAGACGGCCAAGGGTCAAGGGTCAAGGGCGTGCAACGTTCGCCTCAGCGCCAAATGTCAGGGCGAAACTAAAAGCCTTGCTGTTACAAAAACAAAAATCAAGCGGCTGCTGAAAAGGCTAGGCAGGGCGTTCCATTGTTCACTCGCCCGTGCTTCTGACGACTGCACTGATAGGTAGATTGAAAATGTTATAGGAATTCCCGGCGCTGGCTTAGAAAATAACCAGAACAGACTATACCCGATGTGACGACAGCATCAAAGGTGTCGACGATACCTGAGACCCGAGGAAAGTGTCGCTGTGAGCAGGGGAGTGTTGAGGGGTGGGTGGGGGCCAAGTGATAAGTGCGTGGACTGAAGAATAATGATGGTCGTCCCTTGTGTCAGAACCTACGATCAGCAAAACCACACAGAGAGAGAGAGAGAGAGAAAAGGCTTCCTCTCTCTATCTATTCATTTTTCTCTTTCATCTTTCTCGCGTTCTCCACACTCCCCCCAACAACCCTCATCTCCATCAGGGTGCAGCTTAGTATGTGCGTACGCCTGTGTGTCAGGGTGAATTAAGCATTTGTTTGTTTGTCTCGTGTGTGAGCTCGTCGCACAGATGAGCTTTCTCTCTCTCTCTCTCTCATGTTTATTGATTACATGGAAAATCTCCAGTGACTAATTGTACAAAAGTTGGGGTGTTGTTTGTTTTTTTTTTTTTTTGTAATCTCTTCCTTCAGACGTCTGGTAGCCTGACATTTTCCAGTCAGAAGGTGGAACCGCACACCATCACCAACAATTAACTTCTCCTGACACCGTCTACGTCATGGAGGAGCGAAGATGGGGCCGCCAGTTGGTGTGTTTGGGTGCAGCAGGGGAACAAGTGTCTGGCCGCGTATAATGGTCGGGGTCATATTTTTTTTCTCTATTTTTTTCTGTATTATGCCTGCTCCTCGTGCCTGCTGCGTTTGTCGCTAACCTCCGACCGTTGCTACGCAATACCCTGACGCTCTCTCTCTCTCTATTCTGAACATTCTTATTCATCAACTACGGTGCGCATGCCCGGCCAGCGGGCGGCAGAAATGTAGTGACGTTCATCCGGTGCACATCCTGTTGGTCTGAAGCCCGTTGTGAGTGGATAGTGACGTCAGAGCTCCTGCACGACAGACGGTGGTCTGACGTCACATCCTGCTTACTCCTGGCAGTTGCTGTGTGTAGAAAACTACGTCACAGTGGTGGTGGTGGTGGTGGTGGTGGTGTTGGCGGAGGGGACGTCTGGTAGCGCGGCGGTAAGCATTCGTTTGTCACGCATGTTGATGAGGATGCTAAAGATTCTGGACTCAGGAATGTGAGGGTTAAGGTTAGGGTTAGAGTCAGGGAAACATTCTCTGCTAGTGACACTGCTAGTGCGAGTAGACCGCTGATACGTTCCATCAGATCTCCTCTAAGACTGGTATTGCCGCGCCAGTTTCGGATTGAAATAAAATGAACGAATGACGTGTTTTTAAGGCTGACTTTCGAGACAGAGAAGGAGGAGGTGTTCTCCGGGTAGCACATTTTCCTGCCCCCTTCCCCCTATAACAAACTTATTACACATCTTACTCAATCACCGTTGTTACAGAAGGGTAATGATCATACACACCCTAGCTGTTCCTACTGAACTATTCGCATCACTACAACCACACTTCTCGTCAATGTTGACTGAAGTTATTCTCTGCTCTGTCCCTCCCGTTCCTCTCTCCCCTGCCCCATATTCGTTAATTCCTAGCAATCCTCCCACAAGCATCTTCCAGCCATCCGTCTGTTTTTCTGACAGTATGGGAGGAAGTGAAGTGGGGGAGAGGGTGCTGATCCACTCCTACTCATAATCATACCGAGACAAGGGCACCAAGGGCAGATAATAAGAGCTGACGTTGACTTCAAGCGCGTGACTCTGCGTGACTCAGTCTAACCGTCAGTGCCAAGACGAGAAGAGAGAAAGACAGTGGCGCACCTTTAATGACATCACAGTCTTTTGGAGATGTCACGAGGTCCAGTTCACTATCCCCTGGCTCATTTGTTTGTGCACCGGAAGTTGGGTTTTTTTTTTGCGTTCTTACCGCGCCTAAGAAAAGGTGGGTTGGGATCGTGGTTTATAGCCGTTGGAGAATCTACAACAAGATGGCGGAAACACGGTCCAAGCCTGCTCGGCGAGTACACCTTGGTAACGCCAGCGTCGGACCGAGATGACAGGACACCGGGGTCGTGACACCTTTGGACTGTCAATACTTCCCACCGACGATTGCGACTTCCAACATCTACATCTTGTGACTTCCGCTAGCGACTTGAGACTTGGGATAATAGTATCTTGCACTGAGCTTTACCCAAGATTTGAACAATGATTTGCATCCCCCTTACACCTTTTATAGAGAAGCGGTTCATGTGCTTCCCTCTAGGAACTAACAGTGAAAGAACAAAAACATTAGACCAAGAAAATTCAAGCATATCAGGAGCTTACAAGTTTATTGGTGGATAAAAGAGTCTGCTGGTCTATTGGTGGATATAAGGCTGACAACAGTGAGAGGCGTAAGTAATTTGTCGAAGCCAAATACTGGATAGAGAGGAAGAGATATCTAATAATGTTGTCTTCCTCTAGAGATCGTAGTTATGATACGAGAGTAAGTTGCCCTGGAAAAACCTGGAGAACTCGAGGACAATCTTATTTCCGAACTTATAAAGCGATGTTGACATGTTACTTAATCTGGAACCGTATTGATAGACGAAGGCAAAGATGCCCTGGTGGTAACGAAACAAAGTAACATCCTCGGAGTCAGAGCATCGCATTGTAACTACAAAAAAAGACTCTTTTCCTTGAGTTCCCCATTTTGCCCTGGGGAAACGACTTACTCTCGCTTCATGACTACGGCCCCTGCAGGAGAGCCCCGGTTACTGGGTGCAAAAGGCTGTGTGTACCCTTCTACCACTTTATCGCTAATCAATGAGGCTACTCCGCTATGCATGGCTCTTCATCTTTCGAAGAAAAAACTTTAAAAAATTGGAAACAAAAGACAGAGAGGCGGTGGTGGGAGGGCAGAGCATTATAAACGCCGGGCCAAGTGTTTTGTGTAATGTTTAATTACATTGGTAATTAACTCTTCCTCGAGGATGGTTTGTATAAGTATTTCCCTTAAAGGGATTTCAGACCTCGTGAGCATTGCTAACTCATGTAATGTCTGGGGAGGTGTTGTGATGTAGAGAAATAAGGAGTTTCTTGCTTCAGAACTGGTCTTTCGAAAATCACTGATGTCTGCTTCATCACGTGATCACCAAAATCGTAACCAATAACAGCTTTATACCTTCTGTTTGGTTCCTAATGAAAATGATGGAACAAACTAATAAGGTGTTGTCAGTCTGGTGTATACGTTTATCCGAAGGAAAGTAGAATAGCAATGTTATCGTTAATATCGTCAGTGTTATCGGTTGATGGATGAAGCAGCGGGAAGAAATCACAAACTTTTAAAATGTTCATTCCTTTCCTCAGAAACACTTTCAGTGCTCCATTAAAATACAAAATACCTCCTGTATCGATTCACCAACATCAGTTTTTTATTTATACATGTTTGTTTCTTTTAATGTTTGAGTACAGATATTAAAGGAATGAAATCTTTAGTTCATAACAAGTGGATAGTTCTCGTATACTGTAAGATAACTGTCGAACAGGTTGACAAGACAATATACATGTTTTCAATAAGACTAACTGTTGACAGTCCTCCCCACACAGATACTCGTCTTTCTGACCCCCGGGTAGTAATTCAGTTTTGAGTAGACACCACTCGCCAAGGGGTATATTCGAGAGCTGTGTGAGTGCATTATACAGTTGACGACAATATTCTGAAGCCACCAGGGGTTTATCTACAGTGTGAAGTCTTTATCATAATAATCCGGGTAGCTCGGGTACGGGGGGGGGGAGAAAAAGAGATAGACAGCTGTTATGCTACGGGTGGGTAATCTATGCAAGTGACGGAACAAGAAAGGGGGTGAAGAAGGGAAAAATGGAGATAAAAGAATTTGAATCGCTACTCGCCCAGTCAGTTTATTTACACGCAACTCGCCCAGTGTCAGTTTATTTGCATGCAAATCGCACATGCACGAGCACACCCACACAAACACCTTTTCTACCCGAAACCCAAACACTAACTCAGCTGTAAGTCATAGATCGACCGTCTAGTTCCTTCTTAAAATACACAAGAGCTCGCTTGTAAACACACACACACACACACATACATTCTTTGGTAATACAGTATCAACAAACATCTATAAGGATTGTTTGAACTACATTGTGTTCAGTACAACTGTTGGGTGAGATGTACACAAGATACAGACTAAGAATTAACTGCCGTTCTAACTCTTCACACGAAGCCCAGTCTGTCGGCGCAATCCGAGAAGACGAAATGTAAGGGGTGGCTCCGTCATGCGCTCGCCACACGACTATCGGGTGGTCGCTGTTTGTTGCACTAGAGTCACATCACTAGGGTTGTACATGAAGACTACGCTAGGCCCTGGAGGAGAGGCAACACCAAAAAAAAAAAAGCACCATTACTTTAAAAGGGAAGAAAGCGGGTAGAAGGTTGGGTGGGATTTGAGAAGCTAGAAAACAGAGACAAGGTTGACAGCAAGTGAGGAGTGTGAGGACACACAGTGATACGTTAACACGAGCTCGCAAACACACACACACACGATTTTCTCACCACCTCCCATACACAGGCCAGGAGTGTGGGCGGTTGGTTTCTGTTTTCAATTGCTATCCTTTATTGCAATGTAGACAATTTTCTATTTTTACTTTCATGGGTATTATGGGTGAGGTAGGACATCTGCTACACAAGTTCTCGTTGACAACGCTCGTGCTGAAAGATATCCGATGGAAAGGCGTATAATAGTGAAGAATGGGGCAGGTAAATCATTCGGAGAAACTCCTAGAGCAGGGAAATAACCCAGCATCTTGGGAAAAAAATCATTTCTTCAACCTATCTCAGAAAATGAAATAGTTAGGGTTGTAAGGGGTTATACCGATACTTCTCTACAAGAAGCCTTATTGTAAAACTCAATACATTCATATCATATAACACGCTGAAGTTACATAATGATTGATGGCCAGTCAGGGCGATGCCTCTCCACTTCCGCTTCCGGAATAACACAGACATCAGCCGCTGAAGCAGGTCCATCTCGTAGCGACAAAGATGAGGAAATCCGAGTGGCTTGAGAGGCTCAGACAATAAGATGGAGTGAAGCTGGGCTGCCACTAGAGCAAGTGACGGAAGAAAATGACTTGAACGAGAGCTGACTTAGCTGCCTGGAAAGCCTCGGAGCTGACAACTGGATGTCGGAGAGAAGTGGGCAGCTGTCAGCTGTGCTTGTGGGGGCGGATCTTTGGCTGGAAGGAGTTTGTGAGTGTGTGTGTGTGTGTAGGAGGGTAGAGGGGTATCTGCCTGTCGGTGTCCTTGTGAGTCACTTTGTCAACACGTTTAGCGGGGTAATGCGATGTCTGCTGTCGGTGGTAGCTTTTGACACCCTACCTTTACTTTCCTCTCCGCCTCTCCTCCCATCACCATCACTTGCCAGTCGTTATAACACGTGCGTGCGCCGGTGAAACAGATTGAAGGCTGTACTTACGGGAGGACGCACAACCGCGCATGCATCCATGCATGCGTGCATGTGCAGCGATATGGACATATTCTCTTTAATGCGAAACATGAATTTGCCTGTATGCACTTCCTCGTGTACCGACGCAATCATTTAATTGTAGTCATCACTGTCAGGTGTAATAATTTCGGACGCACGCACTCACACGAGGGCAGACACAAAACATTATCACAAACATCATTTTGTGAGAATTGTATATAATGCGTCTCTCCAGTTCTACCTGCCAGCTGCACAGTGCAGGCGCACCCGAGCTCTTCTTTGCGGGTGGTTAGCTGCTGTAATGACGCAGTGTATAGGGGTGTAAGAGAGTCGGGTACCTAGTGCACCTGAATACAGTTTACAGCAAAGCAAAGCTCGTGACTTGATGAAAGGCTGCGGGCCTCACATCATGTAGCCGCGCCGTGGGACTCCATTAAGACTGTCCTATCATTGATGACTGTCATCGGCTCTGCGTACATTTTAATTGTCGTTTGTTGTTTACACGCTGAGGGGGAGGGGGATTTTGTGCTCGCAGTGGGTCCAGACAGCACCGAGTGTAGTCAGAGCTCAGGAATAGGAGGGTAACACTTGTGATAAAATTATAGGCCGGGTTGCATTTAGACGTTGTACTTAAGAAGGGGACTGGGCAATACGGGAATTTTATTTATAAAAAAAGATAAACCTATACTCATTCAGGTGTGTTTGAAAAGACATGGAATATAACTTTTAAGTAAGGGGTAGGCTTATTGTGTCACTGACAAAATAAACTTAGTAATATAAAAAATACACACAACGACAACCAATATACCGGCGGACTATAAGGATCAATGCGTCGGACCTTTTTTTTTTTTTTTTGCGTCTGTCACCAACCTCGTGACTAAGTTGTTGCCCAATAAACCTCCAGGAGCGGTGGTTGACAGGGACAAGTCTGAAGGAGACATCGATATTTGGTTGCAGGTGTTTTATGCCGTGTCAGCAACTAAGTCTGTATCCGGGCAAACTAGTCCAAACCCTGTAAACACAGATCGAAAGAAGTCCCGTGTGTGCCGGAGACGAGATCTCGGTCCGTGACAGCGAGATCCCCCACAGTTGTGGTAAAACGCCGAGTACCTCTGCAGCGCCCTCTGCAGGGGAGGAGGAGATAAGCCGAGGATTAAAAAGTAGGTCAAAGCTCTAATCCAGGTCAGCTCTGGATCTTCACGCACTGGGTGCGCAGCGCTGTGTGGGAGGTTTTCACATCCTGACCAAAGCGGAGAGTATTTCACATACTAATAATGCAATATGTACTAAATATTTAATATATAATGCGACAAGACAAGTAATCAGTGGCCTCTGGTCTGGGGTCAGTTGCACAACACGTTTCTAAACCTTAAAACTGTTCTAAAGAAGCAAAATCTCTTCTTAGCCATTTTGATGCATTGCAGAAAAACATACAAAAAGTTGTACTGACAGGACGGAAAGTCAGACTTAAACAACTTTATCTTAGTTAAAGCAGTTTTAGTTTTTAAAATTCTAAAATTGTGATGTGCACCTTAAACTAATTATCTAAATAGAATTAAGGCCTAAAAGTGTTTAAAATTAGAAATGTGTTGTGCAACTGGCCCCAGACCGGTTACTAGGTGGAAATGAGCTGATCGTGGTGTAGCTCCATACAACTAACATTTTCTCGCGAAATACGCTTTTTTATTTAACAGTGAGAAATTTAATATTATAGAAGAAAACGAAAAAAAAAATAATGAACAACATGACAACATTTCTTATTCTGATCGATTCTCGCCTGGCTCTCCTTTTTATTCGAGCATAGATCAGTTTTCAGCTAACGTTGCGAACATATGGTAGACTGTGTGTGTGTGTGTGTGTGTGTGTGTGTGTGTGTGTGTGTGTGTGTGTGTGCGTGCGCGCCCGCGTGCGTTTTTTTATTATTATGAGTGCGCAAGTCAACGTGGACGTATATGATAATATACTTTTGGATTGTATATAATCTTTGTATTTTCATTTGCTTCGTGTTGAATTCGGCAATTATATCTGATTTATAATTTTGTTCCTTGGGCAGGTGTTATGAATCTGTATAACCACCTCAATGTGAAAGTTCCTTGATTTGAAATGAAACCGGTTTTTTTGTGTTGACTCTCGTTCTCGCGTTTGTCTCGTTTCTCTTTCTTTCTTTTTCTCTTTATCTTGTTTCTTTCTTTATTTCTCTTTTGTTATCGCCTTTCTAAACCTCCCTCCTTCCCCCTCTCCACTTCTGGGCGGCCGGGTAGTGCAACAGTTAGCGCCTGTCACCAATACAGTGAGAGTTGGCTGTCCTGCGTTCAGATCTCGTCTCGGGCACGCTGTTGTTTCTCATCATGTGGCATCTGTTTACAGGGCTGGCTGCCTTGCCGTGATATAGCCTTAGTTGCTGGCTCGGCGTGAAACACCACTTATCCCCCCCCCACACACACACACACACACCCCTCTTACCTTTTCTGTCTCTCCATCTCTTGACGGTCTGGCATAGTCCCGAGAATCCTATCTTTCCTTTTCTCTCTGAGACCTCGGGGTCAAACACTGCCAGATGTTTGGAATCTTGCCCGCCTGAATGATGCCACATGATGCAAGACCTTGTCGAAGCATCCGTTATTGCCAGGAACTTACCAAACTCCGACGCCTGTCTCAGATACACAGCTAAACAGGCTGAAGAGCAAAAGTTTTCTCCCCTTTTGTGCATTTAAAAAAAAATTATCATGCAAAACCGTTGCCCTCTGACGAAAATTGCGATGACAGAAAATCCGCCTAACGGTTAACTGAACAAAGGTTATTAATAAAATAAAATAATCTTATTCTTTAGACAGCAAGCTAGCAACTTCTGTCGTCCAGTGGATAAGCTAGCGATAAAAACGAAGAAGAGAAGACAGACGTTTCTGTTTATTTTCTTGTATTTTGTTTGATGGTTGGTGGCTACCTATTTGTTTTATAGATTTTAAATGGGTGGTTTGTTGATTGATTGATTGATTGATTGATTGATTGATTGATTGATTGATTGATTGATTGATTGATTGATTGATTGATTGATTCTTTCAGCTGCCTTCTACGAGGACATAGCCTTAGATGACGAGGATTATAAGACAGTAAAGAGAATTTTACGCCAGTCCAATACCTCAGACTTCGAAATGCAGGTGGAGGACCCCGGCATCCACACCCGGGGGCCCAGCAAGGGAGGTCAGGCAGCCGAAATGAGGGACTCGCAACGCAAGCAGATTCTTAAGGACAAACGCATGTTGAAGCAGTTCCTGCAGGAGAAGAAGAAAGAGCTGCGCTCCAAGTGCACCAACATGTAAGTGGGGAAACACTGCTCACTCACTTGGTGAAACACTGCTTACTCACATGACGAAACACTGCTCACTCACGTAGTGAAACACTGCTTACTCACATTGCGAAACACTACTTACTCACATGGTGAAACATTATTCACTCACATGGTGAAACACTGCTCACTCACACAGTGAAACATTACTCACTCACATAGTGAAACACTGCTCACTCACGTGATGAAACACTACTCACTCACATGGTGAAACACTGCTCACTCACGTGATGAAACACTACTCACTCACATGGTGAAACACTACTCACTCACACAGTGAAACACTGCTCACTCAGGCGGTAAAACACTGCTCACTCACATGGTGAAACACTCCTCACTCACGTGATGAAACATAGTCACTTACATGACGAAACAATGCTCACTCACGTGGTGAAACATTACTCACTCACATGACGAAACAATACTCACTCACATAGTGAAACACTACCCACGTCTGTAGCGAGGCCGTTGACAGTCTTTTCATATCTGTGAACCTTCTTTTTGACTGATCTCTTGTCTCTTGTCTGTCTGTGTCTTGTCTCAAATTTGTTTTCACTCGTACATGCATACTCCAGTTTCCTTTCCCGCCCCGCTATCTTGCATGTGTGTGTGTGTGTGTGCGCGCGCGCGCGCGCGCGGGTGTAGTTGTCCCTGAACGTGTGTGAGAGAGACTGAGATCTATCTTTCCCCTTTTTTCCTCTTTGTGCTCACGTCCTCCCCGTTAACTCCTCCTCTTAGTTTTATCGTTTCTGGTAATCTGATGACTCCCTGGTCATGCAGACTCTCTCTCAAAACAAAGACAGCGCTGTGTTTTGTTATCTCTTTGACATTATTCTGTCTCTCGTCCTGTTTGTCTTTCTGTCTTTCTTTGCTTTGGCAAAATTCTTAATAATATATGTATGTGTGTTTGCGTGCGTGTGTCTAAAATGTCTTCAGTGTATTTCAAGTTTCCTATTTTGTATTCCTTGTCACTCATCTATTGACAAGACCTCCAGGAATCATGGGGGGAAAAAATGGAGTCGATTTGGTCATCGATCTGAACAACAAGCCTATCAACAACAGCGCGTGTTTGTCAGCAATTATATTTCTGTTATTGTAGCTATTATTGCTGGTGTGGATGAGTCATTCTTAGCTCCAAAGCAGCCAGATCAGACTAAAAATAGCTTTCACCATAAAAGGACCGCGAGGACAGCAGGACGAGCACAGACACGACAGTTGATTTTGTGTCAGGCATGTTAACGGCTTTCGTCACCGGGGGGGGGGGAGTGTCTAAGGGAGGGGGGATGCTTTGGTGCAAAATAAATATTGTACATCTTCTACAGTGCGGCAAGCGTGGGCATCACGAGATTTAGTGTGTGCACTGGTCTTGAGGGGAAGTTACGTTGGTGCATCTAAAAGCTTACTTCCACACTTACACGTGCGAACGCGCGCTTTTCTGAGGCCAACGACGATGAACGTTAGTCTGAAGAGTTCTGGTGAGGTGCAGGGTGACCGGCAGTAAGTCTTGGGTATGGAGTGCAAGTAGATGTTAGAGGTTGTGTCTAACCTCGCATAGATACTCGCGAGTAGATACTTCCCTTCGTATTCCGCCCCTGCGCCCTCTCCACCATTACAACTGTTTTAGTCGTTTTTTTAATACACGTGTTTGTGCGTTTGCTTGTGTGTTCACTCGCTCGAGAGGTTGTCATGTGAACGTGTGCGTCTGCGCAGGAGCGTGTCTGTCAAAACGAGAAAGAGAGAGAAAAAGGAGCAAGAGAAAGAAAGAAAATATTAGGGGATAAGAAAGAGAACCTGAATTCCCTCCCCCACCCCACCTCACCCCCCCCCTCAAAATAAAAGAACTAAACTCCACTGACACGCTGTTTAGCTGCCCTTGTCATGGCGGCCAGAAACTGTAGACAAGAAAATGATTACTTTAGCAGATCGTTTTCGCTTTCGAGAGGTTTATCTCTTGCCGTCCAGGGTAGGAATGTGATATACTGACGATGAAGAAAGCATCTCGGATGGAAAATGCTGTTGAAAGCAAAACTCGGGGTCAGAGTTCGCGGCACGGCCTCGTTTACACTTTAGCGGCGAGAAGGCGGCGACCCGACCCTGCGACCAGTGACGTCAGGTATATCAATAAACTGTGCGCGTGCCGTGCGATGTCCGGAGGGGAGGGGTGGGGCAGGCAGTCTCGCCAACCCACTGAGTGTTGTGTCTGGTGACGCAGACATGCTTGGTGGTGACTAACCCTCAGCTTCCCCAAAAAGCTGTACAGCAGCTCCCCCCCCCAAGATGAATGCAAGTAACGGTGTCAGGGTAGAAGCTGTTAATCTGGGTTGCGAATTATGTTTGGTCTACAGCAGCCTCGGGCCAGACGCGAGAAAGATAGATATGAAGATATGTAAGAAAGAGCGATGTGTTTAAAATAACACAATGGGACATAACACTCGCGCGCACACACGCATGCACGCACAGCACCACTACCACCCTTAACTTTGGTGAGAGTACCCGGTCCTTGTGGACATCGCGCTGCATGCACAAAGTTTATCGAGATGTCGGATCCTGTTACTGTCCTCGTAATGGATTCTGGTTTAGTCTTCATGTTGGATTCTGTTACAGTTCGCATGTTGGATCACGTGTTGTATTCTGATAAAGTTCATCGTAATATCACCCCAGTGCCGACACGAGAGTCATAAACTCAAATGTTTGAAAAAGTAAAATTACGATATTATTGCCTTCAACTGCCTTTTTTTTCAACTGTTGAGCACTGCTGAAGACGTCCCGCCCACTGTGAGATGATTATAATTATTTTTGACTTTATCTTCAAAGAACAATGTCTTCATTTGTCTGTAAATATATACCAAGAACCAATCAACTAGCATGATAGTAAGTTCTCATATTAAAACCTCTTCCTGTTCGTACAGGTGATCTTGCTTAACCTCTTGCTGGATCCTGTTCCAGCCCTGATATTGGATCCTATTACATTCTGTACCCTGGGGGTTAGTGAGTCTGACTGCCGAGCAGAAGATCGCTACATGATCGACACTGGCTAGATACCCCCCCTCCCCTTTGCTATCCCAGCAGATACTTCGCAGAACTGGATGCCTGATTTTTTCAGGAAAGATGAAAGCGGCAAAACAACGTGTCCTAAGCACGGTGAACCACTTCCGTTCAAAGTCCTTTCATACTCAACATTACTTGTTACGGTCCTTGTGTTAGATCGTGTTACGGGTCTGGAGCTTGTTGTGGTCGTCATGTGAAAGTTTGTTACATGCCATCTGCTGGAGTTTGGTTCACAAGCCAGGCGCCAAGCAGACGTTGGCCGCACCTGGCATCGGAATGCTGACCTTCCTAGGTGGCGCTGCAGCTGGCCTCATCAGTCGCAAGAGCCCTCCAGATGGCGCCGCTGGCCGGCGGCGTTAAATATCACGCGATTTCACGCGCTGTTTAAATGCCGCACGTGCGCACTCCTAGATTTCTATGGTGGCTGGGAAGAGTGGCCTGGGGGACACCCCCCCCCTAATCATGTTCTCGTCCTGGCGAGGGAGGGATAGGTGGAGACTTCATAACTGTTGTCTTAATGATAATGAATGAAGTTATCGACAACAAAGTTTGGGTTCTTCATATATACAAACGTGCAAATTTCCCGTTTAAATAATAAAACAATGACTAAATAAAATAAAAGTAATTTGTGTATTACGTAATCTATTATCATTGTAGCATCAATACTTCCAGGTGTATTCTAAAGAGTTTACGAGGAAGAGATTAAAGGGTATGTATTTACTGCATCTTATTGCACCGCAGTCTCCTCTGGCCGTGATAAAGCCTTAGTTGCTGACACGGTGTAGAACACTAACAAATAAATTATACACCCTGAAGAAATTAAAACCCAAAGGATTAGTAAGAACGGGCCTCCGTACGTTAAGAGAGCGGGTTAGTTTTGTTGTTGTTGTTGTTTTATGGCCAAATAACGGTCGTACGCCATTTTGTTTAACCTCCTTTGCCTTGCCTCCCTAGTCCCACTCCAGAAAATGTATACAAATAAAGTTGCCACTAGGTGGCAGCAAAACACTGCTATGAGTGGTATTCAGGCTTAGCGCTACACTCAGGGTCAAGTAAGTCTGTTTACCCCTAGTGCCGCATGGGGTTCAAACCTTCCGAGACTGAATGACGCTCAGGGTTAACGCCGAAGGGGTTAATAGACCTTCCTTTTCCCACCATCGTATTTTCTTTAGTGTGACATGCTGCGACAAGGGGAACAAAATTACGGCCAGAGATTAGTCAGGTGATTGACTGCAAAAGGTACATGTTTGTGACGGCACCTGTCAGGGTTGACGAGGAACCATGAGAGGCCAGGCTACTTGATGTGTTTACTCACCTGCGTGGGTGCGGGGGTGTTTGGGCTTTGGTGGTGTTTGGACACTTGTCAAGGATGTTTGAAACCTGCTCACCATAGAGTAGCCGGGCGGGAGTTGCCGCTACACTCGTGGCAAACGTTCACCATGGGGGCAAACAGACCGTCACACGCTAAGTTACGAAGTATGTTTCGTTATTAGTGGTTATCTTCGTCAGCGCCATCATCATTAAAAGAAATGTCATGAAACAGTTCTAGCTTAAAAGACTTTTTTTCCCCCAGTATTTTCAGTATCACGAACAGTGACCTACTGTTATTAGTATCTTCAGTGGGGAAACTAATTGGTAAACAGGTTAGTGGTTAGAGCCCAAAGACGCGTGTAATTATTTGTTCGATACGAATAAAATAAAATAAAATACAACTTTATTTATCCACAAAGGCAAGTCCAGTGTCACGCACCGTATTTTCCTCGGTTGACCGGTTGACAAAGCTGTGGTGTGGATGCCTAAAGGTAAAGCAGCACCGCCCTCAACAAGAAAAAAAAAGATATGACCCCTACTACTCCCCTTCCCCCAACAGCAACAACAACCGAACGGTTTTTAATGTTATGATTACCATTACGACTAAGACGACAAATGATTTTTGTGGGTAGAATGGGAGAGGGAGAGCGGAACAGAACCTAAGTAGCAGGGAAGGGTCATGTAAGAAATAAGAGAATATGTTTGTTACTTTGCGCCCTGATTAATTAAGTTCTAGTCGTTGTTGTATCCGCTGGTGAGACTCTAGCTGTTTGTCGCGGGTAGCGAGTGAACCTTTTACCGACCTGGACTGGACTATGCTAAGATTTTCATGGTTAATCGGGTGGCGTCGACCTCAGTTCTAGTCGACGACATTTTAACATAAGTGTAGCACATGATGACAGTTAGAATATGTGTTATGTACAGTCGTGTTTTAATCTCTGGCCAACAGAGGAGATCTTCAGGTATGTTGTGAGGTTTCACAGTTCTCCGCTGATGTTATCTCGTGTCGCTTCTTCACTCACTCTCTTTCTCTTCAAGGCACACACTCATGTTTGGAATAGACGCTGAGTCTCTCTCTCTCTCACACACACACAGAGCAAACAACACATCTTCGCACATTATTGAATCGATAAGAAGAAACCCACGCTGTCTCACACAGAGAAAACACACCTTCGCTCGCTCACACACACACACACACACCTTGGAGCATCAGACAGACAGGCCTTGCTCTGTAAAACAGTGGAAAGTTTTGCCCTAAACACCAAACCACGACAGGCCATTTCACTTGCAGACAAGCTGTAGACAGTTCTACCCACAACAACGGGCAGGAAAGATCTTTCTCGACGCTTCTGGACTCTTCCACTGCTGCATCATCTTACCTTTAAGCTTGAAAGCAGTTGGCATCCCTCCTCCCGCTCCTACAGCCGTTTCCCATTACTGTTTATGAAGGCTCGCGGCAGACGGTCCCTACTTACTCTAATTAGCGCGTGTTTAGGGGAGCGCCGAATGCACGTGACAAAGAACCGTTACTTCCGAGGATGGCTCTGAAAACACACACACACACACACACACACACACACACACACACACATACACATCGCCCAAGTTTATCTCTGAGGTATGCAAGAACGCTGAAGGGGAACGTTCATTGTCATTTTGCAGGTAACTTGGCCAGAATTCTTCAAACTCCATTTTCGCTTTGATCTTGGCAGCGATGCGAGGTTGATGATGCTAATAAAAAGTCGAGGAGGTGGAAAATGTGCTCCTATGATGCTTTGTCGATTATTTGGAGTAGACGTCATGTAGAGATGTAGAGGCATCCTGTAGAGACACAACGTTTAGCAGATTTCTATGTCGCCGGTCTTACAACGTGTAATAGCGAACTTTTAACCCGTACCTCATGCAGTCGATCGCTTCATCACTATTTATAACGGCCGCCATTTTCACTTGAAGATGAGAGAGAGGCAGACGACCCGAATTGCGCACGGAATCCGCCGGACAGTACCGAACGGGCCCGAAGTTCGTTCCTTCTGTAAACGCCTTTGCATAAAAAAATTTTCGCTACCGGGACGTGTGCAAAATACTGTTGGTGGGGGGGGGGGCTGTGGGGATGGGAGAGTTTTGGGGAGTAGGACGACATTAGTCTTTGCTAGTATCTGTTAGTATCTCCCCCACATCTCACATCTCATTTCCCACTACCAGCCATCTCATTAGGCCTGTGGTGCTACTAAGCTCACTGATGCTCCTAGGAAAGTTAACTCTATGGTGTCAGGCTCGCCCTTCCGGTTTTCTGCGATTCATTCTCTTCTTGCTTCGTCTCATCCCACTTTCGTAACTCGTTCATCGGTTCATTCATTCTATCCTGTCCACTATTCTTCTCCTTCTTCTGCTTGCGTTTCCTTCCTTCCTTCCAATGTATATTTTCTTCTCTCGCTCACTCCCACACACCCCAGCTGGCACTCCGCTTGCTCGTTCGTGTATGTGTGCTTGTTTCTGTCTATATTTCATGAACATCCCTTGAGGGAAAAATAATAAAGCTTCAGCAGGTGTTCGTTCTTTCTATCTTTCTTTCTATTCGTTCGTTGAAATTTAATATTAGTCTGTTCAGCTCAACCAATCATAATATTGTAATCTGTCACAGAGACAAGAAGCAATGTCGGGAGAATAAGCGAACGCTGAGGGACGAGATCAGCGAACTCCGAAAGAAGTGGGAGAAGATTCGAGCCGAGCTGAAAAGCCTGAAGGAGAAAGAACTGACTGGGAAGCAGAGGTTAGCTCGCAGCTTCGGCAAAGGCAAGGCTGGCAAGGTGAGTACCCTCTGGACAATCCGGGTGTTTACTGTAGCAGTGTTAGTGAAGTGAGGAAGCATCTCCATTCTCACCTGAGCCTCGAAAGCAGGTCCACATCTCAATTCTCATAACGTCACACATTTCGGCTCACTGATTGGTCAACTCATTAGCATACGATTGAAGCTCTCTCATTGGCTGCAGACTTCAGTGATGTCAGGTGTACAAATATAGTCAACCCACGTCTATTTTTCTGAAAAAAAGGATTAAAAATTCAGTAAGCATTTTTGCAACAAGCTAATAACAGCTGTTTGTGCTGCCAACTTGCTAGTAGCTTTAAGGTTAATTTAGGGTTAACCTTTAAGAAGGAAGCAATAAAAGAAATTGGGAGAAGAAAAGAAGAAAGGAAAGGTGAAAGAAGGAAGTTTGAAGTGAATCTGAGAGGCAGGACAAAAACTTCAAACTTCTCTTTCCCTGAAAGAAATATTTTTTGCTATCTTGGGGCGTGTTTTTTTCTGGACGTGAAGATTACAAAGAACAGCGTGCCCAGCAACAAGGCCAACGACTCCGAGATTGAAGGCGAGGCTCACAAACATGAGGATGACCTTAAGATGCCGTGGGAGAAGCTGGAGGACAAGGAGGAGATCCAGATCGACGAAGTCTCGTCGGAGGCCAACTCCAGGACCAAGAGGGCCGCGACTGCCCGCAAGGACAGGCTATGGGACTATGGGATCATTCCGTACGACATAGAGGCTAATTTTACAGGTCAGTCTAGTCCAGCATGTGCCCTCAGTATTAAAGAAGACTGAAAAATTCATTTCTTAACCCGGAACAGTGTCTTATCGCTGGACCGCCGAAATGCCCTAAAGTTCCATTGGATTAGCAAATTGGCAAACACACTAGGACTTACTTAGATCAGCATGTTGACCGAAGTTCGATGTCCCAAACGTTCGCTCCAAGACCATTTTCCCAAACTTTGTCGAAAGATGGACATCTGCTCGGTTAAAATGATCTTTATCTGAAACGCTTTGAAATTGAATATGACAGGGTGGGGTGGGGGCTCCGTTCCTCTGTTATCTATTCCCTCATTTGTTGATTTCTTCCTTAACCTCTCTCTTCTCCTCCCACTTCTGTCTTTCTTATGCAGCTGACTGGATCGTCGTATCGAACAGGTTCTCCCAACACAGTGGTCCTCAGTGCCTTCTAAAGGTCTGCACCTATACTTAAATACTTGAGTCCCGTAGTTCAAGACCTTTACATTTTTTTTCAGTCTCGGGTATTGTATGCCTGTTGCAGGCGCCAACAAGGCCATGTTCAAGCTGGCCATGAGGCACTGGGAAAACTACACCTGCGTCACCTTTGTGGAGCGTAAACCGGATGACGAGAACTACATTTTGTTTACGGAGCGTTCGTGTGGGTGAGTCGACTGTCTTGGCGTAGAGATACAGGGTTTTCTGTCTGAGAACATTGCCGCCACCTAGTGCAACGCATGGATAGGTTTTATTCCTTACCTCCCCTGTAGAATATGGGAGTTGTTTGGCTGGGTTAAGTTGGTTGATCTGGTTGAATGATTGTGACTGGCTGTTTGGTCAGACAAATGCTGAAAAGAAGCAGGAAAGCAGCGGATTTAGATGCGTTGCTGAATAGCCTCAGAAACCAAAATAGACTGGGAGGCAAGGCAAGTCAAATTGGAAGAGCCAGAAATGCAGACAGTAACTAATGAGACACACAGAGACAAAGAGAATGCAGAGAGTAAACAATGAGACACACAGAGATAGAATGCAGACTTTTGCGAACAGAATGCACGCGCACAACATCGTTTCTGTTCTGGAATGTTTTAGAGGACATGGCTTCTGAACACTACAGAAAAAACTGTGTGTCATGACAGTGGGTTTAAACCCTATGCACTCAACCATCAGTCGTATACTGAAATACCTTTCTTCCTAACAGTCTTTGTTACCCGAGAAGTACACAGTCCGTAATAGTGCTCTGCATTGGTAAAAACAGGTTTCGTACGGATGCTGGAAAAAATCCGCCAGGTAACGAGCGGTACGCTTTGAATGGGATTTGCGGATTATACGGGCAGGTGAGGCGTCCCTCACATAGGTGGGCGAGTTGGATTAGTGGGAAATGAGGCAGATGAAAGGTGAGATGCCTGGGAGTGGAAGGTGGGGGCTCAGGGGTTGTTCTGACAAGAAGGGGCTTGCACTTAAAAGTACAACATACAACGCTGGCGTCCACCCAGGAAAGTCTCTACACGTGTCGCGTTTTTCCAACATACGGGTATCCACCGCGCGTGTTTGTCAACAAAGCGCTTGGCGAGATGCTTAAATTATGTTGAGTAATTTATAAAGAGGGTGTTTCAGGGAGTAGACCGCTAGGTTCATTGCAAATATATTTTGCCTTTTTTGTCACCCCCCACCCCCATCCGACCTCTCTGCTTTTTTGTTTTCTTAAGAATTCTCGGGAAATATCTTAGTATGAGTCTGCTCCTCCCAAATATTTCCCGAGAAGGCACATCTAAACAGCTGTGTGCATGCGTGTTCGTGCGTGCGTGCGTGCGTGCGTGCACACACACACACACACACACATATGCACAGTCGTGGGCCCTGACATGAGAGCCGGTCTTCCCATGTTTGGTGGCGACACCCGATGAGCGTACATCACGGGTTCCAGTCGTCGGAGGATGACGATTGTAGCGATACCCAACCACTTGCCTCTCTATTTCCTTGGTATTTATTTTCCGTGGTCAGGTTTAAACCCCCACCCTCCTCCCATTCCCTCAACAAAAGAAGAAAAAAGAACTATAGATAGGCAGACATTTTAAATGCAGATTTCTACGTTCACATTGTTTCCATGTATGTCGGTGGGATGCCTGAAATGTCACTTGTTCTGTTGCGTGACATAAGTCAGATAAGGTGTGTCTGGGTCAGTTGTTTGCATGTTTTGGTGGGGGGGGGAGTTCTCGTTTCTTTTTCTTTTTTCAAGCGAAAACAAAGGCAGAATAAATCATTCATTCCACAAAACATACGTAGAGTAGATTACATCTTCTGACTCACCCTCTGGTTTCAAGTGACTTGCACCACTCATATGTCACTTACATGTTATGTGCTACGATAAATGCCTTACATAACACTTATGTGAGTGCACTCAATGCGAATGGTAAGAATAATATGATCTAAGTAAATAAAACCACAGGCATACAAAAAGATGGAGCAGCAAGAAGTTGGAAAATCAACTTCTGACAAAAAGAGCGTTAGACATGCCAGTGTCTAGCAATTAGCAAGAAATGTTCAGCTGGCAGGTGTTACTGTAGGAAATATATTTGCCAAAAAGATTTTGTTAAAATCTCTCTGAAATTCCCAGTTGATTTGTAAGTGGTGTAATTACACCCAGATGCGCAGACACACGTACACTTGCTAACACGCGCACTCCCACCCACAAACATATAAACAAACGAATACATATTCAGATAACAAGCAAACGAAAAAACATAACACACATATACACACGTAAAAAGCAAACAAACATCACACACACACACACACACCGAGAGAGAGGGGGGAGGAGGATCAAAGAGTTACGACCCTTAATGATTGTGGGGAAAGAACAGGCAGACACCAGAGGATGAGAGGAAAGAACTATCTGATTTGCAGGTGTTGTTCCTTCGTGGGTAAAAGGGGCAACGGTGCCCAGGCCATCTCCATCGGCAAAAACTGCGACAAGTTCGGCATCGTGGTGCACGAGCTAGGTCACGTGATTGGCTTCTGGCACGAACACACTCGCCCCGACCGAGATGAGCACGTGCAGATCATCTACAAAAACATTATGCCCGGTGAGCACACCTCACTCTTTCTCATTCTCGTCTTTGTCTCCTTCTTCCTTCCCTCCTTAATTCTCTCCGTCTCCCTCCCTATCTCCCGGTGGCGCAACGGCTAGCGCCTGTCACCAATACAGTGAGGGTTGGCTGTCCTGGGTTCAGATCTTGTCTGGGGCATGCTGCTCTTTCTTTGCATGTGGTGTTTACAGGGCCTGGCTGCCTTGCCGTGATAAAGTCTTAGTTGTTGGCTCGGCGTATCACTTCCTCTATTTCTTCTTTGACTCTCTCTTTCTCTCTCTCTCTTTCTCTCTCTCACTCACACACACACACACACACTTGTCCCTTCGTCTCTCCCTCCTTCACTTTGTCACTCTTTTAGAAAAGCTACATTTGTCACCTGTTGATAATAAACACGTTTTGTCATTCTCTTTCATCTGCTTACTATCTCTCTGTCTCTTTCCATTATTTCTCGCTCTTCAATAACATTTGTTATGTTTGTTAACAAATATTGATCGTTAAATTCCAAGAATTCACCTCTTTAAGTCCAGCTTGAAATAATCAGGGATCGTTCTGTACAATCGCCTGCCTCCTCATTATCTCCAGCCAATGAAATCAAATCTTCACGTCTTCAAGCTAGAAGCACTAAAATATTTATATCAAAGTCTATTAGGACGTCTGTCGCTCCATCCACTTCCAGTCCACCATTAGTGAGCCATCAGCGAAGACCCGCAATGAATTAGGAATGAATTCCATAAAGTTTTTTGTAGCTGGTTTGATTGTTCTCTGTACATATACATCCTGTTAATACGTATCAGTAACTCCTGCTTTGTGTTATTTATCATTCCTTCTTTTATTATTGAATTTTAACATTGTTTTCCTTCTTTAGTACAAAGATGTTTTTATTACTCTCATGAAGAATTCTTATTGTCACAATCTCTTTTTCTGTCACTCTATTTATCTCTCGCTATGTTTCTCATCCATCTTACCTGTGAGTTCGTTATTAAAATATCTACTTCTATACTAGCTGTGATTTCCGACACCATATAACAATATCTTTTAATCCACTTTCTGTGTCGCATCGGTCAAGTTTTTCCCGTTTCCTTTCTGATTCTCTTTCTATCCAATCCCGGGTCTTTTGAAACGTGGCGTCTAATTACGAGAGACGAGACAGATTCTTCCGCGAACTGGTTTGCCTTTCATCTTCACCTGCTGCTTTGTTCGTCACAGGCCAGGAATACAACTTCAACAAACTGACGGCCGCCGACGTCAACTCGCTGGGGGAGGTCTACGACTACGGCAGCATCATGCACTACGCGCGCAACACCTTCGCCCGCAACAACTACCTCGACACCATCCTGCCCCGTCGCAAGCCTGGGATGGTGGTGAGGCCAGAAATCGGTCAACGCGTCAAGCTCAGTCCTGGGGACATCCGCCAGGCCAACAAGCTGTACAGATGTCCGAGTAAGCGATTTGTGTTAAATCTGTGTATTTATGATTGAAATAAACTCTGTGTTTAGTAAAATTAGGGTATAATCAGAATTGTATTTTTTTTCCAATCCTTACTCCTCGCCCCCATTTCGGAAAAGTTGCAGAAATGTGATGTTTCTTGAAATTGTAATTTTGATGACGATTGAACGAATGACCACAAGAAGTAGACAAAAGCTCACAATTCGCGGTTTCATACATCGTGATACAAGAGGTGGTAGTCCAAAGAATATCTGTTTTCTGGGTTGTGATTATGATGAGGATTTCACATGTTTACAGGGGCTATTAATCTCTCTTCGCTTGTTTGGCGACATCCCTTTTTAATTTCGGCGCTGATTTCACTTATAAACGTTTTGGCCAGACCGGTTCGATCGTAATTGTAGGCAGCCCTCAGGGAAAGTGGACTGTTGGATAACCGTGATTCGTTAACGAGTTCAATGACAGACGCTGAACATGTTTTATTCAAGCGAAGCAAACTTTCTGAATAGAAGCAATAATAAGAATCAAGCGTGATCATTCTACAAACTGACATGAAAGAGCCTCAAATATGAATGATGATGGTGAATGATTGATGATGATGATTTCTGCAGAGTGTGGTCGAACGCTGCAGGACTCCAGTGGCAAATTTTCCCAACAGGCCAGCGTCGGCAAAGAAGAGCTTTGTCAGTGGCGAATTTCGGCTACACATGGCGAGAAGATCGTGCTGAACATCACGGAGCTGGACATCCCCAAGTCGTACAACTGCGAGATGGACTACCTGGAGGTTCGCGACGGCTACTACATAAAGTCCCCGCTTCTGGGTGAGTCTGGGAACTCTCAATGGTTCTGATGTTCTTCCGAGGCTCTTGTGTTACTCGGTGATTGTGGTGTTCCTCGGTGGATCTGAAATTCCTCGATGATTGTGACATTCCTCAGTTAACTGACCTTCTTCTTGTGCTTCATTTAGTTTCTAGCCATGAGCTGCTCTCACACAGTCTCTCCTTTTAAGATGAGTGTTGCACGTGCATCACGTGCTTCGGCAGCTCGAATTCTGGAATAGGATGGCAGAAGTTGTGTTATTTTGTTTATTTTTTCGCTTTCCAGGTCGGTTTTGTGGCAACAAACTGCCCGAAACGCTCATTTCCTCGGACACGCGCATGTGGATCGAGTACAGGACATCACGTGGGGGCGGCAAGGGTTTCTTCGCGGAGTACGAAGGTAAGAGCCCTCTGGTGGAGCCGCTTGGAATTCATTTCTTGATCTTCAAGAAAAATCATATCAAGTATAATGTTGCTTCAGCTAGTCTACTTGTTGGGGTTTTTTCCAGTGTTTCTCTTAAACCTCTCTGTTACTTCTCATTACGACAACTTCGAGGCATTTCGATTCTCTATCGACTAAGACTCTTCTCGAGAACATTATGTTCTTAAACATTTTTTTCTTTTAATTTTTAGCAAACCAAAGTGGGATATTTCTACAACTGATTAGATCGTTAACAGTTCTTTCTTTCACTTCCGAAAGGTTTTTTTAAAATGCTTTTCTTTCTTTTATAATGTAGATTTAAATAAAACACGATTGTTGAAAAAAGTCATATGTTTACTTATAGAAATAAGCAATTTATTAATAAGTATACTTATAAAAGGATTTACAGAAGGATGTTTTCACGTAAATAAATTTCATGGCGGTTAAAAAAGGTTAATAAATCAGCGTGTGCACATATGTGCATGCATACTTACATAAATAAAAAAAGACCTGTCTATAAATAATCATTTTATGCTCCCCCCCTGCCACTCTCCCTTCCCTCCCACAATTCGAAAAGTCCATCAAGAGCACAGCATCCATGTAGGCTGAGAAACTATTCCTTTCTTGTTTCCCGCCATCATCCCCGTGGATCTTGACTGTTAGTCTCTGCTGCGCAGATCCCCTAATTGTCAGCCTGTCCGTAGTTTGCGTTCGTGTGCCGGCAGCCACAGACCAGACACCGTAGTCCCTGGAACACGGACCATGGTCACCTCCAAGCGGTCACATCCTTCACTCGTGTATTGGTATTTTTCAACTGCATCAGTACCTACTGATGTTAACTAGTAACTAAAGGGTTAAAGAGCTGATAAGCTGCATACACCAATTTCTCTTGTATCACACCGGTTCACCAAGTGATTGACCGTCTCACAGCACGAGTACAGGACCAAATCTGCTTCAAGTCTCCAGCTGTGTCTGCTTTTTGATGGTCTGCAGCTGGTCTGTGTAATGGTTCACCTTACAGCTGTATATATCCCGGTGTTAAAGTAAAAAGTATACAGTCGTTTATATCACGATGCCAACGTATGCAGCTGTCTTTTCACACGGTGTTAGAGGGTCAGACTCGTGACCCGGCAAATACAGAGTCTGTTGTAGGTTCATTTTGATAACAAAGCTCTCGCTGACTGTCACGAGGGTCCCGCTAACTAGAGTGTCTACGGCCGGTAAAGGGCGGACAATTTGCTGCCGTTGATTGCTGCACTGTGCACTTCAGGAGTCGACAACTTAAATCAGGAATCCTGCTGCGAGTACTTTGCTGATGCAGTGCCCGTGGATACATTAAGGTTTTGCAGGATTTTTTTAATTCCTGTAGGAGACACTAGAGAGCACCAATCTTTTTGATATTTGAAACGTAATACCCCGACAGATGAGGGCTGGCGGTGTGGCTCAAACAGAAATGGGAGTATAATCAAAATAATAGGAGTGAATGTCAATGCACTGATGATATTAGTGCTCTATGAGAGAGAGAGAGAGAAAACGTGCTTCCATTTACGCACAGGCGAGCGACCAGCATGTTGTTCAAATGGTTTTCTTTATCCGGCAGACACAGATTATAAAAAAACGATAACATGAAATCAAAATCAAACATGAGCATAGCATGCACTAAAGTCAAATCAGTGCCCGGCGTGTGTTTTTGTGATCATGACTCACACACGGAACCCAAATGTGACCCTCTTCTCAGTTTGACCCACGATGAACCTACTACGTCTTATGAACACGTGCAAGGTGGGCAGGGTGAGCGTCCAGCCTCTGCCCCTCCGCGATCGAGATTTCGAACCAGTGTTCTTCTGCTCCACTGTCAAAAGTACCAAGCACCAGACTTTGGAGCCTCGTTTTGGCTCCTTTCAAGAGGTCCTCACGTCATAGACATCACCAGCATTAATCGCTAGCTTTCACATCATTCGCTTTTAACTGGAAAAGGTTTCTTGACATCGCTTTTCTTTCCTTCTGGCTTCTTGCAGCTATCTGTGGGGGCGAGATCAACAAAGACCAGGGCTTCCTGACGTCACCCAACTACCCGGATGACTACCGACCCAACAAGGACTGCATTTGGAAGATCTCTGTTGACGAGGGCTACTCCGTGGCGCTGAAGTTTCAGTCGTTTGAGGTACATTTGGGGAATTATTTGCAGAAACGAACTTTTTTAATCCAACGATTATTATTATTAGACCGTAAAGATAGTACTTCATGTTGGTACGCAAGAATGAGAAGCCCAGTGAGTTATTGGCCATCACCAAGGTTTTCCCAGCAGCCACGAGTATTTACTTCTATTTAGTCTTCGAGTCATACCTTGAAAGGATTCCTGCTGGGCTTAGAAGAGGGTGAGGTTAATGATGAAGGGTAACAAGTGGAATCGGGTCGTCAGGTGCACCATGGTGACGTGTTGAAGGTATGTGTTACCTTCAACCGTGATGTGCGGCATCTGGAACGGGTGGAGGATAGAGTGACGAGGTCACCTGGTGTGCAAGGCGTCATCGGATATCCGGGTACCGTCAGAGCCCGGTGAACCGTACATCTTCGGTGTAACAGACACGTCGTCCTTCCAGCATGCAAACTTGATGGCGTTGACGGCATCCGACATTCCCTCTTCGTTCCCCACACACCCCCACCCCCAAAAGCGGATATGACTAAATATATAAGCTTGTGGTGCTTATTGCAGTACTACATTCCCCAGCGACTTGTCTGTCTGCACAGTTTATACTAGTCAGTCTGTACTGTCCACAAGAGTGCAACCTTTTCCTTCAGTTAGTTGGGAGGAGCTTCGTGCAAGCTGCTGATGCTCAAAACGGAGCAGAAAGTCCTCTCGTTCTCGGAATGCGAACCTGCCAACATCGGTGTTCTCATGTCACGAATGTCCATAGTTACGCTTAATTAACATGTCGTCCTCAAGCTGTAGCCTTAGCAACGTGACTCACTGTAGCCATGTACATTCCTGACACCATCTTTTATCTTTCTGTACCTGATAATATTTGTTTGTATCTCGAAAACTGATGGAGGGGAGAGGAGGGGAGATATTCACCTAGGTTTTAGAAATACTGCCATGCCACTCAAATCATCTGTTAAAAACAAAACACATTTACTCCAGCATAGTGCTACCTACAACATAACAATAAATCTCCCTTTCTCTTCAGCTACTCACCTCTGTTCCTCCACCTTTCATGCCTGACATCTAACTGTGTGAGAGTCCATTGATTGATTGATTGATTGATTGATTGATTGATTGATTGATTGATTGATTGATTGATTTTGCTCGCAGATTGAGAACCACGACAACTGTGTCTACGATTACCTGGAAGTCAGGGATGGCAGCGAGGAGTCGTCTCCTCTGCTGGGGCGTTACTGTGGTTACAAGATTCCAGACGACATCAAGTCGAGCGGCAACAAACTCTACGTCAAGTTCGTGTCAGACGGATCGGTGCAGAAGGCTGGCTTCGCTGCCAAATTCGTCAAAGGTGAGCTGTGTGTGTGTGTGTTTGTGTGTTAGACAGACAGACAGAGAGAGCTTGATTTTTACTTGGTGGTCCTTTGTTCTCTAATGAACGTAACATGCAATCAAACAGTATCATCTTGATCAAATTTTAAATGAGATAATAATAAAAAATCAATTAAACCAACTAAAACAAACGAATTAGCAGCATCGCATAAAGGCTATACTTTTTGCAAGCAACTCCTTACTTCCAGCTTTCACCCTCTTTAAAGAAAGATATTGCATGCGTGTTAGTATGATTGTATGTATGAGTGACGATGTCTGCTTGCCTTCAAATTATTATTATTTTCTGTATGCGTGCGTGCGTGCGCGTCTGAGAGAGAGAGAGTGTGTGTGTGTGTGTGGTCGCTAGCAGAAAACAACAACTTTACAATTTCGCTGCAACTTCTCTCGAACATCTTGTATCCAGCCAGACCTCCTTGAGTCCAGATTTTCCTTGTTGAAATGTTATGCGCCTTATTGATTTGTTGTTTGTTTGCTTGCCTGCTTTCTGCATGGCGTCATATCCACTCTGTGGTTCTCTGATGTGTCTAGAGTTCGATGAGTGCACGGTGTCCAACCATGGCTGTGACCACATCTGTGTCAACACCCTGGGTAGCTACAAGTGCGAATGCCGCATCGGCTACGAGCTTCACTCCGACGGCAAGCGATGTGAAGGTAAGAAAGAGCAAAGCAGGTGAACTGACACGACACACCGCTTGTGAACAGAGCTGTCATCGCATGTAACTCAAGGGTCGCAACGCCGGTCTTTTTCTGTACTGCGACAGACTGCGCAGTTGTCTACCTTTGTCAGCCAAATGGTCAGCGGACCTTAGTTACACAAGTTCCCTCTTGAAACCAGAATAAGACCTAGCGTCGTGGCGACCAAAACTTATTGACACTGATTTCTATATATATATATATATCAACAGGCCTGTGTGTGTGTGTGCGTGCGTGCGTGCGTGTGTGTGTCTCTGTGTGTGTGTGTGTGTGTGTGTGTGTGTGTGTGTGTGTGTGTGTGTCACGCGCGCGCGAAGTGAAAAGATTATCACAGATATTAGTGTGATATTGATGTTATCCATACACTTTTAACCTGTAGGACTTTAATTCTATCACTGAACTAAATACCTGACCTTGTGTATATTTTATTCAGCGTGTACTTTCGTATTCCTAGCATTTCTGTGACACCGGCCTGTATTGTTTTAACTCATGTTTTGCACATTGTAATATCGCTTGCATATCACCAGCCTTATAACCTGGTTTGCACCATATCTATACAACACAGTGTGTACATCTTGTTACCAACCTGTATAATTTGGTTTGCTTCGTGTGAATATATTGCACAGTGTGTATAATCGTTTGCATTTGTGTGTCACCAGTCTGTAAAATTTGATTTGCCTATATGTAAATGTGTGGCGTGTACAGTCATATTTCTTATGTTTACGATTTTAAATTCATGTAAATATAATTTTCCCCATTTCTTAAATTGAGACATTTCTGTGTGACTTTACTGTTGTGATTATGTTGCCTGCAGACATTTAATTTAACACACTAGTAGAAAAACTTTCCTGGTTTCTATGTGACAACCATTCCAACCATGTTAAGAAAGTCGACCAAGCCGCTTCAGACGAACTCTAAAAAGACAAACCAATAGCAAATGCAAAATATATAGGTACTTCTACAGGTAAAAGAAGAATTATGTTTATGTTACTGTATGTGTCAAGCAGAACATGCATTTAGTAAATAACCTCTAACCTGATCTAAAGCTTAATTCGTGTAGAGTTGTTCAACTATATTCGTATGTATTCTCATTTTAGTTATTCGACCGTTTTCAAAAACAAAACAAACTTGCCAAAACAAACTTGTACATTAAAAGCGTGTGCCCTTGTTTCCATGATTTTTTTTCTCTAAAGCTTTCAGAGTTTTTAATCATTTGCAAAGGAAATAAACAACACAAACAATACGACAAATTGCACTGGAGAGTGAAGTAGTCAACAGGGACCTGGTCAGGGGAAGGACTTCCACCATGTCATGCACTTGATTAATCACGCATTCACACGACACGCACGTGTTCTTCCATTCAACATCAAACGCATAACATTAAAAGATTACAATCGCACTGGTAGTCTGCAGTTGTCAGCCTGTTGAGGTGAGGTACTCTGTGGCACTCGGTCTCTGAGGCTCACGTGTCGCCATGCTGTGTCATCTGTATCGAGCTGAGTAGCGTTCAGACTGTAGCTGAAATGGCGATCTTCTTACCTGTACTACACTAGCGTCGAGGTCTGCTGTAGTTTAGCGACGAGCTTACAAGTAGTTGCAGTCATCGTGACATCCTTGGAACATGTATTCAAACGGAGAAGAACGCCTCCTTAATGTATCCAGCGATGAAAAACGGCAACACAATAAAAATACCCAAAACTCCGAAAGAAAGGCCGGCTCTTGGACTAGCAGTCCTTCGAGCAATCGGCGAGTGACGTCCAACGGTCTCTCAGTCACAGCTGTACCTATGACATCATCATCATCATCATCTAGGACAACTTTACATTTTCGTTTGTCTCGAAAAAAAAGTTAAACAAACACTTGATTTTAAGGCTATAAAGTCAAAATTTGTTAGTTCTGGACATCGTCCCCTCTTCTTAACGCACAGCCAACGTCCTCAGGGAGTGAAAGACTTTGGTTGGTCGGTTACTTTGGCGGGGATAATGCTTCCATTTAAAGCTAGGTGATTTCGCACGATAAGGGTAGAGGGAGGGGGTAGAAAACCGAAGTACCAGGAGAAAACTCTCGACGGCCGGCCCTGCGAACAGGTGTCACTAGCCACCCGTTTATAATTTGTGCGTCTCACTCATCTTGCCAGAACTTTCCAAACAGTTCGCACTGTCACTCACATCCTTAACTAGCTTGTGCAGCACAAGATGTCCGCCAGGCGACACGCTGACGAACACAACTCACGCTATTGATTAATACTCACCTTGACACCATGGCCACACCAAATTATAAACGCTTTGCTTGAATGTGTTTGTGATTTCGTGGCTAAGCCAACATCGTCCGCATTTAAAATCATTACTGACCAGGGCAATGAGTGAACGCCACTTCATATCTGTCCTCATTAGTACAGAATGACACACGACAGTGCCTGGGCCATTTGACTTTTGGAAAACACGTGAATAAGGTCTGTGAGACTAATGACCTGGACCCTGGTTCTCTTTGCAGACGCCTGCGGAGGCTACATCGAGGAGGAGGAAGGCATCCTGCAAAGTCCCTCCTTTCCGGACCTGTACCCTCCCAACAAGAACTGTGTTTGGCAGATCGTGGCCCGGGATCAGTACAAGATCACAATCAACTTCACGCACTTCGACCTCGAGGGCCACAACGTGAGTTTGAGATGAGGTCATCCGTCTTTCCATCCATCTCCTCATAATTATATCCATAGTTATGTGGATTGTCATGTGCACATCCTTACTAAGTGCATGGCTGCGTAAATGCATACAAATGTACGCGTCAAATCATTTGTGGTGTCGCATCACACACACACACACACACACACACACACACACACACACACACACACACACACACAGTATTGCTTGGAGTTAATGTGGCCACAACCAAACATAATTCATCAGCTGTATAGACAGGGATTGAACCAACACCTGTAAACAACAACTGCTGATTTTTACTGGTTTTTTTTTTTTCCTTCCCTTTCTCCAGCAAGACTGCGAATACGATTCTGTCCGCCTGAGCAGCGGGGTAGGAGAAGACCAGAAGCTGCACGGAGTCTTCTGTGGCGCCACATTCCCCGCACCTGTGACTTCAGAGGGCAACACGCTGAGAATCGAGTTTAACTCGGACAACTCTGTCCAAAAGACGGGCTTCGTAGCAGAGTTCAGGACGGGTAATGTTCCTTTCCGCCATTTTTATGTTTTTCTTCGCGGTACAGTAGCATCACTCAACTTTCGTTTTTAGTAAGAGTTGTTGTACATATGTTTTGGTTGACCTCTCTTTCCTTGTCTTCTTTCAGTTTGTTCCTTGAATTCTGACTAGCTTCCTTCTGCATCACCCTTGTTCTTTCTTGATCTGTCTGTCATTCTGTGTGTGCTGCTGATTTCCCTCACTGTTTCTGTTGGTTTGTTCGTTCTGCAACCTACCCCTCTCGTTTTTCTACCCTAGTTCCTCCTACAGTCCTCCTTCCAGTTTATTCTACAGTTCCATCTTCAACAGTTTCCACTGCAGTTCACTTCATTCTGATTTTTTTCCCCTTTTCAATTTCTTTTCTCAGCCTCTCCCACCTCTTTCTCTCCTGGGCTTCACTTCTTCCTCCCTGTCTCACTCACAGTCTCCCCTTTTTTTCTCTCTCTCTCTCTCTCATTCCCACACTCACTCAATATTTTTCCGAACGCTTATCTGTTTATTGAAATGAAAAGCTAAACACATCATTCAGTCGCACCGTGTGCTATCTGTGCAGACAAGGACGAGTGTGCTGTAAACAACGGTGGATGTCAGCACGTCTGCAGGAACACTGTGGGCAGTTATCAGTGCGCCTGCTACAACGGCTTCACTCTTCACGAAAACAACCACGACTGCAAAGAAGGTGCGTCATCAGCGATGACAGCTTTTCCGTTACCCCTGTGTATCAATATATTTTTTTAAAATAAAGTCTGTCAGTCACTTTGATCGACATCCATATTTCCTAAACATCTGTCAGTCGTGTACATATTTACCTTGATCAGCTTCCTCTGTTCTAAGCAGCTGTCAGTAATGTACTTGTTTATCTTAATGAACGCCCTCCTCGATGCACCAGATTCTGTTATTCCGACTTTGATAGACAACTTTCCTGAAAACTCAACATTTGTCTGTTCCTCAAGTGCATTCTCGTTGGATGACGTCTTGAATAGTAAACACTTGTCATTCACCTGTTTGCTGATAACATTCAGATATCGTCTTAGGATATATGCTGTTTATAGTACTGACTGTCGGGAGGGTGTTTGCCTGGGGTGCTCTTGTTTTTCGTCCCTTTCAAAACTCTTTTCTTCACAGTGTTATCGTCAATGTCCCCTCACACCAGTGTGGGGAACCTTTTCACTCCCAGGGCCATCTGGATATTTATAACATCACTCGCGGGCCATACAGAATTATAAACTTATAAAGTAGCCTGCGATAGTTGGTCAAACATATATTTAACTCAACCCTAAAGTGATGGCTGGAACTGTTTTTCCAGCACCATATTGGCTTATTTCATTATTTCCAAATGCGTTATTATTACGATCACTTAATATAAATTTATGTTGCTATGAAAAAAATCTCCTAGATTTATTGAATTTCGACCCCCCCCCCTTTGCGGTCGCCTTTTCAGGACCAAACCAGATAATTTCGTGGGCTGGACATTCCACACTCCTCCCTTAAACCAACGAACCAAGTCACCATGTCCTTCTCAATCATATTTTCATATGCTGTTTCCACATCCTTCCTGCTTTTTCTCCTTTCGCTCCTTCTTACTCTCTTGCTGATTAACCGGTTCACTTTTTAGACGACAGAAAATGAAAGTGCGGTCACCTTATCATGTGCCTGATTTGCATATTCCACATCGTCTGAATGGTCCTATCAGGTGGCTGTCAGTACGAGATCAACAAGCCAGAGGGGATCATCACCAGCCCCAACTGGCCCAACTTCTACCCGGCTCGCAAGGACTGTGTGTGGCACTTCACCACGAAGCCGGGACACCGCATCAAGCTGACCTTCCGCGAGTTCGGCCTTGAACCCCACCAGGAATGTACCTACGATCACGTGGTCTTGTTCGACGGCGACGACAACAACGCCCGCAGTCTCGGGCTTTTCTGCGGAGGGGCGACCCCTGACCCCATAACCTCCAGTGGCAACAGCATGTACATGGTCTTCTACTCGGACGCATCCGTGCAGAGGAAAGGCTTCGAGGCAGAGTATGAATCCGGTAAGAGAGACATTACCTGTATGTGTGACCATGGGGACCTTTTGTTAATATTCTTGACCCACTGGTTTGGCATCCGCAGGGCTTCTGCTAAGGCTAAATTCTTTGGGGTCCCAGGGACCCCTTCTTCAGATTTCTAATATGTCCCAGGCTAGCTCTAAGGGGTCCCTTTACAATCTGAAAAAAATCACAGGTACTAAATGGAACAGGGAATGATGATGTGGGTTCAAAATCTTCATTATCTTGCTGTTTGTCTTCACCCTCACTTTCTTTCCGTTTCTGAGACGATGATTTTAACCACGCTGTCAACGACATCTTGGAAATAGGTTAATGGAACTCTTTACGGTAAGGGAAAACTCAGTGCAAGGGAAGTTACTCTCACCTTGTAGCAGACGACAACAATAGATTGGGCTACGATGTCAGACGCTACACTTACCCAATTTTGTATCTGTACTTCGCCCATATTTGAAGGGGTTCCCAGGGACCCCATTGACGAAAATTGAAGGGGTCCTCCGAACTTTTAATGCGTACTGTACGAAATTTTTTGCGTTAGCAGAAGCCCTGAACTTTGAAAAATACACTGACCGTCTTTATTTGTACCAGTTATATGCATCCGCTGGTTTCTGCTTCTCAATCCGTGCGTTTTTTTGTTTGTTTGTTTCAATGAAGTCTGCGGTGGCCACCTTGTAGCGACAGCCACACCACAGATGATCTACTCTCACGCCAAATATGGCGACCTGAACTACGACAACCGCGCAGACTGCGAGTGGCGCTTGCAGGCCGACACTGGCTTCCGCATACAACTTAAGTTCCGGGCCTTTGAGCTAGAGGACGAACACGAGTGCGCGTGAGTGGTGCCTTTTCTTTCTTCCACCAGCACCACCACCACCTAATTTTTGTAACTTCGCATATGATGTCATGTTAACGAGTGGTGTCCCTTCTTTTTAATGTTACCGTGTATCATCATTCTATCAAATATATACTATTGACTATCTTTGATTCTACTGATTGATCTCCTTTCTTTTAGCGTTATGTAAAGCTAATAATTGGCGCCCCGCGTTCCCCTCAGTGGCAGAACCGTGCGAAATAATTCAAGAAATGTGCTTGAAAGAGAAGGAAGACAAGACAGGAAATGTTCCGACAAACGGATTTGCTTTCTGCTAATGCACACAAAATCCCTCGCTGTCAAGAAACGTTACAATATTTGTGAAATTAATTTTACTTCGAAGTGCGGTGCAGTTGCCTTATATGTGTCTTAGTGCTCTACGTGTTCATTGGTTTTTGGTGGGTTAGGCATCTACGAGCGTGAGTGGTGAACGAAGGTCTGTGGTCTTTAAAAACCTAACACGTGACATGTTTGGGGTGACAGGTACGATGCTGTGTCGGTGTATGATGGACAGAGCGAGACGGATCCTCTAATCGGAACATACTGCGGCAGTGAGGTGAGTTTTCACCCCACATCATCTCTTGCTTGTCCCAGTCATCCTCATCCGTATCACGTGACAGCAACAAGCTTTAATGACGCACGGATGCTCAAAATCCCAGGCTGTAGATTGTATACTTCAGTTGAGGAGCAGGGTGTGGGTGCAGATGACGCCTTGTCTGATGCACTCCAGCTAAATTGTAGCCTTTGTACCCAACATTGTTCGATGCATTCGATTTTCGCGGGGTACTGGGTGGGATGTCTCGTAGCTATGCCTGGGCTGACGTTAGCTCTCGAGACACACGGGTTACGATTGAAAATGACTGGTGACATCGTAGACATTCTTCTCGATTTTCATCGCTCCGACCAATCGTCCTTTGTAACCTTCGAGCCATTGAAACTATTGTCAGTATTCTCCTCTTCAAAAGCAGTTGGTTTGTTGTTTTTTTGTGATGCTTACGTTCACATGGTTGTGGTCGTTTTGTGCAGATTCCCCCTGACATCGTATCCAACGGTGAGTACCTGACGATCCACTTCAGGACGGACGACAGCATCCACTGGAAGGGTTTCTACGCCACTTACGTCCTGACAGAGGCCCCAACTCAGTTCCAGAACAAGCTCTTTGAAATCGAAGACCTTTTCAAAGCCTGAGCAGACGATCCTCCACCCGTTCCAGGTGGAAAGGTGTGCTCCCGACGGGTTTTTGACTCTTGACTCCAGCAATTCAGCGTGAAGGGTACAGGCAGTTGACTAGACGAAGACGAGGGATAGCAGGGGATATCTTTGACAGTTAAAAAGACCATTAGAGGCATTGTCTGGACCGCCCTCGCGCTTTCAGCAAAGATATTCAGTGTTTAGTTGTGAAGACAAAAGAGCTAGGACAGGCTACCACGTAAACCTGCCTGTAACCTGAACTGAAAAGTAGTTGTGACGAAAGAAAAACCTAAACAGGCTGCTAGCCTATCTGAACCACATTCTGTGTGTTCGTGACGGTGCCAGACAGTTCGCGTTCTACCATGAACGCCATTTGGGACTCGATTCGCCAGCAATACACTTCACCTTTGAACTTGTCTTAAGATTTTTTTTCTTCGCCGTCCAGTGTCATCAAGGACAAAAACTCTGAAGGTGAAGGTCGGTCACGTGATAGGCCCGTTTTTGTTTCCAATTTGTGCTCAGCATCCAACTTGTGTTTCTTGTTTGATCTGTGATTGTCATGTGTCATTGGATTACTGACTCTCGAGCATGCAAAGAGCAACGTGTAACATCGCTGTCCTTCCTACGTTTCGGGACTTTTACATTTTAAACAAATGATAGAAAAATAACAAAAGTAAACCAACTTTTGACAATGATGAAGACATTGCTAACAGGTATGGTGTCTGTTTTGTAGAAGATAAAACGGCTGCAATAGAGTAGTTGCAACTGACTGGTCACTCGACAAGACAGCAGCTTGAGACTTTCGTCTTCTCTCGCTCTTCTTGGCAACCGTTTCATGACTTCACCTGATGGTGCCATGCTTTCCTGTGCTACTACTGCGCACGTGGAGTTGCAACGTATTGCACGCCTACTGAGCATGAAGCGCACGTGTGAACAACGAAGCCTGCACGCACGACACCCAGTGATGCCGCTGCAAATGGCTGGCGAATGTTGTGTTCGACTTCCAAGAAAGACAACGCAAAAAACAAAAAACAAAAAAAAAATCTGTCCGTTCCAAGAATGCACAGCGTGTCCTGACCTGAGCTTGTAACCCTGCTCATTCTCGCAATAATGGGGTTGGGGGTTCGGGGTTGGGGAGGAAAAGGGAATCAGGAACCAAGGAAACGAACTCTTAAAAAATAATAAAGTTCATAGTGACTTAAAGACGTGTTTTACTGGCATTTTATGACTAACGTGTTGTTGATGGGTATTTTTTCTGTTACACAATTTTGAACACTTAGCTTATCTCTACACATTTTTTTTAGAATAATACTTTAATAATACCTTTATATTTTCATTGACATGTTTGGTGTTAATAGTGTTTTCCCAAGATTGTTTCTAATTGTTGTTGTTATGTTTTGCTGTACTCGAGGTGGAACCATTGTTATTTCAGTGTTAGGCCCTTTTTCTCGACATATTGCTGCTCGCCCAATGAAACTGTTGTCGAAAACTACTCCATTTGTAAACGACACATAAGCACATTTGCTTATCATACTTGGTCAGTAGTTCACCATAAGTTAAGATGCGTTTTTCTGTTACTATCAAGTAAATGTTTCATTAAAATTTGATTTAAAACCATGCTCAACCGTTTTCTTTTTATGTTCAATGTTAGCGTGGGTTATTTAGGTGGTAGTACCAGGATGAACATATTCACCCAGTCACAGACCTCATTTACTCCTGGGTAGAAGCGTTCCCCTCTACCCCCTTGTTACATCTACTTCATCTAGGTACTGAGCGCGGCTATGTAATAACGGTACCAGCCTGCGTCGAGTGTGTATGTGTGTGTGCACGCGCGCCTGTCTCATTCGTTATATACATTTTCGTATTTACTTTTGGGAAAACTTGAGATGGCACTGTATGTATTTACAAGTTCACTGCTTCATTCCTATTGTTTATCTGGAGATGGTTTTGGTTTTTGGCTGTGGCAGGAGTAGGACTCCGTGTAATGTAATGTGAATAAGCCTTTGCTGAAATCTTTCCTTACACATTTTGACATTGTTCTTTCCAGAAAAGTACTCACACCGAGTTCCTTCGCACAGGCTATATAGAGGCTGGGATGATCAGTACAACATGCAACAGCTGTAATACCGCTGTAATATGCACTATTTCAGTTGATAATAATTCTATTATTCTAATGTTATTTTTGTTTTGTGTCTTGTGGTTTATTGTTATTTTTTCTCGTTTTTGATTTGAGGTATTTTACCTGCTGCTTTATGAACATGCTTCAGAGCTTGTGAATGAAAAGGGAGCAAACTTTTGTTTTAGTTTTTAAGAGTTGCGGGCCAGAGTTATTATCGTCCGTCTGGTTGACAATTCTTACCACAACAGCCCACACACTGATACGTCCGGCGACTATGTTCAAGTGAACAATGGCGTTTTATTTATCTTCAAGTATTCGCGGATTGAAACGCTGACTGCAAAGCTGCGCTGCACGAGAAGGCAAAACATGAGCAGATTTGATCAGACGGAAGTTGCGTTATATGCTATTTTAAGCAAGCCTGCGTCTTGTAAGGTTTACAGTAGGTAAATCGCACGAAGGGTTTTTCACCCAACGGCTTAATACAATCACAAGTCTCACTCATCCTTTAAACAGTGATCATTACTTTGTGGGACATGGATCCTCCATTCACCATTTGTGTGTGATTTAAAAACGCAAACCGCAGTGAATGTAGCACCACGAACTTGTATTCCACACGTCCTTTGTAACACGGAGCACTGGCTCTCCACCCTTCAGTCTTCTTTTATCCCCTCTGGCGTGTAACTGCACGTTTTTTTCTGTTTCTGTGAGCTTTCTGTACAGTTATTGGTGTCTGTTTATTCTGTATACTGCAGATTTTGCTATTACTGCTCAGTATTGCCGAAAACACGTTTCTAGCAGTTGGCAAAGTATGGTGCACACGTAAACCAAGAGAGATTCGACGTTCAGCACACTTGTACATGCTAGAATATCAGCAAAATGCGTAAGACTTCGTTACGAAATAAATTTAGCATAAAAATGAACACAGTTCCCGGTCTTATCTCTTGGATGTTTAGATTTCCTTGTACGAGTATTCAGATGCACGCGGAGTGTGTGTGCGCGCGCGCGTTGGGAGGTAGGCTGGGTGGAGCGAGTTGTGTGTTGGTCTGTTGTAGGGAAAGGGAGGGGCAGGAGCTGGAGAATGGGAGGTATGTTTTTGTCTACTCGCGTGACTGAGTCGACGCCGGGTCTTGACACCACCACCACATACACATTTCGCCATCCCTATAATACTCTTATACCAATCACAAAGTGGAAAGAAAAGATTTTTTTAAAGACTTTATTGGTTCTTAATATATTACAAGTTAACAATCAGTATTTTCAGGCCGCACGCGCACACACACGATCACGTCTACTCCGATCCCATGAAAATGGCACAAATGTACACGTCGTATGAGCGGAATGACAACGTCGTCACCAGCACTACAATCTCTGGAACCCAAGCCTACGTTTCTCTTCTGTAGAGATGGTGGATGGGGTTAGAAAGATAGAAAAGAAAACCCTGCATCTTCCATGCTGCAGGTTCACTTGCCGAGCGGCACGTCGCGTGCACGACCGAGGTGACACCGCCTATCAGCTAGCAGTTGCCGTGTCGACATGCGCTCGCCAGACCAAGCGAGGGCAACACTGCCTAGCTACCTCTCTACTCGCCAGTCGAGCTTGAACAACCACTGTTTATGATACGTCACTTCGCGACGAGAATACGAGAATCTCATCCGTTACCTGGTCTTCGGGCTTATGACTGTCGGGCATTCGGCCGTAGCAAGACGCTTTAGCCATTTGGCTCTGAGCAGCTGAAATATATATATATATATCTCTCACACACACACACACACACACACAACGTTGTCACAATAATTTTAACTATAATGTGCATAAATGCCAAAGATTTCAGGAAATGCCAGATGGCCTGCGATTTCTCCTTAGGTCGTCAGCAAACAATCGCAGAAAAGCGCCAGTGCATTAATGGACGTGTGACAAGCCGACACGATAGACAGAGGTTTAAAAACATAAAAAAATTTAACATGAAAATGGAAAGGTGATGAGAACAAACTCTGAAACTAATACAAGGGTAACTGAAACCAATTCCCATTTCCAGGATTTGCGATTTGTTACCTTTGGTGTTAGAAGCTATAGAATGAGCTGCCGCGAAAAACTGCAACGTCGAGTTTCAAAGCAAACGCGCGCGAATTTAAGTTACGGGGATACCCGTTTCTGCCACCCTACTGTGCAGCGCGCGATATACTTGTTAACCAGGAATGATGATTTCTACAATAAAAACATGGTGCACAAACGTTGAAAGCCTGGCAGCCCACGTCACAGCTGTAGTAAACACGATATTCCCAGCCCCTTCTGCACGACTGTAACCCTTCCCAAAGAACCAAAAAGCAACCACCGACCAAACAAAAACAAAAAAAAAAAAAGAAGAAAGAAAGAAAGAACAAGTGGGAAAGCAGAACATCGCCAGATTATCTCTTTTCCCACCCCATCACGATACGATGCAATACACCCGCATCTGGACCGACACCTGCGAACTGTCTCGGCACTAGTGAACAAGTGTGAGAGGCACCACGTCTTACATCGTCCCGTGTTCACGCTTCCTTGCCGCATGAGCCCCTAACACTACTCCTCTTCCACCAGCTGCTTTTTCGACAAACCCTGAACATTCTGTCAACCATAACGGAAAGCAAGTGTCTACCACATATGTAATTTAAATAAAATGGCAAACACAACATATTCCCACAGTTTTTATGATCAACTCAAAAGCATATTTACACGCGTTTCCCTCAAAAGGAATCATAAAAAATTGTAAATAAAGTTAACAGCATTATTATTTTAAACTGCTTGCCTCTTACTGGTATTTATATTAATCCTACAACCCAGTTACAGCTCGTTTGCGCGGACGAACATTGCTAAGGCTGTTAACTTTGACGCTTCAGGCCAATCAATTATTTCTTTCATTCTTTAATGACTATTCTAGAATACGTAGAGGAAAGAGAGACAACTCTTGCCTGACAGTCTCTAGTGCCGATGCAAACAGCGAGAATGCCAGCCCCGACAAACATTTTGGAGAACCATAATGGGTTGATAGTTTGGTTTGGCTACAGATTTTAAATGATAATATATAAATACAAATTTTCATAATCACAAACGTTGATGGATGACAAAACTACCATGGAGATTATTTATTTGCCTCATCTTTCAGCACGCATTGAGCTTATCTACACAATTTACGTAGGCTGCAGGTCAGTCGCTTACAGCCCACTATACGGATACCAGCACTTGGAAGTGTGGACCACAGTACTTACATCCACAATAATGCGCCTGACAAGTTTGACACAAAGAATACCACCAAAAGTGCACCACTGTAGTGAAATAGCTGCGAAATCCAACAGGAAAAACATGCATTCACATGCATGCACGCACGCGCACACACACAAGAGAGAAAGAAAGCAGACAGATCAAAAGACTGAGACTGGCATGCAACGTTAAGTCGCCCATCAACCACAGGCAGTTAAGTTAATTGTTGTTTTATGCCAAGTCAGCAACTAAGGCTATCTCATGGCAAAACCACAGGCAGTATATTCCACAATCCTAGTTGAAAGTTAACAGAAACCAGTAGACAAATTCATACCACCATGTATGATCATATCACCAAAATTCACTCAAGCATTCACACCAAAGAACGAGCTCCAATGTTTAGAAAAAAATCTTTAAATACAATGGTAATATGCACCCACCAACAAGACACGGTAATTCATTGGAATTTGGCAGTTGGCCAACTTAAATCTTCATCCATCCTGTCAACCAATAATCACAAGTCAGAAAAATTTCAACCAGCACAAAACTTATTTTTTAAAACCCTATATAAAGTGCTCTTGAAGCCTAAATGTACCACCGCTATGAGGTCACATTCATACCCTCTGCCATATTTACCAACACTCATTCGATGCAATCACACTCACAGAGTCAATACAGGAAAATGTTGCTTCCCTCTGAACATGATGACCTTTCACCCACAGTTTGTCATATGGTCAAATGGACACAAGCAGGTGAAATTAGGTCAAGATGTTACCACATACAGTCATGTACAGCTGAACTCAGTTCACACTTCCCACAAATTGAAAAAGAAACTTTAAAAAGATGTGTAATTTGTACAGGGACATGACAGAAAGCCCAATAATGCTATGCAGGGTACAGAGATTATTTTTTGTGTGAGCCTAAAATGATCAATTTGCATTCAGTGCTACAGTGAGACCCATTATAAACTTAAATGATCGACGCAACAGAATCCATCTCCAAACATAAAAAAAAAAAAGCTGAACACAAAATAACCCATAAATACTATTATCTGTGACCTTCCATTTAACCAGTGCAAGTAAATGCTCAACTACCCAAACAAACAAGTCACTCCTTCATCTTTGTCAATCAAGGACATCAATAGTTTTTACAGCCTCTTTGTGACAAGTCATGCTCCTTAAAACATTCTGCCAAAGATTTTTCCTTTTTCAGCGTGCAACAGCTATCAGCTGATATATGAACACATTTTATCACCAAGAATCTGATAAATTCTTATGCCTCATGCTTCCTAATAATGATCAAAACAAGTTAGCTACAAGACAAACATTTTTTCCTGCTATTTAAATCTCTATGCTCTGTATGAGCGTGAATATGCGCTATAAAAATCTTCACTATTATTATTATTATTAAATCATCTGCAACAAAGACGTCTGTTCAAATTTAAAGTTAGAGGGATGTCTTTTTCAAATAAAGAAACTGCGATAAGCTTTAAAAGCACATTACAGTTACAGACTGTTGAATTGCCTTGTTGGAACTGCAGCATGTCTTTGCAGAATCTAACCATGTAGTTCGACATTTTCCTTCAAAACAAGGAAATGGGGTAATAGACATCCTGGCAACTTATTCAAACCCAAGTGCTATGAACTAAAAGAACGAATGATTCTCTAAAATTGAAAAAAATGAAGAATGCAAAGAGACCTGTATAATGTGTGCACGTTGGTATACGCAATGTATATACATGTATATGCATGGACTCCAAAACAGAAAAATGACAACTCTATATAGAATTAAGCAATGCTTCTTTTTCCTCAATAATACATAACTATTTCTTACAATGAGCAGGACTGATGATATGGTAACTGATAATATAACACCACTGAAATGTGAAATATAACTGATGCACTGTAAGAATTTTTTTTATATGCAATCTATCCATGACATACTATGTGATCAGCAGAACAGAATCTTCTATGTGCATTCACACACATAAACGCATTATATTTCTTTTAAATGTAGGCAAAACACTAGAAACGGCTCACCTTATCTGGAATAACAGGACTACCAGATAGGCATACACTAACAATTTAACAAACCTAAACACTGAAGACAGTCTTCTTCATTCACATTTTATAAGGAAGGTACAAGGAAAAATGATCTCTGTACTGTAAGAATAGAAACAATTCTCATCATTGTTGGGCAAAGTGCTTTTCTTTAAAAAATTTTTACAGCTTAGGCAACATAAGCATGCAAGCATGAATCTGGAAATTTTGAGAACTACAATGAATACACAGGGATATGATATAAAGCTGGCAGCACTAATCAATCAGCACATCCTGACAGACGACACAAGTGCTCACACAGTCACAGAATTCATCCTTAGGAAAATGTGGCAAAGGATGATAGCAAAGAAAACAGTTTCCAAAAATGCTTCCATTCACACAACTTGTTACAAGAACCCCATTACTTTAATATTTCTCTACAATGTGCAGCAGGCAAAGAACAGAAACTCTGTGATGTCAGTCCAGTCTGAAGATGTTTTTCCTACTGTCCACTATTTCCTACTGCTAGAATATGTTAAAATCTTGAAATGGCATACCGAGTGAAACAATAAAATCAACCTTTCATGAAAAATAATAACAGCACACTTTTATAGCTTAGTTTTCTGCCTTTGGTGTGTGCTCTACGTGAAGACATGTCACAAAATCAAACATGAAGCGAGACATCAATGATTTGAATCGAACACAGAGTAATCTTTCCTCCCCAGCACAGATAAAAGAGATCCCCCAATCAAACACTCTCTATAACACATATCATTACCATCATCATGACAACTGGTTCCCCCACCCAACCCATCTGCCCTTTATCTAAAGATCTACTGTAACTACGGGAAATCATTTCAGAAAACTGTTAATGTTATCGAAGGAGCTATGTGCCAAAATGATGATAGACTTTGAAACAAGACTAAGATAAACCTGGAAATGAAGTCTATCACAATCTCCTTAAGTTTTTTAAGTGAGGGCTCTTCATACGCCTTCAAAAACACAACACTCCCCTTTTCCACTAGCCACTTCACAGCAAAAACTAAAGGTGATTCAGCAACATAATAAAAATTCCTTTCCTGTGCAAACGGCCAACACCAGTGCACCTACAGTTATTTAATAAAATAAGAGTACCAGCAAAGGGCTGGAAAAAAAAGAGAGAGAGAAGAAAGATCTCTTTACCACTCTGGCAGGGTCACAATTTTAATCAACAGCTACTTTGGATCCAGATGTTCAAACAAAATTCATGCCTCAAAAAAGAGCCTTCCAAACAGTGTACTTTTCCAACAGTCAGGCTGATGATTTGAGAAACCTTAACCTCATGAACAAAGTACATACAGCGTCTCACTCAACCCTAGCTGACTGTACACATGAAGATGCAGTAGTGGCAAGTATCATAAAAATAAGTGATGCAGAGGATCCAGCGGCTTTGTCCATCTGACACAACAGTGTAAATCACAATGATGGCCTGCCGACAGCTGTCCCTTACTGTGCCAACTGCAAGTAACCAGGGCACCACATCTATACGGCACTTCAATGACAGCAGATACACGAAACTAAGGCTGACAAGCCATAAAGGATGCTTTCCAATGCAGACTGATAAAAGCAGGTACAGTAGCACCTTCCCTCAGATGTGATACCAGTGGTACCTCACAGTGCTCCACAGTTCTTTTGTGGACAAACAGTTCTGGGTATTTAGTCGATCTTTACAGTAGAGTAGATTTTGCGCACAAACAAGCTGGTTCCTGAGTAGCCAATAGTACCTGCATGTTAGGGAACAAAAAAAAAAGTTCTGAGACTTGCATTACATTTAAAAGTCATCATTTTTCATCCCAATTTTCTCCTCTAGCATTAACTTTGCACCTTATGTCCTTTTGCAGCCTACAGAGTCCCCCTTCACCTAACATCATGGATTCAGATCCTGTCTTGGACATACTTGGGTTTTTTTCTATTTTTATGTGTCTCCTGTTTACAACACTATCTGCTTTACCTTCATATAGCTTTATTTGTAGCCTCAACCTAATCACCAATCCACTCCACCCCCACCCACCCCACTCACATAATCCACCATTACCTCCACCAGTTAGATTTTTCTCACTGGATTCATCCCCTACAAAAACAAATCCTCAAAGCACCAAGCACAAATGCAGCAAGACATGGTTTTTCTTTGAGATGACGAATGTTAAACTCCTCAAAGAAAAAGCAATTGTAAATTGTTTCATTACTTAACAAAATGATAAAACAAAGTAAAGGATAACAAACTTTGTAGTATCCAGAGGGCAGGAATGCCCTATGAACTACATGACTTCCTGTAGCAGCAATATTAAGATTACTTCCCTTGTCAGTGACCCAAAACTGTCTAATTTTTGGCCCAGATTATAACAGATAAAAATAAAGATAACAGCAAATTCATCAGTGCTACTGCTTTGTCATAAGACCATAAAAATGAGTTTGATAACAAACTAGAAAGCCACATACCACACATGATTCCAAGGGCTAAGCTGAATAGAGCCATGTAGCCAAAGTAGAATGCCGTTTGAAAGAATCCATACATTCTGAAAAAAAAGCAAATCCACTACTTTTAACAAATCTTAAATCCCCATGCTCTGCCAAGATATCTGGCATCAAGAAATCACAAAAAGCTATCGGAATTAGCTTGGATAATATCTGGATACAAACAGTGGCATGAAAGTCAAAATTTAAAATTAAAAGCTTGTTAATTTTTATGAAAGCATGTCAAACAAGAAATAACCTATCCCCATAAAACCTTTTTCACACACCAGCAATCAAAATACAAGCAAAGAAAAAGCAAAAGGTAATCCAGGCTTACAGGCAAACCATATGCTGGAGAAAAAAAAAAGGTGCTTTTCCAAACATAAAATTCTTTCAACACATAGAGCATGAGCTACAATCGTGGTTTTGCCAGGGAAAGCACAGGGAAGGCAATTTTCATTACTTTTATTGCAAATTCAAGCTTTCTCCTTTCCAAAAATGTATAGGTTTCTTGGTCTAATGTTTACCTCAGAGCAGCAATAATAAAAACAAACATCACCCATTGTCGTATGCACAGTCTTCTGTTACTAGCCATTGTCTTTGTAATACTTATTTTTTGTAGCTACCCTCACTGAATTTCTCCCACTGATACTGAAAAATCGCTCATGTTTGAGCCTTGGTCACACATTCATTGCTCTAAATCCAACATGTTACATATCAATGGAATTCTCTTCTTTAATCCCATCTGTCAGTGAAGTACTTAAGGTATTATAATAGGCACCTCTATTCTTGGGAACATGGCTGTAAATTTGTTGATGTTCTTATTCCACTCGAATACTGCATAGCACAGGTCATTTGAAAAAAATGAAATCGTTAATTAAAATCAAAATCTTACTGTACCTATTTTTCTTTCTAGTTCTTTATGTTTTAATATTCTGTAACACCAAATCATTTTAAATCCTTAGCCCTTACAGCACTGTACATAAATATGAATTTATTTAACAGCAAAACACATTTTCAACAAAAACCTATCTGAACTAGGCATAAAGTGCCAAAATTTGTTATCTCAAACTCAACCAAAGGGCTATTTTCTGCTCCCGCCTGTCCTTAAATGATTTAACGATAATATCACTTACTTTGTTTTGAAGAAGAAATAGTAGAAGGAATACATGTACACATAACCAGCTGTCGAGCCTGCCGCAAGGAAACTTGTCCACTGCCTATAGCAGATAAAACATTTCTCATCAAATGTAAACAAATCACTCATATCAACCTTAATCCTTAAAAGTAACTCCTAAACTTGTTAAGAGTTCAGGGTTTCTTGCTCAGTCACAGTGGGAATGTGATTTTCTGACCATACATGGTTGACTAAACAGTAAAGCATCAATGTAATTTGAACTCAAAGCATTTCATTACCAAACCATGGTACCACTTTGCTTCCTGAATGTGCATAGTTCAGAAGACATAATGAAGATATATACTATTTCAAAATATAAAACACATTATGTAAAATCAAACATGGTAAGACAGAAAGTAGAAAGACTGTTAGGAGAGAAGAAAGTACATGTGACCATCTACCCTGAAATTGCACACATCAACATCCTTCACACCTTAAGAGAATGTTTTAAAAAACAAATTAAAATAAGTATAAACATTTTTGTTAAAAAAGCATACTGAGAAAAGGAGTACTGATATATTCATAAACACACATCTACATGCATTAACAGCTAGCCATTTTAAGCGCTAAGAGCATGCTCTCTATGAGTGTGAATATGCGCTATAAAAATCTTCACTATTATTATTATTATTATCCGTCCGACTACAAGTACTTGCCAGCGATAATCCTCTGCATTGAGGAGGAAGTAGGTGCAGACAATGGTGACGCACACAGTGACCACAGTTAGGATGAGAAAGACGAGTAGCATAAAGCCATACACATAGTAGATCTTGTAGGCCCAGAAAGATGTAAAGATAAAATACCTGGAATGTTCAGCAAACTATCAATCATCAAATGTCATTTATTTTAGCCTTTAGTTATGTTAGGCACAACTGGTAATTCATGTGCAAAATGCTTGCAATTAACACATTCCTCATATTAGCAGAACAGCATGAAAAGAATATCAACAGTTTTGAGGGGAAAAAATAGAACATCTCAGCCAATTGCATCAAAAATGCTCTTTGGGGAATGCTATTTTGATGAATTGGTTGTAGTGGTGAGGAAGAACAAAAGAATATTTTAAAAAGGCACTTACATCTCAATAAAAATTGAACCAAAAGGAAGCACTCCACCCAACACTGTAATGACAGCAGGCTCCATGAACCTGAAAGCACAGCTGCACCCTGAATTGTTTGCTGACATCAAATCCTCATATGTCAACTCTTTTGATAAAATGTCTGATTTAAGCTAAACCCTATTACTGACATATCAGTTCGCCTAAATATTCATCTGCAAAGCTGCAGGCAGCAAAAATCTGGCATCAAAATCATATAAACAGTACATATGGCCATGTTACACAGTCTGACCTGATGTGAAACCCACACCAACACCATGCACAAGTTTTGAACATATCTCCACCTATTTAAGAAGTATCTTTTATAATCAAACCAACTCTTCTGCTTGCTACTTAGTTCATCTTCATTCAAGCACTTTGTTCGTTTGCTGTTGCTGTTGTTTCTTTGTTGTATGGTTGACTGTCAGTCTGTTTGTAGTCTTTCATGCACAGCACATTGAGCTCATCGCCACTTGGGGAAATGCACTCTACTAATTCCATTATTACTACTACTTTCTTAGCCAGTAAGAGAGCACATTCAACCTATCACTTATTATCTGCAGCTTGCTCACCATTTTTTCTCAGGAATGGGGCGAGGCACAGCATTGATGCGACATGGGTAGTTGGGTGTTCCAGCTAAGTTTCGCCCCAGTACAGTCCCAACAAGAGTCAATGGAAGGATCACGAAAATGCAAATGCACGTCACAGCCACCTGTGAAAAGTGATCTTCATGATCTTATTCCTCTTTCTAAAAATGTAATTCTGATGTAGTTATGTGATCTATCAAAACTGTGGTATTAAAGAAAATGAGAAAACTGTAAGAAGTGGAAAGACCCAGACTGAGGAAACAAGTCATATTTCTTACCTTTGATATCACTTTATTCTTCTCAAAATAATTTGTTTTTAAGCATTCATGATACTTTTGAATTCACTAAAAAGTCATTTACTGACATACCAATGAACACCAACAAAGAAACCAACTTTGAATCAGAAGACTTACCATGGAGCCAAAGGGAATGGCCCTTGAAGCATGGTAGTAGATGGCAATGAAGTTTATAAAAAAGGCTGTGCCACACACCATGGCTGGCAACATGAAGGCACTTAAAAGCATCTGCCGAATCCATACTTTGCCTATATGAAACAAAAATATGTTTTTAATGCCAAGAAATAAATTGGGATTCTTATGTGCCAAGTGGAACTAACTACATTATCAGATAACAAAAGATCATGATTTATTAGTTTAGCAATAAACAAGGTCCACTGCGGATAAAAGTTGTTGGTGTAGTTTAACAAATTCAGGTCAGGTTGCTACTCTAAAAGTGAAAATCTATGTTTTGAAAATCTTAAAGGGTTTTTAATGATAAAACAATAAAATACCTTATGCAGCGCAAAAAATGTCTTTGGGTATCCACAATGAATATTGTGACTTTAATCAACATTTATATTCGAAATGTACAAGTATTAACATTTTTTTAACCAACATCATAAGTCATATAACAAAACCCCGATGTTTCTGTATACCACAGACAATGATCTAGGAGTATCTAAAAACTTTTTTGCTATCTTAAGAGCTCTGGGAGATATTAGCAATCAAACATGTTACCCACACACATACACCAACTCTAGAAATGGAGAATTTTTTTTCTATCGACTGCCGCTAAAATATGTTCATACCAGGATATCATTTTATCAGCCTTGAGTTTATCCATTTCTAAATAAAACTGAACTTTTAATGCTGTACCATGAGCTTCTCTTGCGATCATTTATTTTGCATCAAGGCACCAGCAGCCAAAAATAGCAATTTGCCATAATTCTGCCATAAAAACAAGTTGAAAGAAAAACTCCAAAAATGTCTAATATGTCATAAAACAAGTGTACATTGTGTAGATGTGTTTAGGGAAAGTTGAGAAAAAAGCAAAAGCATTTGGGGACTTGTTGAATAGAAATTAAGGTCTGTCATGTCACTGTCTTTCATTATTATAATCTAAATCATTTAAAGATCATTAATTTTTCAAACAGATGAAAGTTTTTACAATCAGCATTTTACAAAATTAATCAGGTACAATGAAATATAACCATGAAACATTTTTGGATCATATGTAAGGAGGGTCGCAAAGGGGAAGGTCTTAATGAGGAGGTTTTACAGTATTACACGTCTTGCCATCCACTGGAATAAGATGCAGTTTGTGTGCTCCAGGCTGGAAGGTATGTAGCTTTCATCATTCATACTACTTACCTCCCATTCTTGCATACAAGCTGCCCCCAAAATATCCATTGACAGGTGAGGTGGCTGCATATACAAATATGGCTGTGCTTAAAAGAGATCCTCTTCTGCAAGTACAGGGGAGAAAAAAAAATCAAAGTCATGCGGTAAATGTAAAAACAGCTTCTAAACTTGCATCACACACAACATGCAGTCATACTTTTATTCTGAAGTAGCTTTATGCCAACGCACAAAAATAAACTTCAAAGACAAATACACTCCCTTTCCATTTCAATCTAAATTACAAATACTGGCACTTGTCAAACTACTCTAAAAGTTTATGGAATATGCAGAAAACCTTTACTTTAAAAGCAAAAATCTAGCACCGTTATATAATACCAGTGAAGGACTTACTCAGTATACAATTCTCCAATGATAGCAAAGATGATGACACAGAGTGACACAATGGAGATGTGGTAACCAGTGCCAACCAATGCTGAAAAAAGCATGGCATGTGACGCAGGACGAAAGACATCTCCATGAACCTGTTTCCAGCCATACTCATCCCCCAAGTCTTTCTCCTGTAGAAAGAGAGCCCAAGAAACATTAGTAGATGAACAGAATCAAACCCTTCAATAAACAATTTGAACATATATCAATAATGGATTTACACCAGACATTATAAGTACAGTTCAAAAACAAAATATGGTATATGACCATTAAAAAAAAAAGTGAAAGAGATGAAATCTGACCATGTCATCAAGATCATCCTCTTTGCTGTAGCGGGCATAGTCTTTACGCAAAGTACGCATCAGGATCATGCTGACTAGACCCACCAAGAAGATAACCATCATAAATGAGTTGAAAATGCTGAACCAATGGATCTGCTCAAAGAAAAATCATGTACTGTCAATATAACTTTTATGAAGCATTAAGAAACTTCAGTGTATAGGAGCTTGTTAAATAAGAATAAATAATTTGAAACTGATAACTTTAAGAACTAAAATAACAAAGACAGTTTGATAGTGGCAACTGTTCACAATTATTAGCACGAATCAGTCTCACTCTATAATGTTATTATTTTATGTTGACAGAAGCAGTTGTTTGATTTGCATTAATTTGCTTTCATTTGGACAATCCACTAGTATGACAGTTCATTCCTGTTACCAAAAGTGTAGCAGGTTTTGATATCACCTTTCACATCCTTACTCAGCCTTCATTGCTGAACGCTATATCAAACCCCAACAATCAACAAAAGCACTTTAAAAGAAGAGGATGGGAACAATGGTCAGACTTACCCTATGCTGGAAGAAGTTAGGGTCTAAATACTTGTCAAAACGGTTCTCAAACTTCACCTGGGATGGGTGCCATTTGACCTTCAAAGAAAAGTCACAGGTAATTCATTTTCATGCCACTGAGCAATTTTAATCAGTTAATATATGTCTGTATTTGGTACACATGATACATAAGAAAGCAATTAATATTTTAAGTATTATTAATTTAGTATGTTACTTAAAACTAACACAGCAGCTTGCTCAACTGATACATGTATGCACAGACATGGCCAAGTGGCACTCTTTGCCTTGGTCTGGAAAAATAGAAAAACTTCCAGACAGAGTTTAGACCCCTCTGAATGACTTAAGCTCACACATCCCTCTGTAAATATTGCTAGCTTGATAAGATAAAAGTTATATTGCTTGTATTAAATTTTTAGGCACCACATAAGAAACAAAAATATTTCAGCTATAAATCTAGCTTCGCATTTTAAATTTTAGTACCCTTGAAGCATGCAACAGGGATCTAACTTAAGACCATTTAAATAAAAAACTTTTCTGGCCTATGTAGGTCATATAACAAACCAAACATGGGATTGTACAGGAATGTTCCTCAAATTATCACATATATTATAGGGTCTTCCTGTCTAAGTTTGCTAATGTTCCATCAAACATGACTGAAAATCAAAAACCATTTTAGGATAGCTTAGACAGCATATAATCAATCATGCCCCAAAATGACTATCAGTGGTTCATTACAAGACAAAACATATATGCCTGAGGCACAGAGTGTTTGGCCATGATTTTACCGATTTAGAGGAAAAAAAAGTGGTGAAAGAATAATACCTCATAGGAAAAAGGTATTTTGATGTTCGGTGCTAGTTTCACTTTGGACTCTGAAGTAAGGTTGACATCCACAATCTGTTTGTTATTGACGCCAATGTCAAACTTTTTGTGTGTCCAAATATAGAAGCCGTCACTACCTTCTTCAATTTCTCCAACAATTCCTGCAAAAATGCAAGAGTTCAATTACAATAAGACTGATACTGTGCTGTCAACACTTTGAATCATCTCAAAAACAAGGTCACCTGTGTATGAAAACAATAAATACATAGGAGGAGATTGGTGTTTTACGCTGAGCCAGCAACTAAGGCTATATCACGGCAAGGCAGCCAGCTCTGTAAATAGATGCCACATGGAGAGAAAGAACAGCGTGCCCGAGACGAGAGCTGAACCCAGGACAGCCAACCCTCACTGTATTGGTGAGAGGTGCTAACCATTGTGCCAATGTCTCCACCGGATCGCCCAATTGAGAACAAATCTCATATTGCAATATCAACATATGTCATTAATAGAAGCCTATCACTTCCAACTGGAACAATATAGCCAACAACACTTCCAGCAACAAAACTCAGAAGCTAAAACTGCTATAAACAAACAGTAAAGTTGGAAAAATGTTACATTATTCAGCTCATCTTTTCACAGCATGGTTACCATATCATGTGTTTGGGAATTAAGCCACAACTTGTAACAATTGTCCATTTGCCATACATTTATTCTGCATCCCATCACAAAAATTTCATCACCCTCACTAAAAGCAAGAGAAATATCTGTAAGTTGCCAGAAAAGTACAAAACAGAAACCAAAGTGGAGATGATAAGGGAACATTACATTGACAAAAGTAGCCTCTGGCATACAGTTGCTTACATCTTTATTTTTGCTTTGTTGAATCTGAAACTACAATGGAAGAATAAAGGTTTCGCGAGGTACATATGATAATATTAGCTTTCTGCAAGGTTTTCTTGCATGTTTTGTGAGTTTGAATGCATGAATCAGGTAACCAATGAAGGAAAAAAAAGGGCCAGTCAAGGGCAAGTCACTTTTGACACATATTCTATTCACAAAATGAAGTTTCAAACATTCAGGGGTCCACTGAAACTAAATTTCTACAATTTTCACGCAAAAAGTATTTGTAAACATATTCCTGCAAAAAAATTAATGCAACCTGAATTCTTACTGAGAGGTGTCATGGTATTTTGTCCCAAAATCAGAAATTGTTATCACCGAGATAATCATTTTTGTCTAGTAGACGATGGAAGCCATGTGTAAAAAATGGTTGTCCAAACATTAATTTTATTAAATATCTGCTAAGAATCTCAAAAACACAAATAGATTTATAGCAATATATAAAGTTTTCTTGAAACTGAAAGACTCTGTCCAATCGTGACAGCTGTTTGATTTCACTGAAACTCTGTTCCGTGCATACATGCATAAGAACCAGATGAGTAGTTATCTTTTTAAATACATTTATGGACACTTCATGCCACATATTTTCAATATAGCAAAAACAAAAAAACAAGAATGTTCAAATTAATTTTAGGACCCATGACCCATTTCAGGAGTTGAACTTTTGTCACAGTGTCACGTCTATAAAATCTAAAAACTTCCAATATTACATCCACTACAATCTGGACTCTTTAAATTTTTTGTGCAATAATATGCTGATACACCTCTTTGTGCACTTTGCACTGTCTACAGTCTAGTATACAGCAAAAAAGGCAACAAAGTATTACAATGTGTTCACCTGTTATTATACTAAAAAATAACTGATACTGCCTAAAGTGTTCATAGCATTAACAGTTCTTATAAACTGGATTGATCTCTTTATGTAATCTTGCTACCAGTAAATGAATGATAACTGACTTTTTGTTACTGGCTTTCTTCAAGAGAAAAAGGATCAACATACCCCATATAGGCAAGTCATCAATGTACATCTGATACCAATAATGACTTTTTACAGCATATACAAACGCCTGGTACTTGTCCTCTGTAAGGTCCACTGCGCAGTACTCTGTGCGATCCAAATCACCTACAAAGACAATGAAAATAAACTAAGAACCAAGTTTTTAAAAAAAATGATAACTAAGCTGCAACATACCAAAAAAGCAAACACAAATATTTGTACAATGAAGAATCCATGATCCTTTCCTTATTCATTAAAAAGAAGTGGTGACATGAGATTAAGGTAATACCTTTGAAATCAATATCCAAACCACTGAATTCAAGCTCCACACCCAGCAAGGCTTCACCAAGAGTTTCATGATAATGGCCTATGCTTTCTTTTGGTCCACGACAGAAAGGCAGTGAGAAATATTCATAAGTTTCTTGTCTGTTGTGGTACGGACCAACTGTGTTCATCCACAAAACCACTTCTTCACCATCTTCATACTGTTAGTGTAACAATGGAAAAAAGTAAGAAGTCAAATTCTACTGATTACACAAACTGTATATCCTTCAGGTGCATCATCCACACATATTCAATCTATCCAAGTATCTACAAAACGCAGTAATCTCAATTTTTACTGTCAGCATGTCACCTTATAATGGGTTCAACATTTTTGCGATTAACTGTCAACTATATCAACTATAACTAAATCCAGCATAGTTCTTTTTCTGAATCCGTGTGTTTAGTTCCAATGTTTTGTGTAATCTAATGGTGTACCGTTGTCTGTATCTTTTATATCGCCTCCTCTTTACGAATCGCATTCACCAATCTTTTACTACTCAGTATTTGTACACACAAATTATCCAGAATTTAATATTTTAATGAGAAATACAGATGAAACTTATGGACCACTAAGACACATAAAAGAAAAGCAATAGCATCAACTCAACCGGTAGACTCATCTTTTTTATTATGACGATTCGTCAAATGCGACGAATCAAGAAAGTGTAAACTGATTTAATGCTTTAAAATGTGTATTTCTCACTGTACATAAAAAACTTGATCTTTAAGACAAGAGCCGTGTTTGAAACGTCTGATCAGTACCGTGTCAACTTTTACAAGAACCGTTATGTTTGGAAGTCAAGGTAAATGCCGGACGACAGAAGGTACACACTCACAGAATGATCGTGTTCGTCGCAGCCAACCCTTGAAATCAACACAAGTAATACACAAAGGATTCTTGAAATATTTTGGAACATATTGCAACAGTAAAACCTTCCTGTAGGACAAGGACCTAATCGATGATTAGAGATTTGACAACGTCGCTAGTTCCCACTTAGCGTCATAAAATGGCCGCTTCCATGGGCCACGTATACTCCACAAGAGGGCGTACGCAGGGGACGCTATTCTAGTCGCTGGTTGTCAGGCTCAGACAACAACTGACAACGTCATGATACCTGCGACAGATGATGTGGAGGGTGTTTCTTCTATTTGCACAGAGGCTTTGAAAAGCAAGCTTGCAATAAACTGGCGAATTAGTCCAAAGCCAAACAAAAGTTAGTAATTGTGAAATTATTATCAAAGGACTGAAAGGAGTGTGTGCATGTGGTGGTTGGTGTGTGTGTGTGTGTGAGGGTATCAGACTGAATCATTTTGAGAATGAACTTTCTACCTCTTATAACAGTTTTCATATTTATATATTTCTGTGTGTTGCTTTGGTTGGTGGGTTATTATGTGAAACAAATCTATAACGACAGTCTTCAGGTAGTTTAGCTGAATCATGAAACAACTATCAGTATGATATATTGAACCTATCATGACCAAACTGTTAAAATTTAAAGTAGACAAATTATCATAAACACCACAGAAGACAGAAATTATATGGGTCCATTAGCGAAATATAAGGGTCTCATATGTTTTTTCTTTGGGACCCATATGTTTTTGGCATTATACGCTGTTTTAAAAAGGACGCGTCTGTCGTTTCGAGTGAGGAAGATGCTTTTCATACGGAAGGACACAGCGCAGGTGCTCACCGCATCGCACACCAGACTCCTATGCAGTGTATTAGAGTAAATGGCCACGTGTCACCGCCGAGTGCGTTAAATCGGCAACTTTGTGTCGTTTCTGATTACTTTCAACTGTGCATCGACATATATAATATGTTTCTTCAGTCATCGGCCCCGACTCATTTTTATTATTACTATGGATATGTATAAAGCGCTTTCCCCACCTGTGTCCGAGCTCAGTGCCCTGCACATGAAAAACCACAAACATCAGTCAACAACGAAAAAAAACACAAGTTTATGCTACATGATGGGTGTGGGTGTCTGTGGTGGTGGGGGGGGTGGGGGGGATGAATAAGTGGGTGGAGTGCGTATCTAGGGGGCGTGAAAAAGCGAGAGGAAAGAGGGCTATAAACTGCAGCCATTTGTTAAAAACCCATTTGCAAAGTATGCATTTTGTACGGGCAATCAAAGCGAGGCAAAAAAAAAAAAAATTCGTTCAAGGGCGGGAAGGCAGTGCTCTGTCGCACTAGTGTTACGGCGCCTGCTGTTCGTGGCTGTCGTTTGCTAGGGGCGTACTAAGATTCAATTAGACTGCTTTAACAATGTAAATACAGTTTTAGTGATTAAAGACACGTACAGTCTCTCTCTAGCCTTGTGGCCATTAAACTTAATTCATAAAATATTTCTGAAGCGTACTTTGAGAAACGAAAGCATCGCAAGACGCACTCAGCAACTGTATACTTTGCGTATACGAAAAAAAATCAAACAAACAATGTGGATTGTAAAGTGCACAAAAGGTAGGCGCGAGTGCACTCTCTTTCTCTCTCTCTCTCTCACACACACACACACTACAGAGAAAGAGAATGACGAGGGTGAGAAAATACGTAAAAGGACCAAATTGTACAGATACACCACAGCGAGGTTCATTATGCTAGCGTTTGTGTCGACTGACCGGTGAAAGACAGGAAGATAAAAGGTATCAGCGCGCTAAGAGAAATGTTTACTGTCTACCAACAACTTGTGTACAAATGTCTATGGGTTTTGCTCAGAAACCTTTGTATTCTACAGCTCTGATGCATTGTACAGATAGTGCATTGAGCAGTATAATTATAGGTGCCACGCTGAGCTCCTGTGACATTAGTCATGACCATCTGCATTCGACACACCAATGTTCTATTCACCTGCGCTTTCGACTGTTTACATTTTCATAACCTTGCTTGTCAGACGCCCTGCTCAGCAATACTGACAATGTGTGCCTTGGTTGGTTGGTTGGTTTTTGTTTTTTGTTTTTTATTTAGCTATTTTGAGTTCGAGGTGTTAGTGCTACGAATGGGGTCTATAGAACACAACGTGTTTTTCCATTCGGTTTGGTATTGAAGCAAGTTATCTACTCTTGAACCTGAGCAAACAAACTCCACTATAGTCTATACACTGCATGAGCGTCTGCTCTCTTTATTTCTTTCATCCTCATTCATCCCATTTTAAGGCTTTTCAAACATCTCTTCTCTTTCAGTGTAGACTGATGACTGTTGGCAAACTCTTTTCTCTAGAAAAACACAGGATTTTAAAACTAAGAATGTCTACGACTGGCATAGCTTTCTTAACTAAGAATACTCATGGCATGCATGTGCCACAGTTACCATCCACACACACTAACCACAATCACCATGCAGCCACGAACATCAGCGTCACCACAAACACGAGCCAGTCTCAAGTACAAACACTAGCTACAATCACTAATACTACTAACCACAAGCACCAGCCATCCCATCCACAAACATTAAGTCGCCAGTTTAGAGACACAACCTTTTGCTAGAGGCTTGACAATATCGTACAAATAAGTAAGTAGACGGATAAAAGAGAGCTTGAGAATCAAAATTTATTTCAGAATCATATGTATTTACGATATCAAGTGCGTTGGCCATCAGCTGTGATATTCCACTTATTATACAAGTAAGCAACACATCAATAAGAGCAATGTAACACTAACAGCACTGCGCAAATTGATTCATTCGGGTGCGCAAAATGTCAACTCAGTTCAAGCGGAGGTTCACGACATATCAATTCTCTGCAAAGTCGAAAACAGTTGTCTTTTGTCAAAGGTGAAAGGATTTTACATAGAGTAACATTACAGCCTCCACTTAATGCAGCTCTAAGACGATTCAGTCCCAGCTTAGCATATGTGATATCACAAGAGCGTGTTAGTACGCTTGCTTGTCTGCACGCCCGCTTAGGCAAAAAAGGATGTGTGCATGTGTGGGCGCAGTGTTTGTGTATATGAGTAAGCGCGATTGTAGATGTATGCGCTTGTTTGCATGTGTGTGTGTGTGTGCGTGTGGACGCTTGAACAGTTTACATAAGTTAATTTAACGTCGCAATTGTAACAAGTTAGGGGTAATATACTCCTCCGCTAAGTTAACAATAATATTTGTAATGATTATGCAGTATACAGGGCGCTTTCCTTTGCATGCAAAGTGTCTCTCATCAGAAATAGTTTATCGCCCACGAATGCAGGCTTCACCCCATCCCCCCTCCACCCAGCCACAGTCAAGTCCGGCGTCAGAGAAATCGGCTGCAAACAGAAAAGTCGTGAGCAACTCCTAGTTCACCTCAGCCTGTACGCTTTGCACGAGCTTCGTCATCGACCGATCCGTCAGGTGTGCTTTGGGTTCAGTTAGACCACCTGTCAAGTTACGGCTAATAGTGACATACCGGTGTACGGGAAGGGTTTAGTAGGGGATGCCAGGTGGCGGCGACTGCATCGTCCTCGTTCCTCCCATCTAACGTTCCTTGAATGTTTTCTATGAAGTCAGTCGTTGAGAGTACAAAGTGGGAAGAGATGGTATGCCAAAGTATGTCGTATAGTTGGTATCAACAGCAAAGGGTGGAGCAAGAATGTGTTAGTCCTCTACGCTGGACGCTTGCTGTCATCGAAGGAACAGGGAAGGACAACGCAAGACAGTTAATCATTTGACTCGACTGGCTCGCAGCTGGTCGTAGCGCTCGATCAGTCTGTAGTACGGCACCAGCTTGGGTTCCACCGGAGGGGGTAGTTCTTCCTGCAGCTCGAAGGGATCGACGACTTTCGGGGGCGTTTTGAGGCGCTCGTCGATAAGTCTGAGGATGTCAGCTCTTTTGATCTTCATCAGCGCCTGCCGCAGGTCCTCCACGTTAGCCCTGGTGTGATAGCGCTTCCAGCGCTCCAGTGCGTGGCGCGACGCCACGGTGACAGAAGCGCGCGCACCCATCTCGGTGAGGTGGAGGATGTCGCGCTCGATCGTTTCCGCCCCCCGCTGCGGGAAGAAAGTCAAGTTCCGGTACAGCTGTACCCAGTCCCGATCGATGTGTGAGCAGATGATTCGGCAAGCGTTTTCCACAGGATCTGAAAGACATTAAAAGAAGTTACTTTTAAAACTGATTGTAGCTGTCTGTAAGGAGTAAGACGATTGGATGAAAGGAATAAACTGCTTGACCTACACCAGCAACAAAGTCTTCATTGTCAGACTATCTGCCTCTTCTTCGTCTGTAAGCCACGTCATTTTCTTTCTATCATCTTATCACTTTCTATTCAGCATCCTCCCTCCAAAATATATTGAGCTATATAGTTTGCAAGTTAGTTAATTGTTGACTTGGCATAAAACAACAACTAACTAACTATACTATCACACCCTCACACACATATGCATGCATACATGAATTGAGCAGGTAAGTATTTGCCACCCTCACCTTTGACTTTGGTCTTGACCTTAGATGTTTTTGAGGCTTTTGTGTCGACGAGTACATTGTAGTACAGCTTCTCTACGGAGTCGGTGGCATTTTTAACCAGAAGGATGCGTCGGGCCAACAGAAGGGCTTGCTCCAACTCCTCAAACTCCTGAAGACATATTTCAACTGAATTCCGAAAACTCTAGGACTGTTTCACTGGTGTCTACTCAGTATGCTTCAGAAATTTCTTTAAGGCTTACGATTTATTTTTCATGTCAAACTTTCTCCCTCCCTCTTTCTTTCTTTCTCTTTCTCACTCGCTCGTTCACTCTATCTTGCTGTTACTCTTGCACCTGCTTATCTCCCCTTCATTCTTTCGGTTTATCAAATAACGCTTTCTTGTAAACCTTGTGATTCTGTAGACTGATTACTAAAGTAGTCACTAAACGAAGAATGACAGCAATGTCAACATTTCAAATAGACTGTCATTGTCACCGCCGAACCACGCTGCCATCGTCACCACCACCAGCACTACACTATCAACACCATCATTTCGATCACCTCTTCATTTTTATATCAATAAATATGTATGAAAATCCCCGCACATACCCTTTCGGACATAACCCTAAATCGACAAAACCCTAAAAGCCCAAACCCTAAATACAAAAAAGTCTCGGCGTGCCAGTAGGTCACCTCCTCCTTTCGTCCTCTCTCGCTGTCGGCTTCTTTCAGATCCTCCCGGGTGGTCAGGACATCCTTCTGAGTTTTTTCCAGCTGCGCCATTTTCTCGTCCACCCAGCCCAACTTGTGGCGCAAGTGAGTCAGCTGCCGCTGCAGGGCGGGCAGACGGTCCTTCAGCTGCTTCAGCTCGGACACCAGTGCCTCGGGGGTCTCCGTAGTGTTCTCCAAGGGTTCCGCCGAGCTCTGCTTGCGCAGATTGTCTCTCCGCCGTTCCTTGAACTCTATCTCCAGGTCCACCTCGTTTATCTGCCCGAAAGTATGGGAAAAGACAGGAAAGCTTTTTTTTTAATCTCTCTTTCTTCGGCAAAGTATTTCGTTACCTTTAAGGCCAGCTTCTTGGCTAGCTATTCATATCTCTACCTCTCGTTGGGAAACGATGCTTACCTGCTCCTGATGATCTCGTACAATTACCTCCCTTAAAAGTTTCTTTTAGTACTCAATTTTTGCTTTTTTTTTAGCATGGGTTGAAGTAAGACAGCAACTCTATAACCTCAAATTATAATTTTTTGAACAATAACGTACGATTGTTACAGACTTGAAATATATATTGACTAGAGAATGAGGACAAGTACATAACGTCTTTGGCTCGGCAGTAACTGAAGGAACTGACGACTGCGATCGTGCCCTCGTACCCAGTCAAGAGACCGGCTTACAAATGACATTAATCTTACCTGATTGACAAGAAAAACCTCTTCGATCCGAAGACTTTCCTCCTTCTCGCGCATAGCTGTGATCTCCTGGGCTAGTCTCCTTTCTTCAGATTCCAGCTGATTTAATTTGTAAGTCAGAGAGTGGCATTTCGTCCTCAGATCACGCAGCACCTGAACAGAAACGCAGAGATGTAACTGACTCGTAACGTGACAACAATTTTAATGTCATCTCAAAAAATGAGAATTCCATTACTTTCTGTTTAACTGTTCGACGGAGGTCACTCTAGATATGCCCTGTAAATGTTTGTTTAATAGTCAATTCCTAAGCTACTAAGAAATTGAATCTTAATTAATTACATTAAATTTTAGATAATTTAAAAATAAAATTGAATTTAATTTATTTTATAGTGAAAAGAATGAGAAGATGACAGAAGACGTTTGATCGACGGAGGAGGAGGATCGGGAGTACAAACTTTCTCTCAAACCAAAGAAAGAAAGAAACAAAGAAAGAAGTGAGTAGGAACTGCATTCCTCCCCCCCCCCGCCCACCAGTCTGACAGTCTCTGTGTATTTACCTTAATTTTGTCTTCTTTAAGTTTCTCAAGCTCTGTCATGTCGTTTTTGACATAAGTGGTGTAGTTCTCGTCAGTCTGTAACCACGACTTCATCACCGTTAGCGCGTTACGCAGGTGTGTACTGGCATCAGCAAACATGACAATGAAGAGGAGCTTGTTGATGTCACAGCGCGAGCAGAAATTGGCTACAGGGGGGCTGCACGAAGAAAGATGCCTAGTCATCAGCACCAAATACTACTTAAGTCGTATGTTCTCATACCTCAGAAGAATGTACTAAATAATACTAAACAGTAGCCTCAGAAATAATATTTTTTTATATTTCATCGAGGTGGCTTTAACCATAGCTACAGAAATCTCTGGTTAATAAGTAAGATTTGGAGGGTTTGTAGGGGTGATAGTGGGGGGGGGGAGAGTATGGTGAAAGGAAAGATCTTCTGTTCACATCCATCGAGCAGAAAAGTTGAATTACCAGTGAAATGCTGAAAAATCTAAGCTTTACTGGTGCGATAATTTCTTTGTACCTTCTTCTGTCTGTCTGTCTGTCTGTCTGTCTGTCTGTCTGTCTGTCTGTCTGTCTGTCTGTCTGTCTTTGTCGCCTCGTTCTATTGATTTATTGATCTATAGTTTCACTGTCAAATGGTTTCTTTCTTTCTTAAACGAGTAACATGGAAAGACTTTTCCTCTGCCTCTCTTTGTGGTGCTGCTGTGACCCCGGGGCCCACCTGAGCATGTTGTGGGTGATGCCTGTCGTCTGGAACTTCTTGTACAGACTGCGCGCGCTCAGTAAGCTGACCTCCACCTTTTCGCGCCAAGAGGTAATCTGTTCCGTGTAATGGGCAGCTGTCTCCAGGTAGGAGTCCGATTCGGCCGAGTAAAAACTGACGCAGTATCTGCCACGTGATAAAAAGTTATGTATGAGATAAGACATTAATTTTATTCATTCAACATTTTATTTATATATATATATAATGAAGTTTATGCAGAGTAGGCTGTTCCGTGTAGTGGCTGCTTGCTTTATCCAGGCTGCTGCGGGTATGTTTGTAGCAGACTGACCTGTGCTTCATTTGGAAAATACTAGGCGCTTACCCATACCCCGTATTTGCGTATACAGGTACTCATACTGTTGTCAAGGTGTCGCGTACAGATGTACTAGGCCTCTCTCCCTTACTCACTCTCACACATATATATATATATATATAATATACACAAACGGGACTGCTAACACAAGCCAGATAAACAGAAGTATTACGGCCGTGTTATTAGTAGAGGCAAAAAACATCATTGTCAAAGTGGCAATGATCACAGCTTATACCACGGATTCCACTAATTAAAGCTTACAGTCCACCCACCCGTCCACTTCCCAGTAGATGGCGCTACCTACTGACCTTGAGAGATTGTCCAGCAGGCCTTGGCAGGCATCGATCAAAGGGGTCACTCTGTCCGGCAAAAAGGTCATCACCCTCGCGTAAATTTCCTTCACGGCTGCTGGGTGCTTGGCATCGTCCTTGTAGCGCTGAGGGTTCGCCGACTGTTTCATCAGCTCCTCCACCTCGGAGGCCTGCCACGAACCGCACAGAGCCCATCAACAAACAACGAGAGGAAATGAGCGCCGCAAGAACGCTGTCAACGTAACTTTTGATCACGTGACCACTAATACCAAGAGGATTCTAGTGTCCACATCCTAATATTGCACAATTTATCTATGTTTAAATAATATGGTCATTAAGAAAAGAATTACCAGTGTACTAATTATCATCATCATCATCATTGAGCAGCGTTGCTGACCTTGTTGAGGTCGAGGATCCATAGGGCCCTCATCAGTGCCTTGACGGCGGGTACGTATTGCTCGGCGTCGCTGTGGACAGTCCGCTTATCCCCGTAGTAGTCCCGCTCTAACCGCGCCAGCTTGCGCATCACTGATGCTATGCCCTTGGAGACAGCCGCCCGCACCTCCTGCAGATTGCGCGGGGGTGCTGCCGGGTGCGGGTGACCTTCGACCTTTCTCCTTCCCAACGCCTTTGCCGAGCGCTCATCCGCGGGCAGCGAGAAGGCCACCTTGCTGACCAGCGTGGGCATGCGGTGCTCCAGCACCGGCCGAAGCTGCACACAGCACAGTCACGTTGGAGAGTTTAACTTATGTAAGAGTGTTATCGAGATGCATACAAGTGAGTTGACGTTTATAATCAAGTCTCATAATAAAAATGTTCGACATTTCTAATCTTGACGTTCATAATCGGATCTCATTAAAACAGTTTGACATTTCTAATCAAGTCTCATCAAAACAATTGTACTCTCTTGCTCGTGTGCTTTCGAGTTTTTGCTTCTTCAAAAACTGTTTTATTTTTTTTTTCTCATTTATCTTGTAGTCTTAATAATTGCATAGTGTCCTTAATAATCTATGTTCTAATACTCACATTATTCTTAAAATTCTCATTGTGTGTTTAATATTTTTTTAACTTTCATAACATTTATTTAACAAACTGCCATGTATTCTGAAACAAACAGTTGCAAGCAACGGAGAATTACATCTAAAACCTTTTGATCTTTGGCGTTACCGGGGACCACGCCTGTCAGACCTCGATCCCATCCCTGGTTTCTTAGAAAACTGTTGTCTCCAAGTTCTCCTTGAATTCCGTTTAATCTGTTTAAGTGTAAACTTAAGCAAAGTTTATTAGATTTTTGTCTTTGTGCCTTAGAGGTGTTCACACGTTTGTTTCCATGAACCTTTCTCTCTTTATTTGCACTTCCTTATATTTTCTTTGGTCGTCGACTCCTGTTGTTTAAATTGAAAATTGTCCTACCTTTTCTTTTAGCTCCTCGTTTAAAGGGTCTGTTTTCTTTTTCCGATGTTTTCTTCCCGCATTTTTACAATGAGCGTTGCCTTTTCGTTGGTGTCTGATATCACACTTCCTTACAATATCGTGAGCACTACTGGCAAAGTAAGCGCCTCTCCGTAGTGGAAGTGACAGCGGAAGAAGTTTGCAGGGACCCACGCCATCTTGGAATCGACAGCGCTTATAAACTTTAGTGTCCAGCATGATGAATTTGCCACCTGCTACGAATGGTTCACATGCAAGGAGGTGGCTCTGTGTGGCACCTGACTCGTATCAGACACATGTGGAACTGTCTGACGCCGCGTTAATTTTGAATGCCTCCAGTTTCTCCGACAGTTTCATCTCGGCGATAAGCAGTGCTCTCTAGTTAGGCTACAGTCGCTTAAAAAGAAATGTTGATACGCATCACAAAACATATCTTTGTGGCAAATACAAAGCACAGAAGCGTAAGCCTTAGCGAAGACGGTTTGTCAGAGTGAGATCTCTTGTCTGGGTGATGGCTTTACTGTATACTGCACACGTCTAAAGCTGCATCACGACTTTGACTAAGCGATGTAGTTGATGTTCCAACGCATATAAAATGTCTCCGTCAAAGTTTGTGTCATTCCACCTCAACAGATACGCCTCCTACAACGGGAGAAACAACGGCAAATGATTTGAGCAAAGGCCGCTCGAAAACCCGGGGTTTGTTAAGCTGGTACGGAAAGCTTCTTATGGTATGCTCATAATCCAGCGGGTACATGTAGCGGGTGGTCGCGCACAGCCCCAGGTATCCGGACTGTCGATTTGTAGCCTCTTTTCCGCAGCCTTGCCTTCCAGCCTTGCAGTCAGGCTGTAAGTGAACAAGACTCTAGCCAAGGGTTTTGACATTCTCTCAGCGGTGTCTTGGCTAACTAAACACAGCTCTGGTTTCCGGGTTATTTTGTAACTTCTTGTGGAGGTCGTGGTAAGGGTGGTGGTGGTCGTCGTAATTATCGTGGTGGTGGTGGTGCATTTGCTTCACATCTGGTTCACATTTAAAGCTTTCATTGTGACTCTGACCGGAAGTGACGAATGACATCGATAACCCGTGTTTTTTTCTACGAGCTTTACGAAGACGTCCTGCACCTGGCAGTGTGCGGGGAGGGGTGCGCCATGCTGATACATGATTAGCAGCCTAACCTCTATCATGACAAACATTAATATGTGGTTCAGTCAGCATTAACCTTTTTTATTTTTGGAGGCAATTTCTATTTGTCTGCCGACTGAATTTGTCGCTTTGAATTGCAGCAGAAGGACAGGGCAATGAAACCAATAAATTGTCGACCAGGAAAAAGGGTTTGTGGTGGGCAAAGCTTAAACGCGTCAAAAGCCACCTGCGGCGGTCGCACTTCGGTCTTGTATTTTGTTCTGCAGACCATGTACTGAAGGCCGTTCATCAAGGAGACGACAAAATTGAAAAACCTTGTTTTGCTATTGATGCATGCTGGAAAAAACAAAGTGCTCGTGTATACTCGCGCGTGTAAATTCGTGTGTGTGTGTGTGTGTGTGTGTGTGTGTGTGTGTGTGTGTGTGTGTGGGTGTGTGGGTGTTTGTGTGTGAGAGAGAGAGAGAGGGAGAGAGAGAGAAAGAAAACGGAGTGTTTGTATGTGAGCGTACATAAATGGTGAGTGGGTATATATATATATGCGCGTGCGTGCGTGCGTGCGTGCGTGCGCGTTCGTGTGTATGTGTGGTAGTGTTTGTTCATGAAGATGATCACAGGACCATATAAACAGTATAACTACTTTTCTGACGACTCTACTCTCACTGAATATGTTCTTTATGTCAGTCAAACACTAGGATAGAACATATTCTAGCTTCAGAAATAAGCCCCAAATCATACTGCTTCAGGAGTACAGAAAAGGCACCAGAAAAGGTCGACTTTATTATTTTTTTTAATACAGCTAAATAGCTCTCTATTATTTAACTTCCTGACACGATCCAAAAACAGAAAGCCATTCCCCTTTTATGTTGTTTTATACACGACATTTTTTCCGGCATGCAGACTGTTGTCTTACCCAGAACTAAAGTGAACTGAGCACTCGTGTCAAAAATCTCTCTATTTCACACACACACACACACACACACACACACACACACACACACACACACACACACACAGAGAGAGAGAAAGAGAGAGAAACGCAGAGGCTACAATATAAAGGGAGAAAAGCAAAGCATTGTTCAATGTTCAGATCTGCAGAAAGTCAGTCACCACCTCGTCAGTTTGTCGGTACTTGGTAATGACCAGCCGTACGTGCACTCCCATCTTGTTCTTGGTTGCCGAGGCGTTTGCTGAGATATTTATCAAACAAACATCAGGATGCCAGCGTAGCAAGGGGCGAACATGGCATGGTAATGGTGATGTTGTGTCTGGCTGCTCACTTTGTTCCAGACGACCAGCGACAAAATGGCGGACAACGGTGGGGTTGTTTTCGGGTGGAAGTCTGTGGTGCATGCAGGTGGGACATAATACTGAGGGATGACAATGCCTCAATTAACCTGACGGTAGAAATGACAATGCTCCTTACTTAGCGTGACGTGGTGGAGTGGCATGGTGGGGAAGGCGGTTAACTGGGTGGTTGAGAATTGGGACGGAAATGAAAAAAGCAGCATAAAGCAGACAAAACAATAAAATATTATTTTTACCAAAGGATATACGTGTGATGTATGCGTGTCATTTATTCGTTCGTTCTCGTTCATTTATTCATTCATTCCCTTGACTAGTACAGGATTACATACATGTTGGTCAGCCAGTAATGTTTATAAGTGAAAATGGGTGTTGGGGTATGGGGGTTGGATAGAATCAGCGGGAGCTTTATGTATGTATGTATGTATGTATGTATGTATGTATGTATGTATGTATGTATGTATGTATGTATGTATGTATGTATGTATGTATGTATGTAAACCGTACTAGAATTAATTAAAATTATTGGTTTGTTTGGAAAGCTTCATACGCTGGAGTAATCAACACCAACAAATGTTTGCAGACGACAGAACTGGTAAACCTGACTCTTCGTCAGGTGTTATATGAAGGACAACAGTAGCTTCCAGTTCTGTTCAGATCTTCCCCAGGAAAAGCAGGTGTAATGTGTAAATTACAGTCTGAAGGTCTACTGCTTAAGGCTACCGTTGGAAAGAAACATTCATTTCGCGCAGCTGTACTTTGAAGTAGAAGAAACAATTGAACAGATTACAGAATGTTATATTGCATTCATATGGGATTGATCGCTCTTTAGCATACCTGTACTCTAGACTCTAGAGTGGGCAAAAGTTGTTGGTAGTTGTCTACACTGTCAGGAAAGTACGAGAATATTTGCGCCAGTCTATCAGTGGAGAGTCAAGAATGAATTCGTACATTATTTATACATCGAGTACCGTGGGGAAATATCATGCATTGATTTCAAAGAAGAAAAAATATTTGTGTGCATGCATGCATATGCATTTTCCTGACGAACACACACACACAGTCACAGACACAGACATAAAACAACAAGACAAGAGCGCGTGCGTGTGAACGAGCAAGCGAGCGTGAGTGTGAGTGCGTAGAACTCTCAAACTCAACCACCCAATTGTCCTTCTCTAGCAGTCAGCACTGTTCTAATGTTCACATGCTATAATCTATCATCAGCAACGCCCTCAGCTCTCTAATCGAGCCAGTCACGCCCATTAGCCTATGAATGATGGCGAATGCTTCGGGAAAGCTTTGATCTCCAGTCAAAGGTTACTCTCTGTTGGCAAAGAAATACAACGGTCTTATCTTGCACCATAGCGAAGTGCCCCGAGAGATAAGCCGGATCTAAACACCGGCTTTCAATTAATAAGCGGTGTTTGGCAGTGCTGTGGTCAAACGTGCTTTCGGACGGGAGAAGCACGATTTGGCGATATGGCGACCTGGCGTCTGTGTTCAGCAAATCCGCGTTCCAGTAAGTACAACCGTGTACGTGTGTGGAGCTGCGCATGCGTGCAAGTGTGTGGAGCTGTTTATTCCGTAAGCAAGGTGAAGACTAACTACCCTCAAAGTTGGAGAAGACCCGCAAGCGCAGCGGTATGACGTTTGCTTATCATCATTGCAGTGAGAACCGTACGGGCCAGGTTCAGATCTCACCTCGGGACACAGCTGTTTCAAAGTAAAAAAAAAAAAAGGAATATAATGTATTTTGTGGTATTTCCAGATTAATGGAAGATCAAAGCATTCATCGTCAAGCTTCATCAGTTGAAGGCTTGTTTATTTAAAACTGATCTAGAGTGGAAGTTAGATACCAGAAGCCGTGACTATGGCTAGATTAAATCGAGTGCCCAACAAGTGCAAACCGGAAGTAGGCTTAACTCCCATTGGACTCGTCAGAAGAGGGAAGGAGTGGGATGAGTGAGATTTTTCTAGGAACCCAAAGGAAGGGGCTACCTCCAGCCTCACAATAAGAAGCTAACACAAACAATTAATGAAAACATGCCGTGAACTTTAAAAGTTTCCTCCCTTATATAACAAACACTAAATTTCAACTGAGTCACCTCCCTCTTGCTGAGAATTCAGACTCGACTCAAGGGCCTGGAGGAAATATATATCAGACCATAATTGTAACCGTGTCCAGCCTGGAATGTCCCAGTCTGTTGTCTACTGTAATCTCACATGAATGTTATCGCTGAGTGCATTGTTGGCAGCCATGCTCGTCACAGAACCTACCTGTGGATGTAGTGAGGACGACCGTCTCCAGGCAAGAAGTTAAGCGTGTTCTCGGACAACAAAATACCATTACAAAATTTGTAAACATCAAACGAACAAAAAAACCCTCTCAACCTATCCCCATCCAGACAAGTTGGTGTTAAAAACATGATATTTGTAAAAAAATAAGATATCCGCTTTAAGTTCATTTTGTGTGGGAGGTGGTTAGCTGAGGAGGTCCGAATCGAGAGGTTCGCCGTTTCGATACCCCTGTGGCCAGTTACCCACTATCTGACTAACTCCATGTTGGGGAAGGTAAAGCAGGGAGGGAGAGGAGATGGGCACCGCCCTCATATTAAGCTGGCCTCGAGAAATGTGAGGTCTCTAACACCTCCCTCCCTAACGACTTCAAAAGGTTAGGTGACAACCTTTACCTCAACGCTACCTCATTTCTGGTAAGTAAAAATAAAAAAATAATATAATGCAATTTTAATGTGTTTGTGGATATTTACTGCCTGAAATTGCTGACTGTGAAAGAGATTTTACTTTGGTGTGTTTCACTTTTAAAGTTATTGATTTCGCAGTGTCAAGATAAAAGTCCACACCGTAAATCAAATACTCTTACCACACAAATCCCTACGCCCTGCCTCTTTCCACGTTTAAAAAAAACCAACTCATTACATACTTGCACAACATTTGCTTGCCAAGGTAAAACAAATCCTACCAAAATCCTCGGGTCAAGTAAAATGATTCGCCCCCATCATGCATCGTTGTCATCGAATGTACCGTCTTATCAGTGTCACCCACCCACCCCACTTCACCACCATCTTCCACCAGTCTTGGGACCGTTGCTTCGCCATTTCTTCAAACCAGACGAAGTCTCGATATCACGATGTTTGATGGTGGCCTTCCCTTTGCACTTTCCACTATTGTCATTCTTCTGCTCTATGACATTACACGGAATAATCGCACAAGTTGCCATGATCAACAAAGTCAACAATGACCAACTGTTGGTCCTTAGCAACGTCCAAACGATTTTTTTTTCATCCTCAACCAAGACCGCTGAACTCGTTGTCGAAGCCTCAGGGTTCGATTAGTGATGTGTTTCCCCGCACCCCCCCCTTCCGCCCTTCCACTGAGTACGTGCTTTTAGACCCTTTGAAAGTTAAACATTACTAGCAGTAAAATCGCCTCACGAATTATTAATTTGTGGACCGACCTCACCCGACACCATGGCCCTTGCGACAAAGGGGAGATAAACATCATTTCTTAAAAGTTGGTTGCCTGAGATTGCATTACTTAAAAGATTTTGATGAAAGAAACTCAAACCTGACTAGGATTGGACAATCCCGGAGTTACTGAACATGTGTGTGTGTGTGTGTGTGTGTGTGTGTGTGTGGGTGCGTGCGTGCGTGCGTGCGTGCGTGTGTGTGTGTGTGTGGAGGGGATGGTGGCATTGTATGTGTAATAGGGAGCTTTATCTTAATGAGTTTGATCTGTGAACAAGTTAAAGTTACTTTTTCTAACGATTTTCTTCGCCTCTTGGTCTTACTCAGAATCTCCACCTGTAAGGACTAAAATTCCTTTACTTCGCTTCAATCTGTCTTCTCAAGGAGACGGGAAAAAGGCCGTTTAGTTCTCTCTCAGTTTCGCCTCTTTCATATTATCAAGTGATCGATGATGTCTTTACACCAGAGGCTGCTGTGTGGGCAGATATCTCTTCGCTAGCAATCACCTTCGACCATTTCCGGTTGGGGAGTAGTTGATGTGGAATTGATGAATTTATTATAAGGTCCGCCTTGGCTTCAGTGGCGACAGGAAACATCAATATAGGATGACAAGCGTGTGCAGAGAGGTGCAGAATTGATGCAAAATAAACGCAGGCAAATGTGGCGTGCGTTCCTTAAAACGTCTTTAATATCGCCTCATTTTTTTTGAACTTTGTCTGAGACCAGAAGACACGAAAGAAGCTTGGCTGGGAAAGCATCAAGCTGTTCACACAATCAGTATTTTGGGGTATTTGCGGTAGACTTCAACACTTTTTCTTCCTTTTTCCCTCTTTTTTCTTTCTTTCTTTTTTCTCCTTCTAACTATACGGTCAATACATGGGTTCTCGACACTGCTTTATCAATGAGTGCGAACTGTGCAGTCTGATAAAGCCACGAGTGTCTTTTACGGGGGCCATAAACCACTTACAATGTAATGTATTTGTCTTCGATTTACGACAAATGTTGACTCAGGCAAACAGCACCTAAAACTGCAAGCAGCTACACGCAATGTGCTTAGGGGAAACTACTATGAGACACCCAAGGGAAACTTCTGTCAAAAACATAAATCACACTAGCGCCTAAATGAGCTATTTACAAGTTCTTTCCACAAACATCCAGGTGGAAGTACTATATATTATGACTTGAAAAAAACTTAAGCTATGAACGATAATCGATGTTCTATTGGCCTGTAGTAAACGATTTTGTATCCTTTCTCCTTTCCCTTTTTTACTTCCTCTGTTCGTTCGTAGAAGAAAACATTCATTTACTTATGTGTCTCGGACAACATCATGTTTTACATTCATACTCACCTGAGTTGTGTTTTCCAGATGTGCGCATGACAGTGTTCAGTCGGTCAACAACGCTGTTTTTACTTTAATATTTGTAAAGGGGAAAAAAATTACATTTCTCTAAAAGTTTACGTTGCCAAATGTCACATGTATATTTAGTTTATATTATCCAAAATTAGCATGACCTAAGCTCACTTTATTCAGATGTTATATTTGTAAAATTTATTATTGTCTAAAGCTTAGGTTCTTTAAAGGTTTACATTTGTCTAAAATTAACGCTTAAGGTTGCAGCCGCATCAAAATGTTAATTGGCAAAATGTTTCCCAAGTCGAGCCTACGAGTTTACGACTGGCAGGACAATCACTGTTCCATTGCACTAAGCTTGAAAAGAGTTTCGTGCGTGACATATATGATGTGAGCTTTTATAGCGCGGTATCCCAGCCAAAGCCAGGCTCTCCGCGCATTACAAACATAAAAACACAAGACAGACACAATTCCTGTGGCTCTCTCAGTGAAGTTAATAGGAATGCCAGCTCGTTCTTCTACAGGGTGACGTTCGTAGATGACGATGTCAATGAGACAGATCTATAGTCATTGGACTGGAGCAGAATAAAGCAATACTCAAACACGTCGATCAAATCGTCAGGAGAATATCCAGACGATCACAAAGCAGAAATTGCAGTACAATGTTGAAACGCAATGTTTGGCACTGATGTTAAGGCTATCCCAGGAACGACTTGTAAGAATGAAGAAAAAGTGATGGCGTCAGCCAGAGAATTAACGGCGATGAGAGAGTTGATATCAGCAGAGGAATAAATAAAAATCCACAGGCAAGTAAACAGTCAAACACAATGCCGATGACATCAGAAAAAAGTGCAGGTCAGTACAATACCCGCTACAAGCACAACAAATCCAAGAAGAAAACGAAAATGCGGAGAGCTGGTCCCCTCAAGCCTGTTAAGCGAAGGGACACCACTCTCATTCATCTCGATGACTTTCCACTGCCCCAGATTCATGAGCTGTTGCATTCTTCAGACTAAAAGTTTAAAAGTATATATCGCACAGTGTTCAAGCCAACATACAGAACTGGATGAGTGACATTCCAGCAATGAGACAAACAAGGACCTAGGCCTGCTACTAACAGATCGTCCGACCGACCTTGTGTCAGATCACAGGGATTGTGCAGAAGTCTACACAAACTAAGTCGATGCTCTCTCTCTCTCCCTTCTGTGTGTGTGTGTGTATACTCAGTGTCTGGGACTTTTATCTGTAGCTACAATAGCGACGATGGATTATTGGTTTGTAAAAAACCAATGTGTAAGCTTTAGACAAAGCAAAGGTTTTTCTGAGTTTCATACAGACGGTAAGGCTGTTCCTTGCCACTGATTCCCTCAACATGCTTCACCAGTATGGGCACAAAGGTGTATTCTTTTCTTAAGGTTTCGACATTATTGGCTGAAGACTAAGGTCAGCTTAACTGAATGCTTCGAGGAAGCTTCGTGCTTATTAACGTCAAAGTCGGTGGTCTTAAGTCCAGAGAGAAAAAAAAAACAGGCTTTCGGTGCGCGGGTACATCATGGTAAATTTTGTGACTTTTAACCTCGTGCGCTGTTCATTATTTCTTTTTTTTTTCTCTCTCTCTCTCTCTCTAGATATAGTAAGCATCCGCGGGTGCATAGACACACGCACGCAAGCGCACGAACACACACACACACACACACACACACACACACACCTGAAGAGGAAGAATACTAGCCTTCATATACCATTCAAATCCCACAGCTGTCTGACAAAATCCTAGTGACTCCGTTCAGAGACACTGAAGGAAAGGACAGCCATCACTGCGCGCGCGTAGTGGCCCAACGCTGACTCAACTCGCGTCCAGCTGTATACAAGCTTAACTTATTGACAGGCAGCTTCCGGTCTCTTTGTCTTGTACCCGCGAGCATAATAGAATCCTTTGATACTGAAGAAATCGTCTTAGAAAGTATGCTTTGATATATATATATATATAAATGAATCATAATGTAAAATATTTTTGCTCAGACAGAGCGTTGTATCGTAGTAGATGTATTTATTTTATAGTCAAGAAGATGGTTATGTCAGCAAGCTCTCGCTTTCTATCTCATTGTCTTTCTGAGTGATTACGGTTTGTAGCGAGTTTATCGTTTCTTAATGAATTCAATTCAGGATTAATTCAGTCTAAGGCTCCAAGGAAAGTACATTAATTTAAGCTCCATTTATTCTGTAACAAATTTAAATCTTTATTTATTGACTTTTTACATGTTGTTTTCAACACATTCACATCGTGCGTTGTGTTATCTTATCAAATTATTTCACATATTATAACATATTTAATATTATAATAGATTACTTATTATCTTCACACACAAACACACACACACACACACACACACACACACACACACTGCGCTCTCTCTCTCTATCTCTCTCTCACTCTCTAATACGAACAGTTTCAAGATACCAGTGTTGGATAAATAGTTCGATTATTTTTACGTCTATGAATCTTTTTATCTGGCGCAGCAATACTAATAACCACTGGAAAGTCGAAATATTCTAAAATATAAAAAGTTATATTTCTCTTGCCATGTGACTTATCTTCAATGTAACATTCCGGTTTGATGTGTCTGGAGCAAATAGTCGCTCTTTCAACGTTAGAACTAGAATCACGATTCACAGCTCTTACAAGAGCTTTTTCCCAGTCTTGATTGTCTAGTCTTAGTATGTGGAAAAATAATAAACCTTTGTGTCAACTTTTGCACGAAGGGCAGCCTGGAATCGCACATATTGTGCCTGGTTTCTCAAAATAATTACGACAGTAGCTCTGTGACACACTGTGTAAAGTGAAACCGGAAAAAATGAGGCAATGACTTAGTCCAGCGCATGCGCGTCGCAAGTTATCTGTTCCCGCGCTTGAGCTGCTAGTCCTTCTCTCTTTAAAGTCTCTGCTCCGTTGCACTGTCATACATATCATACGTCACTCTTTGCGATGACCAGTCGTCTTTGAACCCTTCACCTCCTGTCATCAACATCACGTACGCCGCAGCCCCTCGTGGAAATTTTATTTAACGCTTTTTCCGACCTCTACTTCATATTCCATAACTCTGACCAGTGGCATTATCCAGTGGTGCTCTCCCCACGTTTTATATCTAATGACAGGTTAAGGGACTTGGATTGGTGGGTTAGGGCATTTGCCGATTGGCGTTAGTTATGAGATAATCGGAAAGTAAAGTTCGCAAGTGTGTGATGTTCTTTGCAAAAACAGAATTATGCCTTTATCTGTGTCTCTGTCCCGTTTGTGGGCTAATCTGTCTGCCTTTTATTTAGTCTACATTTGCCTTTATTTTTCTTTTTATGACTTTATTCACTACCTTTACCTTCTTTCCATCCACCGTCTTTTTCCGCATACGGTCTTCTATCTGTTTCTATTTATCAGTTTGTCTATTTGCTAACTTGTACGCACATATGCTGCACATCACCAACCTTGACACTAATAACCGGCTCCGCACTTGCTACCAAAAAAAAACTGTTTTTCTAAAGCAGAACGCGCCCCTCCATCTTCTAAAACTATATCACAGTGTCACATTCTAGCACAATGGCTCACTGAGAAACGAGTGTGATATCCCCATTGGCGAAACTTTGCACGTAGGACTGCAGGAAATGATCCATGCCAACATGTATTTAGATCACCGCACAGATTAGAGCTGCACTCCAAACACATCGAAGCTCCATACAAAAACACAAAAGTGAAAACCACGGCACTCGCGTCTAGAGCGTGCCTGCTAGGGCCGGTAGTTCTAACTGCAAGGTCTGATTCCGAACCACCGACTTCTATACTCTCTGAACAGAGATGTGGAAGTCTGTATCCCTGAACTATGGAGAAGGAAGTGTAGTGTGATCAGTATTAACACTGTTGATCATGGTGAAAGTGTTCTTGGTATTGCAGTTTGATCCCTCAAACTAAGAAATATTCACAATTGTCCACAGCTGCCTGCATTCAATGAATTCCATTAACAGCTTATGGCTGATTCGCGGGCACAGAGACTAGGGCATTCTGAGATACACGCAGACATACTGATCGATACACACACACAGACACACACACACACACACAGAAGGAAGGAGGGAAAAAAATACATTTGTAAAAGTGTCTAGGTGAAGCGGAACGCCGACTAGCTAGAGGACTGACGCTCGAACCCGGAGGAGCTGGTGTTCAATACCACTGTGGCGCAGCGGACTTCACCCTCCAGTGGTCCTTATAAATTAGGATCTGATTTCGTAGAGGTTTGGAGAATATAAAGCAGCGAGAGTGACGGAAGACAGCCACCGCCATTCACAGAAATGCTGGCCTCTAGAAAAGTTCGGTCTCGAGTACCTCCCTCCCCAACGACCGAAAGTTTATGGTGTCTGCTATTACCATGAATTCCGGACACATTACGTGTTCAACCGTTCTTTGTCATGTAATCTTATAATCGTCAGCGACACTTGACACTCGTCCACCTAGTGAGCGAGATTCGCCTCCGTTCTAGATTAGCATACAGTTCTGTTGACTGTCGATGATTTCATCTCATCGATCCTTGACCTCGCCACGACGGCACAAAAAGAATTGTAGTCTGTTGTACGACAGTTCCTCTAGCAGAGCTCTCTCTGGCTTGGAAGCGAACTCTTTAGCTCCTTTGAACGCACCTTTCAGGTCATGGCCTTCCAATATCTCGCTCTATACAAGTCCTACAATCCCGACTAGACGAATCTATTTGTGTGTGCGGGTTGTTTTTTTGTTGTTGTTTTTTTTGGAAGTTGCTTACCTGGACTTAAGCACCTTGCAGGTGTTTAAACTTCCTGGGATCAGTAGTAGTCATCTGGTTTTTGAGATTTTGTAAGCGCTCGGTTTTGGAGTCGGGGGAGGAGGGGGGTAGCAAAATTCAAAGTTTTTTCCTCAGAATAGTACGGGATATGGTGGTGTTCTGAATTGACCGTTGTGATCTGCTGACTCCAGCGTCATGTTCTTATTTTAAAGTTCTTAATTTCAGACCCAAAAAAAAATCTGAATATGGTCACGATCTGAGTGTAGACGACCATTCTCCTGTTCCACGCTTACTGGTACACTTGTTATTAACGCTTGTTAATACAGTCCAATGAGTTTATTTCCCATCCCCACCCCTTCCCACACTAACACCCCTCTTCACACCAAAGTGAGTTGTTGATATTGTTTTCTGTTATGCAAGAGATTCAAGTAACAACCTCTTGCCAAAAACTTGACTCCTTGGGCCTCTTGCGCAAACCGCAGAGGCTTTATTTTGAATATAGGTGTCATTTGCAGTGCTTTGTCGTTTTAAGTGTATATTTCTTTTTCCAATAAGAAAAAAATCTTGTCATCTACTCCCTACATTTTTATATTATCTATTGGTATTGAGGATACCGCGAATTGACTGAGAATTTATTATTGGTGTGAGTTGTTTGTTTGTTTGTTTGTTTGTTTGTTCGTTCGTTTTTAAAATGTAAGATCGACTGCCAATATTCAGCGTCAGCCACCACTTCTGGGTGTGTAAATTATTTTCTTAGTATATTTTAGTGCATCTATTTTCTTGTTAACTAATAACATCGTCAATATACGTAAGTGAAATCGATGATGAATATGGTAAACTGTATTATGAGAAAGACATCCTAATACACTCTTTGTTTCTCTTACACGTACACGCACGCACACACATATTATTAGCTACAGCAACAAAGTAAACGATAAACGACATCTACTCACCCTCATCGTCCGTGTCGGCATCGTGCCGGAGGCCTGTGACGTGCTACTCTTCGCCTGGGAAGATCTGCGCGTCCCTGGCTCCGCTGCCAGTCCATCCTGCCGAGGGTCAAGAAGCTTCGCCGTCTTCTTCGCCTCGGACAATGGCGTCACAAGTCGTTGCAGCTTGTTTTTTATCGCCAACTTCCTTCAGCTTCTCGATCGCCGTACCGCCACACTGCGTGCCGACTGTCAGAGCGAATGCTTGTGTCGTTGTGTCACACTTCTACACACACACACACACAAATCTCTCACCTTCCCCCCGCGTGGAACTAACTCCTGCTGCTTCTGATCCACGCTGGGAACTCTTTTGCACAGAAAGAGCCGTTTGTTCTTGATTTTCACTTCTTCTTATCGGTGCGTCACTGCTGGGCGGGTCTCGCGGTTGGATCGCGTGCCATTATGTATGCATGGACAGGCCACACACGAGTTAACTCCACACGTCTTGTTGACTGTCAGGGACAAGCAGGCTGTGGTCGTTTCTATCGAGAGAATGATTGGCTTCCTGTGCGACAAAAAGTACAGCTAAATCGAGATGGGAGGGAGGGGGGCACAAGGGATGGGGGAGGGGAAGAGAAAAGGTAAATGGGGAGAGAAGGGTGGAGAAGGGGGGGAGAGGTTTAAGTGTAGGAACGATTGAGGCCAAGTAGGCCGGTCTCTTTCGCCGGGCATGAGAGCCGTATAACTGTTATTAAAAGCCATTTAGTACGGGTGAGTTATGTGCTTTTTTGAAAAGAGAATGTTCTTTTCTGGTTCACTGAGTAAATATCGCGGTGCTAAACGTTTGTATTGGCACCTGAATCGTCGAAAAAAAGGTACGTTTATTCCCTGTATTGTTCACGCGAACTGTGTGTGTGTGTGTGTGTGTGTGTGTGTGTGTGTGTGTGTGTGTGTGTGTGTGTGTGTGTGTGTGTGTTTTAGAAACATAGAAATCCTAACAACTGTTTTCTCTTTCTTTCCACTTCTCTCCTCTTTCTTGCTCACATACTGATCTCTCTATTTTACATCAACTTGATCTTAACGTCGTTTTAATTTACCCGTAGCCAGCCATATACCCATGGTATATAGTCGATTGTCAATAACAGAAATGCCATTGAAATATTTTATTACACGACGAGATATCGAGAAAGAGAAAGAGGAGTATAGGAGCGGGAAAGGTGTGTGTGTGTGTGTGTGTGTGTGTGTGTGTGTGTGTGTGTGTGTGTGTGTGTGTGTGTGTGTGTGTGTGTGTGTGTGTAACGGGGTAGGTGGGTGGAAATATATGGACTGTTGCAGGCAAAGGACACAATAAACCACCATCCAATTTAAAGGCGGCCACAATATTTAAAAGGGTAAAATATGTCATTTCCATTAAAGTTGTTGTGCAGTCTGTTGGGACTCATCGCAGGAATTAACCCCCATGTATTTGACATCTTGCTGATATCTGTTTGTTCAAATGATAATAACTGTAACTGTTACTGTTACTTAACACTACATAGCTGCTGGTCATGACAATGTAATGACATGACAAACGTTATCCTGTTCTGAAAGAATATACGTTCTCCTTGACCCTTTTTATGTGACTTCATGGAAAAGGTTCTCATGGTCGCATCTTTTCAGTTAAGTGTCAAATAAATGTGCTGCTTGTGTTTTTTTCTTATTGTTTGTTATTTTTCATTCTTGAGAAGCTTAGCAGACAAGTAGATTAAAAATTCAGTTTTGCTTGGATTTGTATTTCATTTTAAAAAAATGCAGATATTTTCGTTAAAAAATTCTCAAAACTGCGGTTTTACTTTCCAGAAAATTCGATAGTTTCTTGAATAATATTACAAAATCATGTCGCAGCTTATATCTCATAAACATTTGATGCTAACAAGACGACGCTAAAAATCATGGCAACTATAAAGGAAGTGGTTCTCAGTGTCAAGTACACCGGGTTCATGACTACGATCCTGAAGGGGACCGGTCTCTAACTTATTGCGATTAACATCTTCTTCTAAGTCCCTGACACAGCGTAATACCTTCCCTAAAAAAAGTAACCACCTTTAACATCTACCTGCGAAACAAACTCTATAAAACAAACATTATTTATTCAATAAAAAAAACTACGGCTGGTTTGCTACATAAAAATCATTAGACGTCGATAGTGAAAACCCTTCATCTCCACAAAATCATGAGCACAGTTCAGAAACTTTCCACAAGTTCTTGTCAGAAGAAGTAGTTCATGGAGAGGTCTATTGGATCCGAGTGACAATATCCTCAGGTTAACAACCTCTCTACAAAGAGCTTTTGCAGAATCCTGAACAAAGAACCATTGCAAATATCACAGTGAAAAAAAAAGTGTTTGTGGTGAATGAATTATTTTAAGCAGTGCCGCTAGCAACGAAGCCACAAAACATATACAAACCAAAAGAAAAAAAACTCGCTTTGTTCTTGTACTTTGTGTACGAAGAAACACGTGCGTTTGAGTGTTTGAGTAGCAAACATTGTTCCCTCTTCAAAAATCCAGGACATCATAACAGTATCATAAAAAAGTCACAATGACAATCTCAGAAGTTTGACCCTTGGATATGATGCACGGTCGTGTCGCTCGTCCAACATATAAGAGGTCTGTAAATTTACGGATTTACACGTTTTACAGACTACGTGAGCATTCGTAACAGTACCTGCCCATAAAATATCCCGTAACTTTACCACTCGAATGGAACTTGAAAGAATAATTTCAATAACTTCATGACTTGTTGTTGGGGTTCCTTCCAACATTATATCAGGTGTTGACTGACGCATAATAGTTCGGGGACTTGATTGAGTAGGTCGCTTTTCGTTGGATTTTCTCATGCGTATAATTTTTTGTTTTCTATGCGCAGTGTGTTTGTCTTGTATATTAAAAGTTCTGTGAGTCGATCGCCCCTCAAAAGCGATAAGTGAGACTTTTGTATGCACTGATTATGGGAGTCGATAACGTTGAACATGAAGTGAATGTGAGTTCCAGCTCCCGTGCAGGTGACAAATAGGTTTGTTTACTCAGTTGTGAATGATGATTATTAATAACATCGTCATTGGAAACGGCCATATTGAAGCACAACAACAAGCTATAACTGCTTTGTCTGCTTCTGGCTGAGCTAGGAAACACAGACGCTGGGAAAACAAGAGTGGTTTTAAGAGCATGACTAAACTTGTCGTGTGAATATATCCTGACGGACATACACACACGCACACACGTACGCACCAGCGCATCAAGTAGAAACAATAATAGATGATGTATATTTACCGCACTCACCATAAACAAACACAATTTGGTGTTCTTGTTACTTCTAAAAACTCTTTTTATTATAGTGATATGAACGTTTTTAGATATATAAACATTAGCACTTAGCTCTGATATTTCAGAACCATAGAAGAGTAGGGCGGAATCCTGGGCATCACTTAAAAAATGGGGCCCAAGATATGAAGTGAAGCTAAGTTGCTCAGGGATAACATGGATAATTCAAGGAAAAGCATCTTGGTTCCTAAGTTATACAACTGTGCTCAGACCTCGTAGACGTTGTTTTACCCTTGGAGCTGTGTGTTTTATAAGAGGTCTAAAAGATGCTCTGAGGTAAAGAAGCATGAAGTAGTGTCTTTGGGGTCCTTGCATCGCACTGTAGCTACGAAAACAAGATGTTTTTCCTTGAGTTCCCGATTAATAATAATAATAATGTGAACGTCTAACGTGCAGCATTTCGATCAAGATACATCGCACTCTCTGCGCAGACCAATAACGATAAATGAAAGATAACAGACAGTGGACGGTGAGATACGTATAGACACACTGAACAACATAAAGATGAGGTACAAGAGTAGAACGTAAAGCAACGGATGGAGGTATGAATGGATATAGGGACTGTAAACAGTGTGAGCTGGAGTCATTACATGATGGTTAGTATGGCAGACAGTATTGCAAGGGAGTTAAGAATACTACTCTAGGGATAGTACTTTGCGAACAGATATGTTTTCAGACAGTGTTTGAATGTAGCCTTGGAGTCCGAGTGGCGAATGTGATGTGGAAGAGAGTTCCATTGCTTAGCAGCACAGAGAGAGGATGTCCGTTGCCCGTATGTGACTGTCTTTGTGGGAGGGAGGGCAAGAACGCGCGAGTCTGATGAGCGAAGGTTTCGGGAAAGGGTGTAGACACACAAGATTTCAGTAAAGTAGTGGGGGGGGGAGGAGCCTATCAAGAATCCACAGCATAGAGTTGAGAGCTTGTAGTCTATTCTAGCTTTAACTGGTAGCCAATGAAGAGAGTGGAGAAGTGGTGTGACATGTTCAGATTTGCGAGTCCGGAAAACGAGACCAGACATTATGTAACCTAAGTTATGTGTTGAAGTAACAAAAGTAACGTCGGCATTGCCTACCCGAACAGAGACAGGCAGTGAAGGGTAAACTCTGGCTCTCCTCTTTGAAAAAATAAAAGCTTCTGTTTTTTCGTCATTTAGTTTTTAACTTGTTATGGGTCACCCATAGTCTAATATCAGAAATAAAATCATGGATGCTCTGGATAATGGTGTGTGCTTGAGAAGGAGAACAGCTAGTATACAGTTGAGTGTCATCAGCAAAGGACTGGTCAGATATAAAGATTGAATTAGAGTAGTAAGTGGCTTCGTGTACATAATAAAGAGGATAAGACCAAGTACAGAACTTTGGGGGACTCCTGAGCAAATAGAGACTGGTGGAGACACGCAGCCATCCACTTTAACTGAGTCCTGCCTGAGAGACATGACTGAAACCAGTTGAGTGGGAGCCTGAGATGCCATAGAGAGTACTGAGTCAATGAAAGACTAGTGTGATCTATACTCTATAGTATCAAAGGCAGCAGACAGGTCTAACATGGTAAGAAATGAGATGTCATCTCTATCCAGAGAAGACAAAATGTCGTTTGTCACCTTAAGCAGGGGAGCCTCAGTCCTGTGAACAGGGTGATATGCAGACTGTGAAGGAGAAATCAAATTTTCAGAGTTAAGATGGGATAAAAGTTGCATGAGAACTACTTTCTCAAGTACCTTTGGAAAGAAATGGCAAGTTTGAGACTGGGCGGTAATTATTTAGCACTTTGATGTCAATGGTAGGGTTTTTTAACAGCCGTTTCACTAAGGCTATTTTGAATGTAGATGGGAAGATGCTAGAAGACAAGCTATCATTTACTCTTACTTCGTAACTACGGCCCCATGTAATATATCAACAATATCCCAGGACAGCTTTAATATACTTAAATACATGGAAGTAAGCATTGAGAGAAAGAGGTCAACACACACACACACACACGCGCGCGCGCGCGCGCGCGCGCGCGGTACGTACGTGTATGCATGGACCAAACTTTACACACAAAATATTTATTTCTGCCTATCAGAAGTCGTGACAGAGCTAAACGCTTTAGAGTAAGGCCGTGACTCTCTTCCTTCAGAATTTTCATTTACAAAAACACACTAGCAAATATTTCAGAATAATATTGTCCCTTTAATATACTCATACAATATTCGGCATCGTAATAGAAGTCATGACCTCTCTTTTTTTCTCACAAAAATTTGATGAAAAAGCACAGACATGCTTTTTTTAATAAAATAATACAAAAAATCTAAAGCTTATTTGATTGTATCAAGTAACATGTCGTTAAATCAAGAACAGACACTTTAATGGTACTTGAAGCCGAGAATAGAGGAAAATTGTAGAACAGATCAGGAAAGAACTTAGAACAAGGCTGTGATGAGAGCACGCGCTAAATGTGTTAATTACATGGTTAATTATACGGTTAATTTTTAATTTCAGCACTTTATTTCTGTGTTCGATTACACAGTGAAAAAGAGCTCAGACGGTGCCTGAAAGTGCTGAGTTTCTTTTGATAGCTAAAAATAGCTCAGTTACCTCTTTTAGGTATCAAAGATGTTTACTTCTGTTTCACAATAACTGAAAGAATGTTAACCATGTGTTTTCAAACTTGACGTGAACCTTTATAAAATAGTAAAAGTTATTTTTTGTTTTATTATTAGTAGTATCCTCAAGTCAAAGCATTTACTCCACAGAAAATTGTACACAGAGGAAACAAAGACAACGTATAAATAAGCTCATAAATGCTGAAAGCTTCTTTCAAGAAAATCGTGTCCTCATCGCTCATATCTAGAACAGACGTGCAGACATGATAAAATATGCACGCACACGTATGCACGCACACGTAAACACACACACAATACACATACGCGCGGAAACACACACACACAATGCACCTACGCCTGCACACACAATGCACCTACGCCTGCACACACACACACACACACAATGCACCTACGCCAGCACACACACACACACACACATATATATATATATATATATTTTCACGCAGATAAATATTTAAACCAACAAAAATGCATTAGCAGCGAGAACAGCGGCTGAGCTCCCTGATGTTACAGGATGAAATAATACGATGACGGGATGACAATTGACGAGACCATGGTGGCAAGCCATTTATTTGACTTGTGCTCAGAGTTAACATGTCCCCGTGCGTATCAATGCCGACTGTATATTTCTTGACAATATAAGTGAAATTCCGTTTCCCAAAACTGGTCTGTGTAACACGCATTGACGTGTGAACGGGTTTGTGCTCAGAAACCGCTGAAGAATAATTAGGAAGAGGAAATAAGAACAGACGACGTGATCTTTGATGACACATTATCTGCTACGACAGCTCGAGATAATCCAGGTTGCAGCATTGTGAGTCGATGTTGGCACAGGAACCAATCCTGACTGGCCAAAACTGTGCACGCTTTCAGTTATATCTCAAGAGTCACTGTACGACATCGACTAACAGAAATTCTTCAGCCGAAATACCATCAGACTTGCCAGCGAGGCACAGACTCGTCAGAGAGACCAACCCCCTTCCCTACCACTACCAAACAAAAATCAAAACAAAGAAAAGTCCTGGAATAGTTCGGGAAAAAAATATACGCTAATAAGTTACTTATACACAAGTCAGAAAAAACACCTTTCAATATGATGTGAAGAGGGGAGGGGACGAAATAAGACATGCGCCCAATGGCCACGTGACCCAGCTGTGTGTGTGTGTGTGTGTGTGTGTGTGTGTGTGTGTGTGTGTGTGTGTGTGTGTGTTCTGAGACTGTACTAACCATGGCTCTAAACCTAATGGCGGTGAAGTGTTTTCAGCCTGCAAGCAGACAGGTTACTTTAACCCAGGAAGGTCTTGGATGTACCGTTCCGAGATATCTATGACTAGACACTGAGGAGGAAAACATAGAGCGCTAAAAAGAGGGGCTTGCCGTCCTCTGTGAATAAAATGCCCATTTCACATACCGGTAAACACATCATTTTTGTTTTTCAAAAGTGAGACGCTTGGCAAGACTCCCTGCTCTTACGGGAATTTATATGGGAGGGTGAGTGTACATTGGCCGAAACCCGAGACAACCTAACCAGGAAGAGGTCAGCGGACTGAACCTACTACAGGATAAAGCTCAGAGGGTGGCATTACTCGCTGATCTACACAGAGGACGCAGATCACAGTGCTGTACTATTCTGTATAGACAAGAGTGCACTAGCCCCTTTCCTCACGACTAACTTGCTGGTCAAGGAGGGGAAGTGAAAGTGAAGCCGTCTGAAAACAGTGCACTTGTCCACAGGCAAATTTGACTAAATTGCTGGAGCAGGGTTCTTGGGAGGAGAATGGAAGGGTAAACGTACAGACGGTTTGCTGTGGCTTTTCGCCTGGACACCCTGACAATTCACGTCCTTCTCCGCCACACTCCCCACCTTCCCACCTACGCCTCCCACCCCTACAACCCCTATAGTCCGCGAGTCCGAGGTCAGAACGCAAACGGGAATGAGAGGGACACCGTCGCGTGACCTGCTTCACCAGCAGCAGCAGCTAGTCTGTGGACAACCACTTGCTGGCGATGACGGCGTGGATGTTGAGGCGGATAGCAGTGTTGGGCTCCAGCATGGCGTGGATCAGCGACTTGCAGCTGGAAGGAACGACATCGGCCACGCTGGGCGGGAAGATGACTCGACCCGACAGCTGCCGCTGCAGCGTCTTCTTGACGTTGGCGTCGTGGAAGGGCATGCAGCCCGTCACCATGACAAAGAGGATGCAGCCCATCCCCCAGATGTCGTTCTGGCGCGGGTTGTAGGCCTTGCCGCGCAGCAGCTCCGGGGAGGCATACGCGGCGCTGCCGCAGAAAGTCTTGCTTAGGTCATCGTCGGACTCCACGCTGCGTGCGAAGCCGAAGTCGGTCAGCATGATGGAGCGGTCGCGGCGGATGAGTACGTTTTCGCACTTGAGGTCGCGGTGGCACAGGTACTGGTCGTGCAGGTAGCGCACGGCTTCGGTGATCTACCACATCAGAAGGTTCCTTGTATCAGTGGTTGCTGTGCTGTCACGTGCTGGGTGATTGTCTTTGTGCCTGGCTGAGGTGACTAAGGGATGTGCTTGATCATAATAATAATAATAAGGATGATGAGGAGAATTTGTCTCTTCAAGCTGGTGTCCTAGTGTCTTTGATTGTTAATATTTGCTACATTACTTTTAAGTGTAACTGATTTGTTAAATTTCTGTAGTGGCATGTATTGTTCTCTTAAGGGATTTGTTTTCACTGTTAGCACTGAGAGCTCCAGTGTTATTGAATCGTGCAGTTTATAGTAGATGATGAGGAGCAGAAATAACTAAACGGTCTTAGCTGATAAAGCTTTCGTGAGAAGCATACACGCAAGTATGTGCGCGGAGCACGATCAGACACACACACACACCTGTCGGAACATGCGCTTGCTGTCGAAATCGGGAATGGCGCCGTTTCGCTTGATATGCTCCAGGAGATCGCCACGTTCGGCTAGCTCCATGATGACGCAAACAAGGTCGCGCGTCTGGATGATCTCGTGCAGCGCCATGACGTGGCGGTGCTGCAGACGCAGGGCGATGGACAGCTCCCGCGGCAGGAACTTGTTGACGTAGTCACGCGCGGACTTCGAGCGGTCGATCAGCTTGACCGCCAGTAACTGCTTGTCGCTTACGCGTTCCGTCACGCGTACTTTGGCGTAGCTTCCCTGTTGACACGTCACGTCACGTCACGTTGACACCGATACTACGTCCCATTCCTCTCACCCAGGCATCTCGGTAAATGTCACACTAACACACAAACGTTCTCTCGCTTCACAAGCATTCCCCTTGAGCCTGTGCGTAATACCAACAGAAAAGGAACGCCGTGTCTTGATCTGGTGACCGTTCCAGGTCTGAACCTCGTTAAAGGGAATCAGCGAGCAGTTTCATATTTTAGCTATGAAGAACAGGCGCACCAAACCCGATAGAGGTGGCGAATCACGCTTGGGATGGAAAAGAGTCCGACGCTGCTTTGTAAAAACATCTAAATTTTTTTTCAACAGGGTGGGTGAGCTCTCGTGTCCAATGAGATAAAAAAAAAAAGCTGTTCGAGATTTAATGTTTAATAAATGGTAAATCGCACTCAGTAATGTGATGATAAAGCTTTAATTGCTTAATTATTTTTTTAGTTTTACTATTAATATTATTAATTTAGTTTAATACTATTTTGCTGTCTTACTAGTTTGGGGAGCTTTCGTATACTTAGCAGGTCTGCTCGAGAGACGCCTATTGGGAGCAGATATGCTGTCTCCTGATTTGGATAGCATAGAATCGAAGCACAACTTTTTGGTTGATTGGAGTTTTTTTAAATCCCAGCAAACCTCAGATTACCTGAACCAGACCATTTTTAATAACACTGGGCGTTTGGTAGCAGATTCCGTTTCATGAGCACGCTTCAGGTCCCTTTTCCACTATGTAACGGGCCCCCTTACCTCTGCATCCACGCCTCGAGGGCGAGACCTCAACACTTGCCTTGCCCAGTTTGGGCCCCAGTCGGTAGCCGCGGTCGTTCAGTATGGCAGCAGCATCTACCATGTCACGGGCGGAGCCGCAACGATGCTTGGGGCTGCTCTGCGCCTGCGGAGAAGTCGAATCGCCGCCTTCCGCTGACTGCGCCAGGGTGTCGCTGTGGGACTGTGGCAAGGCCACCTGGTGCGGGTCCTAGCAGCTCAGGTGCATGACATGTTGTCTCATCGTGGTGGAAGACTGCACGGCTGCTAGCACGCCAAGGTCCGCCGTACCAGTCGTATGGCTGACAGCCGGGAGCTGTTGTGGCAGTCGTAGTGCTGCTGCCGCTGACAGAGGCAAAAGACAGCCACTGTTCATTGGGTGCTGGTCCGGCGACCTGCGTCGAGCGGTAACGTGGGGCTTGGACCTGGCGATAAGATGGTAATCGACCAAAAGGGTGATCTTGGACGAAATGGTAGTTCTGCTGCTAGTCTCACTTCCGGATGGGGGGCGCACACATAGGACACACAGGCAGCTGGCCGGAATTAAAGTAACTCAGACGAGTCGAAGGAAATGGTCACAAGTGTTGTTAGAACTGAGGGGGTAGGAGGGATATAGCTAAATGGTTGACATTAAGTCTGATATCAAAAAGGTCAGGAAATTCTTTTCTTATCAATCATGTTAGAAAAGAAGAAGAAGAGAGAAAATATGTCCACGGGAAAGGTTATGAAAACTAAGTGCTTTCTATGAGTGCTTTTCTAAACGAGATAGTTTGGCTCTAAGAATGAAGTCAACGGAAACGAATCAGAAGAAACAAGAAGGATCAAAAGAAGAATAACACCTTTTATATTAGGGTATCTGAAAAAAAACAGTACATCTCTATCCTTGTAAACTTTGAAATAACGAACATCGAAGTGCTCTTTGTGTGCACACGTAAACTCCTTGGCTCAGAAACTGATACAGTGGCCATTTGTTCTAAGCGAGGTGGTTATCGCAACAAAGTTGTCAAGTTCTCAGCAAAAGAGGAATTTACTTTATTTAATTTAATTTATATGCTAGTGAAAATACATATTTCAAAAAGAAATACTGACAGTTTAGCCTCTAAAGAAACATTGAACTAACGCTGAAATGACAGAGATAATTTAGCCTCTAAAGGACTGATGACACAATTTGAAAAGCACTGAAAAACAAAAGGTTAGAGTACGAGTGCATTCAGAGATGCAAAACGAGTTTTGAATATAAAGTTCAGCTAGTAGGCTTCATGGGAGGCTGTAAATCTGTGGATGGAATGTCAAACTTCTTCAATATTTGTTGCATAGCATTAAGGTCCAACAGGCGATCTGGCGTATTGCTTCTAGAGACGAGTAGGAACGGCTGTCAATAATCAAGAAGCATGAGAATGGATTTCAGGGGAAAAATGTACGCAACAGCCAAGATGGCAGACACATGGGCAACGCACGTGCGAAACATAATAAGAGAGTAGCTTGCAGGATTCATGACAGCTCAGAACAAATTGAAACGAAGCGAAGGACTTCAAGAAGAGCGCTCAATGTCGAAAGAAATGCACGGCGTAGTGTAAAGTCAACGAGAAGTGAATGAAAGTATTGGCCAAAAGAATGAGGGCCCCGGTCACCTTACTGTTCAGATCCTGCACGAAAGAAGGTGTAGGTACTATGAACACCATTCCCCGCATGAGGTAGAAGAGCCATAAGATGGTAGCTTTCATGCTTCGACAGAGGTTTCGGCAAGTACATTGTCGTCTCTCCGCCTTGGCGTGTCAGTTCTTGCTGTGGAAGCTAGATCTCTACATCCAGGCGGTCAGACTTGGCTCTGCGTTTCTTTTGTTGTTTTTTAAAGAAGACATTGGGTAGTTTGGGGCAATGGTTGATGGACCTGCTGCTGCTTCATAACTATCTAGCTAGTTGGTTTAGCTGTTAGTTGAAGGCTTTAAGATGTCACAGCTGGCACGAAGGTTTGAGAAGGAAAAGATGGAGGGAGGAGACAGAAACACAAATTCCGAAACTGAATATCACGTCTTTCTCCTTTGACGTCAAATCTCTGTGATGCAAAGCTACGTCACATTCGCTAGCGTCATTTTCCTTCTTACGTGCAGTGTGACGCTTTTCCCGTCGCTAGCCCTATATCTAAAGGAAGATTATGCTGAAACTTGACTTGTTACAACTCTTAAGGCAAACATTTTCTCCAAAGGTCATGGTCGAAATTAGTAAAAGTTGTTGTTAATACATACTAATGCTCAACTGGTGGACATTTGGATGAACCACAAGAAACGGCGGTCGTAAACTTGTTTTTTTATGTTTTGGCAATGTGAAAAAGTTTTAGGCTTCCCAATAACCTCTACGATGACACGAATAGTTGTTTTAGATATATGTATACATACATATCTATAGAGAGAGAGAAAAAAAAAAGAGGAAGTGTGGTGGGGAATTTGAATGATCATATTTAAACCAGGGAGGCAACAATGTGTCAATAGAAAGTCTATTGTGTAAGAACTGTAAAATTTAAAATATATAATTCTGAATCTCATACTGTAGCAACCTTCTCACCAACCGAAATTTCAGATGGATGAATGGATTTGGATTTGGGTCTTACTAGGACCTCAAAAGTAGATTTCTAGATATTTATTATAATAGAAGGTTTTTGCTCAATTGTTATTATTTCTCCGGGCACTCAGGTTTCCTTCCCTTTCCCTCTCCCCTCATAGTGGGAAATCCCCTCTAGGCCGAAGTACTTTCCCACCAAAGCAACCAACCAACCAACCAAGTTAAGTGAAATCAGTGTGAGATATTTACCACAAGAATAATAATGACACGGACTAATTACAACGAAGTCCCGCGAATAATAGTTATGAAGTAGACATTCATTTCTAGAACATCTCCTACCCACCACCCACAGTCTCCTCTCGCAGGCCCAGTGGCTCAAGCAGCAAGGTTTCGGGGGGTTCGTGGGGTGGACCCTGGACACCGATTCCTTCCACCCAGATCTGTACAGCTGGCAGTCTAATAAAGTCTTCCTCATTTCCCCCGCCGCTGCCGTGCTGATGGACTCACTTCCTCTTCCCTGCATGCTGATTCCACAAGCAGCATCATCCCCGCACTGCTGCACAGCACAACAGCTCCTGTCACCTCACCATCACATCGTATGGTTAGAGCTGAAACGACGACAGAAACCGCGAGCAGCCGCGCCGAGTTCCATAGGTGAGTTACCTCATGGGCTTATCACTTCTCGTGGCCAACTCCAGTAACGTTGTCCAAAAAAACACAAACTGGCGCGAGAAACGAACGTCTGCCGTGTTCATAAATGCTATGACTAAATTTCCTAACACTGAATTGTTTCTAGCGGTAAATGCACGAATTATTCCTTTAACTCTATAAGCTTCTATAAAGGGTGTGTTCGCTGTATAATACTTGCCACGGCAAGGCAAGGTCACATGTTGAGAAGCACCAGCAGTAACATCGTCTCTGCCAAATCTCAACAAGCATGAGGACGGTTTCCAGCTGGTGTCCAGAGTGTTACTGCTGACCAGACCAGTCTGAACAGACTTTCTGTTTTGTTATAAAAGCTGTAAACTGAAGATTAAGACCATGCTAATTTTCTGCATCTACTGTCAATTCTTGCAGCACTTGTTTAAAAATTTTGACTGAATTGTATACTGATAATTTCAGCAAAATGTGGAATTGTAGTTTTTCCTTTCAATTTTAAATTGACTTTACTTATTTTTTATATCCCCTTATTGTTACCAAAAGACTATGAATTTACGTTTTAAAAACATCTTCTTATGGGCAAATGCGAGGTTGATCAAGTGGGCACATGCAAAATGTAGAGCTTTAGATCATCAGCTGTTTCTTAGTCATTTTTCTATATTTTACACTTTCCATGTATGAAAATAATGCAATCATTGACTTAAAACTGACTTAAGCCTAAACAGGCTAACACGTGATGAAACAATATGTTGATATGTTACAGGAAAAATATCTCCATTTTGGTTCCAGCTGACTAAACCAAACAGCAATCATATTGAACAATCTCATTCTCTCATTCACATTTGAGCAAATGTATACAGTTCTCTGTATAAAATATTTAAATTTTTCATTACAACATTCCAGATAGACATGCAGGCAGAACACCTCACACATCCTTCTGTGGTTGTATCCTTCACATCATATTCATCACAAAAACATGCCAACATTTCACCAACAGCAACAGATTCCTTTAGACTTAGAGGAAGGCTCCACAAGTGAGAGGAAAAAATAACTAGACAGCACACAAATTGCGAAATTCCAATCTTTAGAATTTAAAGGGGGAAACCAACAATAAGGTCTGATTTATGGAAAGCAAAACTTGCTTATAAAGCAAACATTCTCCAAAGACAATGCTGATGTGTGTTTAGGGAAGCACTATTTTTGTTCAATCAAATCTGCCGCTTATGTTGCATTCCTAGCCTTCTTCAGCATTATTTACATTAGCTTATGTCTGCTAAATGACTGGGCTTGAAAATAATATTTTATATACATTATCAACTTATGGTCAAACAAAACATTTCATAGGATCAATATACTTACATTTCCAGGAAACAAATTTCTTCCATAAAGAATCCTATTGAAACCACAGTGACATTCACATATACAGAAGTGTATGCTACTAAGTGCATTGATAAATGCATGCACATCCACATATGCAAACATGCTTTAAGATGCAAACACATGCACATGCCTCCACATCTAGATGCATTCACATCCTTAACTCTTTAGTTCGGTGTTTATTACTCAGTCTTTCAGTAGATTTGGGATTTTTCATTCATAATTTGGGTAAACTTTACAGAGTTAAAATACTAATCTTGTGCACACATACAGGCATGCAGACAGATGTAAATGCATTTTAACATTTGAGCACAAAAGATTCTTCACTTGATGTGCACTCTCTTTTCCTGCTGGCGAGCAGCATTCTTTTTCATGATCTGCAACCGCTTGTTGGCACTGGCTAAGGAACTGGCCGAAGTAGATGATGCTGACGACTGCTTCCCACCATTTCCACTTCCACCCTTGTTCCCTGAGCCTGAGCCTGCTGGAGACCCTGGCTTGGTGATCTCCCCTGTTTTCCCCTCTTTCGCTGTTTTTCCTCCCTCTCCACGAGTGGCGATCTTTTCAGCTGCTCCTTCCTTGGAACTGGATTTAGTCAGTTCTGCTTTCCAGGCAGGCTGAGAAGGTTTGGATGTCTCTGGTTTAGTTGCAGTTGGCTTGGAGAGATTGGCCGCCAAGCTTGCAAGTCCCAGAAGTGGTTTAGAAGACACTGGAACACTTGGTGTCTCCTTCGCATTTGATGTGGTAGGCTACACATAAATGAAATGTTGGAGTTCTAACAAAATTATGATTACAGACTATTATTGTTTACTTATCAATAAAGGGCAATGACATTATATGCCTCTTTCCCTCCTGCGTTAAAACACACCAAAAAGTAAGAACAGTAAATTCTGTACAATTTAGTTATACTTAGGAAAATCATGTTATTTTTTAAAGTAAAGCTAAGAGTAAAAAAGCTCAAAGCCTAGAGGTCACAGGGGCATTGAATGAAGGGATAGAATGTGGCATATCCCAACCCCCATCGTCTATACTCCTATGAAAAAAACAAAATACTGACTCTTCCCTGACTTTTTCCAGGATAAACTTCATTATCCCCTCCACGTACTGATACCACAAACATATTTCAGAACTTTCAAGAGTAATCAATACATACTTCTATTTGTCCAAAAATACAAAATTATTCAAGTGCACTCCTTCACTTCACTATGGAATACCACAGAAAATAGTAAATATAATAAAAGCACTTTATATACAGACTTTTACTGCCAGGTGGTTTGTGGCAATAGCAAGGAGTCTTTCGTGTCTGCTTCTTTCCACATGACTACGCATAGCATCTATAACCATGTTCAAAAGTTTCCTTTCCTTGCTGCAAATATCCTGTTTATATTTGGGTTTGTATTTCTTCCCTTTTTAGAAACACTGCCACGGCCAAAAAGTCTAATATTTTTCATCTGTAAGCTACAGTTTATTGAATTAAGTCTGCTTTGTCGACATTGTAAGAGGATGACAATACAAATGGTGAGTTAAATCAATAGAGGGGAAGTTAATTCTGCAGCTATGTGCCAATTTCCAGCTCATACAGAAAAATGAACAAGCATATTCAATCTTTTAAAATAATAATGTTTAAAAAAATTTAGAATAATCAAGTTTTCATCAAATAATCTTGACTTTTCCCTGACTGTTAATAACTTTCTTCAAATACTGACACTTCCAGGGACTGGAAATCCTTTTTAAAAATATATGTTTTTCTGACCCATGTGGATCCTGCAACCCTCTCCTGCCATCTTTACCTCCCCTAGTAATTCAGATACCCATTATTGCTGGACAACAGCCTCAGGCCTGACCTGGCCTTTTATCCAGCAATCTTCTGCTCTAGAACTGAACACCACCAGGTTACAAAGCCTTCCCAATTTTACAAAGCTTGTTAGTAAATAATTCACTTGCAGCCCTAAATTTTGATCACACATGATTCAGAAGATCAGCATCTATAAATTCTATCACTTAAGCCCAACTTGCCATTTCCCTTGCTTCTCCCTTTAAAACAAATACACAATTTTCATAACTAGAGCAACAAGGGAATTTGAAAAGGTCAGAGTTAAAACATGAGAATATAGCAAAGTAAATAATAAAAATAAATAAAAATATAAATAACTTGTGGGAAGCCACTTTTACATGGTTTTTATTAACCTCTTTTTTTTTTTACTTGGCTAATATAATTTCACAAATATAATGATATGCCATGCTTGATGGATAATAGCACAAAAATTTTAATGCCCATATTTTTAATTAAGAATGTGAAATTCAAGTCATTGTAACTGCAAATGAATCTACAATATATGAAGTGCGTTATGATTTGATTATGTTGATAATGACAATGATAATGATGGTGGCAACGATAATAGTATCATCATAAATCACTGTAAATCTTACAGACACAAAACTATGAGATAAGATAACTTACCTTGACTTCCAAACGGCGGAATGCAAAAGTGGCAGGAGTAATTTCAGGCTTGAGGGGTTTCACACTACTAACAACTTCCTTGACTGGTGTAGTGGGCTTATCTGGCTTTGTTTTGGCTGGTTTTTGTGCAGCCTGCAAATCAGACATACCCTTTATTAAATGCTACTCACTCTCATTAACAAACCTACATCAGTGTCATATAAACAAGAAAAGACCAACTAATATAAACTTCTTGTTTATTCTTTAACAATGCACACACACACACACAGTCTGTCTCATATGTAGCTTTTGCACACATGCGTAACACACAAGTACATATGCACACACATCTTACCAATAACCCACCATTTTTTTCATGGACCGAGAGCACTTGTTGCAGTACCACACAAATCGAGGGTCATTAACATCCTGCTCTGTAACTGGTGGTTTATGACACTCCTGTGAAAATAAGTAAAGAAATACCGTTACCAAATGAAGACGTTACTTCATGTCTTTTTGTATTTCAACATAAAATAACTACTGGTTGTTTTAAGCTAAATGAAATTAATTCATGCTTAATTTTTTTCCCTATCCTAATCTGGCTGTAAAGAATTTTTCCCCTGCAGTGTAGTTTTACCCTCTTGGTTCGACAAGCCACGATCGTGGCTTTGCCGGCTAGCATGGGCAAGGCGATTTTCATTACTTTTTATTGCAAAGTTCAAGTTTTCTCTTTTCCAAAAATGTCAAGGTTTCTTGGTCTAATGTTTATCTCAGAGCAGCAATAATAAAAAACAAACTTCACCCACTGTCGTCTTCGCAATCTATAAGCCAGTTATAAGCCAGTCATTGTAATGTTATATTTTTATCTTGAACCAAGAGGATTAAGTATGTGCATGACCGGTAATCAGTAAGCTTAATGTATGGAACAGATGTATACAAATAATGTGCAAGTAACTAGACACTTCTTTTTTCTTCTCTTCTTTTCTTCTCCTTCCCCATCTTCTAGCACAGTATTTGAAATTATATCAATCTTAATTTAATAAAATCATCTATGACATTTACTCAACACTAGTCAACAGCCCAGCATATACCAAAATCAAAGCTAAGATTTTCAGGACTAAAAGCTAGTTGGTTGGTTGGTTAATCTGTTGGAAAAATTGAGGCTATAAAATCACCATGCCTTTGAGCTGAGAGCTCACCCAAAATGAAATCTGAACCCAGGACCCTTTAATCCTTATATCCTTATACTTTATGGGTAACAAGTGAATGTTTAGCCAAGTTCAACTAAAGACGTGATAAGATGTAGTTACCTGATGATACAAAGCATGGCACTCTTGACACTCCACCAGCTGGTTTCCTGAGCTGACATCAAACTGCCTGTCATGTGATAAAATGCAATCATTAAATAGCTGAGTAATACTGAACACAATAACATCTTCCAAGTCATCATAGGTTTTGTCACCAACCAAACTGAAAGGCATGTGCAATATCTCAGAGAAATACAAACAGCCAGCCACACCTACAGAGTGCGCATGTGTTTGCATGGATGCACATGCACCAAACATGTATCCACAAGCACACACACACACACACATTCACACACTCCTCATTCTTATAAATCACTTGTAGATAAAGACAATAGTATAAGCCAGTCACCTGCAGACCTCACAGGAAATTCCCAAGCCAATGGCAAAATCGTCGGCATCTACAGCTATCCCATCATCTTCTTCCCCCTCATCTTCTTCCGTTTCTTCATCAGACTCTTCTTCTTTTAGCTTCTCTTTCTCCTTCTCTCGTTCTCGCTCAAGTTCCTTTTGACGTTCTTTCTCCAGTCGCTCTCTTTCTTTCTCTTTCTGCTCCTTCTTCTCCTTCTCTTTTCTTGCCTTTTCCTTTTCTCTTTCTTTCTCTTTTTTTTCTTCTTTACTGTGTGAGGATGTCGGTGAAGACTCGGTCTTGAGTCGCTTTGTCTCTGAGGGCCCACTAAGGTCAGACACATCTTGTTTTACCTGGAAACATTCAGAAGACACATTCAACCTCATCTTATTCATTCGGTGACTTTGGTTGTGTTAACTGAAACAAAATTCTATTCTTGAATCTTCAGACAAAGAGCGAGACTATTAACCTTTTATTATGCTACTGTCCTGCTTTCCACACTGACTGTAAGGATGAAAATTAAAAATGAACAACAGTGAACAGCATATGTAGCCTCAAAAGTGATTTTCTAAAATGTTTGCTAGATGCGCTAACCTTATCAGCGCTCCTTTTCTTGGTATCTTCATCTTTAGATGATTTACTAGATGCTTTATGATCACTGTCCAAGGAACTTGATGACTGATAAATAAACATAAGCAAAATAAAAAATGTTCAATATTTGCACATACCTATCACATTCTGTGATCATCTACCAACTTGCAATGCTCATTGAACATTTGTTAATGCTTTTTTAAAATTTAGTATTAATTTCACATATTAATAGCCATTCACAATTTCTTGTATATACAAAAACAAAAGACTAAGAGGGTCAACCATCTCTATTCAAAAAGGAAAAAATTTTTTGAAAATACTTCATAAATAGAATCAAACTAAAAAATAATAAAATGATTTTTACAGATAACGTAGGTAAATATTGTGACAGCAAATCACATACTTTCTGGGCCTTCCTTGCAGCAATAGATTCATCAAGCATGGCCCGAAGCTGAATAGCTGAGTCTTTAGACTTTGAGTGTAAAAGACGCAGGGCTTTTACAAACACTGGATCCAGATCTAGGGTTGCCATGATGCTGCTTTAAAGCAATCAGTAACTTGTTGCTGAACTTCTGTAACTACTAAAAATGAAGAAAGAAAAACTTTATTGTCTGTAATAAAACATTCATCAATATCTTTGCTCACATGACTTCATACATCTTTTTCCACTTTTGCTTTGATAAAAAAAGTGTAGTGCTTTCTGTTTGTTTATTTGTTTTTTTTTAATTCTATGCAGCTTTTGGTTGAGCACTGAGCATCTTCAGCTTTATGTTGTCTAAAACGCCACAGTATTTTAACAGAGTGTGAGCACTAAGTGTTTCACCGATTGCCATTCCACTAATAAAATTATAAGTATAGCAACAAAAATCCTGCAAATTTAAAATAACAGACCTTTCAATAATAACAGAAATAAAAGATCTAGTTTTGCTGCTACAGGACTACATCTCTTAATTTTCAAGTGATTTGTTACTTTGATATACTATCACCTGTCAATTTACATAGATGGAAAAAGATGTTTAAAAAGCTGAAATCCTCGTGCAAAGAACAACCAATTTAGTATGTATGCAAAGTGAGACCGATTCTGGGCGCGTCTGAATTATGGCTACCACCAAACTGGATTGAGATCTATGACCCCATAAAAGATTAAAATTGTGCTTTATTGTGCATCTCATACAAAAAAAATCAATCATTACTATTTAATTTTTTTGTTTTTAAATCTCAAAAAGTCTAACTGATTTGAAGCAAAAACACCATTAGTCAAGTAAGATTCCCGCATATATAAAAAACAGAACTTAAAATTTAATATCTTTTGACATTACATTTACATGTATAAAATATACTACGTACACACAGAGACACTAAAGGAACGATTTGCAAGGAATGATTCCAGACTATTTTCTACAGGACTAGCTTTTCAATGTGTGGAGCTGCTTGGTAGTATTTAACATAGAACAGCGTCAGTTAAGCATTTACCTTAATCAAGGCCCTATATATCTATATACGATCCGAGCTAGTGTTACAGGAGAAACCCTCGCAGATTTCTGCGGTCATTCTTTGCGACATGCTCAGGGGAGGCTATTCGCATTCCTGGAAACATGGCTGACGAAGAAGTGAACGATCCTGTAGAACACGAGGTAAACTTGAAGAATTGTATCATTTTTTTTTAATTTGACAATAACTGCTTTACCTAAGATGAAATGCCACGGTATAATCACTATTGTCCCTCTGCTGTGTATGACTTTATACTTGAAACTGATTGTATATGATCTTAACGCAACTTCACCGAGGTTGTACTACAGTACAAACAGTAACATGAGATTGGATTGTTGCCTACTCTTAATTTTAAAACAAAAACTAGTGTATTGTATGAGATTTAGTGCCATATGCTGACGCTTTTCACTGGTCAGATTATAGTAACTAAAAAACAAAAATATAAAATGACGTGGACTTAGGCTTACGGTGCGGGGTACAGCTTTCATATAAGGGGAGACGCGACGGCCATAACAAAAATGGCTCGCGGCATTTGTCGTCTGCTCGCTCCACTCAATTGCCCAATTGTACCTAATAAACTAAACCTAAACCTAAACCTAACCCTAACCCAAACACTACCCCAAACCCTAACCCCAAACCTCTGACAAAATAACATAGACCGGCCTATGACGTCACGTCTCCCCCCATATCAAAGTTCTGCCTGGTGCGGTTACGTCGCGTGGAAGAGAAGATATCTGTAATTATTAATTTTTAAGCTTTGCAGACTTATACATTAGTACCAATTTCTTTATGAATTAATTAAGAAGTTTTATATATGTGTACAATAAATGTCATGTCTAACTAATCAAATTTAACTTATTGTGTCGTAGGCTATATTTTACAGACGAGTAAAGCCTAATATTTTTGTATTGTACAATTAGCGCCCGCGCAAACACACACACATACACTTTCCAAACACATACATACACAGAAGTCCATGCAAAAGACAGTCTGAGTATATGAGTATGCTCTGCATAGCACACACACACACACACACTTGCATGCATGTACTCGCATGCTACAAGCCTACAACATTAACAAATGGTTCATTTGTCATGCAGTATTTTAAAAGTTTTCTTTTTTGCCTTCTAGATTGATGTGTATCTCTCAAAAAGTCTGGCAACAAATCTCTACATACTTCAGGTATGAAACTGAGTCTCTAGAATGAATAATCATCTAAGTAACAGTCATATTTCCTCATCTTACAGGTTAATGTAGGATTTAATAACTGTGAACTTTTCAGCTGCAAACAAGTGATACCTGCAAAGTTTTGTATTTTCCCACTGCCACAAATTAGCTTCTGCCCTTTTTCCACAATAAATCATTTCAAGCAAATTTCCAATATTTGTGAACTTAAAGATGTTGTGATGTTGTAAAAGAAATCCTTTCTAAAATTCAACTAGAAACCATGCAATTAATTTCATTTATTTCATTGGTTTTATTTTTACACCAGTATCCACTTCGTCCAGCCTATATGTCTTATGAACATGTGGACTGCATCAGTGCAAAAGTCAAACATCAGCAGAAAAGGGTCAGTTTTTAAACGTATTTTATAGGTATGTGTGCGGGAAAGTAAGCAAATGAGATATGTGTGAGTGAGTGTGCAAATTAATTTAGAGAGAGTGAAGGAGAGGCCTCTCAAACTGCAAATGTTCATACCCAGCACAAAAGCTTAGGCCTGGGGCACTTTAATTCTAGCTTTTGATAGTTTTTACACTGTACCACATCATATTGTTTGAGATCAGGATTTGACTTGTATAGGTGGAGCTGGAACTAAATCTTAATACATCTAGTCCTAACTACAGCAGCAGTAAAGGTGAACAGATTGCTGTTAATGTTGATGGTGGACGTCGGCAAGGAGATGAGCAACCTTACTATCCCAGGTGGGTGTACCTTCTCATCAGGAGCATTGTTGTCCCTATCCCATTCCCATCCTGTATCTACCTGTCACCCATTTTTGTTTATCATATCAGAATAGACGTTAGGTTAATATATATACATAATGTTGACTTCTTTGTGGCATTCTACACGAAACTAAAGGTGACATTTTGCTGTTCTTCATTTCTTTGTCATAGACCAAACAAAAAATTATTATAATGTTCTTCTGGATACTGTGGATGTGTAAAGTGCAGTGAGTTTGCCTGTAGGGTTAAGATATTCATGATTATTATTTTGTTATTGTTACTACAATACTTGTGATTTTACTTTGCAGCGGTAAGATGGACAGACAGATCCTAAGGTCAGCACCCTGTGCCACCAACACTCACAGATATGCTGTCGGAGTTCTCAAGAATGGTATAAACGTGTGCAATTTTTAAATGTTAGCTTGTTACAGAACATTTTTCACTATATATCTTAACAAATGCATCATTGTGTGGTATCTGAAGAGAGCTGTAGAACATTCTTGAAGAGGTGGGATGAGGGTTTCCATATATAATTAGGGGCATTTTTCAAAACTTTAAAATTAACAAGTTTTTTTTTTCTTGCTGTGTTGTTTTTTTCTTTTATCCTTCAAAAGGTAATTTCCACTCGCCACTCTGTGAAAAGCACTTTGGGGAAAATCTCTGATAGATCTTTTCAAACCTACTATGACAATGGGCAAGTTCACAGTAACTGGCATTCTTTTAAATGTGTGCAGGTATGTTTTAGTTTCATGTCTTGATTTCCATATTTGAGTTCACTCTTAAGAGAGCTATAAATGATGTATATTAACAGATGAACTGCACTTGACTCCAGTCCATGCAGTGGTGCAGATGCGTCCTTCGTTTGATTACCTTGACAGAGCTGACAGCAGACACATGAAATCTGATGCTGGAAACAGGGTTGGAGATCCGGGTATGGATCGAGGGTTTTTTGTTTTGTTTTGTTTTGTTTTTTAGTAGCATGTTACGTCATGCACGACATGACTCTCTTAAAGAGTAATAGCTGTAACCAATGTGTTTGGCTTTGACATAAATAAATACACATTCCATTCTCATGAAACATAACACTACCACACAATGTAATACCATAAATAGATGACCAGCTCAACAACAAATTGTTCATGTTTTTCTTTCCTCAGGAGATTCATCTCAGGATGAGACAGAAGAAGAAGCCAAACCAGTCATGGTGAAATTCGCTCAGCATGAGAGTGAAGAAGCAAAAGCAAGGCGCATGGCATCTTACGAATATGTGCAGAAGAAGCTTGATGATGAGCCTTGGTGTAAAGTGGATTTTCATAATTTGCATGTAAGTGACCCGTTTGCATTTTTGGTGGATATTTATGGTTAGCATGATAACATCTCAAAGTGAGCAAAGAATGAAATGGAGATGGAAGTCACAACTACATCAAGTAAACACTTTTATAATATGGGACATTTTGTTTTCCTGCATTATCCCATTTTATTAAGAAGAAATTTTGGAAATGTGTTCTTTTTGTAAGCTTTGAGATATCTTGTGTTTCCTCTTTCCATAAATTGATATTTGGTAGGTTAAAAAGGTTGCTTGTTGTTTTGTAAAAGGATGATCGTGTAGAACCAGAGCTTCATCTTCTGTACGCCATCACTTGTGATGAGAAAATCCAGCAGTTCCACTTATTACCTAAAGAGTATCTGTCATTACTTGTGCCGCCTGTTGTGGATGGCAAGAGGTAAGGTCAGGGTGAGGGGAACAAGAATGTGTTGGGCTGTGAATGTCTCTGGAAAAGTCACAGGAAATTGGCAGAAAAGCAGTGGGCACGTGTGTGTGTGTTTTGACTTTTTTTAGGGTAGGAGTTATTGTACATATGTCTGTTTCTTCTGTAAATATCTGGGAGCAAAATATGAACATAAATACAAATTTATTGCCTCGTGACAGACATTCATGTACATAATCCTCCAGGAATTTAAAAGAAAAGAAAAAACGAAAAATGCACATTACTCCTAAAAGGGAGTGTTTATACACCTTTTACTGTTGAACATTTAACATTGACATGCTTAGATAAATGTTATTCATAGCCTACACTCACCCACACAAACCCATGTCTCACACACACATATACACGTGTGTGCACATGCACAGCCTACTCAAAGGAGTAATGGGCAAAGGAATAAATCTCCTCTTAGCCCTGCCAGTTAATAGCTGTCTCTCATAAAACAGTAAAGTTTGGTTGTAAGTTTTGTTTAAAATATGTTCACAGTGATTTGGGGAGCTACATGGTAGGCAGGGCTCAATCCTCTCCCTAGGGTAGTCTAGGAATGGTAAACTGTAAGTTTGTGACCTTGGTGTGCGGTAGACAGAGCTCAGCCTTATCCTTCAGGCATGCTTTACCTCACAAGTGAGGGCCCTGTCAGTTCTGTGTAGTTGGGAGAATGTTTTAATCACGGATTCAAGGCTTGTTAGTGTCAAGTACGCTAACCACTAAGACCATAGAGCCATCCTCTATAATTGTATCAATGTTTGCTATAAAGAATGATACAAATAATTTTAAAGTAAATTTTTCTTTTCCAGTAATAAACCAGCCATGCCAGACAATGTCCTGTCTTTCACACAGCTTCGCAGTCTGCCTCTGCAGGATCAAATCCGGGCTCTTATGACCAGTGGTAAGACCTTGTGCTTATGTGTGCAGCTGTATTCCTCTCCCGTGAATCCACTAGAGAGTGTGTGCACTAGGGTTTTCATGTAGGTTTTCCGTAAAGTGGTAACATCAGAAGATTGGTATATTTTGTATATCTGTTCAAAATATGAATTGTTGATTTTTTTAAATATTTCTATGACCTATGTTTCTTGTGTTTTAATAGATTTCTATATCTATTTTGACTAGACTAAACTTTAAAAAAAAATGAACTTAACCCCTTTCTCTGCATTTGACTTTTGAACCTTGCTTTAATGTAAAATCATATGCATTCCACATTTATAGTGTAAGAATACCATTCATGTAGAATTTATCTTGTTGATACCTATAACATGTCTTGTTCAGTTGGGTGAATGATCTTGCATTTTTCCAGTAAAGGTCATGAGGTTTTCTCAGCTGATGGAGCTCCTGCCAAAAGATACAGATTCGGAAGCTGCGCTACGGGTGTTGCAGCAGGTGGCTGTCATGGTGCAAGGATGCTGGGTAGTGAAAAGGTGTGAGGATGTTTATTTTATGTGCTTTTCATGCCATGCATAAAGCTGTTTTACTACATCAGAAACTAAATTGCTTTTTCATCCTGCGATTGCATAAGGCTGAGATAAGAAATTATTTGACAGTTAAATCTTCAATCTTGTCTGGCTGTTGTTTTGACTGGATAAACCTGCTGCATTACAGTGATATCCTCTACCCTAAAGATAGCTGCAGTCAAAACAGTGGCATATCATTTGAGCTCCTCCGCAACGGCCGAGATTTTATTGTAAGTCTTTTTTTTAATCTTTCTTCCTAGAAATGAATTGTAGATGTAATGTTTATTTTTACATCCACTGTATTATCAGAAACAGAAGACAGACATATTTTGTCAAGCTGAAGTAATAATGTACAGTCGGACCTCCCTAAGTCGAACTCAAAGGGACACGAAAAAAAATTTGACTTACGAAGTTTTCGAGTTAGGGAAAATGGCGTAATATGCGCAGGTTAATCAAGGACATTGTTTTTCCAGCTAAATTACTGTAGTATAACCGTTTATTATACAGTATTATCGTTTTATACGGATGCATGTACTGCCATTTCCGCGGCACGTACGGCATGGGAAAAACCACACCGACACGAACTCTATTCAGTGCTCGTCCCGATAAGAGACTGACAAAGTGTAGAAAACATATTTTTCACAGTGAGTAAGTTTGCATGTGAACCACCAACGGTCCACTGGTCAAGTTACCACCGCCACCGCCTGAAAGGATTGTTAAGGCGGGTGGCCATAAATCTTGACCAGTGGTGTGCGGCCCCTCGACTTGAAGAAGGACGGCCGTGGGAAAAGTCTAGTGTCGGCCAGTTCCCCTGAATAGGTCAACTTCAAAGGGGGAACTGGTGTGAGAGTCAGTTGTCCACTGCGCAACAGAGCACGCAACAAACCTTTTACACAAAGATGAAAGGAAAATGGGATAAAAGTGTCTTTCTTGAGACAGTTTGGAATAGTTGCGTCTGGTTGGTGATGACTCAAAATTCGACTAACCGAGGTTGAAAGCCAAAAAATCTTCCAGTTAAGGAGATCTAAAATATACATTGTTCTTATGGAATATGGCCGGGAACTAACAATTTGATATAGGGAGGTTTTCGACTTAGGGAAGGTCGACTTAGCGAGGTCCGACTGTAATTATGGCCCACGTATTCATTGTACTTTTACTGTGTTTTAAGAAGTTTTAGGATTCAAACTTTGCTTTCTGATTTCTGCTGGCATTAGGACCATTGATGTTACCTTTACAAAAATAGTCTGTTTTGGGCAGCATTATGATTTCTAATAGGCTTGCAATATCAAGACATCTTGAGTTTTTGAACCATGGCAACTTTGTTGTACATTTTCACACAAAATTTCTGAGCTAGGTAAGTGGGGGCGTTGAATACAGTCAAAGTGGATCTGTTTATTAGTTTGTATATGGTGTATAACATTGACATTTGTGATATCAAGGCATTGGATTTTGTCACTGGTATTTCATCATTTTAATTTTAAGAACTTGCTTTTTATATAGATATATAACTTATGTTTAAATTTTTTATAGATGTGGAAATTCACACACAACAAGTATGTGGTACGCAAAGAAATTTCAGGGGTGAGCTTATTCTTTTTCAGTTATCATGTTTTCTTTTCTGATGCCTTTAATATACAGCTGCATGATTTCACAGAAACAGTAGAAATTTTAGCTTGCAGTTGTTTTGGTTTGTTTTTATTTTAATTTGTTCATGTAGCAATATCATTATTTTAAAAACTTTCCAATGGTCATGAAAGTGTACTCAATATTTAAACCTCTGGATAAGCGTAGAGCGATTGAAGAATACAAGCATCTGTTGCATCTAACATTGTGCAACAAAATTGATTAACCTGCAGCTTCCTTCTGAGGATGTAAAAGATATTTTAGAGCAGATGTCACGACTGAGAACCTCTCATGGCTGGGAATTTCTGTATGACTATGATCGTGAATTTGTTGAAAGGTATGTTTTTACTTTTTGGAATTTGTTGTTATCAAAAGTTTGCTGAGAATGTGTGTGTTCATCTTTAGGCATCAGGATTTTCTACAAAATAAAACATACAATGTATCTCTAATCACATATATATAATTTTCTGATTCTGCCAAAATATTTTTTTACATATATATTTTAATGAAAATTATTTAACGTGACTCTAATCACATATATATATATAATTTTCTGATTCTGCCAAAATATTTTTTTTACATATATATTTTAATGAAAATTATTTAATGTGACTGGATCACAAAGGTTAGCTCAGTAGTTAACATAGTAGTTAACTTTTTTCTTGTTGTAGGAATAATAAACATGGGTTTTTTAATACACACTTGACTTCTGTGAGCTGATGTACAGCAATTAACCAACTAGAAGATTTTTAAAGCTACTAACTTTTAGGATTTCTTAAAAATCCTTTGCTCTGCAGACATCCTGATGTAACACGCAGGCAGCGAGAGCTATGGGACTTGAGATTCCAGCAGCTGCAGAAACAGTTTAAAGTACCACCTGATGCCAATAAACGTGCCAAAGGTATTTGAATTCTTTGCTTAACTTATGCAAAAACAATGAAAAGATTTAAAACCTTACAAATACAAAGTATCTTTGTTAATCATTTTTAGGAAATTGTTTTATCTGTTAACGGTAACATGAGGGCACCACTTGGCATAAAACATAAACACAGGCTATAAAAAAATGTAAACTGACTTCATCCAATTCATTTATGCTGGCATTTACAGTCTCTCTTGCACATATTAAAAACCAGTACACATCCATATTACCAGTTAAACTAGGAAAACAGTTACACCAGTTCAAACATATACATATAACTAAACACTCTGGAAAGAGAATGAGCTGTTCAACCATCTGCATTCATGTGCATATCCTATCCATGAGTTGACTGTATATCTAAACTGCAGCTGGGATATATACAGCTATATATATATATATATTTTACTGACATTAAACATTTGTAAGCAGTGGCAGGTGATGCCTTTTTCATGTTAACCTGTTATTCTCTATGTCATGGGAATGGTTGGTGTTTCACTTTTTTATTTGTTTTTTAAGATGCTGAAATAGTGCTCATGAACCAGAATGCTGAGAAACCTCGGCGCCGCAGAGCCTTATCCAAGTCATCTCAACGAAAGCGTACACTAAGTGGTCGCTCCATGTCAGATCTTAGTGATATGGAAACTGACGCATCCACGCAGGAAAAGAGAGACAGTTATGATGTTGCGTCTTTCTCTCGGGATGGATACTATCCAAAAAGTGAGCCCATGGAACTGTGTTACAACTCAATGCAAAATGCTCAGGTCAATGGACCATTACTTAATAACGGACACCAGTTTGGAGGCATGAACAGTCATGGTGATGGCAAGGAGCAGGACAGAGACAATACTGTGCAAGGTAGAGACAACGTTTTGCTTCAAAAAGAGCTAGAGGGGTTTGCCCAGGAAGTGCTCGTTCAAAAGCAAGTGTTGAGCCTGAAGGAAACAAAGCGACTATTCTTCTTGCATTTATCGCAGTGTCCTCCGGGACATATTTTGGCATCTGGTGTATCAGACAAAATGTTGGAGGCAGCTTTTGTGGCAGTTGGAGGAGCAAAGCTTAATAATAAGGTTATTATATAGTTTAGTACTTATAGGGGTGGATGTATGTGTTGGAGTGTTCTTTATGATTGCATTTGCAAGTGCATCATTTACTTATTTATCACTAAAATTCCACTATTAAAATTGTGGTAAAAATGTGTACTTTGAGGTCTTGGGGTCCTAACAGATGGCTAATTTGCTGCAGGATTCCTTCTGTAGTAAAGTTCTCCCATATGTTCCTAAAATATAAATAGCATAGAATTTTCTCCTGCATTTTTTTAATGTGAACTTTAAATGTCTGACATATATTTTTTAAAGATTTGGCTTTTAAGGGTAATTTTACCATTTCTTTGTTAGAGAAATGAGAAAAAAAATTATGGTATTTTTTTATGCAGTGGCCTCCTAATGTCCAAGAAGATGTAATGTTTGCACTAGTCAACACAGGAGACAGATCTGACAAGGTAAGTGTTGTAATAATCTGTCCTATTCATCCCTACAAACAGGATTTGCTTGCAGCAGGAAGCTACAACATTATAAAAAGTAAAATCTTAGAACTAAGGTCTTCATTGAGGGTGGGCTCTTTTACAATAGTATTTTGAAGCATCCAAAAGCTTGTTTTCTTTATAGTTGAAGCAGTGCATTGACTGAATTATTTCCAACTTTCAGGGCTCTTAATGTCATTGTTGAAAATGTTAGTGTAACATAGGTTGGATTGTATTTCTCAGGTTCGGCAGTTGCTATTATCAATGTTTGAGTCAGCACATCGCATCAAAAGCACAGGTTTCATTGCCAAACTAAAGGAACAGTATGGCCAGGAGTTCTCTGAAGCCCAGGCAAAAAAAATGCTAAAGGTATTGTGACTGTTGTGTTAAACTAAGGGGTCATGCTAAGTGTAACTTAGTCCTACTAAATAACCTGTTTAACCAAGTAGGGCCATATGTTTACCGAATTTAACCATTTTGTGTAACTGCCATGTTAAGACTTGGTAGAATACTTATCCATATTTGTATGGTCAAGAGGAGCCTAATGAAGGTATGACTATCATGCTAAGGGAAAATGTACTTTTTAACCCTTTGAGTCCTGAGCTCCTGAGCATATGTGAGCCTTCCTTCCTGAGCTCCTGGGCCAAAACTGGCTAATATTAGGTGTAGAACATTTACTGCCAATATTTTAGTTGGAATAAAAGATAAAAGATTGATCCTCATTCGGAATCATCAAACTCCACGTCATTTGCCTGATATAGCTTATTCCAGCCATCTCGAGCACTGTCAACATCACCTGAGTCTGTGGGAAAATGTAGGCTGTGGTTCATTTTAACATCACTGTCTGTGACCAAATTATCTGATTCAAAATCTGTCTTACTGTCAGAGTAATCATTATCGTACTCTACTTCTGATAAATCATCCAGCATATCCTTTACTTTCTGCGTTGTATAAAGTTGCTTTCGTGCACACTTTGTCGCTGATTTTACCCTTGTATGGGCCAGGTTGAGGCTCTGTACGCTTCATGGTAAAAACTTGATCCAATTTTCTCCAAAACACGGTCAAAAAACACAGTGAAAGGGACCAGACATGTTGTACGAAATTTGCTGATGTCAGATAGTATGGCTTCTCTGATTGGCTGGTGAAAATAGGTTTAAACCAATCGCAAAACCCAACGCAAGTGTTACACACCGCTTTACCGGTGGCTCAGCAATACGGCATTTTGACTGCCACCTGTAAACTGGTGGTGCAGGCTCAAAGGGTTAACCCAAAATGTCAACGCAACATATAGTTTAACAGGCAATTTTTGAAATCTTAAATTCTTAGCAGACAGTTCTTGTATCGATTGAAATCATTAACCAGTCAAAAGGCAACAAGTGTTTAGAAATTTGTCTAGAAAGCACAAGACATACTTGTCTTATCATAGTGCTTATCATAGTGATTCTTATCTGTATGTTGAACCGAGTGTTGTTGGGTTAGGTTGTTAGTGTGATTTGATTTCTATTATTGAAAAATGTTTATGTATTAAGGTGATCTTCCATTATCTTCCCATGTTGATTTCAGGATCTGTGTGAGTGGCATGGATCCATGTGGTATCTCAAGGGCACAACTAACAGTTGATACAGGGCTTTTTTTTTGGTGGGGGGGGGGTGTCTTTTTTGCTGTACCCATGCATCTGCCAAACATTCAGCCAAAGCACAGCTGTGATCGCCATTAACTTTGCCCCAGAGCTATGGGTACAAGCATAATTGCATGTGTCTGCATGGGCAATGTACGTGACTGCCTTTTGTTTGGTCCAGTGTGTGCAAATGTGGGTGTGAGTAGTTTTGCATGTATGCATGCACTTGACAACATACATCTCTGGACTTGTCTAAGGATGTGTAGAAGTAGAAACAGTGGGTGAAGGTTGGCTTGACAAGTGCTGCGACATTTATGTATGTCTTTTCATTTTAAACAATGCAAGCTAAGTTTGGAGTTCCGGGCAGTTTATCATAACTTCGTTTTATGGTCGCCCTCTGCTTACCACCCTGTCCTTTGGAACTAAACCAAAAGGAAAATCACTTAGTTGTTAGCCCCCTGCTTAGTTTAATTTTTTGTGGACCAGAATTGCAAAAATACACTTTCATGAATCATTGACATTACCTCAGCAGCCATGCCTGCTGAATAAATGTTAATGGGATTTAGCACACACTGACTTTGTTAACCTTTTCTCTCTCCCTGTTAATACAGTAGCATATATAAAAGGTAATCCAACAGGGGATGATAAGGTTCACTTTGATTTTTGTAAGTTGACTTCTGATTTGTTAAGCATCAAATTTGTTTGACCTCAAGCAGTTCATGAAAACTTGGGAAAATTTATTTATCAAGCACCTGTTCTGATGTTGCATACTTGATGTGTTCAGCAGTTATCTTCATCTGTTCTTGCTGATCTAGCTAGAAAGAGGAAAAAAACATAAGATGCAAAGTCTGCAGTGTTTTGTGCCAAGATACATTAGAATTTCTTTTATTTTAATGATAGGTAGTGGTGTATGTAGAACCCCTTACTATAATTACAGGCTTAGGTCAGTGCAGATGAATCATCATTAGTGCTTTTGGGAATGTCCATTTTTATGAAAACCACGAGAGGTGGAGTTCTTGTTGGCCCTTTAAGCTGCCAGCTGGCCAGTCAGGCCAATAACTTCGATCCTCCTTACCTCAATGTGCATGCCGTTCGTCAATGCAGTGGGCTATACAGGCTTGTTGTTTTGCACCCATGTTACTCACCGTCAACAGACTATGGGCTAAGGCATGCAGGAAAGAGGTTATCAGGTTTTCTTGTCTTGTAAGGTTGCAGGCGTGATGTGAATTCCATTTGTCAGGAAATTCTCGCTGCATACAGTGGCCTGAAATTTTAAGTTCTAGTCATATTTCGGAGAAAATGGGATAATTTATGCGGCCACTTTTTTTTAATAAAATGCGTATGCCTTTTTAAAGCTCAAAGAATATTTGTTTGCTTTATTGCAAGAGATTGTACATTAAACCTATGGTGGTTATACAGTAGTTAAGGAGACACACAGTCAACAAAGAAGGGAAGTGTGCATATATCACTACAGAACAGTAGTAGCATCAAAACTGACACAGCGAATTTAGTCATCTGTATAAGAAATCCACCTTTACTGTGTGTGGGTGTGTGTATACATGCATATACTCATGTGGGTATTTGTGAGAGAAAGCATTGCAGGAAACCATTTTACTGAGTGAGCCATTTGTTCACTATATAAAGATATTTGCTTGCTAAAGTAGCAAGTGTCATGTTTCGTTTGCAATTAAAATTGATTTTTTTTAAATGCCTAGTGTTATTACTGTGAGCCATTGTCAGGTGCATGCTTCCAGCAGTTTAGACAAAATGGTACCTCTCTCCACTTTCCCCAAAGTTACAAATTAAAGGAAATATCGTCCAGTGCACAAAAATCCACTGTGTGGATGGTGATGTGTGACAGGCTGTCGAGCACCTGGTGTGGGTGGGATGAAGGATAACTGACGCACGAAATGTTCTTTACTTGAATGTACTCCAACAAAAGTAAAAGTTTTCAACAATGAAACAACCGCACAACGCATTTTCGATAATTTTGAATGACAAAAAATAAACTATCGAACATTGGTACAGCCCAGAGGACTTCTTTATATAACCTTGGATGACTTTGGTCCGCACCTATTCGGTGCCCTTGCAACATTAAGGGAATGAAAAGCGGAACATTTGTGCCCACACATGTGTAGACTGGCAACCATTTATTGTGTGCAATAGTGCTGACAAGTGGAGGCTATTCTAATGACAAATCGGGATCGGGTACAAAGAGTTGCTTCCCTTTTTCTTTACCACTTCGTCAAAACCCTTTCGCAAAATTTATTGTTTCTTGCAAAGTGGGAGGGAAGCTAAAGCTACGTGAAACTAATTATTTTCAAAAACAAAAATGTATCATACGCTCAAACTCTGGTGAACGAGCTTTTACAATGCAGTCACAAACTACACTGCCCACAAGACAGAACCCCAGGAAGATTGAACCCTTCGAGAACCTCTGAACTTTTTGTGGACTAAGCAACAAACTAGCGTCTACGCCCACGGCTGACACTCAAGGCGCGGTCCCCAGGACCTACTTCTTGCAACCAGCAAGAGGAGGCAATCGTCATGGTTCGGGCACTGAGACAACCTACATCATCCTGGATGGAGGCAGAGACGCACAGGCAAGGCCGAATGTGATCTCAAAACACCAATGAGTAGGCCAGTCCTGGCCTCCTTCCTGAACCCTCCTGAGCCTAGCGGAGGACGGACCAGACAGACCCTTTGGGAGCCACTGGCTCCTACTGTAATTGCCCTTGTGGATTAATAAAGTTTTAACTTAACCCACCCTCCTTTCCACAAACAACCACGAAGGTTAAAGGAAAGACTAAGCTGTCTCTTCGTCTGAAGTACGCAGAATTTTATTATTATTATTATTAAGTCGCTAAGTTTGTTTTAATACCTCCGTTGTGGATCTTTGTTTCTTCTATCATTATAGGCGCGCGATCCTTTATCATCTATCAGTCTTTCTAGTATTAATTAAACTTTCATCCAGCTCCCATAATCAGTTTTCCTTAGCTGTGTAGGTTTTTTTTTTTTTTTTTTTTTTAATCTGATGTTTCGCTAAATACATCGTCATGTCCTTAATCGACATTTGTAGCGAAATCTTAGCTGCTTCTAAATCGCCGTCCGTCATACATCCTGTCCGCAGTTGCCCCCTTGCACGAACTGCCATTTTATGTGACATACGAATGCCTATTTATAATCATCCATTGCTAATGCATCAAAATGAAATGCACGACGTTGAAAAGAAGAAAATGGTATAGTGTGTTAAGAGGCGGCAAGTGTTATAGCTCTCAAATAAGAAGCGAGAGCACCCATCCTTGCACTACCTGTCTAACAACCTTTCTCTCGTACTTGTGACACACTTGGCATGTGTAAGCTGTTTATGCACATATGCAGGAAACACGGGATTCTCGTTGCTGCACCCTTTTCTTTGTATGTTTTTTTTAAATCATCTAGCGTAGCGATTGGATCATCTGCATCATATGATTACGTCACCATTGTGAGCTCAAAGGAGGAAGCGAGGGCGAACACGTTACCTAAGCACTAAAAGAGGTGGGTTATGACTGCAGGTTTCGTAATTAAAGTCGTTTTAGCCATCCGCTACATGATGAGGGTTGTCGGCAGGTTCTACCCACCAAAGGACTTGGGCAATGTAAGCTATACCGAATGCAGTCTGCAGATTGGAATCATCCTTAATAATATCATGCAGATAAAAACTTGGATATCTGTTAAGTTCGTAAACATTGTAGGTAATCGTGGGCTAATTCTCAATGAGCTTTCATTAAAATATGTTCAATATATGGGAGCGTAAACTGCAGATAATTATGACAATTTGTTGTTTATTTACTTGAATGATCCGTGTGTGTTTGTGTGGACACCATTTAAGAGGACCGGGTGTGGTATGATGCATGATAAAATAGTCTGAAGCAGGGCTGTGCGTTTGGCTTCCCTGGCGCTAGGCAACGCAGCCCACTACTCCCACGCGCTCTCATCTTGTGGAACTCGGGACTGAGAGACGCCTCTCGATGGTCCTTAGGCTCACCCACCTCTGTCAAATGAACCCGTCTTTCATCTCCTGCCAGCAGCAGCGTCATAGGGCAGAGTCCACTGTGCAGCAGGAGGGTGGGTTGACACCTGGGAGAAAAACCGCAGGCGGGCGCCAGCGATCTCGTTTGTGTGTTGCGTGTGTTTATGATTCGCCTGTTCCTCTTTGTCCGTGCGTGCGTGCGACAAGGAGAAAGACGACATTGCGGATCGATGAGTTTGCGTTGTTCAACAACGCTTCAACAGAAACTCCTCACTTCGAGTGTTTGACCAGTCGAAAGAAACTGGAGCAGATCCCCAGCTTAAAGAGCTTGTTCGCGGAGACTGTGCAGTGACTGCTATTTCCTTCTCTGTCACAAAGTTCTCAAGAAATGAATCATTTTACAACCTGCCCTGCGCCACAGGTGAATGGATGAAGCGGGCTGCCATGTCTGTGACGTGACAATAAGGTGTCAGACAAACGAGTGAGTGTGTATGTGTGTGTTTGTCGGTCGGTGATGGATATCGACAACTTCTTGACACGAACTCAGCGGCCTTTTGTGACTTTACACCACTCTCACCATGCTTTCGAGGTCCCACGGTGAGGCTGCCAGTGGACCAGGTGTAACAACAACAACAACAACAACAGCAGCAAGTACTGATATTCCTACCAGGTACGACAAGAAGATAGGGACAGATGCTGATCAGGCAAAGATGAAGATGACCCGACACCCGTCGAGGATTGTCCCAATTTGTGTGACGTGTTGAGATAACAAACGAGTGTTTTGGAGATGTCACGGCCAGAAACCGATCAGTGTCGGCACTAAACGTGTCACTGCATCAGCTGTGTGACCGCAGGAGGTGTCTTTATCGGCTGTGACGGCGGAGGCTGTACCGTGTGCCCCGCCATCGTATCAACTTTGCACGCGCTGCGAGACTCCATGCCCCCAGCTGTGACGCTGCATTCGCGGTAAAATCCACTGAGGTCGAAACCAACAGGAATTCACCAAGAAACAGCCAACGGGGATTTTCTCTCGGCGTCTCCAGGCGACGCTTTCCTTCTATTGCCAGGAAACCCGAGCTTATCGTCAAACTCTTCACAGTCGTGTTTCGATCAACCTCGAAGTGGAACTAGCTGTGTGTTCGCAGATCACCGTTTTCCTTGTTATTATCAGCTGGGTCACCAAGCCGTCGCAAAAAAGTCTATAAAAGACCCCTCGCTACAACAGCTCCATGTTTTATTTCAAGACCCCCTGGAAGTTGTTTACGTCTCTTTGGTGTTCTGGAATTTTCCGTTCATTCTACGGCCTTCGGTGAGGACGAAGCCTCGTTGTGTTTTCGAACCAAAAATCGTTTATCAAATTCACCCAAAGAATTAACGACGACGACGTTAACAAGGGCCTTTGCATCTGGCGTTTGAACTGTCTTTTTACTCCCGTCGTCAGCAGGCCGATGGCAGACGGAGACAGCAGCAGCACCTTTAGCGACAGTTCCACTGAGAACGCAGGCACAGGGGTCGTGCAGACATCAGGGTCGGTTTCCAACAATCATGGCAGAGAGTCGGGTGGCGCCGAACTTTTTGGCATACAGCTTGAGGTTGGTATATTACTGTGTGACTTTCCCTGTCTTTGCAGTTTGAGGTTGGTATATTTGGGCTAGATTACTATGTTGATATCTCACCATGAGATATTCTGTGACATCGTGCTTGAGGGTGATGTATTACCATGGGACTTAATTTGTTTACTAACTGACTTGTATGTATATATCACTGTGTATCTCTACAACCGTGAAGCAAGTAGCAAACCAGCATGGCAAAGCTGGATTTTAGTTTAAAGGTATCATTATTAACCTTATAGATCTTTATTCTCCTTACACGGGTACAAGACCTGTCCGAAGTATGTACTTGGGGGTGTGGATGATAGCAGGGCGTTCAGACTCGATGATGAGAGACAACTTCGGCTTATATTTGGTAGAAATAACCGTTCACATCTGGAACACAACATTAACCTAGGCCATTACTATTGACAGAAATCTACCGCTGTCTGTCCTAATTAGTTTTTAGATTCACCTTATCAGGGTCACTGTTCAGTAAGTTAGGGCTCACGTGAATGGTTCTATAAAAATGGCACGCAGTTGTAGAAGGCAGGACTGAGGTAGACGTGTTAGAACACTTTAGGTGCCTCAGGCATGTCCGGGACACCCTAAGCACCTCGAGGCGTGTGACAACAACCCGTTTTAGCTGCCGTGGGTATGGCTGTTGTTCGCGCTTCTGATCCAGGAGTTGGTTTTGTGGGAGGTCTTAACGTATGGCGGTTGTTTTTTTTTTTAATCTTAACATCAAAAAAACTTCGTTGGCTTGCGAGGGTCTTGAAAACGAGTTTTAATTCGCCGGTCTCAAATGACAATTCGACTACGCTGACGCTTAGCAAAATGTTTTGGAAGTTCAGCTGAAAAACTTGGTTTAAAGTTGTCCGAGGGATAGAGAGGAGCAGCACTCATCCTCTTTTATGCCAGCGCCACTTTTTCTCTCTCTCCTTCTCCCGCCACCACCACCACCTATTATTAAGATAATAGCGAAAGCAAAGCCAGAAGCAAATCTTATGCCTGTCAAATGGTGAGACAGCCATGGTGTCGTGTAACGTATGAGCCATTTTTAACTCTTACTCATGTCAGACAATATAAATCTTGCCGCTTGCTAGTTACTGGTTGTTCGGACCAGTGTATGGTGGTCACGTCTTCTGAAAGATTTTTATGACACTGTGCGCGATCATAAACTATTTTGAGACACTGCGTGATCTAGAGATTGCATCTTGATTTTTTTTTTTAAAAACTGTCATCTTTACGGTTTATTCTTGGTCCTACTAGTTTCGTGTATCGTGGATGATGCTGGTTTCTGGTAGGTCTTGAATTGTAGACCTGGTTGAGGGTGAGTAGCAGTCACAGTGAGACTATGACGTCCGTAGTATCACAGCCTTGGCTAAGCTGAAAAGAAAGAGGGAACGGTCACGCAGAGGGATAAATAATTGAAAAGCAGCTTCGATCAATTAAAATGAGTCAGGAAGAGATAGATAAATTGTGTGTGTGTGTGTGTGTGTGTGTGTGTGTGTGTGTGTGTGTGTGTTGGAAACCCTAACAACTGTTCTTTCTCTGTCACACACGCACACTCTTTCTCTCTCTCTCTCTCTTGCGTCATTCTCTGTTCATTTGAATCTGTTTAACGACTTTCTGCTCTGGCTTATTTCGGCTTCGGTCGTTGTTTTCCATACCAGCGATCTTGATTCCCCTAATAACCGTTTTCGGCTGTTTGTTGTGACTTTACCGGTCTATATTCTCCTGATCTCACTAACCCTTGTTTTCTGAAGACTGTACGAAATGTGTTTTCGCGATTCAAGCTGCCCTGATCACCCTATGCCATTGTTCTAGGTTCCCCATCACTCACTGTGACATGTGGACAGTGTGATGTGTACATCGCAGGGGATAGTGCTTGTTGGCATGGATATTGCGCTATAAAGTGAACTTTGAAAAAAAAAATCCCCTTATCATAACCAGGGGTCGATTGTCAACTAGAGAGGTGTTGATGAAATGGTTTATTACTCAGATGCCATCGCAGTCCGCTGCAACAGCTGACACTAAGGCTACGTGTATACACGGAGAGGATGTGGACGCAGAGTAAAATGAGAACCGTGTGATGTGTGCTTACAGAGACCGTTCTCTGTCGTTCAAACGTATGTCGACAACAGAGCTTGTTTATTTCTTTATTGTAAGTGAATTCTCATCAGTTTCTTCATTTCGTAGAAATGTTGGGGATTTGGGGTTTTTCCAACAAAATTGTGTAAAGCGCGGAGAGCTAGGAATCTGGGGCTAGTTACACAACACATTTCTAGTGTTAAACACTTTTAGACCTTAAATTTAATCAGATAATCAATTTTTTAGACACAATGATGCAATACACAATTTTAGAACTTTTTAAACTAAACTGTTTTAACTAAGGTTAAACTGCTGAATCCAGACTTTCAGTCTCGTCTGCTACGCGTCTAAATAGCATAAGAGCAATTTTTTAAAAGCATTTCTAAATTTGCTGCTGTAGCACAGTTTTTAGTTTTAGAAACATGTTGTGCAGCATTGCGCCTGGACATTTCTTTTTCTTATGTTGTCGCGTGTTCGGACGTCACGTGCATTTCTATTGTTTTTTTTCCCCTTTGGCATATTTGCGTCTTTCTAACTACCAAAGACTTCTAACTATTAAAAGTACGCACGCCACTGTTACTATCCAAACACCCACCCCTACCCCAGTTCGAGCTTCCCGTACCCGAAGGAGGGTCCCCGGCAGTAATTACGCCAGGAGAACGTCAGCTTTACGTCAACGTGACCCTGCTGTACACACATTGTCGTCGTGTCGCCAAGTCCTGCGTCTGACGGACCGCCAGGCTTCGCGGGTACATGCCGGAATGTCCTGCCAAAGAGGGGTGGGCGCTTTACGCCAGTGAGGAGAATCTGAAACGAGTTCTTGGCTGGTGGGGAGGAAGACGACAACATGGAGACGAGGGGCAACGTAAGCACCCTCTTCTTGTCTCACGAGCCCGCTGCTGCTAAAATGTCATCCTTTCAGAGATGTTTGTTCTGCAGCCAGTTCTCTCTTTCTATTGCTGACTCAAGCAACTTTTGTCCCTTTCGTATCGCACTTGGAAATTAGCTCGAGGTAGGCCAAAAATAGAAGCGTAGCGAAACGTTTCTAAATGCTGATGAGCGTTCTCGGGAAGACCCAGTTTCTTTTCTTTTTATTTTTCGTTTTTTCAAGAGGGCGATAAGGAAAGAGACTTTCACAGTCCATTGTATGATACTAATTTTTTTTAATTAAAAAAACTTCCGTGTAAAAGGGAAAAGATCGCGAGAATATTGCTGTGACGTCAGCTGCCTTCGCTGACAACGTTGACAAAGCAACAATTGCCAGTTTATGACGTCAGTACCCCAAGCGTAGCTTGTCTCGAGATGTCGGGAAAACGGTAACGAGTGTCTTAGCGTTTCTGTGGTGACAAGGGTCCTTGACTTTTGACCTTTACCGTAAAACTGACGCATACTAAGCGAGATGCAAAGAACACGGACGCCGAACTAATGTACTCTTTGCTTTGGATGGGGCGAACGGAAAGTTTTTCTGTTCAGTTCATTTTATTTTATTTATTCATTGTTCCTCGATCGCTCGTGCATTATCTCTCACACGCAAACCTCATACACCCCATAGACACACACATCCCTTACACTGAGACGCACGCACGTGTCGCCTTCACTTTCCCTTGGTCTCACTTGGGCAGTTCTTCAAGGTACCTTTTCTGACGATAGCCGTGCGAACACCAACCACCGTACTCAACCTAAGAGAGGTCAAGATCAAAGTTCATGACACTCTCTCTTCATCTCTCCACTCCACGACATATAATAATATTTATTCCCCACCCACACCCTTCTCATCTGGACTGTCTAGCTGTACTTGTGTGACTCCTACACTCACTACAAGATGGTCCCACGGCTTAGTTCTGTATTCCCGTGACAGTACTTACTTAACGTGCCTCTGCCACAGTGTCCACATTCATCTCTGATCCTGTCAGCGACATAATTCATCTTTGTGGCTTTGTCTGTGATATAAGCCGCTTTGAAAGGATTGGTCCTGCCCCTAGGGACGCGTGAGCATGCTAGTAAAGTTTAGCCTTCGAGGCAGTACTGATGGCATGCTTGATAAATCACCAACTAAATACGTGAAGTACGAATTGCGTTGAGATGATTTCGGTGAGTAGATACTCTATTTTAGTTTTAAAAAGTGTGTGTGTGTGTGTGTGTGTGTGTGTGTGTGTGTGTGTGTGTGTGTGTGTGTGTGTGTGTGTGTGTGTGTGTGTGTGTGCGTTTTGAGTGGATGGGGGAACTTTAGCTTCATTTCGTCCAGTTTTGGAATTTCTATTACCACTTTGCGATGCGATCACGTGACTGTGAATCCTTATGAACTGGTTGAAATACTAATCTCTTTGACTTTACGGATGGTAGGTTCCATTTGTCTGACTTTTCAGGCAGAATTCTCCTAAGTTTTTTTTCTTTTTTCTTTTTATGTTTTTTGTTGGTTTTTTCATTGTTATCCGGGAACCTCGGCTGCAGAAACAACTGATTGGTCTGTTTATGAAGTTTCAATGAGCAGGGTCACGAGAATAACTTGTCAAACACTTTGTAAACATCCATCGTCAATCAGCCCCCTACAGTCGCGTCACAAAGTAGTCTGGCAAGAAATTTAAAATAACGAGAAACACCGCCCACATTTTTTTTTCAAATAAAGGAGCAAAACCACTCCCTCAAGTCATCTAAGCACATTTAAATGCTGACCAAAGGGTAAAATGATTCGTGATTCGCATTCTAATTTAGCGAGAATTCGCATCAAAATAAAATCATTCCTTACGAATCCTGCAAAAATGTCCGCGTGCTGCTTTGGGCTGATTCTGATAATGTTGAGAACTTGAATTTGTATGTCGTAGTATTGCTGAGATCAGATTCTGAATGAAAGGAGAGATTTGCTTGATAAAGAGGAGACCCGGCAGAATGTATGTGATGCAAGAAAACGGGATTAGTAAATACACGGTATCTGTTCAATATTTTACTTAAATATGCTCAGGTTTATTTGCTGTTTGAAATTATGTGTGCATAATTATAATTTAATTTGTTCTAAAATTATACAGGACAACAATAATATATGTGTGCTTTCTGCAATAAACGTCGTTAAAAAAATAATAATAATTTTGTGAAGTACAAATGTTTTTTTCTGAGCTCTGATGATCCAAAAATAATCACGCAACACAAGACAGGAAAAGTCACTCAAATGTAAAAATAACAAATATCACCAGAAAAAAATAAAATCTATCAAAATTAAAGTCAGATTTGTAAACATTACAGGCATACTTTCAAACAACTTTCAAGCAGCTGCCTGATCACCAAACCCTTACCAACGCACGTATCAAACATAAACGAAAATGTGAAATAGAAGAAAGATAGAGAGCTCGGCTATTTGATCAGATCTTTGTGGTCGCAGTTATTGGTGGCGTTCTCTGTAGGACGCTACTCTACGCTTTGTGAGACCCACTCCTGCCACTGGCTGTCTCATTCTCACTGGCTGGGCCACACCACTCATCATATGTGTGTGTGTGTGTGGACTTCCTTTGCCTTTTCCCATTCATTTTCATTATGTATTTCCGCCGGGGTTACGCTGTTGAGGGATTTCTCTTGCTGAAGTACCAGGTACTTCTTCCTCCCCCTTTCCTTCCACCCACCCTCCATCAGCCTGCATGGTCTGTTCTCTTGGCTTCAGCAAGGCACTCCTCTTGCGGAACTCGCCCGTTCTCAGTATCTGCCCCGTCACACTCAGTCATTTGCTCATTCACTTCTCTTCCCGGGTCTTCCATTGTGAACGAATTGCATTAAGGACATGTTACAGAGGCCTTCGAAAGCAGCCTGAAATAGACTAGAGCTTTTCCTGTGTTCTAAATTACAGTGTGTGTGTGTGTGTTTTCTCTGTGTCTGTATGTTTATGTCTGTGTTTGTGTGCATATGTCTGTATATGTATGTTTATGTGTGTGTGTGTGTGTGTGTGTGTGTGTGTGTGTGTGTGTGTGTGTGTGTGTGTGTCTGTTTCTCTCTCTCCATGTGTGTGTGTGTGTGTGCATATATATGTGTATGTATGTTTATGTCTGTGTGTGTGCCTGTGTGTTTCTGTCTGTTTCTCTCTCTCTCTCCATGTGTGTGTGTGTGTGTGTGAAGGAGCAGTAAGTTTTGGTCAAAGCACTCAGTTGGCATCTGACTTTTTTTTTTTTTTTTTGCTATTCAATAATTTTCTTAATATTTTTAAACTGCATAGGTAAAAAGCTGTTATTATGCAAATACATGCATTCATACAATCGCGCATAACACCATCGTTGTCATTTCTGTCACGGCAATTATTCCTACCAGCACTACAGTCATCATCTTTGTCATCATCTTCAGTATCTGAACACATTCACATATCTAGTATTTTCTTTCGCATAGACTACAAAAAAAAACCCAAGTAAAAATCCTAAACAGGCCTGGAGTCTATCAGCGATCTGTGTGCTGTGTACACCTTGTACACACGTTGGTTAGATGTGTGTAGACAGACATACTGATAGTAGGCAGACTACATGAAGTACTTCTAGTACTTAGACCTTAGGGGACAGTATTATTTTTTCTATTTAGACACGCAAATACAGCGCGGCTCGACTGAAACCTGTCTTACAGGTACATACTCCTTATTCAGCCACAGTCGTGGGTAGGCACCGACATTCAGACAGGTATAGAGGCTGCGACACAGACTTTGGTTGCGGCACAAACGTTAACGGAGGCACGTTTAAAAAAATTAATTATGAAGGCAGATACGGTTACTACCAGTGAAGTAGTAATCAGTGCACAAAGTATATGTTATCCTTACGGGAAAGATTATCAGAACCTTCCAGGAAAACATTCCCAAGTTATCTGTTAGCCAGTTATCTCTGCGGCACCTAGTACTAAGACTTTCAAGCTCCTAACCGCACTTTGATCTTCAATCGCTGAGCGTTTTCAGCCGTGGACAGGTTAAGCACCATTCCTATCAATAATGAGTGTCTAGTGCGTGTATCCATGAAAGACAGAGTGAAAGATAGCATGTGTAAATGCGTTCGTTTGTTTGTCGTGCGTGTGTGCATGCGTGCGCGCGCATGTGAGTTCAAGATACAAAGTTTCAGTTTGAAAGTTATTATTATATTATTAGTTCCAGTAGTATTTTAAGCCCTCGCTCCACCCAGAAAATCTTCGACTTTCGAAATTGCAGGTTATTTTTTTTTGGGGGGGGGGGGAATTAGAGTGGCTGAAGCTCACATTCCTGTGTAGTCACGAGCGATGTGCGACTGTTATCCCTGTGAACAAGTAGCGATGCGAAAGAGGGACGTGCGAGGATGCGTAGCCTTGAACTAGGGGCAGGCGGGCGGTTTGTTTGTCAAGGGGAAATGTCCGGCGGCCATCATTAGGCGAGATGCTTCAGCCTGTGGCCTTTCGATGTACAGATCGGGGAAATATAAAACGTGAGCTTCAGGAGGTGATGAGGCTAATGGGATGGAAAATAGCGAGAGCTCTCTGTGTTCTCAGATCTCCACTATATATATTTATATACGATCGAAGAGACACGAACACTTTCAAGTATGCTAGCTTCCAGTCATTTGTTTCAATATATCTTTTTAATCATAATACAGTATCTCTTTCTCTCATATTCTGTGTGTGTGTGTGTGTGTGTGTTTACGCGTGCGTGTAAAGTGTGTGTCCCGGAAAGGTGCGGTGAAAGTGACACAGATTATATGCTTTAAAATTACCGAAGAACAAATACAAAAGAAATGACACTTTTAGATATGTTTTTGTTATCACCTCAGGCACCACGATTCAAAGATTCGTTTCTGGAAGAATCGGTTTCGAATATTAACCAGAATTCCTCTGAGCTTCCTCCTGTATGGTTTGTTGGCGCTGATGGCGGAGTTTATAGTCGTAGTAAAAGGATCAAGTTGCCTCGGCTCACCTCGATGACGCAACAGTAACAGAAGAGGGGAAATAAATTCTACCTTTGAGCTGATTAAGGTTGTTTTTTTATACGAGTATTGTAGTTATGGTATTTCCGTGATTTATTTTCATCACAAAGGAGGAGTATTGGCTGCGAGATTCAGAAAAGGTTAGGAGGACGGAGGGTGGGGTAGGAAGCTTTCCAAGTCTGAACTTCAAACCTCGCCGCCGGACAGAATTAGGCTGCAATTTCGCCGCCCAGAGAGCTTGATGGCAGCTTTGCTTGCAGTTACCCTGGCCCGCTGCCTCTCCACGGATATGTTTACCTGGGCGGCATTTCTTTTGATGCGGAAAAGGCCGCAGTCCTTGGCGTTGACATTCGCCCTGTTTGGATCCCCACCTTCCTCGTAGTGGTCGACGTGGCTTGCGGGTTCTCTCCCTTTGCGGGCTTTCGTGCACGCGCGTGGCGATTTGGTGTCGCGTCGCAGCTTCCTGTTAGCTGACGCGCACTTCCCGTGAAAGGACGTGGTCCTGCCTTTCGTCCTCCCGTGTTATTTGAGACGTTTTGGTTCTGTTTTGTTTAGGGTCTCTCTCGCTCTCTCGTTTTCCTTGAGTATTTTTGTCAGTTTTGTCACGTGCTCTGGTTGAGAGTCACGTGTGTGAGCCCGCGTGCGTATGTGTGTGTGTTTGTGTCATTTTTTTTCACTTTGTTTTTTTTTAAGCATTGGTCGTATTTTCACTTTTTTCTCTTCTACTCCACTTTATATTTCGGTCTCTCTCTTTCTCGCTCTCTTTGTAGTTTTGCTATGTATCTGTGTTGATTTAAAAGTATTAGATATTGATCATGTTTTCGGGAAACAGATGGAGATAGAAAAGTGTCATAGAAAAAATAAATTGACAAATAAAAAAATGAAAGCCAAGTTAATAATGCCAAAAAACTAACAATGCCTATTCTCCTTGTTTTGTCCTGTTGTCCTACCAGCTGACACGTAAGGGAGCTTACTCTTACTGGTAGTAGGTAGTGATTTGCCCTTTGTTGCCCTTTCAGCCTCGCCGTGATTGTGTACACGGCTTTTGCGTCACGCGAGGGTTATCAGCCTAATGAGTTAACCAGCTGTGGGCAGGCCGTTGTCAAGCAGGCGCTAACCTCCGCTCCTGTTGGGTCATCTGTCTTGAGCACACAATTCGGCATGAAAGGTCAACGCAGTCCCATCCTCTGGGAAGCACACAAACGATCAAGAATGCATAAAATTTGCCTCTCACCGCGCGATTTAGCATGATGATGATGATCGTAGTGTGCGCCGAATATTTGATCCAGTTTGTCTTTCTTTACCACCGCTTCATCCAGTAGCCCATATGCAACCGACTTAATAATGATACTATCGTTAAAATGACGACAGACGAAGGTGACAACAGATGTGGCGACGACCGACACCAGGCGCCAGTCTACGCGGTGGCTTACCTTAAATAATAGGGAAAATACGTAGAAATAGTAGAGAAAATACGTAGAAACTTTGTAAGATCACGAGAAAAGAATAGAGAAAAAAATGGAAGTGGTGTAAGAAAATATTTCTTTGAAACAAATGTGCTGCTTATTAACTTTGAATCAGGTAAGAGAAGAACTTTATGAGTTGTGAATATATTTAACAGCCCCGTGTCATGGGATGAAGAAATGTTGTGGAATTCAATTAAGATAGCTGACAAAAATGGAAGGAAGTAAAAAAAACTGAATTAAAATAAATACAAACACATAAACGCTTTTGCACTAAAAACCCACCATTAAGTCCCCGTTACGATCGTTCTGACTTGTGGGAAGCCCGATTACCTGAGATAAAGAGTAATCCGCTCCTTACTGACGTGTTAGCAACCTGAGGGTAGAGCGGTCAGTGCTATGCAGGAGAGGGATTGAATCTAGAGGTAACTATAACTTGCAATGACTGCAGGTGGGACTTAACAGGAGGTGTGATGATCTCGTGCAGGTGACGTCACGGCTACTGGAGACGGAGCGACGCCGGCTGCTGGTGCTGCAGAGGGAACTGGGACAGCAGCTGACCGCTGGCCACGGCCCTCACAAGGTACTGTGTGATATCGTTTCCTGCTGCCTGCACACAGTATTGTTGGTGACGTTTTGTGTTTCTGGCCACGGCCTGCACTGCATGTGACGTCATGGGCTGCACTGCAGTCACTGTGTGACGTCATGGGCTACACTGCAGGTACTATTTGTGACGTCATGGGCTGCACTGCAGGTACTATGTGTGACGTCATGGGCTGCACTGCAGGTACTATGTGTGACGTCATGGGCTGCACTGCAGTCACTGTGTGACGTCATGGGCTGCACTGCAGGTACTATGTGTGAGATCACAGTCTGTACTGCATGTACTGTGTGTGACGTCACGGGCTGCACTGCAGGTACTATGGCGTCGTAACACTAACTATAATGTAGCTAGTTCACACACTTAAGCTATAATACATTGTATGACTACGTCTTTACACTTCACACATCTCCTTCCACTGCGTCTCGTAGGTAACGGGCCATCTTACACAGCTGCTTCGCTGTAACCGAGTTGTAACTCCACTTACCAACCTGTAGCTTGTGTAATCATTTAGGCTTTCTAACTCGAATTAACTTAGTAGTTTAATACCGACACACAAAAAATTGGTAAGTGAAATTTAAAACAGTGTTTAAATCTATTATTTGACGAGTGATTAGATTTCATTATTATCCTGTGACTTGGGGCATTTAAACCTGTTTGCAGCGGCCACAAACCGGTTATTCCTGTCGTATTTTTAGCCACAACCATGTTTCGGCAAACTTAAAACCACAGCTTTGCCAACAAAACGAAAGCTTCGATTACCAAGTACTCCGCAGCATGAGGTCTTTCCTGTAGCGACATAGCACCGAGGGACCAAGAGCACTACAAATATTTACTCCACATGTTTTTATCCCCCTGGGTCACCCCGCGGGTTCAGGAACGACCTGACTGCCCCCATGACGTCACCGCATTGTTCCTTCCGCGCATTGCGCAAATACCGGAAGTCGACACTTTTCGATTTTGGCGCACTACCAGTCAACGTCTTGGTGCTACATTTTGCTGTCTGTAACACATACTTTGCGAAACTAGGAAAGGGAATTACTGGAAGCAGCTCCAGTTACTTTAAGAAACATCTGGCATAGTCAAGAATACAGCTCCGCCCACTCCTCAATTTTTCATCCATGCGCTGTGTTTCATGGTGCTATCTGTTTGCTGACGCTAATGTTTATTGTGTGGTTGGTTGTCGGTTCGATTGCGATTGTAATTTTATTAGCTCGTATGCATACAGGAAAATTCACTTTCAAGTCCTATTATTATTGTTTCACTCTTGTGCTGGGTCACTCTTTTTAATCAAAAGGATTACCAATCTATATAAAACTTTTTTAATATTGCAGAAAATGTAATTCGGTTATTAAAGATGAAAATAGAGTTAACACACCTTGACAAATAATAGCAATTTTCAAAATGGGGAAAAAATCCAAATAGCCTTCAAAAGTTTTCAGAGATCAAAACGAAAAAGTACCTCAGCAGATACTAAATTGCTATCAACTGCTAACAGTGGTGTCAGATTTTGCAAGCCTTGCCCAAATGAAAAAGGGTTTGCATCAGCTTCACTGACCTGCAAATAAATAAACACATTTCCACTTAATAAACAATAAGATATAATAATGATAATAAGAATAAGAAGAAGTGGTTCACTAATAACATGTTTCATATCAAAACTACTGATTCAAATCAGTGAGCATCAATTAACGTTATCTTTATGTCGATAACAAAACATTTATCGCCAAATGAATTATGATCTCACAGTCGAGGTCTTGAACTGTTTGATTGCAAACACTGAAGGTACTGTCAGTCTGTCAACAAAATTCTTCAACACCAGTCTTACCCGCTCCTTCTACACATTTGCCACAAAGTCTGACCTGCTGAACATCGATGGAGAAAAATGTTCTTCCCATCTACAATCCTGCCAGCACTGTTCTGACATACGTGGCAGTAGTGGCCTTTGTATTTTTTACCAGTTTCACTCATCTTTCCAGACTACATCGACACGCCAGTCGGTGCAGAAGCTGCAAACAAATCTCCACGCATGCAAGATGAACAAGGCTATAGCCGAATATAAAGGGGGTGGGAGAAACCAGGGGAGGAGCAAAAAGGAAATTCATCATATCAAAGGGAAATAACCATACTTCTCTTCCACCAAATTCCCGAGTTTGCTCCCGTTGGTTGTGATCCTCGACCCGACCGTTTCTCGTTCTCAACAGATTAAAACCACTGTAGGGCTTTATCACAAATCAATCGTTGGCAAGCTGTATTTCGACTGAATTAAAGTAACAATCGATACTACGCTGGTATGGAACTATTGGTGTTGGTATACGTTTTTGTTTGGGCGGCAGCGTGTTTTGCGGTACAGTGCTTGATGATGATGATGATGTTCATTTGTAATGCGCAGGCATCTATTCGGAAGAATGCTCATTGAGCAGCAAAAGCAAAATAAATAAAAAATAATAAAAAAGTAAATAAATAGATAAACACCAGGAAAGTAAAAATAAAGACAGAAGTGTTGCTTGGTTGAGACAGTCGAACGAGTTTAGCAATTATTTCTGTCGTCGTCGTCATCATCATCATCATCATCATCATCATCATCATCATCATCATCATCATCATCACCAGTAGTTGTAGTAGTATTTTTTATTTAATTTTGTTTACCTTTTATCTTTTCTGTTTCAGAAGAGACAGCTGGAGCCTTTGAAGAGAAATATTCAGTAAGTAACTTTTTCTGTTCCGACGTCCATGTTGGCGATATCCATATTGTGCATTATACTTGTGATGTACTCGAGTTTCTGTTTAACACTGTGTTGTGTTGCATGTCCACGTCAGTACATCAACACTCATATAATATATATAGATGTGTGTCAAATGGAACTTCCATATAAATTCAGAGTTTCGTCCTTATCACAAAAGTGTACGTAGAGGAGGCTGTACCGCTGTACAGTTTTTAAATCTTGCCATTTCAGTTCATGTACGTAGCTAATTAGTGGTATTACCGACTATAGCAAGGATAAAAGGGAGAATAGCAACTTTTATCAAAAGTCTGCTGAAATAAGAGAAAGCAAATGACTTACTGTGAGGTATGCAGATACAGAGATGGCTTTCAAATTGAAGACGGCAGTGTTGAGACATCGACAATCTTGTAGAATTTGTTTTTTAGAAGAAATAAACACAAAAATTTAACACATGTTTTAGAGCCAGCTACGTTCCAATATGGTATTGTTAGACTTAGCGAAACGAAACACATTGTGATGCTTCATTTGTGTATAAATTATGAGCTGAGTTATATCCCTTTTCTTCAATCACTTCTCACTTCATCAGCATGTGTTCAGCAGACTTCCGTGCTTATGTTGTCTTCTTTCCCCTGAATGTATGCAACAAAGGGCCTGTGTATACATAGCGAGCTTTTTGTTTCTTGCCTGCTTCCTGCCAGGCGTATCCAGCAGCAGTATGAGCAGTTAGAACGCGAGTATTACACAGCCGTCATGGGCGCCCTCCGCAGGACTCACCAGATCAAACAGGTCAGTGCCTCCACACTCTCCTCTCCCTCCCGCTCCCCATCTCTTCCTCGCTCTCTCTACTGAATTTCCTAGTTACTTGCTTGTTTCATGAACCTAATATGTGTCTTTCTTAGAGTCAGAACACTCGTCGAAAAGGGCTTTACAGTGAAAAGCTTCGAACATTTCACCTAAGTATTCGTTATTAAAATGTGCACTTTGTACATGAAAAAAGTGCAGGGAGCAGTAATTGGAGAATCGGCCAAACTGTATCGGTTAAGCTCACACACACACACACACACACACACACACACACACACACACACACACAAACAAACACACACACACACTGACCCACCTACACACACACCGACCCACCTACACACACACAGAGAGAGACCGAGAGAGAAATGTGTGTGTGTGTGTGTGTGTGTGTGTGTGTGTGTGTGTGTGTGTGTGTGTGTGTGACTTATGCTGGGATGGTTATTGTTACCTTTGTCGTACTTTTCGTCCATACCTTGTTCATCCTTTGTTCAGCGATTGTTATCATCGACTGTATAATGTGTCTAGTAACTCTGCCCATTTCAATATCCGAAGCCGTTGACGAGCACAAGAAGTCATCTAGGGAAGGGTGGTATTCTTATGTAGTCTGCATGATCTGATCGTCAAACAATCCTTTTTTTAACCTTACAACATCGCATCTTAGTAGTGTTACATTGATATTTTGCAGAATTTTCAGAATCAATACTCTAACTACGACGACGATTTACGCGCGATTAGTTTTTGTAGTCGCCACAGATCAACGAATCACAGATGTACTATAAAAAGATGGAACGCTGTCCGAACGAACGGCTAGCCCGCAATAAGGGCTGCTCGCCTCCATTGAGTGTCTGAAGCTTTTTTTTTTTTAAAGACTTGCAAGACCTTGAGTCTAGTCCGTCCACTCAGTATTTGTTGGGCAATCGTGTTTTAGGTATTTTAACAGCATATATCTGTGTAGCGTACATGAAACATTTCTTTCACAGTATTTTTATCTAGCGTATCGCACCATTTATGAGCTTAGGGAGAACTTCGATCTAAAGTGCACTCTAGTTCGAATCTCAGCCTTGCAGAAAAATCATCCGCATTCACTTCATGCGCATCAACGCCATACAGCACCAAGACTACACGCGCCTACACCACGTGCAGCAAACTAACACCAACACCAACCTCTGCCTTCTTTCCGACGGCTGTCTCAGCAGATGTTCAGCAGCGACAACGTCAATGTTGATGTCCAGCTTCCATCAGTCCAGAAATATCTTGCCAGGGCAGTTAGCCAGTGAGCTCTGCTCGTTTTACTTCCTGTGTGCCTTGGCTAAAATTAAAATGGCAGTTCGCAACTGAGGTTTGGCCTGCCATGATATTTAGTAAATCTTGTATACCCTGCCCTACCCCGCCTCTCTTAGTCTTCTCTCTCTCTTTCAGACCCTCTGCCCCTGAGTTTACCCGCTAGCGCCGTTCTGGTCACGTGACGGCACGTTGTGTTAGCCCAGCAATCATCCCTCATCTCTCTGTCAACTGACGCCGTGTGACTTCCAACAATCTTAGCCACAGTGTCTTCGTTAGCTCATCTAATTACACATCCTGTCGGCCAGTCCCCTGCTCTAGTAGCCAATCCTTATGCAAGCAGCTGCCAGCATCACACCTTCCCCCCCCCATACTGTCTTTGGACATTTCTTCAGCCGGCACGTGTTAGGAGCAACAGCATCGAAACGGTGTGCTTGAAATAAGACCGCTACTTGCCTTCTTGTAGCAGACGTGTCTCACCTGCAGACAACTTCGCAGTGGAAGTGCCTCACCTGTCTAAGGCCCTCGTAGAACAGTTTCTTTTTAAAGCGTCACCTGGCTTTGCTCACCAGAAGTGTCGCAGCTGTTGCTGACGTGCCATAGAAAGGCTGCAGCTGGAATGTGTAGTGAGATGCAAACTGCTTTATGTTAGACGCCTGTGATCGGCGGGACGTGGCTGTTTCAAGAATCAAAGCCATTCACATGAATGTTTTTTTCGATTACGAGATCTCTCTTGTGCGAGACTTGCAATAAACACCCGCTAGACTTTAAGCAGCCTGGCGTCCGTAGACCATTGAGCACAAGCTGGACATCGTAGATTTCATCGACGTTGTCATCGTCTCATCTTTTAAACACCTCTCGGCGTCGCCGTTTTTGCTTCCTGTGTATCAAACACGGAAAGGTACGAATTATTCTTGACGCGGACAACTCCGACTACATCTGTTGTGAAACTGACTACTACTCGCACCGGGTTGATTTCACCATCATCTTTTACAACGATCGCTGCCACCTCGACGATACGCACTGGGCTGAGCGATCGACATCGCTGACGAGACAACAGGACCAAGTGACCTTGGACCTGCCAATATGACCGCATATACATGCACCATCGTGGCCATAGTGGCCATGCGACTCAGGATGAGCAAGGTAAAATACACTATACCCGGGGTGTGTACAATGTAACACTGTCCGCTCTTACCCCAAGGGGAATGATGAGTTTAGCCGACATCTGGTGCCAGTCAGTAGTTGCCCTTGGACTTGGGGTAAAAAGGCAGGCTTACTTCAGTATTTGATATCAAAAATAATATTAAGTGGATGTGGCGTTAAACGAGAGAAGTTTGCTATATTTACTTTAAAAGATAATTATTTATTCTGCTAGTCCTATGTGCAACTAAGTGCACCACCACTGCCACCAAAACGTCACCACTTGTCTGTAATTTCAGGGCGGCACTAATTCTTCCACATCTGTTCAGAGATTTCTTCTGTAAATCATCGTTAATGCACGAACAGTTAGGATGAGGATGGGAGGTAACTCTTTAAAATACTGATGACATTCGGGTATAGGTTGCTTCCCTTCTTTCTTCGCGAGCAGAAGCGATAAAGTCATGCGAAGGAAAAGGGTAGGGGAGTGTGGTAAGGGAGGGAGATATAAAAAAAATGCCTTTGATGAAACGTTTAGTCACAAATAGTTGATTATAGGTGTGAGTGAAGTATGAGTGAAGGGGCGTACGGCGAAAATAACGGCAACAAAGCAAGTAACCTGCAAATAGAGTTAGGGGTGGGGGAGACAAATGTTCATAAAAGGGAAAATGAAAGGTGGGGTAGGCATAACCATTGAAGGAACAGTCCGTGGGGTGCTTGTGAACAAGATGCATGGGGAGCAAGTAAGGGGAAGGAGTAAGAAGAAGAAAAGCAGATGATGCACAACAGAAGAAAACTACAAACTTTTTTTTACCGATAATGGCAAAACCCATAACCTTTTTCTTTTAATCCCAACACACGTGCCTGCTATGGCGGGAATAGCAACTGGCTATTATAGGTCTATCAAAGTATGACAGGCGCACCCTTTGCGATACGCAGAAAAGAGGTGATAGGCTTGACCGGCCTGTGAATGGATGCGAGTTCCTGCCATGGGTCAGAGAAGTTTCTGCGTGCCTCGCACGTGTAATTCCTCTGAAGTCGTACAAAAATGGCTGAAAGGTGCTCATGTGGAGGTACCGTAAATGATGCAGTAACTGCTACGGCCTTGAGGAGAAATCTGAGCATCTCAGTGGTGTGCGTGCTGTTGAGTGTCGGGAGACACTTCTCTCCCATTGCGGTTGCAAACATGCAGTTCATTTGTCCTCAAGCCTGGTTTTATGAGGTCTTGAACTTTCTTCTTAGGGGACAGCCTGGAAGCCCAGTCGTAAATATATGAAGCAGGTAGGTAACATTATCTCAGGGGTTAGCTTTGGACCTGAAGCTTTGCCGGGGTCCTTGTAAATCGAGAGTCGGCTGAGTATCTTTGTGGCTCCTGTGTTACGTAGAGGGCTGCCAAGGGCTGTTAACTGTTGATGTATCATGACCAATAATAGGGGGCCCCCGGTAGTGTAGTGGTTAAAACACTCGCTTGTCACCACTGCAGTGAGCGGCTCAGGGTTCAGATCTCGTCTCGGGACACTCTCTGTATGTGGCACCTGTTCGCAGGGCTGGGCGGCGGGGGTTTTCTCCGGGTACTCCGGTTTCCTCCCCCCTCCCTTTCCCCCCATAGTGCGAAATCGCCGCAAGGTGGAAGCACTTTCCAACTAAATAAACAACATATAAACAACCAATAATAGGCGCAGAGGGACATAATGACAGCGATTACCTCAGACAAGAGTCAAGAGTTCGTAAGCAGAGCGCGAGACGACAGTTAAGCCATGGTTCTTTCAACCTTCCATTTTCCCTTAGCTTCGCAGGATCAGTCACTTCCGACTCTTTCTGTCAGTGTCTGCCACCAAAAAGCTCATGTCGGTTTTTTGCAGTGTTCCAGCTGGATCACTGTAGCTCTCTGTTGATCTCCCTAACCGCCTGCTGGACAAACTTCAAAGGGCTCAGAATAAAGCCCTTCGTTTTGTCTTCCGAAAGCGAAAAGCAGACCATGCTACACCCATCCTCTGCGAGCTTCACTAACTGCCAGTCCGAACTCTCATTCATTACAAGATCGTCACACTGTGCTGCCATTGTCTTCACGGCCATGCTTCAGCACATCTACCTGTCTCAGCTACTAACGCCTTACCACCCGAGTCGATCTCCTCGGTCTATATGTGTTTCCCTCATCTCTGTGCCACACATCAGACGGGAGCAATTCGATACAGCAGTTCTTGTCCATCTCAGGCCCCACTGTTTGCAGTTCTCTTCCCCTTTCTCTTCGAACTGCAAACTTGAATCCTTCAAATCCGGCCTCAGAACCCATCTCTTTAAGCAGTATTTCGGGTATGTTCTTCATCCATTCACATTTTTGTTTTCGTGATTTTTCATGTATCTGATTGTTGACACTTGCATTCTGTCGATTCGTTTGTAGTCTATTATTTGTGTATAACGCATTTAGCTCGCATCCACATGGGGAAATGTGCTTTACAAATCAAGCACGATGGCCATCTTTTAACGAGACAAAACGAATGAATAGAGAACGAGTCAGCAGCGGTTTGTTTCCTGGTTCTCCATGGTAATCCTCGACTCCAAAAGTACACCACTTTTTTTGTTTAAGGTCGCTGACTGCACGTGATGTGTTCATTTATTTTGCCGGAGCAGCCAGTCATGGCATTCCAACCAAAGTGTCAAGTGACACTATGTCCTATGTTTCGCAAGGCTCTCGTTCTCGTGGATGCCTGTACCGCCGTGAAGAAACCGGAGAGGTTTATCAGCGGGGAGGTTTATCACTCACCTCGTCCTGTCCTTGCCGGAAAATGGTTTTAACCTCACGTGTGAGTCACGGGACAAGACCGAAAACATCTCAAAACTTGATACGGTCAGTGTACCATAACCGCCGAGCTCTGTTCAGGGTGAGGAATTGGCTGGCACGAGTGGCACTAACGCTCTTCATCTTGCCAACTAAAACTCGGCTTTTGGGAGGAAGCATCTTATCCCCACTTCTGCTCCCGGCGGAAAATTTATATTTTAGTAAACATAGCTACGCTTCCATGTCCATGGACTAGCGCTGTGGGCATAAATTACTGCAACGCTTGCTTGCATTTCTTAATGACACCTACCCTAGCTGGCAGCACTTGCAGGTGATTAGCGTGCCCAGGTTGTGTACATATAACAAAAGGCCACCGGGGCAAGCGGTGGGCTTTCCGCATGGCCCTGAAATCTGGTTATCGTGCAGGAAACATAAAGTATATCCTGGGCAGCTGTGCCCGTGGATTCGGTGTTACCCCGAAGTGAGATGATGATGGCGGAAAAGTGGGACAGAAGAGTCCGATTAGCTGTGCCAGCTGTCGGACACGCTAATTGCTATTAGAGTTTGCATGTTGCGCGTGCGGGCATATGTGTGTGTTGTTGTTGTTGTTGTTGTTGTTGTTGTTGTTGATGATGATGATGATGATGAAACGCTAATTGCTATGTAGAGTTTGCATGTTGCGCGTGCGGGCAGATGATGATGATGATGATGATGATGATGAAGGTGGGTTTTTTTTTATTCTTCATCGCTGATGACAGATTGTGTATAAACACTACGTCATCAAAATATTTTTAAAATCTGAGGAAAGCTAAGGAGGGCTATTTTGTTATCGACTTGAGATTAACCAGCTTTGCTGTATATCAACATGTCTCTGTGACACGTTTTGCCAGGGTTTATGTTTTTAAAAAAATCCCATTCGTGGAATATGTTCCTTTTCCTTCTTCGAGCTTTGCATTTTTTCATGCTGACATGTGAAGAAATTGTTTCTGCTGAATCAGCTCCTGGTCTAATTCTTTCTCATCACCTTCGGTTCTTAGCGAGATGTCAAACTGAACTTCGAAAGACATGAACGAATTTTCGCTGCACACATTCTTCATCCTGCTTCATCTTCTTGAAGTGAAGAATGAGATAGATCCTTTTCAAATGCTCCCAGAACTTGATAAAATGCCTAAACAAAGAATATTTTTTCGGTTAAATTTTTAACTCAGTGCCTCAGATACAGAAGTTTGTGTCACTTTGTCGAGGTTGGTTCGTTAGGTCGTGGTTTGTGTTTTCAATGGTACGCGATACATAAACTTTGTTTTTCCCTTCATTACAAGATTTGCATCATTAGGACTCAAAAATCTTGTTTATGTTATAATAAGGTCCGTTAAACCACGTGTTTCTACTCAGTTCAAGATTTGCAAACCGTGGTCTGCGTTTTAGTGTCATAGGAGTGTTACAGAACCTTTTATATTACAGACAGATTCTGTGTGAAGAGAGAGAGAGCGTGAGAGATGAGTAATAGTGGATTTAATAATGCCGCTGGAGAGGCGCACTTGACACAGACTATAACGGAGCCCAGTCCCTAACGGTGCACGACAGTCCGGTGACGAAGCTCCCGTGAGAATCTGCGAGAAGAGCCGGCGCCCGCGGCCTTTTCCCAGGCCAGCCTCGCCATCTCCACAGTCAGGCGGATGCCTTGTTGCGGGCGCTCGTGCCCTTTACGGATCTGCGCGAAGCTGATAATATTTGGTGCCAGACCTTGTCAATCACGCGGCATTTTTTAACTCCTCTTTCTCACTCTTCTTTCTCTATCCACATCTACTTCCCACCTACCCCTCAACGCCCAGCGTCTCGCCACGACCGCCGCCACTAGGAGCATCTGATGTGTTTTGCGGTCTTTGTGTTAGGAAGCTGAGTCATGTTTGTTTCGTGGTGAGATAAGTTACATCATGCTGTTTGTGCGATAGCAGCATGGGGTTGCTGTGTCTTTAGCCGCACTTACCCATTCTCCCCCAAAAGACACCCACTAATCACTCACACACACGCACATGCACCCATTTGCACGCCCACACACGCAGGTCGTATATCAGAACATCCGCTTCTGCCAGCACAGTCACCAACCCTCTCTCCACCCCCACGGGCACCGATCACTGTCAGAGATGAGGTGTCAGCTGCTACAGAAACATTGTTCGCATAAAAATGAGTGCATGTCTGTGAGAGTATGTTAGTGTTCATCAGATACCACACTTTAGTGCAAGCACTAGAAGCTTGCAGTGTGTAAGCACTATATACAGCTGTCGATACTCGGGAAGTATGTAAAAACATTTATAAACTCCCGCCAATACCTACATACTATGTATACGGCCAACTAACACCCTATATACTCGTACTGGATAAAGACCCGCCATTCGCAGGTATAAACTGTGTAAGAAGCAATAGACAGACACAAACTTAGGTAATAGGTAGTGTCTATAAATACTAGTAGCCTCCTCCCCCACCTAGTGCACCATTTATCATATACTCTGTGTGTGTGTGTGTGTGTGTGAAAATCCTTCTCTTTTCTCACATTGTGTGTAAGTACTAGTGGATTCCAATACTCGGGTACCGTGTAAGAATTACACAGGTGGTCTGTACAAAGACTGGTACACCGTGTGTCTAGTGAAACCCATAGTCACGTAGTGTAAGCACCAGTAGACCCTATGCGCTTGTAGTGTGTATAAGCACTAGTCTATATTCATGTAGTGTGTGTAAACACCAGTAAACCCTATACTCTTGTATTGTGTGCAAGCACTAGTACACCCTATATTCATGTAGTGTGTGTAAGCTCTAGTAGATCCTATAATCATGTAGTGTGTGTAAGCACTAGTAGACACTATACTCTTGTAGTGTGTGTAAGCAGTAGTAGACCCTTGTAATGTGTGTAAGCACTTGCAGACCCTATACTCTTGTAGTGTGTGTAAGCACTTGCAGACCCTATACTCTTGTAATGTGTGTAAGCACTTGCAGACCCTATACTCTTGTAGTGTGTGTAAGCACTAGCAGACCCTATACCCTTGTAGTGTGTGTAAGCACTAGTAGACCCTATACTTGTATAGTGTGTGTAAGCACTAGTAGACCCTATGCTCATGTAGTGTGTGTAAGCACTAGCAGACCCTATACCCTTGTAGTGTGTGTAAGCACTAGTAGACCCTATACTTGTATAGTGTGTGTAAGCACTAGCAGACCATATACTTGTATAGTGTGTGTAAGCAGTAGTGGTTATACTCTTGTAGTGCGTGTAAGCACTAGCAGACCCTATACCCTTGTAGTGTGTGTAAGCACTAGTAGACCCTATACTCATGTAGTGCGTGTAAGCACTAGCAGACCCTATACCCTTGTAGTGTGTGTAAGCACTAGTAGACCCTATACTCATGTAGTGTGTGTAAGCACTAGCAGACCCTATACCCTTGTAGTGTGTGTAAGCACTAGCAGACCCTATACTTGTATAGTGTGTGTAAGCAGTAGTAGACCCTATGCTCTTGTAGTGTGTGTAAGCAGTAGTAGACCCTATACTTGTATAGTGTGTGTAAGCAGCAGTAGACCCTATACTCTTGTAGTGTGTGTAAGCACTAGCAGACCCTATACTTGTATAGTGTGTGTAAGCAGTAGTAGACCCTATACTTGTATAGTGTGTGTAAGCACTAGTAGACCCTATACTGTTGTAGTGTGTGTAAGCACTAGCAGACCCTATACTCTTGTAGTGTGTGTAAGCTCTAGTAGACCCTATACTCTTGTAGTGTGTGTAAGCACTAGCAGACCCTATACTCTTGTAGTGTGTGTAAGCACTAGCAGACCCTATACTCTTGTAGTGTGTGTAAGCACTAGCAGACCCTATACTCTTGTAGTGTGTGTAAGCACTAGTAGACCCTATACTTGTATAGTGTGTGTAAGCACTAGCAGACCCTATACTCTTGTAGTGTGTGTAAGCACTAGCAGACCCTATACTCTTGTAGTGTGTGTAAGCACTAGTAGACCCTATACTCTTGTAGTGTGTGTAAGCACTAGCAGACCCTATACTCTTGTAGTGTGTGTAAGCTCTAGTAGACCCTATACTCTTGTAGTGTGTGTAAGCACTAGCAGACCCTATACTCTTGTAGTGTGTGTAAGCACTAGCAGACCCTATACTCTTGTAGTGTGTGTAAGCACTAGCAGACCCTATACTCTTGTAGTGTGTGTAAGCTCTAGTAGACCCTATACTCTTGTAGTGTGTGTAAGCACTAGCAGACCCTATACTCTTGTAGTGTGTGTAAGCTCTAGATGACTGAGGTTGTCTCGTGTCAAGCCAGCCTGTATTTACAGAAGTGATTGCATTTGCAGTGCAGCACGTCAGGTCTAAAGCGCGAAGCACTTGCAGCAAACAAATACTGTTTACACGTCGGGGCCCAGCGTCACATCAAACGCGAAGCCGGGCTCAGCCGCACTTGAGGTTGGTGATGGCAGGTGGTTGTAGGCGGCTCCGCGCAGCTGCGAATGTCAAGATGGCTGCGGCTTTGCGGCGAACAAGTAAAAAACATAAGACGACGCAAACAGGAAGAAAACTTCATACTTTACTGTCATTTTATCAGGGAAAATTCTATTTTCATGTCTGCAGAACCGCGAAAGGCAAAGGTGTGTGTGTGTGTGTGAGAGAGAGAGAGAGGCTGTATTATGCGCAAATATCACCTCTTTATTTTTTCATGTGCCGGAATGTTCCCTACCTTTTCACTGTTGATCGGAGTATATATATTATATATATATTTGTCAGTCGACCGTGCCTTTCTTTCTGTGCTCTGTTCTTGACCGTTAGTCGGGGTGTAAGGGGGATGCTTGTGTTCTAGGTTCAGATCTCGTCTCGGGCACGCTGTCCTAATCTTCGTAGTTTTAGTACATTCCCCATCCCCTCGTGCATTTGATTTGAGTTTACGACACTTCTGGCCAAGAAATTTTGCGTCTGTGGGTATTTACTGTCGAGATATCTTTATTTGTGCATGCTTCCGATTGACACAGCCGTTCCCTCTTTCCTCTTCCACTTACTGATTCTCGCTTTCTTTATTCCTTCTCGTCGTTCCTTTAATAATAAAACAACAACAACAATAAGTGTTATAGATGATGTGATAGCAGAGGGAAAGCGCTCCAAAGTCTCTCTCTCTCTTTGAAAATGTGAAATCTCATGCGATTCAGTGTCTGTAAGAGTGAATAATTCATCAGCTTACTTTTCCGCACGAGGAGTTGCCTTCGTTGTCATGTTGTGCAGCTGCCTGCACACGCCCACAGAACTGCATTCTGGGACATCGATCACATTGCGGGAGATGTAAATATTGACGACGCCGTCGATGGTCATGAATAGGACGAAGAAACATTCGGTATCAGGTCTAAATTTATAGTAAGGTGCTACAGTCTTTATCTTGTAGGCTCCACCAGTACTTAACGTCTTTTCCCGAATATCTCATTTCGATATTATTTTTCAACATGGTTAGAGGCAATAGACTATACGTGAAATAGTTTATGACTTTATGGCTTCTGCTTTGAGGCTAACTTTCTACGAGGTGAAATGCCAAAAAGAAGCATATGGTCTTATAAATTATAAATTTCTTTGTTTTCCCCCAAAGTGCCGAGAATACATCGATGAAACGATTTGTACTAAAACCAAAAGCTGCCAGCCTGCTGGGCGATCCAGTTGGGACTCCATATTGTGGTTCACCCGCTTATGACTCTTCGTGCAGGTGCACCTGGAGTGGCCTCGTGAACTACTCTCACTGCCTGACTTGTATTTTCACTAAAACATGTCTCCAGCTTGTAATTTGATTTTTGTACAGAAACATATCATTCAAAAAATTGCGTAGTTTCGCCATTTTATACCCACCTGAGAATTGTTAATCTGTGTTCATCAGTTTACATAAGCTGTCCTCACATCTTCTGTTGCCCTTCTCTGTCCTGCCGGATGAAAGTAGGAAACTGCCGATCCTTAAGAGGGAAAAGAATTATTGAAAACATCGTCATCCCTTTGAAAGCTGAAAAATTTTCCTACTTATTAGGAACAAGTAGAAAGTTGGTTGCCTTGGTTACGTTACGCTCTCTAACAGGGAGATAATCAGTGGTTCTGATTGCAGCCCTTTGCAATCCGTCGTCACACCAGCAGCGGTGCCTGCCAACTTTTATCTCATTCTGGAGAATTGATACTCCAAAGCTGATTACCACTGCATTGGTCCTACTTCCAGCCATTGTGCTTGACTGGTGGAGACTGGCATCACCTGAGTGATCGCTACGACACTAGTGTTTGCTGATCAATATCGGCTGGGGTGGAAGCAGAAGAACTGAGAGAAGTGGTTGGTGATGAGGTTTGTAGTGGGAGGGGGTGGGGGGTTGTTGACTGGAGAAGGGTTATCGACTTTTACCCAGTTCTCTGGCTTTAGTTTCCACGTGATGTACGCTGACCTACTTGTACCGTCTGGGATGTTCAGGTGGTCCTCGGTCGTCAAACAACAAGATAGAAAATAAAGAGACCCATCGCCATCCATCATTTATCCTTGACTGGTTCTAGCTGATCACCAGGTAAGCTGGCCTGCCACTGGGTGAGGCCCAGCAAGGAGCTAAACAGCCCAGGTGGACCTTCAATTAGAGACTCAAGTAGAAGCTTAACAGACCCGGGTAGATGGTAAATTAGCGGGGCTCATGCAGCGAAAAGACCCAACTAGAAGCTTAAGAGACCCAATTATAAATCCTTATAAAAGGAGGTAGTGCTTTTGTCAATCTGGGTTTGCTTTTGTCATAACAATGGAAAAAACATGTTACTGAGTTGGGGGGGGGGGTTTGTTTGCATACTTCCGCGTGTTCTCCAAGTTGGGTGTTTTTCCAGACAGAGTTTTCTTTCTTCGTTGACGGTCCTCTGTTCCTACTACCAGCAGACCAGGATGTCTGAGGGTAGGGGTTGGCGTGGCAACATGTGTAAGGAACTTTAGACGTCCGACACAGTCGTATCCTACCTACAACATCCTTGACAATAACCGTATCACTTCAAAAGGCTGGTGTCGGGGAGACTGGCCAAGTGATTAGTGCTCAGCGCCTGCAGCTGTCAGCTGAAAGGAGGAGACAACCCCTGACGGTGAAACGTCAGGCGAAGCTTAAGGAGAACCCTATACCCTGGAGGTATCATTATACTTGTTAAAATGTTAACAGAACACGACAGCTGAAAAAAAGACGAGAAAAGAAACTGACAAATGTAGGATAATCAAAGTGACGGGATCTAATTAGTCCAAACTCAAACGATTTAGCTTAGAATTTTTTTTATGAGAGTAAAAGTATTTCTCTAACTTTGGGTCTGAGATGAACGGGAGGAGTGTCGAGACCGCACTTTTCTCGGGGCCAATGAGGACAGAGTCAGGGCGATACCTGTTTTTCTGTCTTGCTACCTGACCCTCCCTAATCTTTTAACGGGTCAGGTACTCATTCAACTGGTACAACTGGGGGAAGTGTGCTGTGCCATACAGGTGTTAAGGCGGCTGCTTTAGAAGCCTTCGGTTCAAGAGATCTTTACTCGAACCATTGGGCCATCTATCCACTTTAATTTGAAAGGTTTGTTCTGACACACCGCCTAAGGTTTAACTGCCAAAGAGTACCTCTGGCTACTACCGAGGTCTGCGCCTGTTTACCCGTTGTACCTCCCTGACCTGTGGTTACCTCCGAGGTAACCTCCATGGATCCTTGTGGTGCCTGATGTTTTTTTTTTATGGCCCCAAGAGGGCAGCTTTTAAAGGAACAAACCGGAGGCTTTGCTAAATTGAAGGAAGAATTTTGACATTCCCAGGGACGTCTCGAGTGTCTGCGAGCAAGTGGTCTTCAGACGCATGGAGGCCACTTGTGTCTGTTGAAACACGTGTTAGGTAGTGCTTTTGATTAGATGTCGGCAAGTATATGAGCAGTGATTTGACCATCCCGCTTAAACTCAAGCAGTGTTTTTAACATCCCGCTTATACTGAGCAAAGTCATAAACTGTTATGCGCGCGCGCACACACATATATATATAATGATATATGTGCAAAGACTGGGAAGAGGAGAATGACGATTATTTTGTGATATTTTCCTGTTGCACGACGGTTGGTTGATAAATGAATGTTTTAGGTTGTGACAGCTGCTCAGTCGCGATGTCAAAGGTGTGCATGTCAAATATTTCGTTCTGTTTACGACAGGACGCTGACTAAGGGTTGTCCTAATTCCGACTTCTTGTTTTCCGACCACCTTGTCACGAGCGAGAGACCATCCGTGAAGAAGCATTCCTTAGTTGCTGGGGACGTTTACGATCTCGGCAGGTGAGTAATGAAGATGGTTGACAAGGAAGACGCGGTTTTTACCTGGCAGGAGGTGGGGGGGAAGTTGCGTCACCTTTTTCCAAATCACGGATACACCACCACCACCACCACCACCACCACCACCTGCCAACGAGCATGTCCTTTACAAAGGTACCATAAGGAGGTGCGGTTGTCTCAAATAAGGACACAAAGGTAATGACCGTGTGACTGTCACGTAACCACAAGTCGTCAGGGATGGTCAGACATCGCCGCTTGACGACAGCTGTGACATTTTAATCCGATTAACGTTGTCCTGCCCGCTGTTGACATCACCTGAGTTATTTAACCATTCGCTCACGTGTCTCTGACATGCAGCATATTTTAAATGTTTATTGTTGGTTGTTTTTTTTTTCTTTCTTTCTGCCTTGTGGCGACTTGGCGTACAGGACCTGCTAAATTCTTGTGGGCGCCGAGGTATCATTTGACTGGCGTAACACATGTGCATATCAGAAAAGGTGTTAATCAGGCTACACGCATGACGGTCGAATTGTTGTCTAACAGTCATTAATACAAATCAAAGGGACACATCAAGTCAACGGAGTACATTAGCCTGTTGACTTGGCCATGATGTATCAAAGATCATTGGCACACAAAATAAATGTCAGTTCCGCATGAGCAGTTCTCGATGTGTGACTCACTTCAGTGCAAAGAATAAGTCACGCCGGGGATATTTCACCGATTATACTTCACCGACTTTTGTAAATCTCTTTAACAGAAACGATTTTGCGCACAAAATAGGTTTGTCAAAATGCAACCTAAAGGCAAACTCTTTGCTGGAAAAGCGTGTTGCACAAGGTCATTCATCTGTTGGACAAAAGGCCTTTGCATGGTGGACAAAGGCATGTGCGTTGTGGGCAAAGGCATGTGCGTGGTGGACAAAAGCATGTGCATGGTGGACAAAGGCATGTGCATGGTGGACAAAGGCATGTGCATAGTGGGCAACATCCTGTTGAGTGTTGGACAAAGATGATGTGTGCAGCTCGAACAAAGTTTGCCCGAAGTAGGAAAGAACAACGGGCTTCCCAGTTCTTATACCGACCTTATGTTCACGGTTCTCTACAATTTCCAGCTCTGGGGCCAGTTGCACAACATGTTTCTAAACCTTAAAACTGTTTTAAAGAAGCAAAATCTCTTCTCTGCCATTTTGATGCATTGCACAAGAACATACAAAAAATTGTACTGACAGGACGGAAAGTCAGACTTAAACAACTTTATCTTAATTAAGGCAGTTTTAGTTTAAAAAAATGTGTAATTGTGGGTGTGCACTTTAAACTTATTATCTAAAAAGACTTAAGGCCTAAAAGTGTTTAAAATTAGAAATGTGTTGTGCAACTGGCCCCTGGAATACAAAGCCTGTCGACTCCGTGTTGAGTGTTACATATTCTTGTGTAAACCTGTCTGCCTAGTCTGCAAGGGACAAATCGAAGAAAACTGTGTCCGTGAGAATGTGGCTGGCATGAATCAATCTGGAATTGCTTTTTAACAACAGCTGAAACTGATAGGATTTCTCCCGAGGCCTGTCTTGTCAGCGGAATCTAATCATTAAAACAATCGTCGATCTCTCTCTCTCTCTCATGTATATGACTGAATTGGGTCAAGCAAACAGCTCTCTCAGGTCTGACAGGCCGGTTGCGGATACAGACACCGTCGATAAAAAAATAGATGTCATTAGCGGATAGCTTCACCTGCTGACTGCGGTTCTGGATTTTTGTTTTGGGGTTTTTGGTTTGTTTGTTGTTGTTTGTTTTTGTTTTTTTTTTGTGTGGCGACGCCTGTAGAAGTGGATGAGGTGAACGACCAGGAAAAAGTGGCATTTGGGGTAAATTTGCGCTTTTGCGTTTCTGAGTGCGTGAGAGGGTAGGCAAGTAGAGTGCGCATGCGTGAGACAGCACCTGTCCGTGCATTACAGTAAGGGTGGATGGCTTTGAGAAAATGATGCAGGCACTCAGACGAAGAAAGTTTCACATAGACATAGACACCTCCACGCACGTCAGAGGTCGACTTGGTCACAACCCACAGTCAGGGTCGTGAGTAAGATCAGTCTCAAAGCACACAGTGGAAATGAATCTCGCCCTCGTCAGACGATATTTTACTGCTGTGGCCTCCTTGTCCTTGTTCCCAAAATACATGTAGAACACGCAGGACAGGTGTGGATGTCGCACACTCTGCAGCAGAGGTGTAACTGACCGCCTGGTGAGCGGGGCCGGGGTCACAACACTTTTTTGCCTCCGTGTGAAAGGGGTGCGCGACGTCATACGGTCTACGTACCTGGCACGTTGCGAGTGCACGTAGCCCCAAAATTAATTGCCGACAGCTGTGTGATCTCAGGTGCGTGTTTGCGGAACAGCGTACGTCATCCTGCGACATCTTCTGTTGTTAGTGTTGCGAAAACTTTTTGACGTTACTGGCAAAAAAATAAATAAATAAACAACCGTTGATCCTCTTTATTACTAGAAGTTTTATTCTTCATCTTCCGAATTCTTTGATCTCCTCTTATACTGTTATACATATACAGCTATCGAGTTGAAGTTCGATCGCTTGTATTTTGTTAGCTTTCGTATTTTTATTGCATTAAACCAAATTGAAAAATATGTAAAATATATATATATATAGGCCTAAGAATCATTCAGAAGACGAAAACAAATTAGTACCGTGAAAATTGAGGAAACCTTGGGTTTTTTCCCCCGGGATGGGGTGGGTATAGTGAGTATAGGAAAGAGTAGAATTAAAAAACTGAAATAGGATTTTCTGGAAGTGAAAGTGTGGAACAAAATATGACGCAGTTCCTGAAGGGTGAGTGTCAACTGTGTCACTATTTTCTCACTGACTCTTCAGGGGCTCAAGAAATACGACCCCGTCGTTGATAGCGACACAGTAAGATAAGGCAGTTCGCGCTGTTCTGCCTCTCATCTCCGCACGACTCAATCGTCCGCGGTCCGACACTACCCTTCATCGTCCCTCCCTATCGCCAGGTAACTGGCACACCAACCTCCGTGCACCCACCCCGACCCGCCACGCCAGCCTTGACCCCGTCACACCGCAGTCCTCCCCGTTGCCCCCGCCTCTCTCCCTCACAATTCCTGCACGACACGCGGGTTCTAGTTAGCTCCCCCTTTTGTCAAGAGGCTGCAGGCAGCAAGGGAGACGACTGTCACACGAGTCCGCGGGTCCGCGCGTCAGCTGCTGCTTTTGCCAGCCTGCTGTTGCTGCTGCTGTTGGTGTTGCTTGCTGCAAGCACTGGTGTGCCTGTTGCGTCACTACTGCCGCGCACCACGCAGTCCTAGGCCGCTGCCGTGTCCAGCTGCTGCGCCGACAGTCACACACCGGCTTGGAGACCCTTCCTACCCTACCTCTCCACCACACCCACCCGCTGTGGAACTAATTCTCGTCGCAACTCTCGGCAGGTTTGACAGAACCGACGAAAGAGGGCGGATAGGGTTTTTGCTGTACTTGCCCTAGTCTCAAAGGACGTTAGTCTGTGCACGTGGGAGGCCAACGACACACAGAGAGAGATTGGTGCTTGTCATTTTGCTTTCTGGTGTATTAACTCACCGTGTACATGTGGTGTCGTGCACGTGAACTTTTTTTTTTTTTTAACCAACAATTTCTTTCGTTTCGTTCGTCGCAAACAGTCGCCTTCGCCAGGTGACAGGTAGACGCCGAGCCAGCCGCCGTCAGGAGACGTTGACGATCCAGAGGAGAGTGGTTTAAAGCTTTGTCGGTGATGCAGAACCAAACTACGCCACACGGGAAGCCATGCGTGACATCACCTTGACTGCCTTGAGCAAAGATTCGCTTCAGTGAAGTGGAAAGTTTGGCTTGAATTGTAATTTTAATATAAAAAAAAAAATAAGAACCGGGAAGATTTGCAGCGTAGTAGAAAGTTTTGACTCAGCTTTTATTTTAATAATTAATTAGAGTGCCAGGTAAATTCCAAGACTTAGTATCGTCTGTTCAAGCATCGGACAGAGAGTGTGACCCTGACATCTGTGTCAACCCTGAGCTCGACGCAGCCAGAAAGCGCTGAGGTCAAGGCACGAAACGACCCAGAAAAAGAAAAAAAAAATAGGAAAAAAAAGTGGGGACCCAGTTTGGACTTTTATTGGAGGGCTTACTTGGTACTGCCTCCCCTTCGCATCCCCGCAGTTTTTCCGCTTCACTTCGCTGTGCCCTAGGAGACGCTGGACTAATCAGCTTCACCGGCCGGTTGGACCTGTCCGTTGGGCCACTCACGTAACATTCCACGCAAGGCTGCACGCACTTTGTCTCCACGCAATAAACGTGCGCTGAGCACGCGCGGCAGAAAAAGGTAGGAGGGAGGGAGCGAGGGTAACGATTGAGGCCGGAAGGAGGCAGTTTGTTAACATCTGCCGTTCTTAGCCACTAGGTGGCGTCTTGAAACGGTGGTTCAGTGGACCGTCTGCCTCGGGAGGGACGTCACCACACGGCTTGTCGGGAGTGGATAAAACAAGACTGTGCGCGGAGCTGCTGTGTAAACTCGCTTATTTTCCCAACTGAGTTCAGTTTCGTTTTTGGGTGTTCGTGTCGCCTCATGGTCAAGACGCCAGATTCGGAGTGCGGACGGCTCTAGGAGCTGTGTTGACCCTTTGCCGTGCGTGACGTGTGAAGGTAAACGTCATGACGACCACGGCGACGAGACGCCCGAGCCTGAAGCTGAACCTACAGCCGCTGCAGCGTCTACAGCGGTTTTTGAGAAAGGTGAGTGGAAGTCGAGGTGGTCTAAGTTTGCTCCCAGGTAAATTACGTGGAGAGAAAGATGGAAGTACCCCTGTTCAAAGCTCGTCATAGACTCACAGCGAGTAGAACCTTGACATAACTTAAGTGAAATGATTTTAAAATTTTATATTTTTCTATACAGTATAGCGTGTAGAAAGTTCTAGTGGTTCATTCAAATCACAAATTTCTAGTTTGCTTAGTCTGTCAACGTCTAGTTTGTTATGATGTATCAACATCTAGTTGGTTCCTGTGTATTAACATCCTGCAGGCATATCTGTAGGTTCGCTTTGTTCGATTTTTAGTTTTAGAATTTCAGAGGCAGAGAGGTCAGTCGATTTAATGGTGTCCACCTGTTTTCGACGTTTAAATTATTAACAGTCTGCAGCTCTCTGCAAAGTGGTTGTGTTCATTTGTTTACCAGAGAGAGAGAGAGAGAGTTCTGAACCGCCTGTCGAGCAGTGTAGACAAAATGTCGCAGTCTTCAGAACTTGTAGAATATTAATCGCACGGTGCGTTTATATGTCCACTAACCTGCATCTGCTTCAGAGATGTTGCGAAATGCTCCCAGCAATGGTTTTCATTCTTTTCCCTAAGGGGTTAATAGTCGATACACACACACACACACATGCACGCACACACACACACACACACACACACACACACACACACACACACACATTCATTTTCAGACGTATAATTCCCAAGCAGTTGAAGACAACTGTGCAGTAAGAACACAAGAACCAGCGTGAGATAAGAGCAAGGGTGAAAAGACAGATGGTGGACATTCGACATTTTCGAATACTTTTTGAGAAGACAGATGATGTGGGAGAACAAAAAATAGAAATAAGGAAAACCACGCAGAATCCTTATTAAAATCCAAGATACGATCTGTGACAGGCACTGAGGTCCTTTGTGGCAGTGGTCTTGTGACAGTTCGTAGTCGAATAGGTCTGGTGGGCGGTGCAGAGCTGGTGTAGGTGAAAACCTCGACTTGAGACAGGGACAAATAACCGGCCACATGTTACTGCACGCTGAACACAAGCCTTATCTCAGCCCCATGTTTGTGAGAGGCAAGGACTAGCAGCCCACACACATCGCCGTGTATTAAGGAAACCAAGATTTAAATTTGAGCGTCTAGCGATACGAAAATCCGAGGGTGTAATGTGTAGAGAACACTAGAACATGACGTCAGAGCAGGACAGGTGGGAAATGATAAACTGGTTTTATTATGAAACGTGTTGTTAGCACAATTGTGGGTCGGGTACACTGACATTGCATGCAGCTTGATACTGGGTCGGGGCGTGTGTGTGGGGGGGAGGGGTCACGACAAGAAGAACGCAAAGTCCTGGTTTGCGTCACATCGAGCGCATATATTATATCCGGGCCACAAAAAAAAAAAAGTGTGAGGGAGGGAAGGATTAGGGGAGGGAAGCAACACGGGGCTCATAACCGACTCCCTATACTTTTGTGACTCCTACATCGCCCTCGGGCAGCTATACCTGGGACGAGAGAAGACGGGGTCCGGAGGTAAACATCTCTTCAACCCAAGCTGTGTCTTTGTGCGTACGCGTGTGTGAGGGGGTGCGTGTGTCGTGTGTTTACTTAGCCCAAATTTTACATACCTTTTCTAGCTACTTCTCCTCGCCATGACTAGCTTTCCAATTTCGTCAGTACGGAGACGATCACAGGGTTTCATTATTTTGTCTATTTCCCTCCTGACAGCGATTTGTTTCTGCTGAGGATCCCAATATTTTGTCCATTGTTGATAACATCGTCAGGTGTCTTTAGGAACATCATTCATGATTATGTGCAGCAAAGGCTGTTTCCAAAAGAAGTGGGGGGGATTGGTGTTTTATGCCGAGTCAGCAACTAAAGCAATGTCACGGCCTGTTTCCGAAGAGTGGTCCACAACTATAGCCTCTGTAGAGGTCCCCTGCTATGTACTCCTTCCTACTTACATGTTGAGAAAAGGCAACGACTTGCAACGGTTCATCTTTGGGTTTGAAAAAAAAATAAGCGTTCGTTTGTTTCTATCTTCATTATTTGTATTCCAAGCGGTGTGACTAGTTGTAACTAGAATGTGGACTTTCAAATGTTGGACCTAATTAACACCTGTCAATGTTTTGGTTATGATGGCGCATAATTGTGCTTTGGTCTACCTGTAAGGCTTCCTGTGCAAATAATAATGATAATAATACTGATAACGATCATCATCCTGCGTTCTATCTTAAAAATAATTAAAGTTGCATCGTATTATTAGCATCATCAAGATGTGTGTTGTGATGCACGGCTGAACTCCTGACACGCAGCTGGTATATTACTCTGGTGCGGGGGTTGCATGGTATCCCTGAACTTGCGTCATTACCCTGGGGACACGGTGCGTGCGATGGTGCACGCGAACGACAGCTGCCGCCGATAGTTCGTGTGCATAACGAAGGGGGGGGGGAGAGGAGGACATGGTGCCAGCTGGGGGTGGGGGGAAACGTGGGAGGAAGGGACGTCTGCACACGCACGTTGCCTTGGATCACGCTGACCCGTAATAATCTCACTTGGGGTCGGCTGCACGTTAAGTCTCTTAACTCTTGTTGTGCGACTTAATTTCACCTCAAACAGGCAGCGGAGACTAACGTAAGGGACAAGTAATGTATCTGACCCCAGGACAACTGTACGTAGCTGTAAGGCTTGTGGGGGGGGGGGGGGGGGGGGGAAGCGGGGCTGGCGGTCGGATGCCACATTTGCATGCAGTCAAGGCTGTGAGGGTCAGCGGGGTGACAATGGCGGTTGATCGTTTAGGGTCACCTGTACAAGCTGGAGCAGGATGCGCAAGTCTGGCGAGAGTTAGTCACCTCCAAACCGGAGTCAGGCCCAAGATGGTAATGGCCGTGCTCTGGCGCTTCATAGCAGACAAGCGGATCTCAAATTTTAGAAGAAAAAAAAAAAAAAAACTGATGTCGGGGATGCTGACATTCAGCTCTGGTGTCAGGATGGTCCCGGTAGCACAGTGTCAAACACTTGCTTGTGGCGCAGTGAAGAGGGTCGGATCTTCTAAGACACCTTGAGGACAACGTTTTGTTTTTTTTTTTCGCGGATCTCTTGTCTTCCCCCTTTGTCAAGCCCACCCCTTCCATAATTCGAAAACACCAGCAGATGGAAGCACTGACTTATTAAGGCAGTCAGTCAAGAGGCCCGGGATTGTAACATCCGACAGGTAGATGGGTCCAACCTGTCGATTGAGTCTCACAGAGGCTGATTGATTGACTGACCGGTTCTCGAAGCTAGGTGTTGAGAAGGCATTGTCTCCCTTGCTTGCTGAGCAGTAGTCTCCCTTTTAAAACATTTTTTTTGTCTCTATTTTTGACACAGGCAGGGCTTGTAGACAGAAGCAGTGCAAACATCGCCAGCCGTCTTTAGCTCTTCATCTTGTTTTCAGAAAGCTTAGTCTGGCCAGCGTACATTCTTTTTACTTTCAACCCCCCCTCCCTTCCAACAACCTTAATCCCCTCCCCTCAGTCTTGCACCGTGTGTCCGTTACAGATGGAGAGTGGAAGCGACCCACCTCAGCCGAAAATTGTCTCCATTCTTATCAAAACATGACAATGTCAGACTCTATAGTCAAACATTTTTTGGGAGTGTTTCTTTTTTGCAATTGTTTTTCTGTCTTGCTGTGCAGATTACGAAGGAGAAACCAGCCAAAAAGTTAACCACACATGCAAGTTTACAGCTAAAATCTATTTTTAAGCATCATTAAAAATCACACCTGATGTTCCTGCCGATTTTGGCTTCTGTTTGTTTGTTTGTTTGTTCACTCACCAGAAACGTTCTTGCCGAATCTGGCTTTTTTTTTTTGTTTGTTCACCAGAAATACTTCTGTTCCTAGCTACTCCGGCGTTTGTTTGTTTGTCTGTTCACCAGAAACACTTATATTCCTAGCTACTCCGGCGTTTGTTTGTTTGTTTGTTCGTCTGTCTGTTCACCAGAAACACTTATATTCCTAGCTACTCCGGCGTTTGTTTGTTTGTTTGTCTGTCTGTTCACCAGAAACACATATTCCTAGCTACTCCGGCGTTTGTTTGTTTGTTTGTTCACCAGAAACACTTATATTCCTAGCTACTCCGGCGTTTGTTTGTTTGTTTGTTTGTCTGTTCACCAAAAACACTTATATTTCTAGCTACTCCGGCGTTTGTTTGTTTGTTTGTTTGTTTACCAGAAACACATATTCCTAGCTACTCCGGCGTTTGTCTGTTCACCAGAAAGACTTATATTCCTAGCTACTCCGGCGTTTGTTTGTTTGTTTGTTTGTTTGTTTGTTTGTTTGTTTGTTCACCAGAAAGACTTATATTCCTAGCTACTCCGGCGTTTGTTTGTTTGTTTTTTTGTTTGTCTGTTCACCAGAAACATTTATATTCCTACCTACTCCGGCGTTTGTTTGTTTGTTTGTTTGTCTGTCTGTTCACCAGAAACACTTATATTCCTAACTACTCCGGCTTTTGTTTGTTTGTTTGTTTGTTTGTTTGTTTGTTTGTTTGTAAAGGCATCGTAGTCTCGACCACAGGATACCATCTTGCCAAAAGTTCTTCCCCTGTTGACTGTCCCCCAGGAAGGAAGACCCAGTTGCGTGGGTTTCGAAGCGCGAAGCTCAGTATGTTTACCATGTATGTACATGCGCTGCCCTCTCCAAGACTGTAGATCATTTCACCAGCGGCAGTGAAGCCGTGTGGGGAGAGGGCTGAGGGAGGGGGAGGCTACGATAAATGATGGCCGAACCTTGAACTTCTTATGTTTCTAGTCAGCACGACATGACCTACAATTCCCCTCCGTCCCGCACTGGCGAAACCTTTCTGACAGTCTGTTGCCTGCCGACGAGAAAAAGTTCCACAGATGACCAGCGAGATGTTACAATCTTTGCGACGGTGAAAGAGTCCGTCTTTACTCACGGTGTCGGAAAGATAGAGAAAAGTGTCAGAAACTTTTCAAATTTGAGATTTTTTTAAAGTTACCTGTAACATATCAAATCGTGTTAACAACGACTTATGTTCACGAAAGTTATTCGACTCAAGTGCCAGCTTTCATCGTGTTCACCTCAAATGCCACTTCTAATAACATGGGCGCTAATTACTCATTAAATATTCGTGATAAATCATGCACCATTGGCAAGGGAGCTATCAACTTAAACTCAAATGACAGACACTGACCTTTTTAAAATATTGTATGCTCGCTTTGCCAAAGTATCGTTTACTTGCCTTAAAAACATTTCTGCATACTTTTTCACGAAGGGAGAACAAGGTGACTCTAGTTCTTGACGCAGATGGTTTCGTTTAACAAATAAAAATGTCGAGTGATGTTGTGGGACTGGCCAGGGCGACCTTCATTGTTAGTTTGCTGTCTGCGAGGAGCACAACAAGCTTGATGTCTGCGGGGGCGTGGACAGGTTGTAAACAGACTTGTTTTCTCTGCGACTGTCTTGGAGAAAGCAGGGTGCGTGCAGCATCGTTTGTGTGCGATGGTCTATAACAATTCTTCCTGTACGAACTGTCTCAACCGACGCAGAAGTTGGTTCCTTCAGGTTTGCTGGGAAATCTTTCTGCGGTCTGTATGAAAAGTTACGGGACTGGTGTCGCAAGTGATTTATTTCAATTCCAAACAACAAACTACGTGGGTTTCCCCTTCAAAGTCATCCCCTCGAGTATGATGCACTTTTCCAGAGAAACATGGCAGGGAAAGAGGGAAAAGTTTGTCGTTTGGAATTGGAATTGTTTTTGATGCCAGTCCCGTTACTTCTGAAACAAACCTCGTATTTGTCCACACGCCCTCTCAGAGAAATCGTTAACTCGTAGGCATCATTTCAAATCGTATTTTATGTTTGCCTCGTGACAATACAATTTAGCCTTATTGTTATTATTTCGCGAGAAATCCATATACATAGGTTGCTGTCAGAAAAAACCCACTCAAGAGACAGTGTTTATACAATCACAGTAAACTGAAATTGAAAAACTGACAAGAAGGATCAGCGTAAGGCATTGCATTTACATGCACGTGCGCACGCACACACACACACACACACACACACACACACACACACAGGCCCGTTCATATCTTGCATACCGCTAATATATGCACAGGAAAAAGCATCGTACATTGAGTATGCAACTTATCAGCTCTTTCAGTTAGTATGCACCATGTCGAGTGACTGGGTGCTTCTTGCCCTGCGCATGTGTGTGCATGTGTGTGGTCGAGGGGTAGAGGTGCGCTGCATACTTTAGCGAACGATTGGCATCGGCCGCAGCACCCCTTCTTCCTGCAGGCGATTTGTGAAAATAAAGCTTCCTCTGTCGTCCGAATGATTAGCGGTAGTCGGCGGGTCTCACCCTTACTGGCTGCAGTCGGCCTCACCTTTATGTGTGCGGCATTTGCAGCAGACGCTCAGGTGATGCTGCAGGCGCTCTGGTGGGTGCAGCTGACGCAGACAACACCAGCAGCTGCTGTCCATAGTCCGAACGTTTCACAGAGAACTACATTGCAATTCCGCGGAGTCTCAAGAGTGAATCTTGTGGAAGTAGGAGAGGGGAGGAACGCTGTTGCCATCTTGCAGTGGAGGCAGTTGTTTGCACATTGCAACGAAGACGGTTATAGCCAGTTGCTGCCACCTTGCACTGAAGACAGTTATTGCCACCTTGCAATGAGGACTTTCTGGCTTCTTGCAGTAAATGCAATTGTTGGCATTTTGTCGTGAAGCTAGTTTTTGGTACATTGCTATTATACGGAATTGTTCTCATATTCCACTACCGACGTGAAAAGCTCAATTGATAACTTTCGGTATGCCTGATTGATTGAGAGAAAGGAAAAAAAGACAGGAATGGAACACCACCACCCATTCACCCCAAAACAAATTCGGATACTTAGGGGCAATGGCCATCGACTGACGTCAGAGTGCGGATAAAGTTACCAGGGCACAACTGGCGTGCAGACACGAGCACACAGAAATACTGTTATCACGTGCCGTACGATTAGAACGTTGGACTAAGTAGGTGAAGGTCACTTTCTGAAAACTGATACGAAAAGTGGCTGCACGACTATGATTAACAGATCGAAATCTGGTGATTGATGGGTGGTTAAGTACCTCTTTTTCATTTCCCCCCCCTTCTCTCTCTCTCTCTCTCTCTCTCTCAAGGAGTTTGCTTCTTGGCTGAATTCCCTCCAACAGAGAGAATGTCGAAAAGACTGATGCACTCCCTACTTTCCCTCACCTTACTTCTGTTGACTGCGCGTCATAGAGCACGATTATCTACGAAAATAATTGGTAGAGAGGTTTTACTGTCTTCGTAAGGTGTAGCTCTTGTCTTCAATCTGACATCACTATGGTTTACTTATAAACATCTGAGGGACAGGTGTGCGAGCAGGTGAGTTGCGGGCAGCATAAGGGAGGGACGTAAGCTACCGTCAACAGGGCCATGTGTTTTACAAACCGCGCGTGATGAGTAGCACGCATGCGGCTGATCACATGGCCAGCAGGGTATGCCAGGGTGATAACTAATATGATTTCTCTTATCCGAAAAGCATTCCTTTCCCTTCAGCCATACACTTCCCACATTTTCTTGACATTCGTCTTCAATTGGACCGGAAGCGTTTGTCTTCTTTATTTTTAACAAAAAAATTATTTTCTTTTCACTTGATGTGAAAACCGTGCAGTTATCACCCTCGCACTGAACAACAGTATGTTTCTGTGCGTCTAATGCATTATTTGTTGATTTTATTATTTGGTTTAGGTGATCGCGTTCTCCATACTTAGTATTGTTCTGAAAGTAACATAGTACTTTCTTTTTTTTTCCAGTCTTCACGAAGCCAACCTGCTATTGGCCTGAAGCACTTGCCCAAGCCTCGGGTGAGTATAAATTTTACCCTGGGACTTACTCTGGTGTAGTCGAAGTGTTTTGTGTAAATGTTTTGATCGAAGTCTGCTGTGGACGCGTTTTGTGATCACCGAATTTTGTTGTGTGTATGTTATAATCAAAGTTTATTGTGTACATGTTATAATTGAAGTCTTGGTACACGTTTTCGTTATAATCGATGTGTGATATGTGCGTTTGTCTACGCGTGTAGTTTTTTTTTAATGTGCCTGCGTGATTGAACTATATTTTGGGGCGCTGGAAGGTTCTTATTTTGCTGCTATGTTTTTTTGTGGGCGATAAGCAAGTTTATTCGTAATCTGCTGGGGAAATGGCGCAGTAACAAAAGTACCAACCAAGAAATTTAAGAACCGTTTTATGAAATATGTATTAAAATACACATTATAAAAATAAGGTTGCGTGTCCCACTTTTCCAATACATAGTAGGAAAGTAGAATTTTGTCAGAGTAGGGTTTGAGTAAATCAGATTGGGGAACACGATAATCATCGGAGTGTTTCAACCACTGGGCTGCGAGTTACAAGAGTGACATAATGATAAAGACTACAACTGTATCTGGGTAGGCAGGCCTTAGACCACAGCTTTGCTTATTGCTAGCAACTCTTTCATCGACTTTAATACAAATTGTCAAATGTTGAGAGATAAACTTTAATACGGATTGCGAGAGAAGCGGCTTGAAAACTAGATAAAGGTCTGCATCCGGGTCATAACCAGACCCCGACCCATCTGAGTCGGTCCCATGGCATCGATTTAAAATAAGATGTCGCATGATAACACAAGTTTCCTTCACAACGAGGCGCTAGAATCTGCCGGAGATGGAGCGATTAAACTCGCGACCTTACCGCTGACCTCGGGAACTGGTGACGCGGTGTCCGGACTTGCGAAACTGTTGGTAGAGCCTGACATTAGCATGCCAGGGATGCCAGTGCGGATAGCGTGTGTGTGTGTGTGTGTGTGTGTGTGTGTGTGTGTTTTCTGACTATCCCTACTTGTGATATGCTGAGAGAAAAACGTATTTTGCCGAAATCTTGTAAACATTTAAGAAGATATCGCAGTATGAAGAACCCTGTCTTTCGACCGATTTGGCAGATGACGCGTGGACTCTGTGCCTGTAAGCTTGCGACAGTCCTCTGCCAGCTAGTCCACACAGGCTAGAGGCTAGAGGCACAACCCACAACGCACACTACCTTGAAGACAAGTACCATACCGCTGCGCCACCAGGCTCACTCCATCATTGACGCGAATTCCAACGTTAATTACTGCTACGAGTGTTTGTTAACTGGGTGCCCATCATCGAATTTCTATCTCTATATTTGACAGTTTTTTATATAACGGCATTGAAAAACTTTCAAAACACTGACACTTATTTGTCGGTATGTGTTCAGGTTTTTTTTTATCCATTTTTCAAACGCAAGTTCGTAGTCTTGGGTGGCTTTGGCGAGGGAGTTAAAATCGTACAAGGTGTTTCAGAAAACAAATTAATCTTTAAGGAAGTACAGTAATACCGAATGTAGTGTTTAGTCTGAGTGTTGCACTGTGTTGACATTAAGGCTAACGAGCGCTTTGCACGAGCCGCTTAGCCTCATTACTGCGGACGGCGCTGGCTCCTAGAGGACTTCAAAGACAAAATATAAACTCTGTGAGTGAGTATCTGAACAGAACTCGAGAGGCTGCTTTTAGAGTGGTTTAGGGTGTAACTTTTAAACTCTTCTCCAACATTTGAAAAGAGTTGTGTAGCTGAAAGAAATAATTTTTCTTTAGGCTGGATCTGCAGTGTTTTTCATTCAAGAAATTGCATGTTTTCACCTCGTTTATATTTTCCACACATACGCGTGTGAACGAAATTTGGACATAAACAAAATCTTTGAGTGTATCGTCACCGTGAAAGGTTCATACCAACCGTCTTTGCTTTTTCTTCACCTTCAGACTAAGCCTAAGCTCTCGTCTACCTCATCCCTCATCTTTTCCCGCAACAAAGGTGATAAATTCGTTCCATCCAGCCGGAACGAGTCGGTGATCGGCAAAGCGTCACGCCTTGCCTACAGGTCACCCGTGACGACGCGGTTCGTTAGCGGCAGACGCACTTGCCGCGACTGGGGCTCACGTGGAGCGCAGTGCAGGGAAACTGTTTGCCGCGCGGATAAAACGAAGAAAGACGCGTTGGTGGCGGCAGCAAGCTTCCAGTCTGGGAACTTGTTTACCGAGTCGAATCTTTCCCTCCAGGCGCTAGGTCTCTCTCTTTCTCTCTCTCTCCCCCCCCCACCACAATCCCTTATCTCCTCCAAGTAGATATCACTGAGGGGACTGGTTTATAGTCTCTCTCTTTTTTTTTTTGTCGGTGCCGAGCCACCAGTGTTGAGCGAGTTCAGTACCCTTGCTCTTTCTGGAATGCTGGTCGTTTGAATTCCTTCGAGAGTTGTAGGGAAGGGAGGAGGAGTTGTTGGATTCCAACCTTACTCTCCTCCTATAGGTCGCGGCCAGTCGCAGATTGGACTACAAAGAAAACGGCGGAGAAATGCCATCCGGGGTATGTGTGTGTGTGTGTGCCAGTCTGTGCGAGCTGCTGACTTCCGCCATGTTTAGTGTAGAGGTGTCGCTGCAACCGGTGTGTGCGCCATGACTGGTCCGCAATGGCACAGCTCCACCAGGTACAGCTTCCCCCAGCAAGTTGCAGTGAGAGGGCGCTGCAAGAGGGAGGTGTTCGGGGCCCCCGTGGAGTTGCCTTCTCAATGACAAGACTTGGAGATTGGTTGAGAACAGTCCCAGCCTCTTCACAAGGCAGGTGGTAGTGGTACTGGAGCTTGACGACCAAGTACCTCGCACCTTGGTCAGTCTTAGTAGTGCAGAGACTGGTCGCCACACGCGCCCATCGAGTGACAGTGGCTGGATAAAAGCTTGCCGCTTGCTGTGACAATGTCTTGGGTCGTGAGGTAGGACTATACAAACGCCCTACTCAAGTCTCTTTCCTTCTTCGTTTCTCTCTTCCTTTCTCTCTCTCTCAGGCGCTGTTTGCTGTTATGCTACAGGGTATTATTTTGTTTTCGGTGGTTGGTGCCAGATCCGACTTGTAGCCCAGTCCGCTGGCTTCAGACGCAGTAACCATTTTTGTTTGTATTTATAGCTTTGTACTGCCAGCGTTTGCTAACATTAGACTACATTTCGCTGTGGGATGATTAGAAAGAAACCAGACTGTCTTGGTAGAAGTTGCTGGTGCAGACGCACTGTGCCTCCGACAGACGCTAATGTATGTTCTCATTTTCTGTCTCTCCTCAGTCCCATGTCTTTCAGTCTATTCTTTCTTTTCTCTGATTTTTACACCACTTTCCCTGCCTTGTGATCAGTTCTCATTTTTTGTTATTCGGACATTGTGAGAAGCTCTCGTATCTGTTCAACTTTCATTTCAGAAGGGCTTGTCATTTACGAGAAATCAGCGTTTCAAGCTGCACATAACATGACTGGCGTTTCTTCTCTCTCTCTCTCTCACACACACACACACACACCATTCGCAACACGTAAAGCAAGACAAACTAATCCTGAGGTTTGTCGTCATTAGTCACCTAAAACATAGGAAGAGGACGAGGGTAACTAAAGGAGTAGACCCCGTGGGCCATCGAAACGTGCTCTCCGCGTAGAAGGTCAGCAAGGAAGGGCAAAAAAAAAACCCCAATGGCGAACTTCCTGCACAGTGGAGCTAAACAAAACAGAAACAAACAAACGGAGGTGAGGGTGGGAGGAAAAAATGCCAAACGAGCGAAAACATCGATGGCGCCGAGTGAGAGTGGAGGTGCTCCAAGGGCCGGTAACCTTGCATCTACTGTACGTGCGTGCTGTAAACCTAAAACCCAAAACCAACACTGCAACGTGTCGACTGGATTGCCCCACACCTGAAGCGTCATTTCCGGTGACCTGTACATGTACTAAGCGAGTTTTCCCCCTTTGTTTTCTTTTTTCCATTGCACTCTTTGCAATGGCCCTACAATAGGTTACTTTTAAGTCTTTTCTAAAAAAAAAAAAAATAATAGGACCTCCCAGCTAATCGTCTATTTTCCGTTTTACACTTATGAGAAGCTGGAGAATGCTGGAAGAGATGGCATACATCTACAAACATTGGGCAGAGATTAGATGCACACAAAGTTTCAGCGAGTTCGTTTCGGCGCTTATCGAACAAAAGCGAAGTTTCTGTCTTATCATGCAAGAACTGCTGCAGCAGAAAGTCGAGGGAATGTTCACGAAAGATCTACCGTTAATACATTAGATGTCGTTCAAGTCTGAAGGCGAAGAAAAGAATTTTTTTTTTTGTATTCGAATGTTGGGTTGGACTGCATGGGCTAGAACCGGAAGCATTATTATCGGCAACACCGGCACAACCATCAGTTCATTTTGACTGGCACAGGAAAAAAAATTCAAAAAGAGGTTATTCTCGAGCCACAGGACATTTATCTTTTGCTTCTTTGATCAACTCTTAGCCGTTCTGATTATTTACTACCCTTTCTGTCGTCCTCATGTAATCTTCCCAGTCTATTGAGATTAGTGCAGTGATGTAAATCTGTCTACAGATTATACATCATTAGGCCAGTGTCTGTCTCGGCGCCCAGGCATTTGACACAGAGACTGACTGTTAACTGAACACATACGCAGGTCAAAGTTTAAAGGACTTGTGTGATACAATTTTTTTTAATAATTAGGTCAACTCAGATACAAGGATAAAGCACGAATACTTTTACTTTGTGAAGATCTTAATTAATGGGAGAGCTGGGACCTTATAAAAATTAAGCGTTTCTGTATACAAGAGTGGTGTCACAAATTGAACCTCTTGCTGGGCATCATTGTGTTTGTAGACGTGTACCTGGAGAACAGGGCTGGGTATTTTGCCGCGATTATAGACTTAATTGTTGGCTTGGGGTAAAACACGACTCTCACCCCACCCCTCCCCTCCACCCACACCTCCAGAACAGAATTTGGATATTCGCCCAGATTTGGAGAAATAATATCTTCCAGTGAGAGCTATCCACTCATTTAATAAAAAAAAAAATGCACCCCGTATAAAAAGCTTGCCAAACTTAGTCACATATTGGGAAGTATATGTCTGGTTACGGAAAGGCTTGAACAAAGTTTTGGAATTGATCAGGCATATACAGGCGAGCTTGGTGATCAGCGGTCCCTTTATCCTCGCACCTCTTCAAGACGACGACGTTGACAGGCACTGGCGTCTGTGACGATCGCTGGGCAAAAGTCTGTCTCCTTAGTCGCAGGGTCTTTCACCTTGTGCGACGACTTCTGTGGTTAATTAATATTTATTCATTTGTTTTTAACCCCCGTACATTGTTTCGGGTCTCACGATCTCCAGCTTTTACGAGAACTAGTTTTTAGGTCACACATTGCGCACGCGCAGGGGTCAACAGGTGACGCATGCGCAGGGAGTGTAAATATGCCATCTCCTTATACCATGAGATGAGTGTGAGTACGAGAAGAGGCTTTTATCATGTGTTAGGACAGTATATGTCTTGAATTTAACAACATTGTCAATTGTGGAAGACTCGCGGATCGAGGATGTGTTGTAATGCAGCTCGATGATATGTCTTGGCGGAAATGACCCGTCATATGGCGGACATGACCTGTTGACCCCTGCGCCTGCGCACTGTGTGACCTAAAAACTAGTTCTCGTAAAGGCTGGAGATCGTGACACCGGAATTGTTCAACACCATTACGCTTTTTTAAAAAGAAATTATCAAAATTAGTCACTATTTTTTCTTCCTTCCTGTTATTTTCCTCTGTTACTTCTCCTGCAATCTTGACTTCATCCTTGGCACGAGTGTGGAGACTGCTGAAAAGGTCACAGATATCGGGGGGTGGGGGTGGGGGCATGCACTGAACGCAGAGTTGGGTCTATTTATAGAACTATTTTGTGACGTTTGCTTAGACCGGGGCTACGTCGAGGCGCGAAGTGTCCTCCTGGGACGTAGCTGGCCCCTGAGGGCTTGCGCAAACACATCCTTTCATCCAACTTTGACTTCTTGTTCTCTCCCAGTCCCTCCACCCCTCTTCTTTCTTAACACCTTTGTCAAAACGTTGGCTGGCACCTGCCTGTCAGACCCACAGGTCCAGTCCTCGTTAGCCCTTTGCTTCAGGTCATGGTTAGGTCACCTTCTTCGAGTTTGGACTTAAATCACGATGTTAAGGGCTTCGCGCTCGATGTTAAGGGTTCGCGCTCGTCTCCAATGGCAGGGAACTGTGCTTTAACGACATATTTGTTTAAACTTTAAAGGGTACCGCAACTCTTACAGGGTTAGAAAGGAAACGCAGCGAGGTAAAAGAAATAAACAGTTCTCTTTCTCTCTCTCTCTCTCTCTCACACACACACACACACACACAAAAGCTGGCCCCTATATAATTGCCGTACTCTTCAACAACCAATGAAAGGTTAGGATACTATTTAACTCCAGTCAAACAGAGAAAAGAAAAACCAATCAAGCAAACACTGGGAACCAACCAGATATCAAGCTCTTGGCGTGAAAGACAAAAAAGTCACACATCTCTTAATGAGTACCACCACTTTATCGCGGGCTGCGACAAAAGATGCGACTGGAGACACCCGTCCATGACGAAAAGCAGTTTTAAAAAAAATCATGTGCACCACCGTGACTCCCACACAGGACAAATAGCAATACGAGTATCCTTTACTATGAGGCGTAAAGGTTTGCTAATGGAGAAACCCGTATATGGCAGGAAGCAGTAGTGAGCTTGATGAACCACTCTGTGACACCCACGCAATGGCGGTAAGCAATGGTGAGCTTGATGAACCACTCTGCGACACCCACGCATGGTGATAAGCAATAGTGAGCTTGATGAACCACTCTACGACACCCACGCTTGGCGGTAAACAATAGTGAGCTTGATGAACCACTCTGCGACACCCACGCATAGAGGTAAGCAATAGTGAGCTTGATGAACCACTCTACGACACCCGCGCATGGAGGGAAACAGCAGTACCCCGATGAACCACTTTGCGACGCCTACACATGGTGGGAAGCGACACTACGCCGATGAACCACTATGCGACGCCCAATGGTGGCGGGAAGCAACAGTAAGCTGATGAACCACTATGCGACCCCCACACATGGTGGGAAGCAACAGTAAGCTGACGAACCACAATGCGACGCCCACACATCGCGGGAAGTAAACTGATGAACCACTATGCGACGCCCAGACGTGGCTGGAAGCAACAGTAAGCCGATGAACCTGCGTGACGCCCAGACGTGGTGGGAAGCAAAAATAAGCTGATGCACCTGCACCACTATGTAACGCCCACACGTGGCGGGAAGCAATACTACGCCGATGAACCACTATGCGACGCCCACACGTGGCGGGAAACAACACTACGCCGATGAACCACTATGTGACGCCCGCACGTGGCGGGAAGCAACACTACGCCAATGAACCACTAGTGACGCCCACACGTGGCGGGAAACAACACTACGCCAATGAACCACTATGCGACGCCCACACGTGGCGGGAAACAACACTACGCCAATGAACCACTATGCGACGCCCGCACGTGGCGGGAAGCAACACTACGCCAATGAACCACTAGTGACGCCCACACGTGGCGGGAAGCAACACTACGCCAATGAACCACTAGTGACGCCCACACGTGGCGGGAAGCAACACTACGCCGATGAACCACTAGTGACGCCCGCACGTGGCGGGAAGCAACACTACGCCAATGAACCACTAGTGACGCCCACACGTGGCGGGAAGCAACACTACGCCAATGAACCACTAGTGACGCCCACACGTGGCGGGAAACAACACTACGCCAATGAACCACTAGTGACGCCCACACGTGGCGGGAAACAACACTACGCCGATGAACCACTAGTGACGCCCACACGTGGCGGGAAGCAACAGTGGGCTTGATGCACCACTATGTGGCAGAAACAATAGTTGCGTGCGTGCGAAGGCGGACAGCACGCTGCCAGACCCTCCCTGTCAGCCTCCGCTGGCATCACTCAGATCGATATCGGTGAGTCATCGCTTGGAGTCAAGTTCAAGGCCGCTCCGACTGGCGACGCGGCGAAACTCGGGCGGCAAAAGGCGATGATAGCAGAGAGGGAGAGGAATGCACGCGCGGTGGTCACTTTCTGACCGTTGATGTAGTGCCGGCTTTTTCCAGACGCTAAGTGCTTCAGCCAGAGGCCATTCGCCATCTTTAAGAAAGAGAGAGGGACGAAAGGACTTCTTTTCGTGACCTTTTAAAACTGTCTTGGAACTTTGGAGAGAAATTTGCACGTTGACCACCACGCAAGTTGTTTGGTTTTTTGGTGCTGAGGGTCCCACCTGGATTCTACACACCTTGTTCACCCACCCATAACGGCAGTTGCTAGAGCGTGGAGACCATAGTCTGTTTCCATTTTTCTTGTTTTGTGATGGTTCATACAGTTGTGGCGGCGTTTGGCGCGTGTGACCTGCAGACGCTGGAGGTCGATGCTAACCGCGCGAGGCGCTGGTGCGAAGGGTGACTCTGGGATGAGTCATCGCTTGTTGACGCAAGCAGCATTCCGCTGACGCCCTGCGTCTCCTACCCTTACCCTTGCATCCCGCCTACCCACCCACATCCCGCCAGATCTCCCCTTCGCCTCTCAGACACCTGTGAGCGTTTGATCTTGATCATTTCATCGGGTGAACATCGTCATGGCGACAGTCGAGATCGCAGCAGCGTCTTTTATGTGAACAGTGAACGCTGAACATTCAACATCAGACGGTTTGACGAAGATCTCCGCGTGTTTAATAGTCAGGTGAAGACTACCGCGTTTAAGGACTCGCTGAGCCAAATGTTTGCAGCAGCATTGAGGACTTCTTGAGGACGCGGAAGTCATTGCAGACCCATTGGAATGGTATTCGTGTCCGAGCCATGAGCTTTCATAAAAGTGTTTGAAATATTTGCAGAATAAAGTTACAGACTTTGTCACAGGAAACAAAGTCAAAAGTTGAGACTTTTGTTGCAAAGATCGGTTGACTGGCCTGGTGATAATATTCTATGACTGCTGGTACACGACGGCTTGTGCTGCCGAGAGTTGACCGTGCTCACCGTTCTGCGAGGTCAGCAGCAGTTGCTTGACCACTGATCGGCGACATGGGGCCGGGGACACCTGAGGGCAAGGCGGAGCAGTGGTGGCGATGCTGTGTGCAGAAACTTGTGGAGGCCTACTGCTGTTGCTTCATGGTGAGTTGCTTTGGACACCAAAGGCGAAGGGCCAGCATTCATATGTCATGGTTCTCGTTATCTTTTTTGCATGAAAGTGAAATGCAAACAGGTTTCTACCAGTCCTCTCTCTTTCTCTATAACAAACACACAAACTCAGAAACGAACAGCCTTGCGAAGCGTACTTGGAAGGTGTGCATTAACGGAATGAAAGCGAAAAGTTCAACGATGCGTGTTTCCGCGGATGACCTTTGGTAGTTCCATGTACCTTGTTCTGAAATAGGATTTAAATTTGACTAACCAGGCGCCAATGTGTTCATACGTAGACACCCATTGTGTACCCACATGGGCCACAAGTCATAGCACACCGCGCAGTCGTCAGCAGTTTGGTGTGCTAACAGGAAACAAAGGTAGAAAAATCTAAAGAGGTGCTTTGGCTGCTTAGGGATGAAGTGAAGACACCGACAATAGTTAAAAACCCGACAGCTGGCGTAGGTATGGGGTAGGTAATGTAGGTGCGATGGTGCAGAAGAGTACGGAATATGTCGGCCAGCCAGAGGTTATGCAGTCTCGCAGTGAGATCATTGCTATTTTTGAAAACCGCGTTAAATGTCATACAGACGTGCGCGTAATGTGGGGAAGAAAGAGTAGGGGGGGGGGAGAAAAGCTGTTGTTGTTACGTCAGAGAAATGTGTGGAGGGTTTTCCGTGTTGCCAAAAGGTCTACTTTATTAAAGCCACGGGGTCGGCAGCGGGTGAGATGCAGTAAAGCAATGGATCCGCTTGTAGATGTCTATTGTCAGCGGCGCATAACTTGTGTGCGAAAACCGCCGCACGCGTTACACGTGTATTTACTTGCACAGCTGTCTGCCGCTGCCATCCGCCTGCCGCGTCGCGTCGCGTCCCTTCTGTCGCCGCCTACGAGCGTGCGAGCGAGTGGCTGCCGCTCGGCTTCAGTTTGCTGATCTACGAAAGTGAGGGCTTCCGTTTGAACACTTCTTGAGAAGGCAGATTGTCGGTGTGGGAGTTTAACATAGTTAATTTGTCTCCTTACTCTTGATGAGAGTTCTCTCTCTCTCTCTCTCGCATACACACATCATATTTATCGCCTAAGTGTTAGCTGATTTTTTTTTTAACTGTTGAGCCCACGTACCTATTTTGTTTTTACAGCCTTTTCTTGTTTTTATCCCAAACTGCTGTACTACCAACCTCAAAATTTGAGTATGCATGAAGCCATTGATTCATCCATGATATCCATCCATAAATCCACACAGTTGCTCCTGCTGCTGACGATGAGCCACGTCACACTAACGATTTACAACTCCTTCTAGTGCCTACATGTCCGGGGCGTGGGAAGGCTGCTGGTTTCAATGACACTCTGGTTGTAGATCGTAAGGACAACAACAGCATTGTGTTGTTCAGGGACCTTACCGGATGCAGGATCGGTTGTCTAGAAATCTTGAGCTAGTCTTTTTTTCTCTGCTGTGAGATTTCTCACGCTTTGTCCGTGATCAGAGTAGTCGTGTGGTCCTAACATGGCTTTTCCGTGTGTGTGTGTGTGTTTGTGCGCGAGCGCGCGTTTACTTGCGCTTGTGTGCTGTTGTGTGTTTATGCATGCGTGTTTGTGTTATGTTTGTGTTTGTAGTTATATTTATGTATCCGTGTGACCGTGTATTTAGCCTGTATGTGTAGAGGTGTGTGGTTGGGTGAGCGTGATTTTGTCATATGGCGACTTCTAATTTATTGTTGTTTTTCTGTTTATTTTTTAACATAAAATGTGTTTCTCTCTCAGTGTGTGTGTGTGTGTGTGAGAGAGAGAGAGAGAGTGATATTGCATCTTTCAGAAATTGAAAACTCTTCCCTTTTTCTTTCAGCCAACCATATTTGGTACCGTCACGCAAGACAGGACAAGCGAAGACAAGAAAAAGGTATGTTGCTTGCTCACTTTCTAGTTTTGAATGTGGACATCATTGAATTAATCCTATGCGCTATCAAGAGCTACTCCTTACACTGTGATACTGTGGCTTGCATTTTTCTCTGTTAAGGACTGTGTTAAGAACTTCTTCTGAGGCGGACTATCTTTTTAATAATTACCCATTATTTAAGCGTAAAGAACACGTCATCGATTTTGCATTTTTGTGCGACTTCATCTCCTTTTTCGGTGTAATATCAATCTCAATCGTGTCAAGTGCCACGCAGCTCAAAACTGGTTATCAACGGAAACCTGCAACTCTTCACCGCAGTTTTAACCGTGTGCAGCAAGAGTTTTCTGTCCTTTAAACTCATGAGTGGTTAACTGGGATGAGCGCGCTGGGCGTTTCACGGAAACTGGTCTCTCATTGAGCACAGACTAATTCCAATTAATCGGACTGGTGGGTTCCGTTCTGAAAACCCAGAGCTCGACAGAAAACATGTTATCCTAAGCTCTTCTGTCTAAAACGTCCGTTCGAAGATTTTCAAACACGATATACAAAGCATCCAATCAAACACCGTCTTACATGTTCTCATAAAGCATCCAATCAGACACCGTCTTACATGTTCTCTGGAGCACCCAATCAGACACCGTTTTACATGTTCTCTGGAACATCCAATCAGACGCCGTCTTACCTGCTACATCCACAGTAAGACTTTATGTGCAGTGAAGCATAATATTTAGATTAAGGTGCAGGAAGGCAGCTAACCGGAAATTTGTTTTCGGGAATAAAAATGCCGCGTGTTTAGAATGTTACGAAAAGATAGCGAGGCAGGTGCGGTTTCTTTTTACAGAATACAGTGACTTTCAGTTGTTTTGTGAAAAGAGATTACGAAAGGGGACTACTATAATCTGCTCAGTTTCCTGCGTGCACAGTCGTAATTAATCAGCTTTGGCCAAAATTAATCTAAAACTCGAAAATATCAGATTGCAAGGTTTTGTCGAGGTGTTTGCTACAGAACCATTAGGACTTACAAAAATTAGAGCAGGGAACCTAGAGTCGATTGTGTAACCGTTCGTATATCCTTTTTCATCCATAATGGCGTGATTGCTTTCACAAGTCACCCATTGTCTTTCGTCCATTTCAGTAAACTCTCGTTCAAATGACGGAGGAAACATTACCAATGGATAAAACACCGAAACCTGAATCCAAGCTTCCAGCTCGTAGGATTAATGTTTCTGAACACACTGCTTCTCCGCCGGAAATCGTTTGAATTTGTTAAAGGTAGCGGGTAAGACTGTCAGAGATACACATTTTGAGTTGTGCTAGTTATGAGAGTTAGAATTAACATGTTTCCCGTAGTTTGCAGGCGTACGAATAAAAATAATAGAAGTACCTGACTCTTCCCTGCCCATCAACCATCCATTTGGCCCCTCCCAGCGGCGTACTTGAAAGCGACGACCCGGAAAGCGTGCAAAACAGTTCTCGTTAGGTGCTGGCAGTTACGCGCAGTGACGCGTGGTAGTCAGGTAGTTAGGTTAGTTACGTTTCGTGCGGCCATTGTGCGTCAGAGTGGCCGGTCTTGGCAGCACGGTTACGTCGAAAGCCTGATTTGGCCCGGCTGTAGCACTTCAAAACACTTAGCCGACAGGATGTTAACGTCAAACTTTCCTCCCCTTTCCCCTTGGCGCATGCGCATTTTCGGAGCAGCTAAAAAAGAAACTGCTGGTGTCAGATTCTTGCATTATACTTTAGCGCATTCTGATTTGGATAATAGGAGGAGCTGTAGTGATGGTGGTGGGGGTGGGGGAGAAGGGCTGATTCTTGCGTCCTCCATTCCACACCCTGTTGGTCTGGTGGCGCAACGGCTAGCGCCTATCACTAAAACAGTGAAGGTTGGTTTTCCTGAGATCAGTTCTCGTCTCGGACACGCTGTTCTTTCTCTGCATGTGGCATCTGTTTACAGGGCTGGCTGCCTTGCCGTGATGTAAGCTTCGTTGCTGGCTCGGCGTAAAACACTAATTCCCTCTCCTCCCTTCAGCTGAATCTAGAATAAAGTACAAGCTTGTGTGTTTGTCGTATGATGTCGTTTACCACACTGGTCCTTCACAGCTGGCTGATTTGGTTCATCGGTATTTCCCAGCGAGGACACTTCTGTCCTCAGCAGATAATTCAAGTCTTGTTCTTCCACGCATCAGTGTTAAATCCTCTGGGGAGCCTTCAATATCTTTTGCCGCACCAGTCATTTGGAATGCATTACCAATAAGTCTAATATTCCTTTTTTGTTCAGCTCTGTGTTTGTCTGTGTGTTTGTGTGCGTGTGCACGCGCTGTATTTCGTTGTAATTTAGATTTTTTATGTGGGCTGCTGTTCTACACCTAGTCTTACGCTTTATAAAGTTGTCTGGTTGTATGATGCTAAGGTAGATGGCAACCGTCAGATGAAGGAAGGGGGAGGGAAGGCTATGCCGAAGGAGACGCTTGAACATGCATCGGAAAATATTCACTAATGTACAATGCTTAGGTCAAATACTAGTACTAAGCGCATTTATGCAGAGTACTAAAAGGTACTTGTGCAGAGTACTAAAAAGTACAAAATATTCTAAAACTGACTTGTACAGAATACTAAAAGATACTTCGATTTAATTCGCGTGTAAAAGTCCGATGTACACGTTTAGTGACACTGCGCTATATAAATGTACTAAAGTATTATTAAACGTTAAAGCCTTCTTTTGATCTCTCTTTTGACTTGTTTTTTAAACAACAATTAATGAAATGGCAGCCTTGCAGTTCACGTCTTCAAGTGAAAATAATGGATCTCGCGTTGAAATAAAAATTGGAATCGTGACAGCTATCTGTGTATGAGGTCAATGTTGATACTATAGTCAGCGCCCTTGTTAGGCAACTGTCACAGGTACTATAAAACATAGAGTTCATTTGAGCAGCGAGTTTGGTCTGAAAGTAGTTTTCCCGATAAACATAAATATAAGAAACCAATAGTGTCACTAGATAAATGCTTCCTTGAAAATTTTTGTTCTAAGTTTAGAAGTTCGAGCAGCGAGTTTGATAAAAGTAGTAATTCCGATATGTGTAATTATAGCTAGACCGATACCGTCATGAAACGAATACTTCCTCGAAAACCTTCAGTCTAAGTTTGGAAATTGGCTGCCGGAACTGTCGTCACTTCTGGTACTATTTTTGGCGCCACGCGCTCTGCAGCTTCAATACGTCACAGCGCAGCATCCCGAAGTCGCTCAGAGCTCGGCTGCGGAGCGTGCAGACCAACAGGGCATCCCTGCGGCAGCTTTTTGAAATTCAAACAGCCGGCCGAGTCGACTGCATCAGCTCGAACAGCTTTAACGGTCTGGTTTTCGGAGCGTCGCTTCTTGACCATAGAATGAAGGTTCATAAGGTAATGACTATCTTCTGTCAGTATTTTTTTTCTCTCCATTTTTATCACTTTACGGCGCGACCAGTCTGCGTATGTCTTATGTCTGATAATCGTAACCGGCGTGTAAATGTTTGGCGTCTGAGGAAGGGGTGGGAGGGGATAGGTTGGGGGGAACAGAGATAAATCCGCGAGATCGTCGAGACTTGAAACGAGGCTGGACATATCGGTGATAAATTGGAGGAGCAACATCGTTGCTGTCGAAAACTCGCCAAGTGTTTGTGATTTGCGGGCTTAAGTGTTTAGCAGGCGAGCAAAGCAGTTCGTTTTAATCCGATTTGAAGCCGTCAGCAGCAAGACCTTCTCACCGCCGTCATCGTTTGTAGAGGAGACCGTCAGTGTTTGGGTTTGCTGTAGCCTCCCGCGAATTTTTATTTATTTATTTATTTATTTTTTTGCGTTTCAGTACTCTGCGTGAATCTCAGTGTTCTTAATAAATATTTAAGCATTCTAATATTCTAGGATGAACGTTCAAGGTACTCGCACAAAGTGCCTCCTGCAGCATAGCCTCCTTCACCTTGCCATCAGCTAGCGGTCAGCATCATCGTCTTCTAAGTTTTTCCTATCGTCAACAGTGTTATTGTTGTTAGCGTAAATGTTGATCGTCTTTTGGCAAATTTAGATTATTTGAAAAGGCCTTCTCCCCTCCTCCTTCTACTCCCTCCCAACTACCACCGCCATCACGACGCACATCTGTTTCCTGTGTTAAACTCACATTAACATTAGTCGCGCGCTTGAACACGTGAGCGCGCACGCGCCATGGTTTCTTTGCCCCCATCCCGCTCGGGTATGGCAGCAAGGAGCGGTGTGCAGATATTGCTGCACAGGTAAACTTTCTTGCAGCCAGGTGCCTAGGCGCTTTTTTTTTTTTTTTTTTTTTTTGGTGGGGGAGGGGGAGACATCGGCCAGCCGTTTCCGCATCTTGATTGCTCGGTCTGTCATTCTCCCAGACACGGGGCTCATCAAGCGGCTGACCTGTGATTCTCCTTGTCAGTGGAAGTGAATTCTCCATGCACTTGAGATTTATAGAGGCTTTAGAATATGGTTTTGAAGAAGACTGGCCGGCTCATTTTTACTTGTCCGGCTCAAATTTGCCAGGAATCGTTTTTTATTTGTTTTCATCGATGTCTCCGTTCAAATTTCCTCATCTTCTGTCCCGTAATAATCGTAATTATATATTTGAAGCATGTCGGCATCGCGATGAAAGCTTAACAAAGAACTAGGGAGTCTGTACTCGCAAATTATGGCATTGGTCTCCTTTCCTTTTTTTTTTCTTCTTTGTCAAGTTTTAGGAAAAGTCATTAACTGGAACGTTCTTGTTCCAGATGCGCATGGTTCCCTTCCACCCCTTAACCCCGCCTCCGTGCAAAAAATGCTGAGTATGGGGTAGAGAAAAAAGGTGAGTCGCTTGCAGACAAGAAGCTGCTTGAGTTTCTGTTTAAATGACTGTGCCAGAACTATGTTTTACGGGCTGGCATCCAGTGCAAGGGGTCTGAAGAGCGCGGACAGGATGTACCTGGTTTTTTTTTCAAGTGAGGATGTAATTTCTGGTAGACGTGTTGTCCTTACTGTAGGACCTGCGTGTTTCAGCGGGTTCTCAAGAAAACATTTGACTTGTATCTGTAGCACAATCTCCACGATCTCTAGTGGGTAATTCAGTTTCATGATTTTGTAGTCATGGTTATTTTTTTCTTTGTTTTGTGCAGCTTATCAGTTTGGATTGTTTGTCTTTTAAACGGACGAATGTTAAAAATATCTTTGAAAATTTTTAAAGTGGTGTGCATGGCACCACTCGTGATGAAAGGAAGATGAAAGATGCAGTCGAGACCGTTCATTTTTTAACCTAGAGCCAAACTTTACATAGGTATACCCGACAGCACCGTTAAAGTGTTGTGACTCAAGGAATTCTGATTACCAGCCGCAGCTGTTAAACACGTTGCACTAATTAGACATCATGGGCCGGTAGTTGGCGGGGCGGGAAGAACTGATGTCCGAACTGTAAACAGAGATGCTTCACCTAGCACTGCAGTCCACAGTATATGACAACTGTTTCTGGTTGTCTCGTAGCCGTTGTGGTGTGTGCGTGCATTTTGTTGCACCATCCTAGGTTCGAGTAGATAGCAAAGCTTACCACAGCTGCCGGGGAGGGGAATGATCTCCGACTTGACAGTATTCTCTGAGGATGCGCTGCCGAGAGGAAGAGCTGTCATACAATAACACCACTCAGAGTCTTCCTTCTGCTGGTCCAACAATCTACACTCCCTCTGTTTATTTTTTAACGGCGTTGCTAAATTTGAAACTTATATAGTCTATGCAGCAATTACGATTTGCTTAGAAGAGAACATTAAAAACATTTTAATGAGGAGATTTAGTAGCTGTGCAGTTTAAAATCTGACAGAGGCTTTAACGAAACAGATGACTGCGTTAATTAAGTCGTGTTTGAAAATGCTGCCATTGCCAAATCTGATATTCTGAAAGTCAGACATACTTTGTCAGTGAGTGCACTCAAACCAGATATCATGCGCACAGTATTAATTGAGTCAGAGGATCTTATGACAACTTCATCTTTACTGTAACCTCGATACACTGCACTAGTCTTGATGAAGACGATGTGAAAAGAAGTGTCACAGATGTGTTTGTTTTCCTGCCTGATCGGTTCTTTATTTGAATTCAGTGGAGCTGCGTCTGACATGTAGCGATTTTATGAACGTAAATTTTTATGGATGGAGAACTCTCACAGCAGCTGCAGCTGTGCAGCCCTACACCAACCCACCCCCACCCCCTTGCCAGCAAGGCACTGAACAGAGTTGTTTGCCCGCAAATCTGTTTTATGTGATCGCAAATGGCACCTCACCCCACCTTCCGTTCCATCTCTTCTGTTTCTTGTCGTCGACGTGGTACACGAAGAATGAGTCTTGCAACACTCTTCATAAACAGGAATCACAAAAGGCGTTTCCTTTAAACAGTCAACACTTACTGAGGGCGTTCACTTTCTCCATGACGAGGCTGCTTTCGGCCTTTCATAGTTACTTCAGTTTAGAAACGCTCTTATCTCATTACACCCTCCACCGCCCCCAGCACATACTGTGTTGGCAAAATAAAACTTTCGTTCTTTCAGGCTTGTTATTTTTTAAAAAAAGAATGTCGCCCTACACAACTGTCTAGCATAAATGCCACACACACACACACAAACACACACACACACACACACACACACACACACACACACACACACACACACACACACACACACACTTGCAAGTATATCGAGACCTTGAGTCGTTTTCATACGGTGTTTGTAGCATAAATTTCATTTCATTCACTTTTTAAAAAAATAAAAATAAGATTTTTTGGCAGCTATCACAATGGGGCTTTCGCAGCATCTTTAATCGAACTGCTGCAAATGGCACGCCCAGTTATCACGCTGCATGATCGTTTCCATCCCACTTTTAGAGCAGATCGAAATGAAAAGAACTCATAGAAACCAGTAGCGTAGGAACCGGTGGTGGAGGTCAAGGGGGCTGCTGCTTCTTCAAAAAAGATACTGACCCCCTCCCCCAGGCTAATGCTTGAGATGTGATTCTTCATAAAATACAAAAAAGGTAGAGGAACCGAGCGAGAGAGAGAGTCAAAGGACAAATGACAAATCTTTCTTTACGAGGGTAACAGAATAAGCAAAGGTTATGGGTTTTTTAACATCTAGCCCTCGATCTATAAAAAGGGAAAAGAAACACTAATTTACTACAATACAAAGGCATTAATCAAAACAGTTTTTTTCGCACACTGACTTGCAAACCTTGAATGCGTGTACTCACGCACCTCCTCATTTTATTGTAATGTGCGTGTGTGAGCGTCGTTCACTGTCAGCATGGAGTTTCCCCCCCCCCCCAACGAAAATCTTCCTACGCCACTGAAAATTGTAAAAATATAAAATTTCAAAGTTTTCGCAGGATTTAGAAATCATTGTGTATGAAGTTGCTTGTTTTTATTCAAAGGTAAAATTGTTTTTAATCATAAATGTAATTAACTTTTATTTCGTTGTATTCTTCCATGTTTGTAAAATTTTCAACGCTCCAGTGTATGCTGTGAAAGTGTAAGCTGACCATTGATAGTTTTCTCCGGGTACTCGTTTTTTTCCAGCTTTGTTTGTGTGTGTGTGTGTGGGGGGGAGGTTGACCTACGAAGACCGCCATTTCCCCGAGTGCATCGGTGTTCGTGTGAGCGCGCTCACCGCCAGTGCGTGCACAGGGTGCATAGGGAAATGGGGTCATTCGTTGATGTATGAAGGGGAGGCTGGCCGAAAGGGAATGAAGGCGGCGGGACACTTGATGCACACACTTGGGGCGCAGCATCATCATCGTGTTTTCAGTTCTTCCATTCTCCTTTCTCCTGCAGCTGCGCCAGAGCGTGGGGCCGCAGAAGCTGAGTCTGTCTCAGATGTTTGACATGGCGGGCTCTGGCTACGTGGGACAGAACGACCGATTCTCCAAAGACCAGGTAACTACTTAACAGTTCATTTGCCTGCACGTGCTTTCGCAGTTGCATGTATTATTGAGTGTGGACGTGATTGCGTGTGTCGGCTGTCAGTTCTTTCTGTGAATGGAGAATATCAGTTTCGATGCCAACATTTCAACCACTGAAGGTAGAGTAAATCAAGGCAGACATTATTGTCATTTTGACTGCTTCTGGTTTCTGTGTTACTTTCGCGGTCCCCCCACTCCCACCTCTCTCCCCTCCCTGTCTTGTATCAACATGACAGTCAGTTAATACTGTGAAAGTTTTATTTTCACGTCTAGAAGTGTCAAAGAACTGCAGTATTACATACAGAAATAAATCTAGGCTCAGAAAAAACTTGTTTTTTTCTAAATGATAAACACGAAGGAATTATTGTGCTGATGCCTTGAGCTTTTGGTTCAAGGTGCCTTCTTCATCAAACATCTGTTGCAGAGCACTTTCTTAGAGCTATTTCCTGTTCCAAACTGATGAAGGGAGAAATGTTTGGAAAAGGGCCATAAGCTCTAAAGTTGTGGGGGGGGGGGGCTTGATGAAGTAGCTGGCAAGCTCACAGAGAGCTGTGCACAGATTATTGTGCCATTCCAGTGGACAAAAAAACTCTTGTTGCCAGAGGTAGACTAATTTATGACGAAGCAGGAGGGAGGAAAACCCAATATTATTTATGACTGTCATGTGAAGGAGGTTTTGTACACTGTGGGAGGAACTGGGAAGAATAAAAGGGCGGAGGGATGTTTGAGAGAGAGAGTAAAGCACTAAGAATAAGTTTGTAGAAGCTATTTTTTGTTGTGTTTTTGCATTTATTTCTAAACAGATACTGTCTTGTGAATGATTTTGCATGCATCCTGTAGTGTAAAGATTTTTCTTACGAATAAAAAGAAAAGGGGGACAGAAGAGATTGTATCGACTCAGGCCTGCCGTCTGCCTGTCGCCGCAGTAGTGAACTGCCTTTCACTGTGCTGGTGCAAAAATACCGCAAGACAAACTGAGCTTTGTTTTTGCCAAAATGTCAGCCTCCACCAAGCTGCCCAACAGAAACAGCAAGGGCGCCAATCCACCAGCTGATCTAAGCCTAGATAATTAGGAAATAAAAATGTGCTATGCCTTCTGGGAAGCAGGCAGGAAGTCAACAGGTCACTTCTCCCCTTCTCCAACCTCCCACCTTATGATTACCCCCTTCCTTTCCACTTCTGTTTCCCACTTCAGGATCTTCTTCTTCCATCTTGTCCAAGAACTGCAATGTGCTGAAGGGTGGTTCTTGACTATTTAGTTGTGGTTTTGTCCATTTCTTAAGTTTCTGCTTTGTACAAACCTTTCTGGCATCTGTAACAAGAAATCTTATCATTTGAATGTTTAGTCGTCATTATATAAAACCCTCACAAACAGTACTATTTTTTGTTACTAACATTATTTATCTGCCTCAAAATGATATAAAATGACAAATAGAAGATATACAGAGTGAACTAATTTTACAGTTTGCTTGAGTGCACTGATGACTTTTTTTTTTTACAGGCACTGATTTTCCAAAATGGAAATCTCTATTCTGGTTCTCTGGAATCCTTGATTCAGCATCTGGTACCTACTGCAGACTATTATCCAGATGTAAGTTATTATCATGTAGTATTTTTCAATTTACAGTATAAGATGTGTGCATGCTTATTAACAGTGCAAACAGTGCCCATGCTAAGGTGGGATGAAACGATTCCACTTCATTCGAACATGAGAACATGCCTGCTAGACATGCCTCTGTATAAGGGTGAATGTGCATGAGTACACATACATTTTTTTTAAGGACTCATTATCAGTCAGATTCTGTCTACTTTGTGATTTTTTTCCAGAGAACATATATCTTCGCATTCCTTTTGAGTTCACGACTCTTTATTGATCCTCACCAACTGTTGGCAGAAGTATGTCAGGTGAGACTTGTTTCTTATTAGCTCAGTCACTTTGATACATGTGCTCAAGCAGTTGTATATCATCAGCCTGTTCAGCAACTTCATGTAAAAGGTGATACTGTGTAAAGTCATAAATGACTTAAAGAAACTGCTTTGATTTTAGACATTTGGAAAAACAGAACAGTTGTCATTCTAATATTTCATCGCTACTGCTGACGAATGCTTTGCTGGTTAAAAACCATAAAAACAAAAAGCAGAAATATATGCATGCATGCATAACCGATGGCATACAATTACACATGCACTGAAGTACACATATTTATGGAAGGTGACGGTTTCTTCCTGAACACTTCCTCTCAGGCTAGGAAACAGGAAGGTTCCATGTTTATAAATGCTACCACCTTCAGGATGAAACATAGTTTCCTGGCTCCTTGTTTCTTCGCTGTTTTTCTGAGGAAACTTTATAGAAATAGATGTTACACACATAAATATGTAAATAAGGGGTGGTGAAAGGAGTACATAACCACAGTGTAGAAATGGGTGGGACAGGGGTTGAAACTTAGTGTTACAGGGTGGTGCTTAGTTCTTGTCTACCTACATCTTTTCACAACTTTGTAAGCTGCATCAATGCTTAGTTCCCTTATTTATTTAAAAAGTGATGCTGTGTATACATAGGGTCATTTTTGACCTTGTATAAGATGCATTAAGTTGTTTTTTTCTTCCTGTGAAAATATATATTCAGAGAATGTTTTGCTGGCATTGCAAATGTTTAGGCTAAAAATGGCAGTAAACAAATAATAAATGCAGGGCTATGTAGAACTACGTAGATTTTAGTTTAATGAATAAAGCATTAGTCCTCTAAAATTACTTGCTTGTGTCAGTTGTATCATAGGGCCCATGTACATTATGCAAGTACAGAAAGTCATGTTTGTGACACAGTTATTTAGAAGCATCTGTGTACTGTAAGAGATTCTTTTGTCATATCTTCCACAGCTCTGCATTTTCCAACAAAACTTGACTCATGATCGAATCAGCCGAGATGCTCTTGGAAAGTTTGGTCCACATATTGTTCGCCTCATCAGGTAACAATTTTGGAGTTTTTTAAATGAAAATGTTCAATTATCTGATGACAATATTTACATAAATTTCAATTTTACATGTTGAAATATTACAGCATTTCCACTTTAGTATTGTTTCTAACTACTTGCATCTGTTTCTTTTTGGTAAAGTGGTACAGATTTAGTTATGATGACAACTGTTTTTATCATATATTTGACATTTATCATCTGACATAAATACTTTTGTTAGCTTCACAATCTTCTCAGTTTCAATCGTGACCATGCCTCTTCTTTACAGTGAGTGGACAGAACTCTTCCCCTATGACTTTCGTGATGAACGAATGATGAAGCAGGTGCGGGACCTGACCCAGCGTATTATCTCCATCTACCCTGAGTTGCGCAAAGACATCAGTGCTGTCATGCATGCGCTCTTGACAAGGGTATGGCTTAGCTATCATCTCTTTTGGTCATGAAATGAGGCTTTACATTATTAACACAAGCACTAGCTAATCTTAATGCAAAGATGCAAAAGATGATGTAAAAGCTGGTGTAGATCTTGAGATACATTATCATAAGAACAGAAAGGTTAAATTCATTGATGGTAGGATGAAAGAGTTAAGAGGTCATGGGGGTTGAAAGATTAATTTTCTATGTGATAAAAAGACATTTTTGAACAATTTAAAAATATTGTCAGGATATGATTGAAATACATGACTGTTTTTGTGCATGTTATTGATTTGGGTTTATTTATTTATTTTTTATCTGAGCTGTTTTGTTGTGCGAACAGATCTCACAGCTTGATACATATGAGAACTCGCTGGCGAAGCTAAATGCTGAGTTGCTGAAAAGATCACAGACTCAAGTAGTACCCACTGTAAGTACTACTTGGTTGTGATAACAGTGAAGTGGTAAATTCGTTGTGTCCTTAGAGTGGCTTGGTCTGCGATATGATAAAGTGGTGGCCATTTTCTTAAGTGTGTTCCCACTTTATAGATATTGCACATTGACAACTCTTTTTTTTTCATCTTACCTAGTTTGCTTGGTTCTCTTTGTACCTAGACTGAACATCAGCCATCCACTAGGGACCTAGATCTTTGTCAGAGAACAGCAAAATTATAAGACTACAATGAGCACAATTATTTGCCAAATCTGAAACTCAAGTACCTTAAGTATGCAAGGATGTTAGGAAGAATATTGCCCTTTTTTGTAGAAATGCACCACAAAAATGATCCAAAATGCTCGATAGTATTTCTCGCATAATTTCTGTCATCTTTTTTCCTTCTCTTAAGTGTACCTTCATTCCCCCTTCTTCCAGCCACCCCATCCCCATTCTTGTCTGTCATTTTTTCTCAAATCGTCCATTTTTGCATATAATAATAATAATAAATGAAGATTTGTATAGCGCATATTCACACTCATAGAGAGCATGCTCTTAGCGCTTAAAAACAAGGAAGAGACATGGACTACATGGATAGAACACGAGGGGCTTAAGAAGAAACGACAGTACTGATGACAAACAGAAAACAAAGATGGAAAACACAAAATGACACCAAGTAACAGAACATAAAAAATATAGGTATTCTGCAGAGAAAGATGGTAGAAAATTAGCAAGAGCAGAAGGGGGGAGGGTAAGAAGGACGAGCATTGTGTGGACTGTGTTAGGAGTAATGCTCAAGGAAAAAAAAAATTATCAAAGAGTTTCTGATGTTCATTTAAAATGCTTTTACAAATGATATCCGTTAGATGATCCATTCAAGATGTTATTGTGCGGGACATAAAAACAGAAATATGCTACTGCTGTGCTGCAAAGTACAATCATACACTGTAGCTTGCATCTGTAATGCAGCAAGTAGCATCAGACAAAACACCCAAAGACTACTGCAAGCTATATAAAATACAGGAAATAAGTCCTGAACTAAGCATAAACAATGTCAACTTATATTTCCTGTTTTACAAGATGAAGTGGGGGCAATGATGTTTGGAAGTGAGGGGTAGGAGAAGGGAGGCTAATGAAGAGACCCACTTGAAAAGGTCACACAAGAATGGAGATGTAGGGTCACTGGTGAATGGTGCCAAGGCCTGAGGCTCTGTTGCCAGATGCCAAGGCAAATGAGTTGATTGCTTCCTTTTGTACTTGAGAGGGAGGAATCCTCTTATATCTTGAAGAAGAGGAAGACTATTGCTTCCTGCTTGTCTGTCATGAAACGGACAGGTGGACGGAGTTTGGGTGGTGGCTGAGCCAATTTACACGCTACTGAAAATGGTTTCACTTCGGGATCTTAAGTATCAAGTGTTTGAATTAATTATGCGTCATATCGTGGGCTTGCTGTTTCTGCCTTCTTGTAGGTTATGAAATGTGCAGCTGGCTAGTTGACAGATATTTTGATAGAAATGTAAAAGTTGTCAACTTTGTATTTGCATGTGCTTTTGTACAATTACCTATAGTACAAATGCTTTTCAGTTCCCTATTCTCCTTTTTGGCACTTGCGCACACATACACACACTTGCTGTCTTTCTCACCATAGTCACCTTTAGAAAAACATTGAGTTGCTGTCATGGTTTCTAAGAAGAACGCTTTTTTCTTTCTTTGCAGACTGACATCATGGAGGTATGTCCGAGCCCTGTTGATCTTGCGCAGCAGCTGACACACATAGAACTGGTGAGTGGAAACTGGTGTGAAAGTGTATCTACCAATGATTGCTTGGACCTTCTGATTGTTTTGAGTCCCAACACAGTTATAGATTCAAACACATGAAGATGCACAAATGCGGAAGAGAAATAATGTTTTGTTGACATTGATTGCTGTTGTGTATTTTCCAGGAACGTCTGAGCATGATTGGTCCTGAGGAGTTTGTGCAAGCATTCTGCAAGGAAAGGATAGACACAGAGGTGAGGAGGAGGAGGTCATTCACATTTGTTTTAAAAAAAAAAAGAAGCAAAAAGAATTAATAATACTTAAAGCACTCTTTCCGAATTCCTTTTTCGCTCAGTTTTTACTCAGGTATTATTTCCACCTTATTCTGGTCTTGATTGAGGTTATAGTCTATTGTCATTGTCTTTTGTCATTTTGTATGAACTAGCCATAAATGGACTTTGGTTGATAAATACAATGCTGGTTATAATAATAATGAGGATGATAATTACTAATGATCTGTTTCAGACCACCTATCAAGACCTTAAGATGACCCATAACTTGGAGGCCTATGTTCAATGGTTCAATCATCTCAGCTATGTTGTGGCATCAGAAGTTTGCTCTGTAAGTCAGTTTTCATAGTTTATCTTGTGACTTATCACGACAGTACTTTCTCAAACATCAGTTTTGTTAGGATTTTGTTTAATTTCTTTCATTAAAAAGAAAACTGTTCAGTTTTTTCCAAATATTTCAGTCATATTTTACATACAATCATTGAATCATGGAGAAACTATATCAGTGTTCTAGGGACTCAAGTATGGTCTAATCTCAGTTGATCTGGTGTTCCAATGTGTTCCCAAGTATTAAAGTATCTTGAGTCTTGCCCCATTGTGTCAGGCATGTGTGTGTGTGTGTGTGGAGTAGTATTTTAAGTGTAATTGTTTTTAATAGTCACTTTTCTAGTATTTCAAGGAATGTCTTACTTTGGGTTCATTACCTTGCAGCACTTAAAGAAAAAGAACCGTGTGAAGATGTTGGAATATTTCATTGATGTTGCCAAAGAATGTATCAACATTGGCAACTTCAATTCACTGATGGCAATTATTGGTGAGTTCCCAATTATATCTAACTTGAGCAAGGTCAGCCTTATTGGTAAATACTCGCACCTCTATATTTGCTTCATTCTGCTAACTTGTGTGCACTTCACTAAAGAGCGTGATTGAACAAACTTGAAGTTACTGTGTTATTGTAATTGTGTAACTGCACTTTCAACTTTTATTGTATTGCATGCACAATTGCACATGAAAAATATTTCTATCTGACAAACAAAATGTTAAAAAATAATACCTGTAACTACTTACTTAAATTTAAAAGGCTTGTTTTCCTTCCTCAGCTGGCATGAACATGAATCCAGTCGCCAGATTAAAAAAGACAGTAAGTGTTGCTATATAAGCATGAACATTTGTGAGCATTGTTTACTGTTTGTGTGAGCATTAAGTGCTTACATTTGGTTATCAAACTTAACCTGAGACAACAGAAATATGTAATATTTGCATTTTTTTCTTTGCCTAAATTTAATACAATACTTCATTTTTCTAATTCCTCTATGTACTTTTCTTGCAGTGGGCCAAAGTGAACATAGCCAAGTTTGAAATTCTTGAGGTAAATATGATAATCAGAGTATGCAAAGACAATGGTAACAGCAACGCCTATGGCGTAATAAGTGGTTTTGTATTGGATATTTTTAAAGGAACAAGATTCTTATGTCTAGCAATTAAGGGTTGTGATATACATGAGAGAAACAGGGGGGTTGGGGGAACAGTTTCTCAACATACTCCTTCCTTTGCCCTTATGCTATACTGTATGAAGATGATCATACAATAATTATGATGGCAAGGTTAATGAAAGATCTTAAAAGATCTTTATATCATATGGCCTCTGCTGTTGAGAGATAACTGTACAGTTTGTGGAAATTTGATTTATATATAGCTGTAATGTTCACAGTCATGTCTTAACTACTATAATACAATTTGTCTGCAGCATCAGATGGACCCATCCAATAACTTTGGTAGTTACCGATCATGTCTCAAGGCAGCAATGTGGCGCTCTCAGTGTGCTTCGGATGATCGTGAAAGGGTAAGGATACAAATTAATTATTCATTGTGTCTGTATTCATTTAAAATGATTTTCACATTATTTTAAATATTATCGCTGCCATAATGTTATGAATCCATATAATCTAGTTAAGTCTGTCACAGTATATTTCAATTTATTTAATACTTGTCCCTCCCCCAGCTTGGTAAAGCGTTAAGCCACCACCATTGTAATTATGTAGACAAATTGATCCTAACTTTGCTGAAGATCAGTACGTAATATTAACTTAACGTTAGCCCTCTTTCGTCTGTACATGTACTAACATTAGGATTTGCAGAATAAAGTTACTTGATGTTTTAAAATATACAGCTCTGGCTTAATTAATGATTTTTTGCAGATTGTTATCCCATTCTTCAGCTTGTTTGTCAAAGACCTTTATTTTCTAAATGAGGGTTGCAGCAACAGACAGTCTGATGGCAACATCAACTTTGAAGTAAGCTGGTGTTTTCACAAAAGATTTTTGATTTACTTGTGTTTACACTTTATAAATTATAGGTAAAGAGTTGCAATAGTGATAGAGAAAAAGACCAGCTATATTTTCATGACTGCTTATATCATCTGAGCTTTGTTGTGAAAAGTCTTCTGGCATGCCTTATTTTATTTTTTTTTAATCCTATAGCAAATCTGTGTAGGCTGAGAGTGACTAAAGATTTTGTTTAAATTAGTGAACATTTTTCTTACAGAAATGCTGGTTGCTGGCCAAACAGATATCCGACTTCATTGCCTGGCAACAAGTAGAGGTACATCATGTTTTTTGCCTTCATGCATTTTTTGGTAGTAGTTGCATCATGTAAACCTGGTGCAAAACTGTACTAATTTCTACGAGTGAATACTATTTCAAAGATTTGTGCACAGAACAGAGCAATGTGTAATTTACAATGTAGAGCCTGTTGCTTTTGTTCTGTGTTAAAGACAGCAACTATATGGATTTTTGTTGGATTTGTGTTTCAGTGTCCCTATGAAAAGAAAAGTAGGGTCATAAACTATGTCCAGTCTCTGCCAGTCTTTTCTGAAACAAGTAAGTTGAATGTGCTGCATTGTGCATATGTACAAATATGCCTGGATACACACACACACACACATACCTTTCCATAGTTTTCTGTGTAAACAAAAGCAAGTAAAAAGTTTCCTTGTTACAAGCTTGCATAATCCTGTGTGCACACAGGTGTGCTCTTATTTAGTGTTTTGATATATATTTTTGTTGCTTCTTGATTCTGTATAAACTTCTCTTTGTCACTTTAGCCCTGTCGTTGGCCTCATATGAATGCGAGCAGCCAGAAAGCACTTATGACAGAGAGCGACACAAGCAGCTCAAGTAAGTTGTGAACACAAGAAAGAGCACGCATTTTGCTAGCACCTTTTCAGACCATAGAGGGGAGGGAACTGGGTTATTTGTCCATTCATCTATGCTGTGTTTAATATTTTCAGTTCCTATCAGTTATTAGTGTCCGTTTAACAATCAGTTATAAATGATATAATTTACTTTTTTTCAGAGCCCAGGCAGGTTTGTGATAGTCTTCAGGAGCATGCCAGTGGACCCAGAACATTCATGCTGTTTGTTCAGCAACTTGATGGCAGTCTGCCTCCACGGTCACTGTTTTGGCAACACAAGTTTTCTTGTCATGATCAAAGCAAGAAAGAAGCTTGCCTTTTCTTCAGGTGCACAGAACACTAACATCTCTCTGATGGTAGCAGCAACTTGAGACTCACAGACTTCCTCAGACCACTCAGTTATTCTACGACTAGCAAGCGCAAGTTGTGGGAGGCGGCTTACCCTGCTGTGTCTTCACGTTTTGTGATAGTTTGTGGTTTTGCTTCTGCCTTTTTTTATTTTTAATCTTTGTGATATTTGGGCATTTGTGCTGTTTGCATACAGTTAGAACCCCCAAGTGCTAGTCAGGACAAATGCAGTTATAAAATCTAATTGCCCAAAGACTTGACAAATTTGCAGCACCTAACAGAGACAACCATGCTGTGTTCTTCCATGGTTTGTATCCTGCTACAAAGAAAAACCTGCGGAAAAAAAAAGTTGCAAAAAAACTTGTGATTAGTACAAGTGCACCATATGTGTAGCCACCATTTAAAAATGGTAGCATGTTGCTACAGACTGGGCGTTATGTGGTACCTACTAACCCAGATAACACTTGTGAACACTTATGCTGCAACTTTGCAGACAATCTGAGCAGCATTTGCTTGGAGCATTCTCTTAAACAGTCATAACCCTGTGATTTTTGACGGCTTAATTGCATAAAGTCTCATCGAGGACACACCTGTGGGTATTCTCACTTCAAGTTATAAACAGAATTGTGCAATCTGCATAGCCCCTACAGTGTGCACATCATTCAACTGGGCTGTTATATTGCGGACCTGTTTCTGCAAATGCTATGAAAGAATTGAAATTGAAAAAGTCATTTTGAAACTGTGGACGCCATTTGCACAAACATTGAGACTAGAATAACCGAAAGGTGATCCCAGCAACCTCCTGGCACATTCCTTTCATGAACATGACACTGTGTGGCTTTAACTTGCTGAATCCCGACTTTAGTGCATATTTATGATGCAAAAGCCAAGCTAGGCAGCAAGCTAACATCATGCCAACTTTTGGTGAAGTTGAGGACTGTTGATGGGTGATGACTCATGAGATTCCTGAACACTGCAGCCAAGTTACAGAGCTATTCTGTTTGAAATCCTATACTGGACATTGAATCTCAACCATGTGTTTAAATAAAAATGGAACTTTACAGGGAGTTGGCCTGTTTCTGGTGGGACACGGAAATTGGCAATGTATTTTGCCACTCCCCAACCCTGAAGGTTGTTATTAGTGTGGCCCTATGTGGAACAATTTCTGAGAAATGCTGCAAGATGGTGAAGCAGTTAAAAGACTGACAAAAAGAACTACAAATAACATCAGCTTTGTTATTTTATATTTAAATGGCATATAGACCTTGAAATATCAATTTACAACAGTATATAGTGACCAAGAAACTTGCAATTTGTTTTATAGTTCTCAATTGACAGTAGTTCAGCTACAGAGGTATGATATTTGTTGACCAAACCACAAATTAAGTTTGTTAGACTTTAAAGGAACTTCCATCTTGCAAGCATCTGGCTGGCTAGCATCTAGATCCTGTGAAGCAGGTTTGAGCTGGTAACTTTTGTTAAATGGACCATTATAAACAGTTTCCAGGCACATGTATGGTTACTTTCTTTCCCCAGTAGAAAGAAGCTATTTGACAAAATATCAAACATTAAGCTCTTGCAGAGTCATTTTAAGTCTTCTGTTCAAACTGTGTAGAAATTTAGAGACCAATTAAAAAAGCATTCCGTTACTAAAAATAAAAAAATTTAGTGGATGTGTTCTACATGCTTGTAAGTGTTAGGCTTTTTAAAACTCATGGTTAAATATAATGCTCCATGCTCCATTGCTTTTACTATTGTACCTTTCTGCTCAAGATAAGGGAGTGTTTTACAAGAGCCTTTTATACTTTAGGCAGGCATGATACTTGGATACCAGTGACTGTGCAGTGCTACTTCACATTCATCTTTTTCCTTTTCATAAATTATTGCAACTGTAGGTTGCTTACCATGTGACTGTTGCTTATTGCCAGATTCTTTGAAGTTTTTTTTGTTTTTGGGAGAGGGAGGCCTACAGTAAAAAGATTACAATTTAACCTCACTTTTTTTTGTGCGTGTACGCGCATACAGTCTATTTGAGTCCCTTGCTAGTAGGAAAGCGCAGAAGAGAAAAAGGAATTAATTGTTTGTCTCTACAATATCTTTGTCACTCGTGGAGTTTTGTTTCAATGGCTCATCATTTATTTTAGGGACCTTAAATTGCTGCATTATGCCAGATCACCTCAGATGCTTGCAAGAGGAAAAGTGTTCTAAAAGTTCTTTGGGCATGTAATAAAAATGAATTATTTTTGATATATAAGGTTTTACATTAAATGAATGTTAACAATTGGCTAATGTTGCTGACTTAATAGCTTAAAGTTTCTAAACAAACACAAAAAAATGGTGAATGAATAAAACCCATGCAATTAGTACAAATACACATTGTACAGCCTAGCCTTTACAATTGTTCTAGCTCTGTTACTTGTTGTTCAAACACACTCAGTTTGGTGTTGTCTGTAAATATCACTATATTTTACTATTTATACATTCATGAGCATGTGTGAGCAGGAGTGAGAAATTGATACTAGTACATATACCTTGTCACTTAGTTTATAGAACTTGGATTCAACTTTAGGCATCAGAACTCAGGATATGTTGGCAATCTTGCATTAAAGATCACAACAATCTCGCATTAAAGATCAGCTAATTTAGTCAACTGTTACCATATCAATGTAGCAGTATTTTCAGTTACTCTGTGTAATTTTGTTTCTTAAATGCACATGGAAGGGTCAAGGACTGGTAGTAAGGCTTATGACAAAAGTTGAATGTTTCCAATGAACCCCCAGCTGATCTACTACCTGAGAGGGGTGGTCTTTTCACCATGGGCTTTAATTTCCATTCCTCATTTTAAAAAATGAAAACTTGCAAAAATTCAAATCTGACTTGCACAGCAGATTTTGATGCAAAATTCCCTTTAACCACATAACATTGTACCACCTATCTTTACCCAGTGTATGACTGAATTGATTTGATTGCGTGTGTGCATGCATTTGAGAGAGAGTGTAGGAAGAAACGCTCTACCTAGAGTTGCATGGGTAATAAATTCTTTCCCAACTGCCAGCCTGGTTTCATAATTTGTGATCTGCCCAGTTGATCTGTAAGGAGTTGTTTTTTTTTAACTGTACAGTTCATTGACTTAACAAATTTAGTTCTTAGCAAAATTGAGTAATGCAGATGAAGGTAACTTTTGAGATTGTGCCTTTTAGAAATTAAAAAAAAAAATGTGGGGAAAAGAAAATAGCCAGTCAATACGACCCATATATTTGTGCCACGATTTTGCTTTGAAATTGCCTTGGTGTCTAAACATAAAGAATCTAAGACATGGCAAATTGTAAAATAATTGTTAACCAAGTCAAGATTCCGATATCAAGCTATGAAACTTTGAACATCATGCTAGCTGCCAGTCCTGATTTACAATTTGTCATCTGTCTAGTTGATTTGACAGAAAGGTTGTACTGTACAGTTTGTTGGCTTAACAAATTTAGTTTCTAGCATATCATGGTCTTATAATGAGGCATAGCTTTCGGTGCATGAAATCTGCCTGTGATGTGAGAGGATGTCTCAATTTAAAAAAAAAACAACTTTATGAATGTTTGACTGATGCATTGATAATGTTGATGGAAGATGGGAATATTTCTGATGGAAGATCCTCTCTCCCATTAAGTTACTGCATTTGGTACAGGTGGCTGGGCAAGGTAGAATTGGAAACGTGAGCAGATCACTCTCAGCATATTCTGTTTTGTGGTCAGTGGTCAAGGTGGTGAACAAGACTATTTCAGTCTAAAATAAAACACCACAAAATATTTGTCTTTTTATATATGGTTGACTGTGATTTTAGAATGTTGGTATGCTGTAAACAACTTGTAGTTTGAATGGCATCACCCATATGCCACTTTGCTTATCGATAGCCACATTTATCAATATTCCACATTTATAACTTTAGGAAAACAATTGTTGGCATGTTCCCTCCCCCCACCCCAAAAAAGTCACAAGCAGCACAATTCACATTAAAAAAACTCTCAAAAAAAATGATTTAGAGAAAAAGGACAGCTTCTTGGTCAACTATCAAATTCATTTGAAAGAGTGCTTTTGAATGCGATTACAACTCTTGCTTTGTAAAGCAAACACGAGAAAGTCACTATCATTTCCCCAGTTCATGGCAGCATATCCAGATTGAGGAGGTGACGCATCGTTGGACGGCCATGAGGACAGTTCTGGCATGAATATCACAAATAGTGTAAAGCCATTGTGGACAACAAAGAAGCATTTTTCTTAGGCCTCTCACCATAATTTTGACAGCTGATAGTGAACATTATTTCGAGTACTCTTCTAATTGGTTTCACTTATGTTAACAAATACTGTAAAAATATCTTCAGGAAAAAAAGGCAATTACTTTGTTCTGTTAAGAACCAAATACACAAAAAGCTGTTTCTACACTTGAAATATTCTAGCCAAGTATGCATACGAAAACTACCCTTTTGGTGTTTGGATTATAATTTTATAAATTTTCATTTTCATACATTTCTGTTGTGTTACAGGCTTATTAAAAGTCTTTATAATTCATGGGAAAGAGCTAAAAATGCATTATGAATGAACTAAAAAGAAACATTATGAAATTTTTGTTTTAACTTACCCATGGTTGTTCTATTTCTCCCATATGGCACAGCAACTAAAGAACCAAACACAATGGATCAGTTCAACTATGTAGTACATTTAATGCACAATGATCACAATTTTCTAAAACATGCTGACCACATTCCATTGACTACTGCATGAAGTTGTTCAATCAAAATTTTAAAACATTAAATGAATAACCTGGCCTGTCATCTAACTTGCCTTTTTCATCTCCCCTTTGCTCAAGGCTGTTCCTATCATGATAGACTTTCTGCAAGCTCTTGAGGCAAACATCAAGCGCACACGAGATGGTCGACACATGATGCCCTGCAGAAAAATATTTGTCACTTAATCATTATTGCTTTGTGACATTCTCATGATGCTTGAATGATTTTTTTAAGCCACATCAAGCTGTGTTCCTCTCTTCAGCATTCATTTGACCTTCTCTATTGGCCAGCCATAAAAGCCACAAGAGCATGTAGATTATAAGAGATTCTCTGAAGAAATATACATTTTCAAATAACTTAAAAGATATGTGTAGGAAGCATGTAAGAAAACTGACACTTACTGGAGAGTCTGTCAGCATAAAAATAAGTTCTTCGATATCTGGAAAAGCAATTTTAACTTACAAGTATTTTATCGGAGATAAGAATAAATATCTAAACAAATATTTAAAAGTTTACAATATCCACTGCAGTTTGAAACCAAAAAAATACAATAATTACTTAAATTACAATAAATACTTATATCTTGTACTGTCATGTCCATGATTAAATCTTTTGATGTTTTCAGAGCTCCATTGTAAGTTGTCCAACACTGCTCAGAAACTGCCATAGGATATTACCACAGTGACACAGCACCTTAAACTCTCACACACATTTTGACCTTCATCTTGTATCTCACTTAATTATATTTGGGTCTTTCAATGTTTGAAATGAAGTGATAGTAAACCACTCACATACCACACACATCAGCTACTTACCTCACCATCTGGTTGCAGATGAGACAATGAAGATGCAGTGTTATAAGATGCAAAGTATGGACCTTCAACTATAGATGAAGGTCCGTGATGCAAAGTAACTACTAATACTGAATGCCTGCTACTGTATTGAGCCTGATGGAAAATTAAATTTCTAGAAAAAAATATGTCCCACCATATCATGCATGCATGTTTTATGTATTAAAATGATGAGGAAGGCATAGTTTTTCAGTTAAAAGATATTTCAAATCTAAAACAATTTTTGAAAAGTCACTCTTTTAAGTCACATTCAATTAGAAACAACGGCTGGAATCAGACAATAAAATAGGTCTCACATTAATCCTGTTAAGATTATTAGTAGTAGCTTGATCTTATTGCTGCTAGTTATGAAAAACAATTGTATGATGTATTAGTCTCATTCACCTGTGAACAATGATATATACTAAACATAAGATGTTACCTTCTTTGCCAAATTTCCAATTTTTGCTGATGGGAGTAGACTTTAGCTTGACTCTCTGAGTAGGAGGTGCTGCAAAATGAAAGCATAAATTAAAATAAAACAGTATCCTGGACTACTGATCCCCTCATATCACTGCTCCCTCTCGCAATCAACTTTAAACAAGATGGCTATTTGGAGGGGGGGGGGCGGGGAGAAGCCAACAGTCTAAGGGAAACGGCCACCTATTTTAGTTCACTCTCCTACTCACTCTCAACAAGTTGTTTCCCCTCATCCACCAAGTAGGGTTTTTTTTGTTATTTTTCTTTTGTAATTAAATGTTCCTGCAAGCTGAAAGGAAACAGTAAAAGAAGAAGAGGAATTAAGTTCCTTGCCAGGTGATGTTGCATGAGGCTGCCACTAACTCAACAAATACCAATCACAATCATACACACAAACCTATACACACAGGTGACACTACATACACTGTTATATGTACACCTAAGAACATGTGTAATCTTTCACTCACTCACTCACTCATGCACACACACACACACACACTCTCACTCATACACACACACACACTCACTCATGCACATACACACTCTCTCATACACACACACAAATGCATAAGAAAAAGAAAATTCCTCTCAATGCGCCCACACGTGTGAGGCACAATCCTTCTACACACATGCGAATATATGCATGTGTACGTGAACACACACACACACACATTCTTTTACATACACTACCCACACATTTCAGATCTACCACTGATTGCCTGCACAGACATACACAAGCACACATATAAGCATGCTCTCACTCACTCACTTGCACTACACACATTGCCTATAGACTTCAAGGAGACACATTCAACATTCAGTCTTAACCTATGCCATAATGGAGTTCAAAGATGCTACTGCTTTGACAAAGAATCTGTTTCTCAGGCAGGATGTTCTGGCCTATACCTGGCCTATACATTTATACCTGACCCCCAAGGGACAAATTATCTCAGGGATGCAGGGTAGCCCACCCAGTGTCATATAAACTAGCATGGAACAACACAGATTGACTCAATTTTAACATTAAAGAACTAAGGTAGTTCAAGAAAATAAAAAGACTGCAATGTTGACAGTTCATAAAAAAATCCAAAATTACAATGCCAGACCATCCTAAAAACTGAGACTTTATCACATTCCAATATGGCAACTAGTAAATTCAGAACAATAAAAATGACAACAAAGATATAATTTTCTTTGACGAACCTGTTTCATCAATATGAAATTCAAAGCCATTTTTCTGGAAGATATGTAGATTATCAAATAAAATGATTTCATTGGCTGCTGTTAATTCCAAACTCTGTGGACTGCAAAACCATTGTAATTCATGGATTATAAAATTCAATACCCACTCAAGTATAAAATTATAGAAATGGGAATTCATTATTATTCTTGATAAATAATGCAATGCTAATGAATAACATAATGATTAAATTAGTCACATGTTATATACAGTACATGGAACTATGTTTTGCAGATGATTTAGAAATAGAAATCTGATTAAATGTTAAATCAAAGAGGATACCAAGAGCAACCACTGTTATATGAGAGCTTGAAGTCACAGCCACTCCCCCTTTAGGACAGTAAATGTCGGTACCCTCAGGCGTGCCACGCCTTTGTTCTGACGATCGTGTACTGACAACACACACACACACAAAATCAGGCGAGCATGCTTTCATACTTTTCAGAAATAGAGCTTGAAAACATATTTCCAAGGTGGAACTTCTCTAATTTAGAAGAAAAACAAGAAAATAAAAAGAAACGTTTAAAGTATACATTAAAAGCAATTGAGTAACAAGACTGCCTGGTTTGCATTTGCTGGAGCAAACAACTTCCGTTCAAAACATTACGGTAATCGAGCTCTCACTCGGTCCATGTGGAGGAGCTGTTCAGATTTTCTGAATACAATTTCAAGTTCCTCCACCAGCGTCACCAGCTGAGATGTTGGGACTTCTAGCCCATAGTTAGCATGAGGTACCTGCTTAATTGACAACAGGGTCTCTTTTATAGTTCATGCTTGTTTTCCAGTAATAATTTCTTTACATTCTGGACACAATTTCCTTTGCATCTTTTTGGCAATGTAACCAGCAATGTAAGTTAAAATATTGTTCTCAGGAATGAATGGCGTGGAGCCATTCAAACACAGCTCTTTCTATCCTTCCTGAAAAAATATTCTATGCATTTCGGTTGATTCGGTACATCAAACATGGTTGGAACTGTACACCAGATCAGCCGCACTTCTGCACCCACTTCTTACATCTATGGAAATGACAACACAAGACTAGTGAAACTACTAAGCAGCAGCATAAGTGGCAAAAACCAAAGATAAATGCAACTTGTTAAATCTTGTGAAATGCTGTTAACTCGCATCTCTTCATCTTTCAGAAAAGAGAACAATCGAAAACCTTTAGTTCGAGAATTTTGACAACTCGACGCAGCGCAGTATGACCCACCAGGCATCTTTGCGTGAACACTGATAGTTGGTACGGGGTGCTTGGTCGCGGTCACATAAGGGTCAGTGCGGCGTCACTTTCCTGCCTAAGTGGTGGCTCTTGGCATTCTTTTTGGTTAAATGATTCAGTATTTTATGTATATTTTGCCACTGTATACATATTTTATCTATTTTGTTCTAAGTTAAAGGCCGAACTTTCATCATCCTGCAGGAAAGAACTGATTTGATCTGGCGGAGGGACGTTAAGGTACTTGATAAGATAAGATAAGACTTTATTTGACCCAAAGGGCAATTCAGCGGCAGCTCGATAACAAAAAAACAAAACAAAAAATTCATAAACATTTGTATGCAAAAAACAGACATCCACATTCAAGTTTCATTCATTCGCACAGCACCTTTCAAAAGTGGCACAGCCAAAACAACGAATGACAGCTGCAGTCTGTTGGTCCTGCATGCAGGCACACAAAATCGGTGGCCCGATGGGAGCTGGACAAATTCTCTCGACAGGACATGCATGTCATCACGAAAGATTGCAGACTTTCAGAAGTGTCTGTCTGTTATACAGTCTGAAGAGCAATCTGGGCTGTCCCAATGACTTTGGAGCAGGTGGATACCACACGATGTAGGCTTGTCCAGCCTGAGGGAAGCAAGTCAGAAAGAATGACGAGGCAGCCAGTACCAAGTGTGCTCCTCATCTCCCTCCCTCAGATCGAAACAGTATTTCCCCCATAAGCTGAAAGTTTGGCCTTTAATAAATATGAAGCATGGCTTTCAAAGTAAGCTCCTACAAAACCTTGTATAAAGCAGCAGGAAACAATGTACCAATTTTAAATTAATTTGAATGGTCATGACACCACATGGACTGGATAAAATACTGACTGTATCAACCGTTGGCTCTGTAAGACAGTGTTTTGCTGCAGCATCTCAAAGTTGTATTTCTCATCAGTGGCATGCTGATCTACAATAAACAAGTCACGTCCACTTCTTGCTATAATAAAACCAAGGTTGAACTGCAAAAAACATTACATCTGTATGTAAATATTTAAATACACACACAAGTGAAGTAAATTCAAGTTTTCCTGGGTCTTCACCTTTAACTGAATATTAACACAACATCAACTGTTACATCACGCTTACTGCTATGCTAAGAATCAAAGGCATGTGTTACTATTCATTGGTGTAATGAATCATAACACTACAGTACCATGTGTACAACTCACTCAAGCAGAAAATAGAAAAGCCTTTATTATCAAGGATTCAGAAATAAAAAATCCAAATTCTCACCTGTCCCAAAACTTCCATCTCAGAAAACATGGATTTGCTGCAATAAAGCATGGACACATAAGGTGGAAAGGTCATTAAAAAAACCTGAAGACAGTCATGAGAAATATATATGTTGTGTGCCTAACATTATGCTATGTGCATTCTGCCAAGTCAAAGAAAAGAACTGAAGGCTAGTTACAAAAATATACCCACACGCACACATATGCATAAAACTGCAATTTAAGTTCTTTATGACAAGCTAACTGAGCTAGCATCAAACAAAATGCTATATTTGCTCCTTATAGTTGCTCATGGAAACTTCCACTTCTAAATACTGTAGTCTCTTCACTCAATTCACAACAAATAAAAGTTACTCAATTCATTTAACACTGTGGATTGTAGGAAATGAAACTAAATCACATCTTCAAGTGCTAGTTCTGTTGTCTGGTTTTGCTAAGAAAATAACATTTTTATATACACTGCAGATGAGAAGCTGATCACACATAAGATCTGGCAGGAGAACAAGCTTTCCTTCCTAGCAATTATTCAGAACAAAGCTCTGGTCTCCTGACTGGGTCATCACCTGATTTGTTTTTGCAACTCCTCCTCTGCTGCCTGGTTCTGACTTGGACAGATCTTTGCCCGGAAGGAGCGAACACAGCTGGTCTTGTTTTGCAAAGCCTCTAAACAGATGTACATGAGTAAGGAAAGATGTCAGCAAAGTGAAAAATTCCACTCATCAATACAATAAACTGCATAAAAAATGAGTGCATACACAAGCATATACACATGTATCTTGACAAAAATTAACACAAAAAGAGTAAGAACTACTTCACTGCCTTTGTCAACAATCTATTATCATCTCTAAGATTCTATTCTCGACGATCAAGGTAAGCTAAATTTACTTATATTCCTCCTGCTGCATGACTCTTAAAGGGACAGCTGTGTGGTAGAGTTAATGTATGTGTATAAATTATAATTATAATAAAACAAAAAATGCTTTACACAGTTCACCAAACAATACATAAACTATCATTCAAAGAAAAAAAAAATTATTTATAAACTTTACTTTCTTTTCGTATCACTTGCAGACACTCCTTTAATTTCTGAAATGAGAACCTGAGGTCTTCAGTTTGCACATTTCTGCCTTCACCAATCTGTAAAGAAACATCACCAGTTTACAAGCTCACACACCTGAGAATATACATGCACAAGCGAATACACTATGTACGTACATGGATGCCCAGATGTAAACTATAGGTAAATATCTGAAAAATAGAAGTATTTACGCATATGTTGTCACTAGCTCCTTCTTGTTTATTCATTCCTTTCTTCATCCCTTGACAGGTACCAGTTGCCAACAGTTGTGCTAGTCATCAGTACTGGTTATCAGGGGCAATAACTGGATAGACTGAGAGGCTAACAAGGCTTGTCATTGAGGGGTGTCTTGAACAGTGGTGAGCAGGTCCTACATGGAACGACCAGTCCAGTCATTAACCTTTCGCAAACGAGCTCTTACTTCATCCGTTTTGGTGTCAATCCCACTTCCAGGGTATCCTGAAGAACAGTCTTGAACAGAGTGTATGTCATGCCAGGTCACATAGACAAACCAAGCTTACACTGCTTCACTGTTGCAAGGGTGTTACGAATGAAATGTTTCAGTGGGTCTAGGTCAATCCTAGCGAGCACGAGAGTGAGTGTGAATGACGTGAGTTTTGATGAATGATGCAAGCTTTGATGTCAAAAATGTTCGAGCAAGAGAGCGCATGCGTAAACGTTTGAGTGAGCGTTGAGAAAGAAGAAACAAGTAGGTTATAATATTGTACGTGTGTGTCGCTGTGAGTTTTAAAATTGAAGTAGGCGTTTGTCGCCGCTAGTTTTAAAGTTGAAGTAGGCGTGTGTCGCTGCTAGTTTTAAAGTTAAAGTAGGCGTTTGTCGCCGCTAGTTTTAAAGTTGAAGTAGGCGTGTGTCGCTGCTAGTTTTAGGGTTAGTGCGGGTGTGTGTCGCGCTAGTGTTTAGGTTTTTAGGGTATTGTAGGCATGTGTCGCCGCTAAGTTTTTAAAGTTGAAGCGGGCATGTTTCGCTGCTAGTAGGGTGAGAATTAGTGCAGGAGTGTGTTGTGTTTTGATTTGTATCCATCTGAAAGTAAAGAATTGTTTATCGTTTGGACTGTTTCTTGAGAAGTTGACACCGCCAGATTTTCGTGGACCCGAACGAGCTAATAAAGGTCAATCAACCAGGACCAGTAAGTTAACAAAAGTGTTCCTAGTTTCCCATGAGGGTGGCACCCATACACCATATAAAATCATTGGTTTTATGTTCTAAGTAGGATATTCAGAGCAGCCTCCTTGGGCACTTGTTTTCAAATGCCTGGATTCTCCTCTCCATGTCACCAAGCATCTCATATCTGTAAGTCTATGCTGGGTAGCAAACCTAATGGTGTTGCTGCACCAGACCCTGTCCAGCCTGACCACTGCTGCTATGACTGTTGTCATCCTGATGCAGACGTCTGAAGGTCAGCTGCTATCTTTGGATAGGGTGGCTTAAAGTTGTTCACCTTCTTGAGCTGTACTCAGTTCATGTTTTGCTGTTGCCATTGATGTTAACTATGACTTTGCTCTTGTTAGTGGTCTCCATTCCATACACATTTGCACTGCCTGTCAGTCTGTTGGTAAGGTCTTGCAGTTCACTGTTGATGCCTGACAGATTGAAGTTACATGTACCTGAAAATTGTGGATTCCATAGCTGCCCACTGATGCAAATTGAGGTGTGATGGTCATGAAGGGTTTCTCACAAGATGTTGAACAGTACAGGCAATAGGATGTTCTCTTGATGGACTCCTCCTGTTGTATGAAAGAAATCTCCCAGTGTGCTGTTAAGGAGTAGTGTGCTCATTGAGCCCATGCACAGCACTTTGATAGCTTGAACATGGCCCAGATCGATGTTGATTTTATTTTATTTTTTTTTGCATTGCATCCCACAGCACCTTATACCATTTCCTCCTTTATGGACTGGCACTGGTCCTCAATCAAAGTTCTCTTTAGTTGCCTTAATCCCTGATGAAGTAGTTCACTACTTTGTACTTGGACACTGCCTCAGCAATGCTTACTTTGCCAAAAGGGGAGTGGCCCAGCGTGCTGTGACTGCCAACTGACTTCAAGCTCTCAAATAACAGTTGGTTCCTTTGTTGATCCTTTTTGATCTAAGCTCCTGTACATGTTAACAGTAAGGACATCCACTAATATACGACTGTCTCGCTCATTCCTTCCATGCATGTTTACGTACCTCATAATCATATGTGTGACCTGTGCTTGCATAGCTTTCTTGCTCTGGTTGACAGATCTCATTCAGGCTGTCTTCTTGCTGTTCATCCTTCTCACGGATCAACGTACTTCTTTCCTTACCAATAACATTAATGACAGAGTAATTCTGTCTGGACAAACTAACATATGTCTCTTCACCAGGTTGCAAGTCTTCAGGTTCCAGATGACGCAAAGATGGATTTTCTTTTAAAACATCTGCCACACATGACAAACCATCAGGCTCATCACCTTCGTCAACAAACTTCTGAAATGTTGTCAGCCTTGATGCTGTCTTATCTAAGGGATCAGAAACTTCAAATCCATGAATAAAATCTTGTGCTGATGTCACTTCTTCAAAGTCTGCTGTTTTAGAAAAGCTGTTGGGCAGTTGATGTTCTTCTGCCACTGAAGATTCTGTCACATTTTCTGGTATCAGAGGTGAGAAGATAGACACCATCACACCACCTGATTTAGACAAACTTGAAGTAGTTGTATCAGAATCACAGTCATATACATCCACATCAGAATCCACCACTGCAGGAGACATCTCTGACTGTTTACAAATGGCTCTTTGGGACCCTGGAGACTGAAAAAAAAACCTGTTGATGGTTCCTTTATTAGGTGATCTCTCTGTAATATTTCCAGTTGGTAGACTGTGGCTCCTTGACACATGCATATCAACTTTCCTTTCTGCACAGAAAAAGTTTATCCATGAAAATGATAGCTTCTTGTAAATATCTCAGCATGAAAGCCTATCAGAGTTACTGCTAATGACATCACCATCAAAGTATTAATAAAAGAACACTTGCTGTGATGGGTTAAACAACTCTTACATTCTGTACAAAGTCACCAACAAACATCTCTATTTACAAATACCAAGGGGATTAAATGGAAAGATTTTTCACATACGTTTACTGTGCTGTAAACTTTGTAATGGTGTACTGCTGCTCTTGTCAAAAGTACTGGAGAAGGATCTCTTGAGCTTTGCTAATGAAAGTGATATGCTGGTACTTGCTGGAGTCAACAATCTGAAATTATTTTATTGAGGTTTTATACAAACATTTAGCTTCTGAAAACCACAGACTCATTGCCTTCTTAATGTATAATCAGTGACTTTTGCACATATTTATTGGAAAGCCAAAAGCAGATAATAAATTTTCTATCCCCTAAATTGATATTTAAAATTGAATTGATCAATTACCGACACTTATTATCAACCATGACAACAGATACATAATGCATTTACAATAGAAAGTCAAATCCAAGCAGTTCAAAAACTGGAAAACTACTAGATAAGAAAAAGGAATCACCTAGGACCTGGTGGGCCCTGTGAAAAGGCTGTGAGAGATGACTCAGTCATAGCTTTTGGGCTACTCAGAGAACAACCTGGCACTGTCACAAACAATGACAGTTTTACATGAGAGGCAATACAGGTAAAGACAAAGGAAGATAAGCAAAACAAAGATGCTTCTGATTTCTTTTAATATCTGAGCATGTTGATTTAATTAAATTACGTTAAATTAAATAGTTGGATTCAATTCCCAGATTTGGTATTTTCTGTCAGCTGAGTGATCCTTTAAAAAAAAATTACAATGGCCAACAAAAACATGTTGTAATCCACTAAACCTTGTGACTGAAACACTGGATACAGAAAAGCCTCGATAAAGTAAGAAGTCAGCCAAGCTCTTAGAAATTAATCTTCTAAAAAATGAGTTTATTCTTGTGCCAGTGTTTATTAAAACAATAATTTCAAAGATCAAGGAAAAAAAACCTCAATTTACTAACCTACATGAGGAATAACTGTCACAGGTAATACAGATGTGGTGGGTTCAAACATCTGCACCAAAGACGTCTGCAAAATTCATCCTTCAAAAATAAAGTCTTTAACCACAGTAGATAAGACTGACATCGTGGTTCAGTCCCTTGATTAAAATAAACTTTTAAGTGATTGACTGAAAAATATTTACTTTAGCTGTGTTTGGTTGCACCTGATTTAACTCTTTACAATTCTGTCAAACATGGATAGTCAACAAACCACATTTACTGTGGATGAGCAACAAACTGTAAAAAGTTAAACTGTGAAGACATGCTGTCTGTCAAAGAAGTACATGTGCACAAGCTTTACCATGTTTTCTCTCTCACACACAACCATATACACACTCTCTCTCACACACACAAATATATATATATATATATATACCCATACAAACACATATCAGATTTCACAACCTTTAATGTGGCAAGCAGGATTTGCTCGCCTTCTACAAAGATCTGGCGCTTGTCTGGAGTAACATTCACGTCCACTGACCCTTTAAAAAAAACAAATTAGTATCTTAATCTCACTAATCTAAAAGGACCTGAAAATAGCTCAGGCACGTTATTCACAGTCCAGATTGTTTACAAAACCTAATGAGTCTGACTGTCACACTGACCTTCAGAAATAAAGAAATAAATGTGCACACATTGATACTTAAATTGTTTTTCTTTGGTTTAAGTTTCTAGACAGTAAGAAAAAGTAGACAAAGGTAATCTCAAATATTAACCAGCTACAGTAAAGATCACCTGAAGACATGCAAATGAGCAGGACCACAAATGGGTACTGGTGCCTGTTGTAGCTGTGATAAACTTCATTGACTACCCTCAACACCTGAAAAGTGAAGGTTCCAAAAGTAATAGGATTTGAATGCTGAGCACGAGCAAATTAATGAAGCACTTGCATAGACTTAATCTTTACACTGTATTTTAAATGTTAAATCTCTTGTTGATAGAATCTGGCACACATACACACACATACGAACAGAAACAATCATGCATTCACTTCATCACATCTATCCTATCAAAATCACCTTCTGAGCATCACAGGGTCTCTTGTTGATGAAGACATATTGACGATCAGCACTGCTTCTTCCCTGGCCATGTTCGCATTTAGAAATAAACCCTTCTATTCTGTTCCAACAGATGAAGATACACATGCATCCATGCACAGGCATATGTAGATGTTAAGAAAGGACAGCTATATTGACATATCAAATTCAACAGATATGAACTTTGACTTTTGCATAATAACGCACTTTTGATCTTTGCTTATACTTTCTCCCTCACTGGCTTTCCTTCCCCAACCCTCTATGAAGTCAGATGGAGATCATATGCTGTGTAACATGGGTATCAAACAGGCTGGTATGCACCCCTTACAGATTAGGATGCCATTTCTCAAACCACTAAATAAATCCTGTCAATAATTGTTAAAGTCTACGTCCCATTCTGTGCAGCTGTTCACCCTGGGTAGATATGATGATCCTCACATTTCTGTTTGGAAACCAGCAATGTTTCAGAATGAATATTCAACATGAGCAAGCTCCATGTGTATCTTAAAGCTACTATAAAACTATTTGAACACAAGTAATGCCAACCAAAATATAAGTCAGAGACTAAGAATGGAACTTTGAAGAAGCATTGCCAATGCTTTAGAATAGGAGGAGATTGACACTACCTCAGATTACATGCTTGGGACCAGTCAGGTCTAATGCCAAATTCTGTGCAAATGTCTTCTGTAGGGCTATGTTGCTCAAATGATATTATACTCAGCAGCTGTAAAAACAAGTTTCGAGAAAAAATAATACACTTTGACAATTTAAATATCTAATAAAGTTGACATAAAAAATGCACATTCTTTTGATTTGTCTACTTCTGTTGTCTCTTATAAAAATGTATTAAACCTAGGTTTTCGTTTTTCCCCATCTCAACCACACTTTTTAAAATGTTAATTGCACACATGAAAACAAGCAAGAAATTTACCTTCAGATCCTGCAGATCTTATGTAAAAAAAATAAAAAAAGAAAAGATCATTATTGCATATCTGAATCCAAAGAACGATGTGTAGAAATATTCGTGCTACCTAACTGGTCTGCTGAAAAAGTGCAATACCTGCTTTGGCCCAAAGACATCTGCAATGTTTGCCTTCACTGATGGATTTCCATTGGTACAAACCATGGTCATCCTGTTTCTGCAAGCATGTAAAAAGACCAAAATAGGCATTGATTTAACAAGGTGAAAAAAGGACAAAAGGGTAGGGAAAGAAGAGGATGTATATATACAACCAATGTATATAAACAGCAAATGTATGCAAACAATCAGCACAATCCTAAGATCTTTACAGTTTTCTTTTTTTCAAACAGTGAAATCTTCCACTCATTTTTCCATTCTTACATTTACTCTGAAAGTACACAGACCCTTTGCCTGTCTGGTTGTGGCAAGAAATGCGAACAGCTGTGTTGATGAGGCAGTAAGCATTCAACACCTGCATCATCTTTCCAAATTCTCTCTTCAAATTTCGCTGGAATTCTCGATGCCGTACCGGTAATGAATAGAACAGATTTTGCACTATTACTGTTGTTCCTCTCTGAAATATTACGAACATAAAAAGCTATGTTAAAACAACTGTCTAAGGTACAATGCTTTTGGAGGAGTTAAATGTTTCAATGCAAACAGTATGGTTTCTGTATGTAAGTTTAAAGACTGACATGTCTTCTAGGCTAAGAGAAATGGAAGAATATCTAGATTTCACAGACCTGCCGCGGAATGGGGCTTTTGGAGATAATCTTTCCATTGCCATCTATAACAAGCTTAGTCCCCACATCTGCACTGTCATGACGAGTTACAATTGTCACATTACTGAAAAAAAGAAGTAGACGTGTGGATTTTAATGTTATTTCACTATCTTTATTCGACTGCTTTTCCCTCTTTTAGTATTGCAACAATGCAGATCTGAATATTGTAATGTCATCCTATACTATTCATCATCATCAACTAAATTTTTAATTTTTTTTATGAGCATTCATGATGTAGGCAAAAGTGCTTAGACTCACAGTAATCATGGAGTTTTTGTGCATTTGTCTTAAATCTGATAACATACCTTAACGCACACAGTGAACTGAGAGCTTCACCACGGAATCCAAATGTGGTCACATTTACCAAGTCACTAAAGTCAGAAAGTTTTGAAGTGTGATGTTTTAAAGCTGCAAGAACAAATAAACAGATTTATTAGTAAGTACATGGGAACATATTAGTGCATGCAAGCTCATAAATGTACACTCATATAAGTGCATGTATTTATGTGGGCATACACTATAGGTAGAGGCATTTACAGACATGTATAAATTGGCATACATGCACTTGCAAGTTTATACTATTTTGTGCATGTGTGTGTGTGTGTGTGTGTGTGTGTGTGTGTGTGTGTAAGGAAAGTTGTGTAGATGCATAGTAAAATATGATGAGAAGGGATGCATTAAAAGCTCTTGGAAAATATATTTTATCTTGGAAATTTTAAGACAATAATAAGTGTTATGACTTACTAAGTCCTTCAAAATTTTTCTCTTCTACACCTGAACCATTGTCAGAGACCTCAATGCTCTCTGCTCCATATTCTTTCAGTTTGATTTCTGCAAACAATTTGTACAATGTTAAAAATCATATCAATTTCAAGAAAAACAAGGGTTAAGCAACACTACTTTAGAGTACTAAAATCCTTATGTTCATTTGTTTCAGCTAGCAGTAGTGACTATGGAAGGTCCTAAAAAAATGGAATTGATTTATAAACTTGTACATACACTCTCTCCCCCACCCCCCACCCCCAATTCTCTCTACCTCCTACTTACCTATGCAGGTTGCTGCAGCATCAATACTGTTCTCTACTAGCTCTTTCACGGCGGTGGCCAGTGAAAGAACAACTTGGCCTGAGCAGATTCGATGCACAGACTCCTTATCAACAGCTCGAATAGTACCTGCTTCTTTCTGTGGACTGTCGGTGACAAAAAAATGTCTTGATATATTCTAATTTCATTATTTTAAATAGTACATGTTGTAATCTTACTATGCTGCCATGAAGAGGCGGAAGACTCCCCTTCGGTCGCCTTTTGTGTCCTATAATTTCTGGAAGGGAGAACGAAAATACTCCTACCACTAGATTATGTATAAGTATTCTGCGGATAAGGCCTAACTAACCACTTTTTTTTTCCGGTTTGGGTTAACCTATCGAGAATGGCAGAGCTCTGTGGACATGTTTACTCAACTTTGTGGCAAATAAAATATCATTTATTTATAATACATAGGCCTAAATAAAATTGCGTAATATTCTGTGAATATTGTAATTATTGTGATACTGTGTAATCGTTACCCTAAAGCCATATTCTGATGATGTTCATAACCCAAATGTTCAATGTCGTCTGCTTGATCGCCTTTATACGTCGCCATCACTGTTCAACATTTCCCGCGACGCGGGAGACATTTATTTTTACCGGCAAATTTTACTGGCGTTCAAAGTCATTTGAATGAAACTTACATCATCATCAACTTCATCTAATTCGTAAAAATATTTCTAAAAAAATAAGTATCAAACCGATAATTAATCGTTGCATAGTGTTCTATACTTAAGGGTAACGCACTCTTAACGCTTACTCCCTTCCCTGACCCACGAGCAAATAACTGAGGGTTTGTTTATTCTTTTACATGCAGACTCTTTATTTTCCTGGTTGACTTTACTCAATCGATTTGTGTAGAAGCTGCCATGATAGCAAAAAACTGTTGGATATTTACATTAGGTAATTATTTGCTGCCAGTTTAACATCTGTGAGTTCAAGATTTATCATCTGAGCCACACTGATCAAGGGAGATAAAACTAGTCGCTTAATTAATTACGTGGTTACGGCCTATAACGCGATTAGCTCGTTTTATTTCAAAACATCAGAAATCCATAAGCACCATGAGATTATTCTTTTGTTGTGTGAAATAGTCTCATACATGGGCTAATAATTTTGTGGCCACAGTTTTAAAATGGTGAGCTAAGACAAACGTTACACACGCACACACCAACTCTGGTAGACTGGTAATAGGCGTATAGATATAATTATGTTCCATCTGTCAACAAGGATTTCGGGGATAACTTTCGTTTAGAAAGGCTCAGGATAGAATTAGACCTTTCACAAACTGGAGAAAGGGGCTTGGGTTAGGTTTTTTCGGTTTCAGGGTGTATATAATGGCGCCCATAAATTATGTGAATGTGTTAGAAGCCCTTCCAAACGATTCTATTCTAGGATTTTCATTTTATTGTGCAGGTAGGAGAAATGCTATGGCTGGGCTTCCAGAACAGACCACAGCTTTCCTGGGACTACTGCTTCAGTTGCAATCATGTAGTCTTTTTGCTGCCTATCTTCTCATGATTTTGCTGTCTGGTTTTTGGCAGAGGGCCACATCACCGCTGGGACTTAGACCTGTAAAGTGCCTTGAATCATTATCTTAGATTCAGCCATAAGTTCAAAACTATTCTCAAAATGCTGAGATAAAACTTTCCAAACGTGAAGCAAATAACTCATTTCCATGTAAAGAACACAAGTACTTAAATATCCAAATTCTAATCAGTCTGAGATTAATTATTGTAATTAAAAAAAGAAGCTCACATCAATACTGGACAATGTTTACAAATTCCTTGAACATAAGCCTTATGTATGTAGCATTTGCATGCTTTAAAAATGTCACAGTTGCTGAAATGTTAAATCAGCTCGTGGGTGGCAGGGATGGGGTAATGGTATTGGTGATGTCAAAAGTGATAATGCTGATAAAGATGGTAGTTATGAAGGCAATGTCAACAATGGTGATAAGTGCAGGTATTTCAGTGATAACAGTGCTGTTATTGGTGTCTTGGTGATGACAATGATCAGTGTAAATGAAATAATAAAACCTCTGTGGTTTACTGTAAAATTACGTGGAATCATAATTCTTTTTATGTCAGAGGAATGTTTCAACTAAAACTGAGTCTTTCAATTGTTTGCAGTTATTAGTAATCCACAACTTTGCATGCTGCCTTGGAAGCATGGTGACAATGTTGGGATTTCTACATGGCATATGGAGTAGTGGCTCCCTATACAGCAGGCAAGGTTCAGAAAACTTGACCTGGATTTTTAAGCTGTATTGGATGACCAAGGTGAAACATTGTTTAGTAGCTGTATAAGGTTCGCATCTTTTGTGTGTATACAGTAAAAGCTAAATAATAATAATAATGGTGTGAGCTTGTATAGCGCGGTATTCCAGCCAAAGCCAGGCTCTCAGGGCATTACAAACATAAAAACACAAGACAGACAAAATTCCTCTGGCTCTCTCTGTGAAGTTAATGTAAATGCCAGCTCGTTCTTCTGCCGGATGACATTCATAGATCAAGATGAGATAGATCTATAGTCATTGGACTCAAAATAGAGCAATACTCAAACACGTCGATCAAATCGTCAGGAGAAGATCCAGATGATCTCAAAGCAGAAATTGCAGCACAATGTTGAAACGCAATGTTTGGCACTGATGTAAAGTCTATCCCAGGGACGACTTGTAAGAATGAAGAAACTGTGATGGCAAATGTAAATGCAGAAACAATTTTAAGTCTGATTTTGTTTCTGGCTTTATTTTCAGATACCATATTAGAGCAACACTGCGTTTTGAAACTGTACATAGCAAACGATAATTTGACGACAGGAGAATATAAGCACATGGTAAGAGTTATAAATATAGACTGTCTTTCTGGTATGCAGATCCTTGAACTACTTGACACTGTGTTCATGGTGCTACGACACAAGGCACGCCAGATTTCCTTTCTTCACATCTACCACCATTCCAGCATGCTTCTGCTCAGTGAGCTAGCATACAGTTTCTATCCCTGGCCTGCAGTTGGTGTCTTCTTGGGAATGAACTCCTTTGTTCACATCCTGCTATATCTTTACTATGGTCTGACAGCTCTCTCGCCTGACAGCCCTCCTCAGTGGAAGAAGCAGATGACGCAGATACAGATAGCACAGTTCCTGTTAGGCTTTGTGATTGCGTTCATTGGATATGTAGGTCACAACTATTGTGTTTACAGCATGCTGTATGGAATAAGTATGACATTTTTGTTCTCTAAATTTTATTACCAAGCCTATATTCAAAACTGGCAGCCAGAATCAAAACCTAGTCATAGGGGTAAAATAGACTGAGCAACACTCATCTCTTATTTTTTGATATAGTGGTGCATATTGCAGTGGTGACTGGGTTTCATCTTGCTGTCCAAGGTTCATAGGTTCTTTTGAACCACACAAGTTCACTTTAGTCCAAAAGAGGTCAATGCTTCCAGATACAAATTCAGAAGTGAGTAACAGGTTTTTGTCAGCTGTCTTAGCAGACCTTTTAACAACTAGTTTGACTGTTTTACTCAAAATTACCTTCTTAACCCTCTTAGCACTGCACAGAAATATAACATTGCAATAACTGGCTTATAACTGAAGATTGTGAAGACGACGGTGGGCGAAGTTTTTTTATTATTATTATTGCTGCTTTGAGATAAACATTAGACCAAGAAACCTAGACATTTTTTGGAAAGGAGAAAACTAGAACTTTGCTCTAAAAGTAAGGAAAATTGCCTTCCCCATTCTACCCAGCAAAGCCACAAACATGGCCTCTCATGCTAAGAAGATTAAAGTCCTTGAGGATCTAAGATTGCAATTTAATGATGTAGATTGTTAAAGATTTAATTCTCCTTAAAAGCCGTTAAAGGCCGAAGCCAAAAACATGCCCTGTAGCATAAAATTAGCACTGCTGCTGTTAAATCACAGTTGATTTATATATTAATTATAATAATGATGATGTTTATAAATATGTATAGAGTGCCCTCTCCATCAGCCAAGATGCGCTTAAGCTGCCTTATGTAATGTATTATGTAATGTGACATGAAGTCAAAGCAGCACACATTATCAGTAAGCATCAAATGCATCTTGCAAATTCACCATCATTCAAATCATAACTCTCTCACTTTCACCATAGGAAGATACCATAGAACCTAAAGAAAACCACCAACAGCAGGTGTTACATCCAGAGATATATATGTATTAGAACCGATATACAAACCCATGACACCTGAATTTCACTGTTGTGACAGCCCCATTAGCCACTGCACCACTGCACTGTCTATATATTAATCAGCATCTGAAGTGAATCTTTTACAAATAGTGCCTGACTATTTATCCTGTGTAATAAAGCATTCACAAAAGCAGGTCATGTTTCTAAGCAAGAGCTCTCTACACAAACAGTCATAATGGTAAATTAAAGATAAATAATATATAATTTATACATTAGTCTTCTTCTTGGTCTTTTATTACCCATGAGACCAACTCTGAAGGTAAAACTAGGGCAGTGACATCTGTAGCCACACACTTTTTTTTTTTTAATCTCAGTTTATTTCAAAAAGTCTGAAAGAATCAAAATAAGATTATAGTTTGTTAATCTCTGTTCTTTAAATTATTTGCTTTCAAAAACGTGTCACTCATTTTTATTATTTTTTTATACTTAAGTAATTTTTTGTTAAATGTACTTGACATTATACAGGCATTTGTCTGAAATTTCTGAATGTTTTATTATATTTTTAGGAATTAATGCAATATTTTGAGGTAAAATCAGAGATGTTGTTTGAGGTATTTACCCAAAATTTATACTCCAGTGAAAAAAAAAACATTGTTATTCATTTTAAAATTGCACTATGTGATGCCTCTGTTGAGGACCTGCAAACACAATATTTTTTCCTCTTTTTTTTTTAAAGTCTTACAGCATCTGCTCAGAAATCTTTACTTGCTCCAAACTGAACTACAGACTTGTTTGAAAAGTTTTATACATTAAAATATTTACTTCATCATATTGAATATTGAATTATTTAGTTGGTGAGTGGATGCAAGGCAAACATTGTCGACATACACTGTTCTCTCATATTTAGTGATGGCAGATGTAGTATAGCCTAGACGCATTTCAGCACCTGGGACACACCGTCTCCAGTAAAAGTTACTCTGTTGCACTTCATAAGCCAAGATGAGTATAGCAAATCATAAAATCCATACAGGAACCATTTTGGGAAAATGCATACATGAGCCAAGCTGAACGCTAACTTTTTCTGCTGTAACTCCTTTCTCATTCTGCTCTGCAATTCCTGTGAAACCTTATCGCTATGCTACTGTATGGCATAAATCAGGCCCACAACTGTAATGTGGTTGCTACTAAACTGTTGTGAAAGAAAAAAGCTAGACATTATGAATATGAGTGCTTTGCGCTGGCCACAATGCATCTACAGGAGATGAGAATGTATTTTAATGCATCTCAGTCGATTCGTCTTCGGCAAACATTTTCACTGTACGGATGTTCTCTCGCTCACAAAGTTTGGAACATCACAAACAAGGCCTAAGTGCAAGCAAACTTTCCGAAAAATAACGTTTTTACGTGTCAGACATAGGCGTGTCATGAGACAAAAGAGGCGGCAGTACAATTACGATAATGAAGGGCTGTCAAAAAAGATCGAATCCGATGAGATGGAGTGGGTAGTGCCAGGAAGCGAGAGGCAAACCCGGTGGGGGGGGAGGGGTGGCAGGGAAGGGAGGAGGAGTGCTTAATAACGGCTAAGCTACAATGTGGGTGTAGGGAGTCGGACTCTTCGAGAATTATCATGGCCACTGATGGGGACAGAGACCATATCGTCGACACTCTCTGATGGGGCATGGTCGAGGCCATCACGGCCCTAGCAGCTGAAGAAGGACACATCGACGTCCCAGTCTGCCAAGGAGTGCTTCTGACGACCCTCCATATGGAACGCAATCCAGGTCACTGGCTGCACTTCGGGTCAGTCTTTGCCGTGCTGAAAAAACATGTCAGTTCCGTCGTGTTGGAGATCGCGATGATCAACAATATGAACATTTCCCAGAAAACTACTTCCCGCCATCACTCAGGAGAGCAACAAACGTAGCCCCTGTACTGCAGCCCCCCCTCCCTCCTATTCCCCAAATCTCCTCCCTCCGGCGGGACTTCCGCGATCTGGTCTTGTTGATCAGTTCCGCATACTCGATGTGTCCTGAGGGTCTTTGCCAGTCGATTGGAAACCTTAATGCTTCTGGGTTGATGCCATTTCTCCCGTCATCATTTTAGCCCAGTGTCATCTTGCATAATCTTGCTCTCGTCTGAGTACATCAACGAACAAACAAGCAAGCAACTTGTGGTAAAATGACTATTTGGTTATCTGAAATTATTATATATTCTCGGTTCTGTGGTGATGCAGGGACAATTTTTTATTGCTGTCATTTAGAAGCTTTATAAATGATCCAGTGAGGTTTTAAGATCGAGGATATAAGGTAAAATGGTAGTGCCCCCTCTTGGGATTAGATCAAATGGCCATGCCCCTGAAAATAATATCAATGCACGCCTTGTCGGATTGTCAATGTAATGTCACTGTCAAGATAAACATCAGTGGAATATTATACAACATGATGTCAGCGCTCCGAAGGACCGATAGCTACTACTCTTTCGGTTTCAATCATTTTTACGTATTGCTTGTTTTCCTGCATTCGCAAAAATACTTTCTTTAGCACGCACGCACCCAAGCGCGCGCTCGCACGCACGCACACACACACACACACACACACACACAAACATTCCCTCACACACACATTTTTTTGTTTTAGTATACCTAGCTACACCCTTGTTTTTCTCATTGTCAATTTCCTAACTTTTGAATCTTAAGACCAATTTTCGAACATTCAGCTGCCTCGCTCGACTTCCGCGTATCGCAGTTTGTCATGGTCCTTCGATCCAATCGACAAGGCTTGAACTATAAAGATATAAGCGCCAAACTGGCCTTCGCTAGTTCATCCCGAAATACAGAGTGCCCTAATTGTGCCGCGAGGGTTCCTAATGTGGAATCTTACCTTCAGGCAATCTTACCAACTACCCCACCCCACCCCACCCCACCATCCTCAATGCTGACGTGTCAGTCTTTCGATCTGTCTTCCAATGTAGCTGCAGCGTGCAGTTCAGCTGTATTGTGTGAAAGGCTTAATACGCCAAATCGATAAATACATAAGCTCATTCGCTTTTCTCCCTAACTGTCGGCTGCTCCCACTGCCTGAGCTGAAGATAGCTCCAAGATGTCAACAGCGTAAGCAAATCTTTACGAGGAATGGTACCCGTATGAGGCCTTCCGTTCCGCATGAGTGCTGGGTAAGCAAAATGATAAGTCACGTGACAGCATTTTTTTTCTCTTCTCCACGAACCACGAAGGTCGATGAAAAAACAGTTTTCAGTTTGTCGTCGTCGTCATGAACGCCGATGGCCTATTGCGACAAAGGCCATCAAAGCTATTCTCACCTAACTTCCTGTAGATGATACCCAATGTCCTCTACAAACAATCACAAACTTAAAGAGCATTTCAGAAAATCGAGTCAGTGTGATTAGGTATCGAAAGCGCCAATATTCCCAAGTGTGTTTAAAGATTTTAAAAAATGTTACACTTTGGAAAATGTATTACTCCGGGACTTGTAGTACAAGGAACCGATAGCCTTGGGGGAGGAACTACAAAACAAACCAACAACCTGCATGGCTATTCTCAGGATTATATCTCGAATAAAAAAAACCTCTTACAATCCTAAGTAGTCATAAGAATAAGATTAAGTGGAAATCATAATATCAATATGTACAAAGACTGGACAAGGATTAAATGAGCTTTGTTTAGGCTCTTTACTGTCAGCGAAAACCTGATCCCCACACGCACGTGAATTGTCGTCCACGGCTTGTTTTATTGTGCATGTGATATGCTTTTAAAACCTGTTTACGTCTAGTCTCATTAACGCTGATTTAGTTCTTGTCCAGTCTCCCAAGTCAGTCCCAGAAATCGGGGCACGCGACACAGACAACCGACGAGAAGAATACGTGTCTTTCCAGTCATGTACTCTTCTGTGTCCTGTCTATCTCGTAATGGATGTTCCTTGCGTGCCCCTCAAAATTTACCGTGTTATTATGATTCACTTAATCAAATTTATGTTCCTATGGAAAAAAATCTCCAACGCTGACTGAATTTCGAGTTTTGCCTGCGGTTGGGGGCAGGACCCAAATAACGATTTCGCGGGCCGGAGTGGGGAAGGTGTCCGCGACACCATTGTTGGTCTGGGGCCAGTTGCACAACACATTTCTAATTTTAAACACTTTTAGGCTGTAACTCTATTTAGATAATTAGTTTAAAGTGCACACAACAATTTTAGAATTTTTTAAAACTCAAACTGCTTTAAGTAAGATAAAGTTGTTTAAGTCTGACTTTCCGTCCTGTGAGTACAATTTTTTGTATGTTTTTCTGCAATGCATCAAATTTGCTAAGAAGAGAGTTTGCTTCTTTAGAACAGTTTTAAGGTGTAGAAACGTGTTGTGCAGCTGGCAACTGCAGACGATACTCGACAAACAAACAAATTTATGAGCTTTGATCAAAGCAACATACACTTATATTCAGCGAACCATAATAATAACGTGAAATTTTGAGGGACAAACAAGGCAAAATTACGGCTTGATCAAATAGAGCAGGCTAAGTTTTAAAGGAAAATTTTTTATGACCCATGAATGATGTTTTCTAACTATCCAAATACAGTTGGCAAAATAAAAAGGTTCCCCACTCTTCATTTAAAGAGCTGGGAAGGTGAGGCAGCCAGGTAGATATCAGCACTGCAAACACACACGACACACAAACTGGCTCGAAGAGAAGTGCGGTGTCTAATATATCTCACCCTAACGACCGAAAGGCTACGAGAATACCTGTAACTTTTTAGTAATTTATGACCTAAGCTAGTTTGTTTTTTTTGTGTTTTTTTTTAAATCTCTTGTTGTGGCTTGTATGAAGACAGCGGGAGTGGGCCACTTACTTTTTCTGGATGTAGTACCTGCTTACAGAGCCAGATCAGACCACCGTGACATTGCCAGGGTTTGAAGACACCTGAAACCAAACGACCAACCAACCAGCCTTGTATTGCTTATGTTCCGAAGTACATGTCAACGCAAGGCCACTCTTAATTGGCAAAGTGCCAAATTTCCTCGAAGTCCCAATTGTATTGGCAAACTTATTGGCAATGTCTTGGATTTAGTTATGCAGATTGATCATAGTTCCGATGTCCTGAACACTGGCCTCAGAAGGAAAGCAGAACAGAAATGAAGACGACATCTACAGCTGGTACACACATATTTATCAATACTTAGTAGTGAACACGTTTGTAATCACTTTCTTAAAATACCTTGTCCATTTACCCTTTATGAGGCTCGAGTCTGTGGCTTTAGGGAACCGGATAGCCGAGTGGTTAGAGGAATCGACCCATCACCTGATTCCCCAATGGCCTTTCGGTTAAGGAACGACACCTCTCCACACACACACACACCTCATTATTTTTAAACATATGACTGGGTGTCAGCCTTTTAAAGTCACCAATCTGAAAATCTAAACATCTAAGCAAGCAAAGAGAATAATAGCCATAAAGTCAGAAATAAATCCAGGTGGCAAAAGGAATACAGAAACCAAAGCAAAAGAACTAAGAGGCTTAGATGACCAACCTAGTAATACCCTACTTTTCTTCAAATCAAGTAGGGCCCACCAGACCAAAAATAGTAGAATAAGGCTTAATGGAGAATACCTAACTAGATTTAAAGACCCGAAAAAAAGATGAACTCAAACAGGTCTTAGATAAATATAGACTGCCATTAAACATAAACAGCTCTCTTAATTTACCAAAAGACCTATGGCATACTATACTGTCATTAGCAGCAACAGTGGTGGCAAACCATCCTAATTCAAGATTCATACAAAAAGTACAAGGTACAAACTGAATAAAATCTCGTTATAAAAGTGATAAAAACCATAACAAAATCTTTAAGCTTTGCCATAAATATGGGGTTTTCACTCATCCACAGCTCAAACTATAAACAAACATAAGGTAAGTTAACTTAATAAATAAAGTCTAAACCCTTAACAAGAAAAAAAAACCGATCCACAAACGGTAAAGAAGGTAGCAAACCATACAAATTCCAGGTTTAAAAAGACAAAAACAATATTAAAGAAAACTAAAACAAACTGAAGGTCCTTAAAACAGTAGAAACTAATAAAGTACCTAAAACTAAATAGAGGTCTAGAATATGGCAACATAAAGGATCTGGCAACCAGCACAGTACACCACCACTGCGGACTTAGCAGGCCTCCTAGACACCAAGAGCAAGTGACAACATCATATAAAAAGGGCACCAGCAACAGTAAACAACACCTGCGGCGTCCAACACCTCCCTACCCCCCCCCCCCATTCTAGTCCTACTCATCTTCCACTCCAAAACCCCCACCCCAGATTCCCATTCCTCACGATGTAAAATCACCTTTAGGTGGAAGCACTTTTCCCTCCTAAAATCATCTTCAACAACAACAAAGCCTTTCCTTGGTGTATCTCAAACAACCCACTTCACTAAGCTTGCGATGCACTGTGTATCACTGGCGAGAAGAAGCCTTGCAGTTTGTGTATTGCGGTTTCTGATTAGAAACAGGATGTATTGTCTTGGAATATCGGTATCAGTTTTTGAGCCAACATACAGTCAGTCGTCTGCACTTCTTTTAGAAAGGTCTCAGCAGCAGCAGCAGCAGCAGCAGCAGCAGCAGCAGCAGCAGCAGCAGCAGCAGCAGCAGCATCATCATCATCATCATCATCATCATCATCATCAAACTACGATTTGCACTATTTTATGAAGGCTTTATATTATTATTATTATCATCATTAACCCTGGAGATACAATTTGCATTCATGAAAAACACTGTGGACATTTTATGACGTTATTGGGATTATTCCCAGAGCTGCAATTTGAATACACCGAAAATTATGGGCGTTAGTGGCAAACTGGAAGGCAAGAGGTAAAAACGAATGGGTCAAAGTTTTGTCAACGGGCTCGATGACTCAATCATTGTGTCAACTGCCTGGAAGGGCCGAGTAAACATCGCAGCAGGTGCTGGTTTCGTTAAAGGCAAACCTGAGTGCAAATTTAACAGGAGTGCATGCAGCTTACTTTAAGATACAAGAAATTGATTCTCCAAAATCTGAGTGAATATCTCCTTTTACTCACAGTACTCACATGGGTTTTGGAAATAGGTTAAGACCTGAATTCGCGTGTCACAACTGTAGGTTCGCTGCTTGTTAACGCATCGTTACATCTGCTGGAAGTTCTTAAATTGACTGAGGCGGTCAGCGACGTCCAACCTTAGATTGTAGGTCAAACCACATATTTATTTTAAATTATTTATATATAAAATTCCAAATTCACATCACTTTTTATAATAAACTGATGACAGCTTCGTTCTGCAAACTTTCCTGCTTAATATAATGTTTGGCTTTGGTAGGCCTTTAATTTACGACTCTCAAGCTGAAACATGATCAGCGATAAGACTCGTTTTTGGTCAAGTAGGATATTGCCAGTCAAATGGAAACACGGCAAAACTACCAGCGTGATCCGATCTCGAGATGCACATTGGACTTTTATTTCTTCAAATGTCATCCGATCAACGTATGTCACACTAAGGCCGGGATAAATAGGAATACATCACAAGTTTACACTTTTCAGAGGACCGTGTGTCTCAGAGGGTCACAGGGTGCATTCCAGCTGAAGGAAAACAGTGGAAAGGTTAATGTTAGTAAATGCATGACCACTGTCACCAAATCATGGACAAACGGCGGCTTGGTGCTGGTAAAATTTCATCCAGTTTTTTTTTTAACATGTGGTGTTCCAGTCCCCCCGCACCCCTATCCAATCTGCATCATTCTACATCATTTTTAGGCATGCATATTAACTACTTTGTTAATTACTCTGGTGTCTGGCAGCTCTGTTGCTACTTCTGTGCGGCAAGCAGAAGAGTTGTTTCCCACCCCCAGTTACACCACGTGTACATTAATACAAGTTCGTGGTTTCACTGGGAGAAAAAGCTGGTTTATTTGATATAGGATGCTCTTTCATACAGAGGTGATTTGGTGGGAAGAGAGATAAATTGAGAAGAAATGGAGTACCCAGAGTAAAACCTTCGACGGAAAGCTGGATCGCCCCAGTATATGGCAAGAAGGAAGCCTCTTTTTTTTTTTCTTTTCGCCAACAGGTTCAGAAAGGAACAATGGGGGAGTGGGAGATGAGCTCCCGCCAGCTGCTTCACAGACATGCAAACCCCAACTCCCAAGGGAAGACAAGCTGATGTTTTGTAATACAAGTTTAAAGCCAGACGCAGACTCACGCCGTTATCTGCGGGTGTTGAAGTAGGGAAAAGAAGTTTTCGCTGTCCAGGCAATACCCTCTCATCCGAACCCCTTTCTCCGAAAGCTCTCAATTTTGCGCATATTTGCCACAATACACACACACAAACTCTCTTTCGTCCGCTCGATAACTACCACAGGGGAGCCTACCAAGTTACGATCGCGCTTTTCATGTTCAGCAACAAGGCTGTTATGCATTATCTCTCCTCCGTGAAGAGATAAAAGCGCGAACGGCGGTGAAAGAACGATCGAGTGACCTTCGTACCCCTATCGTCGTGCTACTGTTGTCGCAGCAGCAGCCACCCTCCATGAACGATAGCGGTGCCTGACATCCCGTCGACCTCTAGCGAATGAAACATCAGGCCCTTGGAAGTTGCGCGAGTGCACTGGTGCACGAGTGCTTGTCTCACTCAGGCCACGTCGGCAGTTCTATCGGGTGATCTCTCAGCATGCGCAGCAGGGATGGACGAACAAAGTTGGCCATTTCAATGCTCTTCGGACTTCGGTCTCCTGTCCCTTTGCAACTAATCTGGAAATTAGAGTTTATTTTTTTTAACTCGAATAGCTATTGTTATTTGATTTGAAAGTGTTACGAAACTGTCAGTTAATCATGCCTGTCATATTTTAGCAGATTTATGGTCAAAGGTACGTCACCTCCCGTATCTTAGGCATTCTTAGCTACTCAAAAGACTTTGTCTAAATAGTTTGGTAAATGGCTTAGCAAAACAAAACAAAAAAAACTATCTAGCTACACACACTCGTCCATACACTCTACCATTCCATAACAGGTGTTCTTTTTATTTTGAAACAAAACAGTCACAGATCAAGCAAAAATTATATATTTATCTACGATGACATTGATACCACTTCGTCTGACCTCAGCATTCATGGCTGAACCTTTGACATCTACTACACTGTGTCATAACTCAAGGGAAGTAGGACAAAGCGACCTAATCCAACATTACATATCAAAGAACATTATGCAGCGCACTGAGTATGTATTGATAAATCGACACCTTTGTTAGTGGCATTTTTTTTCTAATCACCTAGTTGCTGGACGTTCTTACCCTCCCCTCCCCCCTACACACACACATATACAGATTCTCATACCCCATAGCCCCCAGAGTGCATGAACTCTCTCTCTCTCTCTCAGACACACACACACACACACACACACACTCACACACACACAATGTACGTAGGCCCCAACATGCACGTGTGTATACCTTCCTCAAAATGTAAAGGCTCCCGTGAAATAAGACAAACAATGGAAGGAGTTTTGACACAGAACGGAAAACTGGACAGACACACGATCAGCGGACTGATCAATGGCTTCCCCTCTCTTCACTCTACAGGGTTCGTGATATGGGAGGACGGGTACCCTTCAACCCATCGGCGGTGTAGTCAGGACACACAAGTGAACTATACCCGGCCGCCCCTGTTACCCTCTTGATCCCGTGGCGGGGTATGCAAACAGTCGTCAGTTAATTTCGGGACAAAGTTAGGCAACAACGAGACCCACGCGTAAACTCTACCTATAACCTGGCTACCCACAGACTTCACAGATATCATATAGGGGTTTGTGTGGCTACGTGTTCATTCCACAGAGGCTGTCTGCACTCGTCTTAGGTTCCGTCCTTCATTCAGTCCATACACTTTTTAAAAACAAAGTCGAGGTGTCCGTCCCCCAACTCTCCTTTATCCTAACACAGTGTCAGGGTAGGTAAGCTATGGTGGCTTTGTTATGAAAGAAAACTGTCAGCTTATGCACAGCTCCTGACAAACGTTTAAGCTTATTGTGGCCAAAGTCCACATTACAGGGTTTGCGATCATCCGTGTTATGTGCCCGTACAACTTTTTTTTTTAATTGGCAGGTTTATTTAAATTTCATTTTATTTTGAAGAACATGTCTGTAAATTAGGTTATCACGGTGCACAGTGCATGCCTGCGGGTGCGCAAAGGAGGAAATCGCCAGACCGAAGGAAACTGTCTCCCTCCTGTCACGTAGAAAACTATTCCCGCAGTGGCTCTGTCACGAGAGAACTAGCTAATTACCGTGTCTGATAATTAATTTACTAGTTGGATGACGAGCCAGCAGCTCATGTCCCTAACAAACCTCTTTTGGTGGTACGATTTTTTGCCATGCCAGGTATTCAGGTGACACTTGACATGTTTAGTAATTATATGTGTCACTCTTACGCCAAAAACTGAAATTGTATTTTTACAGTGGTATGTAGCTATACGTTCATTTGTGTGTGTGTGTGTGTGTGTGTGTGTGTGTGTGTGTGTGTGTGTGTGTGTGTGTGTGTGTGTGTGTGTGTGTGTGCGCGCGCGCTAGTGGCTTAAAACTGCGTAAAAATAATTAAATTAAGTTTCTAAGTACAAAACGAATTACTTCAGTAATTACAGTCTGGGAAAGGCGAAAACATATTTCATGGGAACCTTTCCGAGTAATTTCGGCGTTGGTCTGGGAGTAGCAGTAGCAGTGTGTCTTCCGCAGACTGCAGCGTCGATGGGGCGCCGGAAGCGCCAGGAGAAAAAAAAGTCTGTGCCAGACACACAGATGGCGCTAAGTGTAGCTCTGTTGTTATTGCGGTTGAATAGGTCCAAATCGCCCATTTTTCTGCCAGTGTACTCCGAACATACTGAATGACCAAATTCATACAAACAAGCCTAAGAAAAAAATGACAGTTCCCAAAGCATTTATACTAGCTAACCAATATTTCGGTTCACGTACATAATTTCCATTGTACCCTCTTTATTGCCACTTCCCTGAAACAGCTAAACGTTTCAGACAGTGACTTTTTTTCTTTTTTTTTATCCCCCATCCACTGGTGTCACGCATGTGCAGACCGTCTATCATTTTTGTCCTTAAAAGGTGCAATCAGCCTTCCGATCTTTAAGTCCATTTTGCCTGTTCAATTATTTTTCCCAAAATACTAACTTCAACCCTAACCTTAATCATAACTCAAACCAACCCCAAAGCTAACTTTTAAGTTACCCGAATGCCAATTGGCGAGTTTACGAGTTTTGTAATAATAATAAATGTGTGATTTATATAGCGCATAAACACTCTCACGAAGGAGCATGCTCTCAGCGCTCAAGACATGTAGGAGACATCAAAAGAATTCGAAGGAAGGAAGGATAAACAACTATGCAAACAAGAAATAAAAGATAAATATAGAAGACTCAAAGAGAAATCAGAGAACAAACAATAAGGATGGAGCGCGCCATAAATCTGCAGAGGAAGACGAGCAGGCGGACTAGTCTCAACTATTTACAACTATGTTGATTGGCGTAAGGAATAATGCTAGTTTTACACACACACACACACACACACACACACACACACACACACACACACATGCACGCACGCACACATACACACACGCACGCACCCCCACACACACACACACAAAGAGATGCCAAAAACAAGCAAAGCATAAGAAAAAATGGCCAGTTAAAAATTCACAATGTCTGAAAACCATGTGCCCTTGTCACTGCACTAAAGTGGCTTCACCGAAGACGGACCGCACTTTGAACTGCAGTAGACTGGACACTGTGAACAGTCGCAACCTGTGTATGCTTGGTTCAAGTCATTTCCGGCCAACGGTAAATGGCTTGTCGCATCCTATCTTGATGTTGCATCGGATGTTTACAAGCTCCCCAAAGCTGCTAGCTTGATGGAAAACATCAATTAAACCGAGGTGACTAATATTACCGATAAAGAAGACCAGATATTATCGCGAACGGTCATTAAATAGAGATCCTAGTTCATAACTTTGTGAAGGTTGTGCGTTAATCCGCTTCGACATAATGCAGGCGCACCCGGAGTGCATTGTCCTAAACAGTGTACGACGGCGACCCCTTCACCGTGAATGCTACGCGAAAAAGATTTGTTTGCAAACTACATTGTGGGCAAGAAAGCTATACATCGTCCGTAGCCGTACAGAAGTCACTTTCGCTTTTGTTTGTCCAAGATGGAATTTTGAAAGGTTTTGCTCGTCGCACACAAGAAGCAGAGGGGAGAGCTGCATGTTGAAGTGTGGGTAGGTAGTTGGCTATTTTAAACCCTATTCGTAACTTCGACTGTATCACGGCAAGCCAATAAAGTTGTGTGAATTAGCTGCGATAAGTCAGAGAGGGTGTGACAGTGAGTGAGTTGAGAGAGAGAGAGGGGGGGGGAGAGGAAGATTAAAGTCGAAGGATGAATCAAGGAATACGTGGAATGGGGAGGCAGGCAGAAGTGTAGCAATTAGGTGGAGAGGCAGCCACGATGGATAAATCCCCGAGGGACATCAATGACGCTAATTAAGCACGCATGTTTGCCAGTTATGTGCACGAAGAAAATTTCCAGAGAATACTTTATTAGGAAAGCAGTTAATCCGAGTCTGTTTCTAAGAGATGCTGTACTCGCTGCCCTCCACACGATATCTCCCATGTGAACTATAAATAGACGTGACACCAGAGTTTGTTGGGATGTTATAGGTGCTGTTATCCAGTTTATAATCTCACTTGAAGTTTATGAATGACGTGATGTTTTACCACATCTCCTTATAGTGTTCGTTCGTTCGTTGGTTCGTTCGTTGGTTCGTTCGTTCGTTCGTTCGTTATTGAACTGTATGAAGATGTGATTACAGCAACGTCTGTACTAATATATCCAACGCGAACTATACGAGGACAAAATAACCTTACTTGACCTGTATGAGGACTTGATGTCAGAATCTGTGTGTGCATGTCTGTCTGCGCATGTCTGTGTATGTAATCTATGTGTGGTTGTCTTATTTAAGTGTATATGTGTATGCATGACTAAATGTGTCTATGTATGCATGTTTACATTTGTCTGTGTATGCATGTCTTATCTACGCACATCAATGTATTCACGTCTACATGTATCAGGGGTATGTACATGTCTTTCCTCGCATGCCTGTGTATGCATGTCTAAGTGACTCAATGTCTATGTTTGGATTTTAACAGGGTATATAGATGTCTGTCTACACATGTCTGCGTATGCTGCTCTCTGCGCACACAACGGGACGCCACTAGTGTCGGGAGCCCGCTCGAGGTCGACATGCTGGGTCACGTGACATGAATCTGCCATTAGAAATACAGGTGTGTCAAGTCGTCGACCATTGTTTGCTGGTCAGTGATAAACTAGATTTCCATTTTGATTCCGTCGTCATGTGCCGAGTGGGATATCAGCAGGCATGAGTGACCACCACATGTTCGAACGTGACGTAGCTAGGTCATGAGACTGCAAGTTAAAGATCTACTAGGGTTCAATATTTTTCTAATGACTCGCTAACACTCAAAATTCTTTACAAAAATCTAGTTAAGGAAGAATAAGTCATCAGCACAGATATGCTGAGTGTATATTGATTCGTTTACTTTGTCAAGGCTACAGCTAATGTTTATTAGGGGTATTTGTGGCCTAGTTATGTTACGAGTTTGACCTCTTTTTGTGCAAGGTGATATTAGTGGGAGTATCTCAAGATCGGAAGGTGTTCACCAAAATTTTAGGAAATAGTATCGTGCACTGAGCCTTACCCAATTAACAGAAAATAAAATATTGCAGCTCGCGATCACGCATACAGTCAGAGTTAGGACAACCTATTTAGTAAAAATTTTTGTTTAAATCTTCGTGAAATGGTTGAAAACTTCAATGTAGCACCCATGTTTTATACGAGTCCACGTGTGTCTACTTAGTAGTACTGTACTCAAATAGCTGACCGAAGTTTTTATTGTGCTTACTTTATGTGTACATTGGTGTATGCTAGCATGGACACTATACATAGTATTATTTTATTTTCCAATGTCTCTTGAATTCCTGGTTTCTTACATACTGAATCTGGGAATAAGTAGCCTGTATACATCCAAAGAATCCGATATTCTTTCTACTAGACCCTTTTTTGATAACTGTCTCAATTTCTGTGAACTGCTTCACTTTCGTGATAATTTCTCATCATGCACTTCTATCTACACACCCACGCTGTTTTATAGAGAAGTAATTTGCAAATGCAGCAAATTCTAGAAGTTAGAAGCAAGAGCGCAGAACTTGCATATATATATATACCACTGTTAGTTTCGCCTTGCATGATAACTGCTGCGTTTCTGGACAATGGAACGAGTTAGGAGAGGGAAAAAAACAGCGAAAAAAAGTGTCACTGTAAGTGCTTTAATTTGTGGTGATATTTGTCTTGCTCATGTTACCTTTCTTCTGCTCGCTTTTCAAATACCGTCTTTTTCCTCTTTCTTATGAAGTACGTGGCGATACAAGAAACCCAAGTTTTCTCGCCAGTTCAGGCGAAGTACGGCCATGCAAGCAAAATTCTTGGCTGTAACCACTGTCATTAGTGTCATACACGGTACACAGATATGTATAAAAATGCAAAACCACGAGTATAATATGACAATAGAAACACAAATGTAATACTTCAACTTATTCTACAGATTTTATATCACAAGATAACAAAGATATCTAATTTACAAGTTTATAAGATAAAAAGTAGATAGAGGCAAAATAACTATTTCAAACATTGACATTCACAGTGGTACATGTAGGGTTGTACTTTTGGTTTGTACAGTTTCGGTTTTGAAGGTGAAAAGCGTCAGTCACCATTGCTGAAGATGTATACATTGCGGTTTCCTGCATGGTGAGGTTTGGCTGCACTTTTCGTGGATTTTAAGAAATGTGTAAATAGATAAATCCAACAAATCAGTCTCACAAGGGTCGCCATCGCAGTTTTGGATTCACCAGTAAATGTAACCCTGACCGCTGCTGTCTTGTTCCTGAGGTCAGGTGCTGATTTTGCCTATATTCGCTCTGATATCTTGCATCAGGGTTGTTTTTTATTTATTCCAGTTTTTTATACTTCTGGCAACGTGCCATTTATCGTGGGTGTCGATCCCAGGCACACCCCAGGCTGGTGGCCAGGCACGCTCATAACCACCCATTCAGCGGTCACTCATCTACCCGAGGGGACTGACAATGCCAATCGATCCTCAATGAAAAACAGCAAACACTTCTAGACAATGCAAGATAAAAATGTGTATTTAAAAGAGGTAATACAAAAGGTATAATAAAGATGAAATGAGAGAAGAACAGAAATAACACAACACACACACACACACACACACACACACACACACACACACACACACACACACCACCACCACCACCACCACCACCACCACCACCACCACCACCCTACACTTAAAGAGACAGCAATGTAAATGTAGAAGCTGACATCAAATCTACCCTCTTCTACTAACCCACCCCATGCACCCGTAAGTGTTTTTCCCCCTCCCTCTCAACCACTACCCGTTAAACTGACAAGTCACTGCTCGAGTCTCGCGCCACAAAGCAGTACCGCTCAAATTCCAAATATTAGAGAGGCCGGACAAGGGTTGAACATATAAACAGGTGTTCTTGGGAAATTGTACAGAGTCCTCCGACTTCGTCTAGTCTTGTGGAACAGTCTTGCATTATCAATGTCCGTCTCACGGTCTCCTCAGGCTCGGATATTGTCCAGCGTCACTACTCCACTGGGTGATAACAAACGCTGTGCACCTCGCAGAGGCGACTCACGCGCAGGACAGCACGAAAGATATTCGAGACTCACCTAAAGCGAAACCATCCGAGTCCGCCGGCAGATTCGGGAGAAACAACGTACATCAAGCAACAAGCCTATAAAAATCATAGAAAATATAATAAACAACTAGCGAATTCCTTTACCATGGTGTTTTGTTCATCCTTCCCCGTTCCCTGTTTTGTTCCTCTACAGACACTCTCATGATTTCACTAACCACTTTGAGGAGGGGGGATTGTCTGCTCATGACGTGAGCCTGATTTCTCCCGCATTGTCCCCATCCACTTTTTATGTTCATAACAAATTAAGTCTAAAAGAGTAAAACATTATACGTAAGTATAAACTTTCTTTTTACCTTAAATTATCCGGCAGAAATTAAACGTGCTTCACTTACACCTGCATGCTGACCAGAACAGCTATCAGCCAACGAAACAGTAACATTTCTCTATTAACATTTGTCGGCTTTACAACTATACAACCATCCATTAACAACCATCCATTACAACCATCCATTACAACGGCTTTACAACCATCCATTAACATTTGAGCATTTCTCCTAACACAGTCCGCACAATGCTCGTCCTTCTTAACCCCGCCCCCTTCCCTCTTGCTACTTTACCCATCTTTCTCGCAGAATCACTATATTTTTCTGTTCCTGTTACTTGATGCCTTTTAATGTTTTCTGTTTCGTCAGTACTGTCGTTTTCTTTCGTCCCCTTTGTTCTGTGTCTACTTAGTCCACGTCTCTTCCTCGTTTTAAGCGCTAAGAGCATGCTCTCTATGAGTGTGAATATGCGCTATAAAAATCTTCACTATTATTATTATTATTATTAACATGATTTTCCCTTTTTATTCACTTATACAGATTGTGTTGTGCCCACGTTCTGACGCTCACAGAACGGGCATCAGCAGCTACCGGCATGGATTCCACCCAGGATATTGTACAGGGTGTGGAGACCAACCAACACCCTCTGCTACACTGCAGTTAGGTGCATCCGTTACTTCCACTAGAATAACTGTGTCAGTAGATTTCGAGCATGCAATCGCCTGGCAAATCCTTTCCAGCTACCCTACGATGCGGTATTGATCTCTACGGCAAAGAAACTTTTTTTTCCTGACGCCTGCTTCCCTAGTCCGTCTAAAATACAGACGACCGTGTATTGTGTGGGACATTCCTTTCTTTCTGACAATTTACATCTGAGCCTAGCACCAATTGTCGCAGGCCAAGAATTCGTACAGCTACACTCATCCAACACTCGCACATCGCGCTATACCCTCGAACTATCAAAACAGCCCAAATTACCAGAGTGACCATAGATAGTCGTCCTAGGTCTCGGGATTAAATTGTGTCATATAAATTCTATCAAATAAACCTCCGGGTACTTCAACCATTAAAGTTAGTAGATAAAAAAAATACTCACGCGAGTTGCCTTTTTCAAGTCGTACTGCGCTACCTGGTCCTCTTCTTCACCTTCTCATCCTTTACCAGGTACTTCTGGTACCAATCGTAACTTCGTAGGGCAGACAGGACGGAACGCAGCAAAAGTGAACTCACGTCAGTGAGGCCGGACATGCGTCCACGTGAGAAGGTCCACCCGTGGACAGCCAGTCTCCCAGCTTTTCATTTGTTTGCCACAGCGTCGACCGCCTTCATACGTACCCTTGCAGAACCGTCTTCAGCAAGGTGTCATGACCGAACCACTTCTGACTGAACCACACCAGCTTCTGTCACTTGACGGTAGTGAGCAGAGGCTCCTGGAGACCTACTGTGGCGGATGAAGTCGTTTGTTTTCTGCTTTCTATAGGAGATCCGGAGGAGTTTCCTGAAGCACTTCATTCCGAATGCTTTGATCCGTCGCTCCGACTCTTTGAGCAGGATCCACGTCTCGCAACCGTCCAGCAGGATTGGCACAACGAGAGACTTTTAAAGCTTGAATCTGATGCGGAAGCTGACACTTTTGCTGCCCAAAATCTTGGCGACCTTGGCCATCACCGCTCCTGCTGCCGCCACCCTGAGACGGACGTCCTTGGAAATGGTCGCATCCAGGTGCCTAAAGGACTGCCCTTCCTCCAACTGTTCATCCGGATCTTTTAGCCCTTAATTTGACCCATCCGTCGTTCCAATCCTGAATTGTACACTCTACCAAGAGGTAGCACGGCTGGGGCATGAGACGCTACCTCTACCTACCCCTCTAAACGATAGACATTAACAAAGCAGATTGTGACACGCGACACTGTCGGTACTGTCTCCAACAGCAGCTTACTAACTGCCAGGTTACGGTCGTGATTGTGTTCTTGGATTATGACACCTGACGTTTTCCTGTTTTAGTAATCCTCTCGCAGCCCACTGCCTAGCGCCGACTACGTCTTTTCACAGCCGACAACTGCATAAAACCGTAGCAGCCGATTCTTCAAAATTTGATCGGACACAAATCATATTGGCAAAGTTGGAAATTTTCTTATATTGAACAGGAGTAGTCCCCGGTGTAAGGTGTAATGTACGCAAGTTACATTCTCTCATTCATCAAATGATGGAGTGAGTGTAGATATCCCTAACGGAATGTGATTTGTGTACCACGCATATGTTATCATTACGTAGAAGCTCTTGTGTGATTCGCTGATTACTGTGGATATCAGTATTGTGTCTAAGTGCGTCTGTCTTTCTCTCTCACTCTCTCTCTCTCTCTCTCTCTCACACACACACACACACAGAGAAACTTTCTCACTCTCTCTCTCTCTCTCTCTCTCTGCGTCACTCACCTTGTTTCATAAACAGCCAGAGCGCCTATTCCTGTGCTGTACAGTCTTATTGTTTCAAAATCTCGTCATCTCCTGGCTGCACGCCTGGGCTAGGAAAAAAATCACTGAGGCATGCCCGTACCTTTCTGTGCTCAGTGTTCATTATAACATATCTGTGCAGATCAATGTTTACGTCGCGCGCGCAAAAAAAAAAAAAAAAAAAATCAGTTCTGGATTTATTTCTCGCGCTCTTGTGGCCGCATGATGTGAGTTATGAAAGACGATGTATCCAGCTTACACGTGCTGGTGTATCGCAATGAGGATTCTTCAGAGATCGATGAACTATGCATCAATCGGCATTCGTTACTCTGGGTCCTAGTCTAGTGTAAAGGTTGGCTCTTTCTGTATTTTTGGCTGCTGGTCAACTAACTGACGCTAAAGTTAACTAGCGTTTGGTCCACGGACGTGTATAGGTGGATTGCTGTCTGTCTGCCGAGACCAAGGCTGAGCCTCTTGCGAAGTTCTCCGGCGAGCCTTAAATGAATGTGAATAAACCGGAAGCTATATCGTCCAAAGCCTCGTTCTAGTAGTTAAACCACGGACCTTCATCTAGATGAAGGTCCGTGGTTAAACTGAAACGTGACTAAACCGGAAGCTGTTTCGTAACCAGCCTCGTCCTATGACTTCATGATGATGATGTCGATTTATATTGCGCAGGTATCCATTCAAAAGAATGCTCATTGCGCAGCAAAAACAGAAGAGAATAAAAAAATAAAACAGCAGGAAAGTAAAAAATAATAAAAACAGAAATGGTGCTAGGTTGTTTAAGTCTGTCTTAAGTAAACAAATGAGTCTTCAGTCTTTTCCGAAACGTGGTTGCTGAAAAAGTCCGTGGTTTGACGCTAACCAACTGGTTAAGCTATCGGCGGATTCGTGTGCAAGAAACTTTGCTGGGCTGCTAAACTGACGATTTCTTTTATTTAATGCCCGTTTCTGTGTGATCGAGTCGATACTAATGCTGCAGAAAAGTGATATTCCCATCACTGAGCATGCGTAAGTTTACGGGTCGTGTGGAACATGCGAGAAATGCAGACGGCTAATAAAGCAATATATATATATATAAACAAGTTTCCCACATAGTAAGGCAAATGACACTTCTTAAGTGTATTCTTCAAAATAAAAATATATGATCTCAAGCATTTGATAGGATTTCTCGACCAAGGATAAATCCAGTCTCAGGAATTAAAGCATCGCAGACAACGTATCATGTAATGAAGTCACACGAACCAGTCATAAGAGCACAAACAAATTTAAAATGTTATAACCTGTAGATCGACCGTTGACCCTGATTGTCAGCTAGAAACAAAACGGGGTATGGAGGGCCGAGGGACTACTTCTAAACCCTATGATGACGTCATGAATTTCATAAGCAGGCTTATGTCACAGGACTGATAGTCATTGACTGTCAGCACGCTGAAAACTGCACGTGGCACAGACCCTCAACGCCAAGAACACTTGTAGCGCTGAGGCTAGGATGTACCAAGGCGGTTAGAATAAAAAATTATAATTTGACCTTGAATATAGTATATAGAAGCCAAGGCTGAGGATGTACGTGCTGTCTGGATTAATCTAAATTTGTAGAATAGTTCAACGTGTATAGTTTTTCAATAGGATTAATCATATCACCAAAAGATTCTCTCTCTCTCTCAATTCGCATTGTCTTGTTGTAAACAAAATAACCGATCCCCCCCCCCTTTGTAACCGTAGGTTTAGGTACTTAAAGGAAGGAGACACCACCGTAGTGACGGTTAGGCCGCCGATTGGCGCTAATTTGAGCTCATGCACGGACCTACATATTATGAATACCCCGTCTTCCCAAACAAACCGACTGTTAGTAGTGTGACCGAATTTGCACGCTTCACCGATTTCACGCGTTGCATACTGCATCTTCTCCGTGACCTTGATCACTAATTGCCACGGCCCTGAAGCACACTCAAGCAGTCGACTGTGCCTGCACCACACCTGTTCACGTGAGAACAATTTTTGTAGTCATGGTGAGCCCCTTACAGTATAACCCACTGTGCAGGCTAGGCACGAAGTATAGTAGTCAAATCGATGGGCAGACTGTTTGCATCAGTAAGCGCCAGGGTGCTCTATTTGTCGTGACGTTATGAAATGGGATGTAGGGAGGGATGGCTTTTGGGTGGGGGTTTCGCTGGGTGCGAATGTACTTTATTAGGTTGAATGGATCGACAGAATGTGAATGGTACAAGAACTCGGGCCCGCGTGTAACCCGTCCCGCCTTCTTGTTTCGAGTGGCAACAAAAACTCTGCTCTGGTCAAAAGCCAAGCTGCTTGGTATGTGGTATGTAGGTCCAAGCAGACATGTCGAGAATGATATGTGATTTGCGGTTGTAATGATGGCTTAGTGAAACTTCGCTGATGTTTAGTCTGATATACCCATCACATACACATCATTTCTTGTCTTCAGCCTTCCTTCATACCACCAACAAACGCCCGGAATCCAGTTTACCAGTTTAAGGCAGGACTTCTAAAACCATTGTTTCAAAACCTGATTGCTTGCAGAGACCTTCCATTCAACGTAAAACACCCATTACTAACAATGAAAAATGTACACGAACCATGTTACTTATTCACTAGACAAGAATTTCTGTCAAATTAAATAACCCCGATCGTTGTGCATATTCTAATTTTCCCTCTTTAATGCCTTTGTTTTCAACAGTGTTTCAATTTCTTTTCCTTAGATTGAGAGCTAGATGTAAAAAAAAAAAAAGTCGTAACTTTGCTTATTCTGTTATCCCCGTGAATAAAGATTTATCATCAATGGAAATCAAACAATTATATATATAAGAACAACTGTAGAGTATATGTAGCAAGTTTCTCAACATTTCACGACTGGACCGCAGCCAGAGATGAAAGTCTACGACCAGGAAAATTGATCACCCGAGAGATGACCGTTACACCGCACTCACAAGCTTAGAAAAAAATGGTGGCAAATTGCCAGCGTGGAAATCAGACTGCGTATGACACATCATAAAATCCTTTCTACTCCCGTTTTTTGTTTTTACTTTAGAGCCCCTTTCGGTGTGACTGAATCCACACTAAGGCTGATGCGGACTACATTTCTACTTTACCACAAACGCACATTTACAACATCCCAGGCCAAGAGGTCGATGACTATCGGGCAAATCAAGACAAGGCGATGACATCTTCATTGGCAGCACAAAGGCCAGACACTCATGCCAAAATATCTTCTGGCTCTGTCTCGCAACTTTTCAACGCCCTCTTAGGCCTGCTCAAGGAGCGATAGCAGTCAACAAGAGCTGAGATAACGAAGCAAGTTTTGTTTTTGGATGTAACATCTTTTTAGCAAAACAAGATACAGCAGCAGGAACATGTAGGCCAGAGGCTGGGTGCACGTGTTTCTAAGACTTCAAACTGTTCTAAAGAAGCAAATTAAAAAACCCTTTACAAAAATAGCTTTTATGCCATATAGATACGTCGCACAAACGCAAAAAAAAAAAAATTGTGCTGACTGGAACGAAAGTCTGGCTTTAACGGTTTTCCTATTAAAAACAATTTTAGTTAAATATTATGTTGTGCACTGATTATTTAAAACTGATAACCAGATGTAAGGAATAAAACTGTTTAAAACGAGAAACGCGTTCACATTGTTTCCTGAATGTAATCACCTTCAGGGCTGACATATGCCTCAGATCTCATTATGCACGGGCACCAGATTTTCTGACAAACATTATTTTTGTTTTAACAAACATGTGCGTTGAGAGTACGTATTTTCGATTGACATGCTATGATGCTTTGCACGAGATAGTATAGTTCGCATGCACGCGACTTTGTGTATGTTACGTCAATAGGCAACGTTTTCTCTCAAAGCACGCGACTCAAGACTATATAGTATCCTGACAAATCCTTGCTTCCTCTCAAGCAGCCAAAGGTCAGGCAAGAAGTGGGGTAACATCTGAAGGTCGAAGATACAGCTACGTTCTGTAAGCGCTGTGGTAAGGCTTTTCGTACGTGTGGTGTGCTCAGCTACCGCCTGAATTATCTACCTGGCTAATGTCAGTGACCACACGTTTGCACAAGCATGCAAGGGTTAGTTCAATGAGCATAATACTGATCGGCATTTGGAGATAAAAATGTTTTTCAATCTCAGCCAGTAACAGTTTCTCAGACGTTACCTGTATGTTGAGAGTATAGAGCTGTCTGCACCATTGTGTTCTTTAGCTTTATTCATGAAAGTCTTTTAATTCTGATTAAGCAATGGTTTAGCATCATTAAGTTACGTGTGTAACGTTTTTGAGAGTGTTGTCAGATCAGAGCTTGTTAAACATTTTGTAGATAATAGATGAAAAACCGACATGAAAATGGTTTCAGAAACTAATGATCTTCCTTGGTTAGGTCTTAGGGGATGTAACCTCTTCACTAGAAGAGGACAAGGCAATAGACATTGTCCCACATGAGAAACTGTTAGTAAATTAGCTGCAAGTGTAGTTTGAGGTGGTCTGTTTAATTTGAATTAGAAGCTTTTTAATAGGTTGGTCATAACATGTTAGAGTGGGATCTGCAAAATCAGTATTCCTCATGCAAGTATTTTAGGTCCAGTATTGTTCAGTGTTTATCGATGACCTACCAGATAACACTGTCTAGTACATGCATGGTGTTTGCAGATGATACAAAAAATATATAACAATGCATCAAACAGCACAATGATTCATAGTGATATATGCATGATGCAGGCATGGTGTGAACAGTTGAAACTTATTTTTTAATATATCGAAGTAGTGTTATGTATGTGGGTAAAGATAATCCAATATACAAGCACCGAACAAAAATGAATAAGATTCACATAATAAAAGCCTATGATGAAAAGAATGAAGCCACCTTTGTCAGATGTCATTTGATCCTCATAATCAAAGAGTGATCAGTAAAGCAAACCAAATGCTATTATAAGAAGACATTTTGCTATTTGAATTTAAAATTGTATATGGCATTTTGCATCCACATAGTGACTCTTGTAAAGGAACGAGGATCAGAAGTGACCTAAATATGTTCCAAATTGTTCATGAATCTGATGATCTTGATATGCATATATTTTTCTGCTTACCACAAACTAACATTACTGGAAATTTAGAAGGAAAATGTTTCATCAAACATTGTAGTACCACTAAAAATAAAATTTTATTTTTCACAAATAGTTGTTGCAAATCAGAATAAACTTCTAATATTTGAATACCTTCAAGAACTCTCTAGGTAATATTCCAAAATTTATAGATTTTTTTTACAACTTTGATAAGGATAATACATGCATGGTGACTTCAGATACAGAATAAATTGACTATGGAAGGAACAGTGAATAGGCTGGAGGCCTATGCATATACAGTCAGCCCCTATACTACTTCCACTACATCATAAGATCACAAGTAATGGGTATCCAAGATGGCTGGACTACTTCCTTTGATAGCCCCAAAACTGGCCAATACTCAGTCTGCAATGTCTATGTCTAGATTATGGCGGAGTTCATTTTGATAGAGACATTTCTCTGTGTGGTGCAATTCCATTTTTCCTTTGTGGAAACTGCTCTTATACTGCCCTCCTAAAATTTTAAAACTTTTCCAGACTTTCAGAACTGCATGAATGCTATGGAACATTGTTTTACTAAAGCCTATGCAAAAATGCAGGGAAACTGCCTATTGCTCAAACACATCAATCATGTTTTACAAAACAACACAATACAATGTGATACGGAACTGTGCATATATATGAAGCCAAGTTAAGAACCCTGAAAGAAAATGAGCCAAATAGCAAGGACTGAGAAATGACACAAATGTTTTATCTTTTACCAGTGCAATCAAGCAAACAATGAAAATATCTGCTTCATGGATAAGACAAAAACTCACTAGGTAATGCATCCTTTTTAAATACAATTTTTTTCAATTAGCAAATTACTTTTTATAAGAGATGGACTCACTAAGTGACAAACAGTTTGCACAAATGCTTCAGAACACTTAGAACATACCTCTCAAAAACACGTATACACTTTACTAGGCAATATTATAAACAGTCCATATAATACACACTTCTATTATTATGTTCAACAGTATTTTTATAACTGGTAACAGTGAGTGTACTTGAGTGAGAGAATCTCTGAAAGACACTGTAGCGGCCCTTTGTTTGTTTTTTTTTGTTTTTTGATTTAGCTTTTTTTAAAAACATTCTTATATGTTGTTAGCACAAAACAGGTCATTGACAGCCATTCATGATGGTTGATCAGGTAAGGAACAAAACTCAATGTACATCAAAGTATTTATAAAATCTGTTACTAAAGTATTTTTAAATATCTTATTAATCAGATTTATCTAACACTTCGAATGGGGTAGATCTAAAGTATGCATGCACAAGTCGATCCTATTAGTTTTTTCCCCAGCAATAATTAACAATTTTTCCCAATAAAGCACAAATATCTAGTATCTACAATCTGCTGTCTGCTGAAAGATGGCAAAATTTGGAACTGACATAAGCATACATGACATTTTTGATGGAATAATACATCTGTTAGACTGATATTAAAGTCAAACTTTGATCAACAAGGATAGAAAAATTAAGTATTTAAAGGCTATCTGCCATGAAAAAAAAGTAAAACTACAAACTAGAAAAACCTCTCATTAGCTTATTTTAACAAGTCCTCTTCCGCTTCATAAGCCTAAAGTCTTAACACATATTTCATAGTCATCAAGAAATGCTTCTGCCTTATCTACTGTTAAAATAGGTCAGAACTGGTTGCAAGCACAAAAGGGGCTGGGGGGGGGGGAGGAATTGGTGTTTCATGCTAAGCCAGCAACTAAAGGTATATCATGACAAAGCAGTTAGCCCTGTAAACTGATGCCACATGCAGAGAAAGAACAGCGTGCATGCACAGGAGGGGGGAAATGAGTGTGTTAAACACCGATACCCAGAGTGCTGGTTAGCACCCATGTGATGTGCAGATCAGTTACTCATTTTGCAGTTTGCAAATTCAGAAGTTAAAAAAGCACACTCAGCAGTGGAAAAAAAGAGGGAAAAACCCCACTAATTACCAGCAGAACATGACCCCTATTCTGATATGACCATCATTTCTGTCTCACTGTTAGGCATAAGATTTTGTGCTTGTTTTAAATTATAAACTACAGACATTTTCCTTCCTTGCTAAACACTCTATTTCTGATCAATAACATAATCTTATCAACATTGTCAAGTGCTCATAAATCTATGAGCACTCATCCTACTTCTGGAGCTACTACCCAAAGCCAGTACTTTCATTCTCATCTCCTGATGTTTTCAAAAACTTGAAAAAAAAACCCAATGCTCATACCAAACGACATCTGACAGCATGAAGAGCAGCAGCCAGCTTCAGAAAGTATGACATTTGGTTTCAAAAATATAAAAAGTATAATGAAAAAGTAAGCTCTTACTGCTGCTTCCTGGAGTTTTACAATTTAATACTGAAAACTATTGCATCTATATGCACTAGCCAAAGTTTCAAGTTGACAATAATTGATGGATCCAGTGTCTTCAAGAAAAGATACAAAATAAGGAAAACTTGCAGCAACAGTAACACTGTATAAGTGTATGTGTATGTGAATGCACATGTGGATACACATTTGTACTCCAAATGGTAAAAAAAAAAAAAAACCCAGAAACAAAGCAGCCAAGAAGTAAAATGAAACACTCAAATAGTAAAACTGCAGGAGTGCTAGATCACAAGTACAATACAGCTGAAACTATGAACAGTTTTTTTCCAACATGATTATCAAAGAGGGTACAAAAGTAGTCTATATAATATGTACTATTTTTTAAAAATGCCCCTACTGGGACTGTTCCCTGAAATCGGCCAGCTTACATTGTGATCTCACCGGTCTCCTGCATCACCATACCAGCCTTTTTAAGTCATCACACACTAAAGAAGCTCAACAGACAACTTCTTAAGCTTCAACCATACCAAGTATTATGCTAAGTATAGCAATTATAATGCGATAGAAGAAATACATTAAGTAATTTATGATTTATATGCATGTAAACAGCTTTCAAAAGTGACAGCAATACTGTTTAATACATGTACACAAAGCAGACTAATGCACAGCACTCAAAAGGTAACAGGTCTCTATATTTTGGGGCACCTTGTTGCTATATAAAAGCCTTTCAGTCTCTTATTTTCCACATTTTTCTTCTGACATGCATGCAAACAGAAGTCCAAGAAAAAGATTCACAAAACAAAAGTTATTCTGAACTCCATAGATAAAGCACTAGTTTTCTTCTGGAAGTTTGGAAAACAGACCAATAGCAAAGTTGAATTTGGTAATTTTGTTATTAAAATATGTGCAAAATTCACAATTGTCTTTTGTTTTCTAAAGCAAAAGAAGTTAATTTCGTCAGCATCATATGCTATACAGTAATTGAAGGAATTCAAAGGACAAAACAGCAGACACTAGGAGCAAAATGAGCTAGAAGTCCTCGTACAGCAGACAAAACAATTACAAAAATCTTAAATATTTTATAGAAGACAAAACCAGATAGCATTTGTCAGTCTTTAAGCATAAATCTCATCCTCTCTTACACACTCTTGAAAAATATATATAATAAGAGATCAAATTGCTTCCACTTTTTATACCATGCTGATTTTTATGGATAACTTATTCACGCTCTTTTTGTACTCACATATTGTGCTGATTGTGACCACACATGATATGTCTATAAATAAATAGTGCTTTCAAGCCTAACCTGAGCCCTGCCAAAGTGTAAAACTGGCAGACCATTTGAAAGCTGTGCCAATACATAATATGGGAAAATTTTGCATGCTTTTATCACTTAGGACTAAAACAACTTCCTGTTACTTTCAGAGGTATAGGAAGGGAAGCTGCCAGCTTTAAGTGCTGGTTCCTTTTTAAAACATACTTGCAATGTTTTCAGGATATTAGTCATTTTTTTCTTTGATAATCTTGCCCATGTCATTACTGATAGAAAAGAGTATTATTTTGGGTAAGGAATGGTGAGGAGTTGGTCCTCCTTCATGAGTGATTCACATCTTATAAGAGTGATCAGATGCTATTATTACTCCTTGAGGTGACAAAGAATAACTCTACTGTTTGGTTGGACATGTATTGCCAAAAACCACCTTTAGTCAGTGGTCGAGAAAGAAACTCTTAAACTATAAAGAACATTGTACATTATCATGTAATATTTTCATGTAATGTGGTGGTGATGTGAAAAATGGCCAATTCAAAGTTTTTCAATGGTCAAGTGTTCATTTTTCTAGATGTATATCATACCATCAATGCTTTTCAACAACTGATTGTTCAAACAAAACAATGGAAGTATTCTGTGAATCTTCTCTCTATATGACTTCTAAGGTTGGTTTCCTCTATTTCTTTCTATGGCATTTATTGTTCAAAAACAGATTGATATGTGTTTATCATGTCATTACCTTATCCTGTACAAGTTATTTACACTTATTTATGAGTTTTTTAAAATCACATTCATGACAAATCCTTTAATACATGCTTGTATTGCTTTCCTTTCAATTCATTGTCTTAGACAGGATTTCCATTTTCTGAGGAGTTTACTGGAGTCCTAGAATTTACAAAAATAAAAAATAGTTTTACAAAAAGTAAAACAATGTGATCCAAGAGGAAGCATAATTTGTATACAACATAGCATATAGCAAAGCAATCTAATCACACTATCTACAGACAATAGAATTTGTTTTAAAACTCTATCAAACAGTTTTACTAAATATATTAGGATTTCAACAGTTGGTTAACTTACCGGTAGCTTTCAAACTATTATGACAGCCACGAGTGAAAACCATGAAACCTTCAGAACAGTAAGGGACAAACTTTTAAGAAACAGCTGAGAAATGACAAAACTTACACTTAACAGATATTAAAAAAATCTGGCAAATAAAAGACCACAACCATGGGACAGAAAACAAAAAAGGTGCAATAAAAATTTTTTAAAAGGCAACAATTCATACATCTAAACCAGTACAGTTCTACCTTCACAGAATTATACAGGCCTTCTTAAGATACAATAAATGCACAAAGCTTCAAGTTATAGTTTGTTTCAGAAAGCATATGAGATGTCTTTGACCATTAGACTATAGCAGTATTTAAGTCTTATCATACATGGCAAAAATCTAGCTGTTCATTTCTGGTTGTTTTTTTTTTTTTTACTCCCCTACCTCTCCTTCGATGACTTATATTTCTTAATTCCAGCACACAAGTGCAAAATTTTTCTGTAATAAAAACTGAATATGGAATGTAAATGTGTATACAATCCATGAGCAATACTTTGCCTGCAATACTAGATTAAAAAGTCTAACAAAATCAGTAAATTGTAAGCTAAAAATTTCAATCAGAACTTCAATACCATCGATGTTTCCTTTGCTGAATTCACAACAGAATTGAAAATAAATTTAACACCAAAAAGTGCAATCCTGGCATAATATTTTATTTAAAGGTCTATGATCAAGATGTGTCAAACAAACAGAGCACTTCAATCTTATGGTCAAAATATTTTGTTTAATATGAAGCCATAATTAAAGAAAATGGTTATATTTGCACAGCAAATTTAACTTTCTGATACCTCAGATGCTTAGCAAATCAACAATAAAGAGATGCAAAACATCAATGAAGTTTCTGAGGCAAAACATGATTAGAATAAACTTCTCTTCAACAAAGAAAACAGAAAACTGCAGAGTACCATGTAGAGTAATTAAACTCTATGCAACTGGTGGCCTAGCAGTATTATACATAATCATAAAATTTTTGCAGCATTTCAAAATGAAGATAAAGATACTGAGAAGCTTATTTAATTGTTGCTTCTAAACTACTGAAAATGCTTCTGGCATAATCCCAAACAATATTTGTTCTCAGCACAACTAAATTGTCTATATCAACAATGTCAGCATAATCTAATCTTAAGCATGCTAAACACCAGTCGCTGAAAACTACAATACGAGAGTAGTCCTTGAGAAAACACGTCACACATTTTTATAATGCTTACCAACAAGATATGGGTAGTATGAAAGGCTTGGCTGCTCAATGGCAAGAATTTAACTTTGTGTCAAAGCTACAAAACTCACAATGCTTATATTACTGATCAGAAAGAAATGATTGCAACTTTTTGTGAGCCTAATAGTGTTAGCATGTACAAGTCTTACACAATTTATGTTGAGTGATAAATGGGTAAGTATGTGAGCTATACTATATGAATAAAAAGTTCAAAATTTGTTTGATTTACTGAGCAGTATGCTTAATACTTCTACAACTCCATTAGTCTTGTTTCTTACCCTCACCTTTAGGCTTCTCTATTACGTATGTAGTGTAAAAGAAATGAGCAAAAAGAATGAAATAAGAGAAGTACATGATTGACGAATAACGAAGATTGTCATAGCTCTGCTGGCAGAACTCCCCACGCCCCTTGATCTGATAAATCCAGATGTTGATGAGAACGCCAATGATCATCTGTGTCAGCTGTAAACTTGTAACTAAGATGTTGATAGCTTTTGGGATGTTAAACCGCATAGCCCGAAGGGCATAGTATGAGTACATAATGGAATGGACAAGATAATTCATCACCATAAACCAACGGCCTGGAGCTGTATGATCCGGGTAGCTGTACCACACATAGAGCAGAACAGTCACATGATGGTACCAGTGGAGAAAAATGAGAGGCTGTTTCCGAAGAACGATAAAGACGGTGTCGCCGAGCTCGTAGACCTTCGACACAGTGAACATGAAGGACCAAAAACCAGGCACACCTTGGAAGTACGTAGGGACGCAAACAGAATACTGGAGTCCATACTTGTTTATGGCAGTCAAAAGTTCTGGTACGGTGCGAATAGTGCCCATAATACTGAAGATCCCTAGAACACCACTCCAGATTGCCAAAGCAGGCCTAAGATCATACCGTGGTCGTGTTTTCATATACACCTGACCACCAAACACTATAACAACATAGATTGCAGCGTAGACGAAGCTGTCTGTCCATCGTTCTACCATGTACTTGTTAAACACCGATTCGTTCCAGTCTTTTTCAAACGGGAAAATAAATGAGTAGTTGTGAACGCTTTCACCTTTGGTAGCCATCTAGTCTTGTTTTACAAATGCTTATGCTTCAGCCGACCAGGCAGGAAGAAAAGTGCTTCCTCTGGCGTTTGCCGGTTTGTCTCACCGCGTGTTTAGATATGTGCGGGCACTAGCAGGTCGGTATGGTGATGAAAGAGACTCAAGCTTCTACTGATTGGCTGATTTCATGAACTGACGAATCTGGCCAATCACAAGTGTACTTACATCCGTAGACGATTTTGCAAGGGAAAGAGGTCGAGGGCGAGAAGAAACGCCACAGTGACTTTAACCACGGACATGTATTACAAGTCCGTGTTTCAATATTGCAAAATAATCAGTCTTCGTGCTGTTTGATACTTTACGATCACTTTGCTAAAAATTACCTAAATAGTAAATTTAGACAATCGAAAAACGACATAAAAATTGGAATTACGTCCCTTTTACAGTATGGCTTGCGTCAGTAGGTAACGATGGGTACTGTGGAATGAACTGAGACATAACGCATAAAAGTATACATTCTGAAGGTTTTTTTTTTCAAAAACCATTATATTTCTTTTAATACGAAACTATTTAATGTACCAAGCTGTTTTAGAACGAATTCATACGAATTGTAACTTCGTTTTAATTGTTGCAAGACGGGGACCGTTTTTTTTTTAACCTCACATTAAATTCACAGCATATTCATTAAAAACATACTGCGTTTTGGGTAGAAGAGCAAGTAATCGTTTCCCACGTCTATTTCAAGCCTTCGTTACTATTTTTTGACGAAAGTTCCTTTTGCCATAGGCTTTGGATTTAATGTCGCTTCCTCATCAGATCGGGCTTTAATACCGTTGCTAGCCTTGGGTGCCCGAAAGAAAATCTCATCGTACATTGGAATCATTTTCTTGTGAGTCCATCCATTCTCTCTCTCTCTGTCTCTACCTACCCCCTAACGATAGCAATTTCGAAGAGGTATTGCTGGCAGTATATAAAAATATTTTGGACAACACTAATATAGCCTTAGTTTTGGATGCATATGTATACTGTTTTGAGTATCCTTTTACAATGTTGTGCCCTGGAATTCATTTCTTGTTATCTATTCTATATATCTGCAACACTTACATCTGCTGCTTCTGACAGTACATTGTTTCATAGATAGCATATCGAGCAATCCAGGTCTTTGTCATTGAAGTTTCATTCCTTCTGATATTTTTCTGTTAGTTTGTCTCTTCAACCAACCTATGGCTAGGTTAAAAGAGTATTGGAGACATCACATGGTATCAAACATTAAGATGGGTCTTTACGCCAGTTAAGCACTACTCCACTTTTTTGCACCCAGCAGATATATTTGATGTAAAAAAAGTACTTCTAATAATTTACACTGCATGTTGATATATATGCAAAAGCTCAAAAGCACTTATAAACTCAATCAGGATTCTTGCCAATGCAATGACAACCTTTAGCAATCAAGATGAACATTGTAATGCCCTGAATGAGTTAATAGTAATGTAGAATACATGTAGCATCTACTAATACCAGAACCTGATTACAGTTAATGATTTTAAAATGAACTGTCTGATAATTGAAGTTAACTGGTATCTTAAATACTAAGATGCTGAGGGCTATGGATGTATGACATTATCTGCTTACCATATTTTGTTACTTTTCAGAGAAAAATGAATCTGCTGTCACTGTGCCAGGTTGTTCTGGCAATATACATTGGCAAGATGACAGATGCAAATCAAGATAGTTTAAAGGTTGGTTTACCGAGCAGCATGTCAACACAAAACCAAGATGAAAGACAAGTGGATAACGTGGATAATGAGCAGAGCAGACATATTACTGATGAATGTACTGATACTAGTTTTGGGGTATGAAAAATCCTTGATGTCGATATTACTTATTTTATATGTATACAAATTGTACTACTATTACAATGGTAAAATGTCACAAGTAGTTATTGATATCAGTTTGCATTAAATACATATATTAATATAAATATTTATGTAAATAAGTTGAATTTTAAGTATAGATATCTTGATGGTGGTCATGAAGGATATAAAAGGAACAACTGGTAGTAACTTTACACATATTTATTTCAGTAGTTAGTGCTTCTGATCAGTTAGGAAAATGGTTTGGTATACTGTGTGCAAACTTATTCTTAAACCTGACTCCCTAAGAATATATGTGTTTAAATGTAGGTATTTTATTGTGTGGTCACTGTTTCCTTGTTAACCGTTTCACTGTCATTATTTCATTAAAACTTCATAAGGCATTGTTTCACTTCCACAATGCATTGTGCTTTTTTTCTTGTGTGCAGGACAAGACGTGTTCAAAATCAGAGTTAAAATTGGAAGACATAGTTGACAAAGAGCCATTGCCATCTTCTGTCAGTGACAACGGTAATGATGCAGTAAATGAAAACCAAGAAGCGGCGAACAGGAAGCCTAGAGTAGTGATGCAGGCTATTGGCATTGCTGGTAGTGAGTTTGAAGAAGAGACCAAAGCAAGTTTGCAGCAGCATATCAAAGAAAAGGACCATGAGGCTGATTCATGGACAGAAATGACACAGGAGAGTGAAATAGGTGCTGTGGAACACAAGCGTAGCAGCAGCCAGCACTTTTTCTCCTTAATGAATCTGCTAAAATTTCTCTTAAATCCAGTGATAGAGGAGTTCCAAGTAGTGGAGAAAAGCCCAAATGGTAGCAAGGTCAGCACCAAGATAGCACAAAATACCAGTACCTCAGGACTCTTGGATAAAGACCAAAATAAGAATGCCACAGACTCGAGCAAAAAAACAAAGTTTCAGTGTCTCGGTCGAAATGTCACAGAAAATGTAACTGCTACTGTGCGTGTTGTGAACAGTACAGAATTGCTGGAAGTGCTGAGTTTTGAACGGAACCATACTCACTCTGACTGTGTTCTAGTTATGTTCTTTGCACCTTGGTGCCATTTCTGTGCAGCAACAGCACCACACTACAATGCTCTGGGACGAGCCTTTCTGCAGCTTGATGTCCTAGCTGTTGACACTGTTCACTTTAGCAAGTTAGTGGCAGCTTTTTGAAAAAAATTCTTTAAACAACTTGTTTTCAATGCAGAAAAGGTTGGGGTTTAGTAATTTGACATCTTCCTCCTCTCAAATAAAAAAAAGTAATATAACATTTCAGTCACTGGGGATTGAGGAGTCAGAAACTTAAAAGTTTTGAAATGAGAATTTTTATATTTCTGTTATATTTGTTTCAGTCTAAATGCCCGTTTCGGTACTGTTGCTGTGCCTAATATTATGCTGTTCCATCAGTCAAGATCTGCCATTCGATTCAACCACACAGAGCGTAACTTTGAAAATCTGGTCCAGTTTATACAAAACACCACAGGTACTGTCATTTCTTTATGCTGTTTTGTGGGAAAGAGCTTCTGGTTTATCTTTAGGTGATGTCATGGACATGGGGAACATGGAGTAATAGGGACTGGGACATGAGATGTGGAGGAGTAGAGAAGTTACTTTTTGGATGTGCATGTGCAATACAACTTTATTAATCTACAAGGGCAATTCCAGATAGTGCTCGTACTAGCAATATATAGAGATATATATGTACATGTTGAAATAATACACATTCCTAGCAACAGAAGAACAGTTGTGACCTTAGGTCATCTGAGGCTAGTACAAGATCACAGCCAGTAGAGTCAATCAAGTAAATGGCACTTGGAATGAATTGTGGTGACGATTGGTTCTGCATACAGGCATCTTGTACCTGCAGCCAGACTGCAAGAGTGAAAACTCACATGCCAATACATGATCAGAAATATAGAGGATGTAAGGATTTGCTGATGACAAAAGGCTGCCAAGTCCTTTGGCCTTATTTCAGTGATCTTGAAACAGATATTAACAAGGGAGACAAGACTGTTCTTGTTCCCCAGGGAGAGGCTGTGGAACTTAGAGATGAAAGAAAAAAAATGAGACTTTCAATAAAGGACTGATAAAACCAAGTGAGGATGATGAGCTGACAGAGAAGGATCTGAGTTTTCATAGGAGGTGCAGGCGTTGCTGGCACTTACAGTGTTGACGTCCCATTTAAGCTTGTTATCAAAGATAGTATAAAAATATATATGAGTCAACTACCTCAATGGCATCATCATGGATAGTACTGATGACTGCCTCAGGTTTGTTCATCCGAAAATAGAAGATCATTTTCTTAGTCTTTGAGGGATTCAAGACAAGGAAGTGTTCGTCACACCATCATACAAAGTCAGGAAGAGTGCCACTGTGAACATGTTCACTATTATACAAAAGTGACAGCAAGGCAGGTCATCAGCAAATTTTATTAGAAAGCTCCTATCCGTAGTGCTCCTACAACTGTTAGCATATAGTATGAACAGTAGTGGAGACAAGCAGCATCTTTAGGGGAACTTGTACAGGTGACAACAGGATCTGAGAGAAGACTATCAACAGAAACTCTCTGCTTCCTGTTTGCTGCCTGTTTGGGATAGAAGGAAGTCTGAAACTAGACTCTACACTATCTAGTGAAGTTGCACAGTTGAAAGCAGAGGAAAAATGAGCAAATGGAAGCCTGGAATGAGCTCTTGGTTTCTCCAAGCGTATTTCATCATGCATCCAGTCTCACCATGTTTCTCACCAATCATATGCTGACGACACGCAGCTTTATTGCTCCACTCCACTGGCTGAGTATCACGCTGCTACTAGAACTCTAGAAGCTTGTATTAGCAAAGTCAAAGGCTGGATGGTAAAAAACAAGTTTAAACTAAAAAATGATAAAACTGAAGCCCTCCTATGCTCTAGAAGAAAAAATCAGCATGCGCTTGTCAGTCTGCCCAATCACATCAAGGTGGGTGAAACCAACATTACCTTTATGTCATTCGTCAGGAATCAGATTCATTGTTGCTGCAGTCATCACCCTTGATAGACAAGTTACAGCTGTCTGTCAGTCTGCCAGTCAGCTACGCAAGATCAGTGCCATCCATTCTCTTTACACATGCTACCAACACTCATGTCTGTGCGTTTGTTCTTTCTCAGCTTGATTACTGCATCTCCTTGCTTCCCAGCTACCCTGCATATCTTCTTTACAAACTCCAGAAAGTACAGAACATCTGGTGCTTAAAGCTAGGAAACAGGACCACACTACTCCTCCTTCGTTTTCTGCACTGGCTACCGTTCTCGCATCCAGTTTTAATTTTTTTGCTGGCTCCTGCCCTGATTATTTCTCTGAACTTCTCTTCCCTTACATCCGAGCTAGACAACTGCTCCTCGTCCGACAACCGTCTCCTTACTATTCCTGTAACCAGAACAGCATATGGCCACAGGATTATTAGTTATTGTGCAGAAAAGCAATGGAACTCTCTCCCTTTCCATATCTGCCACCTACCCACTATTGGATCCTTTAAATGTGCACTAAAAACGTACCTCTTCCTTAAACATTACTCCTAACACCTGTTCCCACAATGCATGTGTTTTTCCCATGTGTCCCTTGAGAAAGATATTTTGAGAGAACTGTAAAATGTAAGCTGAAGCCACATGTTGCTTTGCCTGAAGCATGTCAGCATTAAGTGCCACAGCAATTCATTCATTCCACGTGCCATTCATCTGATTAACTCTACTTGCCGTGAACTCGTACTAGCCTAAGGTCACCACTACATCCACTATATTTACTGTTACTGGGAGTGTGTGTGTGTGTGCGTGGGCGCGAGAGAGAAATAGATTATTTCAACATGTATACATTATCTTTTTATATCATGTATATGTCTGTATTATCTCCTATTATATCATATATATATATATATGTACTTTTATATCATGTATGTATTACTGCTAGTGCAAGCACTATTTGGAATTGCCCTTGGGGATAAATAAAGTGGTATTGTATTGTATTGTTTCTTTTCCCCAGGTCTGGAACCAAATGCCTCAGTAGAGCTGACAAAAGAAGACTTCGAAGGCCCTCTTTCTAGCATTCCCACTGAGGAGACAGATTATCTGCTTTGGTTTGCCTGGATTTTTACTATTATCTGTGGTGGCCACTTGTTTATTCAGAGTAGTCCCGGACAGCATGTCATTGAAAAAGTGAGAATTTTGTGGCAAGAACATCAGCATATTGAGTGAATGTATTTAATGGTTGAATTCAGCTTAAACTTAGAATTGTGTTGGTCTGTACATGTGAACTTGTATGCAGTGTGAGTTTTAATTCAAGTGTGAATATTACTGGGATCAGTACAGGCTTGTGTTTCTGTTTTATTATGATGGGAAGTGTTAATAGATACAATGAAATTAGGTCACAGTATGCATCTGTAAGCACAAAAGACCATGATGAAAGAATCTACGAAATGTCAAAAAGGGCTTAGATAAAGTCAAGTTCTTGCACATGTGCATTAATGAAGTAACAGATTCTTATACAAAGAACAAGTTGGCAAGTGTATTGAACATATGTTGAGCATTTGTAAACATCATCGTGACAGTTAACATTGTTTGATGTTTGGCTAATTTACAAGGAATTTGCATAAATAATAAAATGATTAGTACAATCAAATGATGAATGTCCTGTTCTGTAAACTTGAACAAAAATGAGTTAAATTATACTGCTTGTTTTGCTTAAAACTGAGCATTGAGAGATAACGATCTTGAAACTTCTTGATCTCAGTTAATCTGTTGTTACTGCATTTATTTATATTATCAGTTAGACTCATTCAGTATGGGTGTATAGACGCAACTGAGCTATAGAATACCTAATTCAGTACTGGTGTATTAATACAATTGAGCTATAGAGCTATGAAGATGTTTGCATTCTTTGGTGTGAACTGTAAGAGAAAAGTTAGGGTGCTTGTTCTGTCTACTGGAGACAGATTTGGAACGATGTAGAACAAATATTAACAATTTTCTTATTAACAACACTCTTATGAATGTTTTTGAATCACTTTATATCCATGTTTCATGTAAATCTCACTTCTGAAAAACTGAGAACATTGTGAGTAATTGTCAAGAATGTTAGTGATTTCCATGGTAATGTCTATGAGTACAATTCATAAAGAGGAGGCTTAATTAATGGTACTCAACAAGATGCAAAACCATCTTATTCAACATTATGTGAGAATAAAATGTTATATGAAGATAAACAAATGGTCTGTACTCCAATAATGAATGTAACTGCACTAAAAAGATGACAAGTTTTTGGCTTCTTCCCCACTATTCTTCATTGGTCAAGCCCAAGGTCATACGGTGGATGAAGATCCATTGCCCTCTTTCCAAATTCATTGTACAGTTCTGGGCTCATGCTTGTTTCCTTGACTGCTGGAAGTGTTTGCATTATCTGGATCCAGGTAAACAGTTCTAAGAATTTTCCACTACCTGGTGCAAATAATGGATCTTGTCTTCCCAGCTGGTCAAGTCTCTCTATCCATGGCCATATCATAAAATCCAGCATTCCCACGTCACTGCCTGAAATCATTCTTAATGTCAGATGTGCCAGACTTCAAACTATTGAAACAAGGGGAATAAAAAAAATAATCATATTAACTTGAGCAAGGAATATGTATCTTTCAGTAGTAGCAACAAAGTTTAGGATTGGGAAGGGGGATTATACTGTTAGCAACATATCACCATTGGGCTGTTGGCAAGTGTGGATAATATATGCATAAGCATATTGATAACAAGCAACCTATAGCTTCTTGTTAAAATAATTTTATAGGTTGCATATTGATCAAAAACCGATTTGCTGGAAACAAACAGCAAGGTGATATCAAGCATGCAGAAGAGTATCTACCTAAATACTTAGCTATATGCACATACAAACTGCACTGTTAGCTTGCTTAAGCCCTCTGCCTCATCTGTATGATACCGCTGGAATGAATACAAATGCATAAATCTTCTCTGTCCAAAATCTACAGATAGAAATATTTATATGTCACCTCCAAAGAAATTTCCTCTTTTTGTCAGTTCATCACATATTTTTTGCAGACCCTTCCAAAGTTTATCCTTTGCTTCTTCATCTTTTCCATCAGATCTAAGGAGTTTGAAGATGCTGGGTGAAACCTTAGCAGAAATAAGGAAGCTGGTCAAGACAAATGTCTAGATAAAATTGTCATTTTCATTAGCAGTCTTGAGTGTTTTGGAATAGGGTATACTTTGCTTAAACATTCAATAATTTTAGTTATAACTTGTATATACAACATATACTTTTGTATCTAATTTGTATTACAATTTAAGGGGTGTTTTGTGGTTTTCTGACTCACAAGAATCACAGTACTTTATAGTTCTTTCCACTCAAAGAAAAGTAAAACTGACATTTATTTCCTGTCTACTAGGTAAAAAAAAAAAGAGAGAGAGAAAGAAGCAGAATAGGGCTCTTTTAGAGTGAATGCAAACCTGAAAAATATGTAATGACAACAAATAATACAGATGAAGCAATAGATTAACTCTGACATTTCTGGCAGAAAGAAACATATTCTTCATCCATAACAGATCTCTTGATTATTATCATCCCTAATGACCTGGCCAGTGTAGCTATGCATACCATCTTTGTTGGCATGCATAAAACAGGTACAAAGATATTAACAGTTTGTACATGCAACTCAGTCAGTTTTTCTGTCTGGATTAATAGTTTGTTGATGAGAAATGCTGGTGACTCATAACAGCTGGTCAGTAAATATGAAGTGCAGCATCTATCGGTCACACATACTATTGCAATAATATGCTGGGATTGCTATTTATCAGCAGAATAGTATTTTTAATCACATTCCAAGCAGTATTGGCTATAATATTGGAAACAGTAGATCCACAAGAAAGTGATGAAACTCTAGAATCCTTAATCCTGAATACTAAAATAACCCAGTACATAAGTGTGCTACTTTTATCAGCATCAGGATATAATTACAGGGTGATGTATATTTGACTACCTGGTTCACTAAAATAGCAAAGAAGACCAGAATAATTTTTCCACCTTACCATATTATTAAAATAGTCCAAAAACATAGCATCCAGAGCTTTCTGGAATGGGTCAGCTGGAGTCATCCGAGGCTGAGGATATATGTCATCCAGGTAATTACAGACTATGAGTGACTCGTATACCACTTTCCCATCATTCTCCAATGTTGGCACAAGGCCTTTTGGGTTCCGCTCCAAGAACCACTCTGGCTTGTTCTTCAAGTTTATGTTGACTGTTTCATAGCTGTTGGAGTATCATACATGTAATCTATTCACACACTTTGTTGCTTTCATCAGTTTATCTTGAGGTTGCAGATTGATGACTTTGATAATGTAATATCTTCAGCCAACAGAAACCTTAAACGCTAAATAAAAGTGAAATCATTTTTGCTATCTAGGTCAGGGGCCTGTTGCACAACACGTTTCTAAGCCTTAAAACTGTTCTAAAGAAGCAAAATCTCTTCTTGGCCATTTTGATGCATTGCAGAAAAACATACAAAAAATTGTACTGACAGGACAGAAACTCAGACTTAAACAACTTTATCTTACTTAAAGCAGTTTTAGTTTTAAAAATTCTAAAATTGTGGAGTGCAGTTTAAACTAATTATCTAAATAGAGTTAAGGCCTAAAAGTGTTTAAAATTAGAAATGTGTTGTGCAACTGGCCCCAGATTTCTGTTTAAAAGTGATCCAAAATGTTAACAAGGGAGCACATAAAAACAAAATTCTTACAGAACCCGTTTGTGTGCTAGCACCAGGCGTGCACGCTGAGCGAAGGGACAGAATCGCATACTGTACAGTCTCATGGTTCCAGGAGACAAAGGTGGGAAGGTGGAACCTGCAGCAAATCGAGGAACTATAGGTAGTAACATGAACTACAAAAACCCGAAGGTCATCAAGAACTTAAAAATTCCATTGTGATATTCATGACCACCACAAAAATGTAGTAACAGACAATATTGCAAATAGAATAAACAAAGAATGTGTAAAAGAGAGATCTGACAACCATTAAGAAGACAGAGCATCAAGTACTTTCAGACCTCCATTTGCAACTACTGTGGAACAATTTGATGACGCTCGTCATGGAACGGGCCGATGAAGCACACACAATCTTCTCAACATGGGAATAACTCGAGGGCGCAACGGTTAGCTCCTGTCACCTAAATAGTGAGCGTTGGCCTATGATAAATCTGTGGAGTTGGCTGTCCTGGGCTCAGATCTCGTCTCGGGCACGCTATTCTTTGTCTGAGCGTGGCATCCGCTTCCAGGGCTGGCTGCCTTGCCGTGATATAGCCTTATATAGCTGCTGGCTCGGCGTAAAACAAATTTTCCCCAACTCTCTCGCGACCTCAATCTCAGAAGGAGTGGTTCTCCGATTGAGTGTAGCACCTGTTGCCTTGGGGACAGTTTTGTTCCAATAAAATCCTAATTTTTTTTTTCGAAGCCTACATAGTTTTGAAGCATCTGAAGTCTACATGCGTCACTGAAATGAGCTGGAAGTGACGTAAACTGAAATTTAAGTGTACGTGCTGACATGATGCGATAAGAAAACCTATTACATTTCCCATGATAGACACGTGAAGCCAGTACATTACCTTTACAAACCACATAAACTTCATGCATGTTCTTTTGCTATAGCTCGTACGACATGACACATCTGTGTCCACGGGGGGTAGGGGAGCCGCTCAGTAACCTCCGCTTTACCGACGACATCGTTCTGATGGTGGGCAGCAACAACGAGTTACAGCTCCTCACTGACAAACTCACCGCCAGTGCGAGCGCGTACGGGATGGAGATCAGCACGGACAAGACCAAACATCACCTGAACTAGCAAAGCGGAGATCCGGATAAACGGGGTACAGAAGGAGGAGGTGCAGTCCTTCACGTACCTGAATCGGGTTCGCGGCAGCAACAGCGGCGATGGCCAGGCTCTACAAAATTTGGGACAGCAGAAATGTCAGCTTCCGCATCAATTTCAGGCTTTACAAGTCTCTCCTTGTCTCAGTCCTGCTGTACGGCTGCGAGACGTGGACCTTTCTCACAGAATCGACGGGTCCAAGCGTTTAAAATGAAGTGCTTTAGAAGATCCTACAAGAAGCAGAAGACGAACGACTTCGTCCTCAGCCTAGTCACCTGCTTGGTGGGTACCCAGGAGCCTCTGCTCACTACCCTCAAGCGACAGAAACTTTTGTGGTTCGGTCTTGTTGTCCGTTGACGCCGTGACAAGCAAATGATTACAGGATGAGATGAAGAACTTCATGCTGGAATAATAGAGCTGTTGAAACCTTTGCTGACAATCGGTGCAGTGTGCCGTTTCCGATTTCGCTGCAGGTTAGGCGTTGTATATAAAGAGGGTCACCAGGCGAGTGTACAATGTTTTCATAATCGCGCACACATTGTCAATTTTATCGTTTGGTAACCCCCCCCCCCTTTTTTTTTTGTTAATGCTAATGTCGTTTTGTTAATGCTAATGTCAAACAAACACTTCCAAAGATAGTCACATATTCAATTGGTCCCATGTCCACTTGGTGCATGTGGAAATGTGATCATCGGCGCCGACAAATTGTTCCACGAGGGGTTCTCTCTCAGAGTTGACTTTTCTGACCCAGCTTTCGCGATTGGAGTTGGGGTTCGCGTCTGGCGATATGCTGCTCAGCTGTTAGACAATGGATTCTAGTCTCCAAATGTTCTATGTACGTTTTTTCCCCAAACCTTATAGATGAATATATACTGCTGCTTACCTCTGGACAAAACTTTTTGTGACATGTTTCCCAGCGGTCTGCTGTCTGTCCACGAACTGGTGAGGTGCTTGGTTAGTTCGGCGACTGGTTCACTTGATGAAAATGGCATCCACCTGTTGTGAACTTGCAAGGGCTACAGTTATATCAGCAAAGAGTGGGATGGGTGTTGGGGGCGGGAGCACGTGGTCTGCGCATAGTGCGCAAGAAGGAGGCGAAAGAACAACGCTCGAATAGTAATATTGGGGATCTTCTCTCTACCATGTGAGCATAGCCACTTGCTGAACGAATATTTTGCTTTTATAGAACAAGCAAAAAAAAAAAAGAAAAAACCCGGTTCCTTGTTTCCTATTTACGACGATCATTTAGCATGCGTTCACCATATGACGTGGCACAGAGGCTTAAAAGCAGAGACTGACATGGTTATGAGATATAAAGAACAATTGTGAAAGGAAAGGCTAAGAAGTTTTCACTGATAGGTGGCTTATAGAAACGTAAGTTTGCTGAATAGCCGTTATTTTCTGCCACGTAAGGTTTTCCAGTTATGGGGAATAATGCAATCAAAATATGTAATCCAATAGCTGTTGTACTTTATTTTTAGGAAATAGGCCTGTGCAATTAATCCAGTAGCTTGCTCTTAACCTTGCTTAATCAAAAGAATAACATAACTGATTACGCAATTATTTCATAATTACTCAATGAACACTATAAAAAGCGCTTGTACTTGTCATACAACAGTAAATTGTAATTAATGAACTGCGATTTTACCGATCATTGGTTAGACTGGGACTATTTTCAAAATTTAATAACAATATGGATGAGCGGCGCAGATGTCTGAACAAACCACACAATTCCTGCTATGTCTGCGGACAGTTCACAAAAAAATACACAGCTGAGGAAAACAACATCCTTGGTAAAGTGTGCCTATCACAAGTATTTTGGAATGAACCTTGGTGACCAAAATGAGAAGTGGACACTGCACATCATCTGTGTAATGTAACACTCATCTCACACAGTGGTGAAAAGCAAGAATAGAATGTCATTCGCCCCTCCGATGGTATGAGTATGACGAAAACAAAGAGACCACAATAATGACTGTTATTTCTGCTTGACAAATACTAAATATTTCCCCAGTAAACAGAAAGATAAAATGTTGTATCCAGATATACCGTCTGCAATAAAACCTGTACCTCATGACGCCACACTACCTATTCCTGATTCGCCTGATGAAGTCAAAGAAAGCGATGTACATCTAGATTCTCGGTAGGAGTCGTCTGTTGGTGATGAAGAAGAATACTGTGAAATTGATCATGATCAGCCTCATTTAATCAATCGATCAGAGCTCAGTGAGTTGGTCCATGATGTAAACTTGATAAATGATAAAGCTAAGCTGCTAGCATCTCGTCTAAATGAGTGGAATCTCTTGGCAATAGGTACAAAGATTAGCATTTACAAAAAAAGGTAGTCAAACTCTAGCAAAATTCTATGCCACAAAGGACTGCTCTGTTATTGCATGGATTGAACGTGGCTACAGTCACGACAGCGCAGAATGGATCGAGGCTCTTCGTTATTCGTCAAAGGCAAGCCTGAAAGGCAATATCAAGCCTTCAGTGTCACTTTTCCATCCTATTGAAGGAATCTTATGACAGCATAAAAACAATTTTAACTGCTATAAAGTATGACAAATAGCCTTGGAGTATCTGTGGTAATCAAAAAGTTATTGATTTATTGATGAACATGCAGAGCTGGTTCACCAAATATATATGCTTCATTTGTTTATGCGATAGCCTTGCCACTGGAAGTCATTATTTAAGAACTCAGTGGGTAACAAGAGATGAATATGTGCCAGGCAAGATGAATGTCAAACAAATTCCTCTTGTGAACCCGAACACTTACACTTACCACCTCTTCGCATCAAGCTGGGTCTCATGAAGAATTTTGTGAAGGCTTTGAAGAAAGGTTCACAAGGTTTCCAATAGCAAACTCAGAAGTTTCCTAAATTAAGCGATTTTAAACGGTCCACAAATCAGAGACGTCCTGAGAGATCCCATATTTAAAATGAAGCTGACTAATTTGGAACTGGAAGCATGACTCTCCTTCAGAGCGGTTTAATGTTGATGGGTTTCTTGGCAAAAATAAATCTGATGATAAACATTTGGTGGCAAAGATGCCAGCTGATTACGAGAAAGTAGGAGCTCGAATGTCACTCGAAATGCACTTTCTTCATTCATATATAGATTATTTTTCTCCTAACCTAAAGTGATGTCAGTGATGAACAAGGGGAACGCTTCCACCAAGACATCTGTCATTGAAGACCGTTACAATGGGAAGGGCAGACCGAATATGATGGGCGACGTTTGCTGGTTCTTACAGAGGAAATGTGTCTCACAGGAGGAAGTCAAGATCCCAGCGTCATTTTCCACCAATAACGGTCGAATAGTAATATTACAGCAAGTCCGAACTGTTAATCATCTTAAATAAAGGAAATGATTCGTAACTTGAAAGTAAGACGTGCTAGCTATTATTCAGTTTTACCAGTGCAACCAGCATATTTTATTTATACGGTCCATACGGAATCAATTACTTTCTGTTATGAAAGTTTTTGTTTTAATTTGTTGCACCGTGTTGCCCTCCACGGGTAAACACGTGCACAGGGCTGGCTGCCTTGCCGTGGTAGAGCGTTAATTGCTGGCTCGGCGCAAAAAAACTTGCCCCCAACAAACAAACACAAGCACAGAACAACTTGGAAACGCAATGGGAAACACATGTCAAAGATCTGACAACCAGTGGCAAACAATGCGTACGTAAGCAAGACGAAATAAATATGTTTTACAGGATTGTTTAAGGCTGTGGTCAATTCGAAAATATATGAAGGTACAAATACATTTCGCTAAAATTATTCAAAAGAATGTAATATGTCTTTCAGTATGAATAAACATTATATATATGATTTATATATAGTACTAACTAAACACTATATCTACTGTACCTAGTTTATAATTTGACTGTCATGGTTAAAATTACTTTAAAAGACATTGTGTAAAGGCATGATAAAAAAAGTGAATTTGACCATTGTATGTTTTTCCCAAATATTTAAACTTCAAAAAACACAACAGATACCTTTGACTACGAAATACTTTTGATTACAAAATACATGACAAATTAAGTGCAAGTGAGACTTCATTTGTTGTGCTGTAATTAGAAATGATTTCAAATGCCTAACCTTGCTTCTCGTGAGTTTCCTAAATAGAGCAAACAAAAATGCCATGAGAAATGTTGCTGGGAAAATTCGCTGCAGACGATGGGCGCCTCCATGAAGATCTGCAGAGATCTCTGTTTTAAGTAAAGCGTGATGCTTCGTCGACAATGTATATATATATTGTCTTTAATTTTCAGAGGTCGTTATTCTACAGAATATCAATGTGCATGTTCGTTATTATTTTAGTATTGAATATTCAGATGACTATATATGGTTTAGCTCGCATTCTGAAAGGTGAGCTCGCGGGAATATTTGAAGTGTTCATGAGAAGGAATAGCGCGCGACTTCTGTACGACTGTGTTGAATCAAGATCGAGATCTGTATGTCTGCGTATCTCTGGTTGAATGAGTCATGAAGATATACTGTTTCGTAGGAAGATTGTTGTTGTTGTTGTTGTTGTCAATCAAGGCAGATTTCTTTTAGCACTTCTTTTCCTGTCATTTTCACAATTTGAATCAGTTATATATCGATCTCTGTTTGACAAATGTTGGCTTCATTCTCAGCACATATTTGCTGGTATACAGAGTGAGACAGCAAATCTGAACGAAGTGATGACTATAAAAAAAACCTGTGCTCAGTACGAATTGCAGAAATGCGACATTATTTCCACCAGAGCTGAAAAAAAAATCAAAATAGCTTGACGCAAAATTAAATTCCTTTAAAAGTTTGGTATAGCCTTGCTCCAAAACACGATCTATCCAAGCCCTATAAAAATGATCAAAAATGACAAGGAAGGTAAAATATGTTCCATGCAACCCAGAACAATTTGTAAAAGTCATTTTCTGAGTGGGTTACAATCACAGATAAACACCTACATGCACATTTTTATCAACTGTCAAACTAATGAAACAAAAGGAATAACCAGTTCTATGTTTTCTTCTTTTTATTCCTTTTCGCCCCCATTGGAGCATAGGGTCGCAACTACACGCCAGCGGACCCGGTTCTGGGCCTCACTGCCCAGTTGGATCCATGTCATTCCAGCTGCCTCCACCTCAACGTCTGTCTGGGTCTCCCAACCCTGCGCCTCACCTGTAGGTTCCAGCCCAGAGGTTGTCTTGTTAGATTTTCGGCTGGCTTTCGCAGGGTGTGACCGATCCACCCCAACTTTCGGTTCTTGATGTCTTGGCTGGGAGGTTTTTGGTTGGCTTTCTCCCACAGGTCTGTATTGGAGATCTTCTCGGGCCATCTGATGTTGAGGATGTGACGCAGACATCTGTTGATGAATGTTTGAATCTTGTTGGTAATGGTGTTTGCCACACGCCATGTGTCTGACCCATATAGAAGGACAGAATTTACGTTTGTATGAAAGATGCTGATCTTGGTGTGCTGAGATAATGCCTTGGAGTTCCAGATGGGTCGCAGGATGTGGAATGCATGCCTGGCTTTATTTATTCGGCTTCTTACATCTTCATCTGCACCTCCATCCTTGGTGACTATGCTGCCAAGGTAGGTGAAGCGGTCGGTCTCTGTAATACATTACCCGTGTAGTTGGAGTGGGGCTTCTTGCTTGTTGTTGACCCGTATTACCTCTGTCTTCTTAATGTTGATTGTCAGGCCAGTCGTCGGTGCTTCTTCTCAGAGCCGAGTGAGCTTTGTCTGTGCACTTTTTTTTAACCCCCCCCAAAAAAAAACAAATGGAAAAATCAAACGTGACTTTCTCATATACGCAAATACATGTCTGTGTCTTCTTGTTCAATGAGAGCAGCAGCTATACAGTGTGCATTTTTAAAAGGTCAGGTTAATACAGGATATCTTGGGGATTGAGATGTAAATTCTTGCAATAATGTCTGTGATGGCAGACCATACAGTTATGAAAATATTCTAAAGCTTGAATGTGCAGGCCATGTACAGAAAATTTTAGGTACAAGACTAAAAAAAAGCTAAAAGCAACCATTAGAATAGGTGATTTAAACAGATTGACCCCACCCCCCCCCAAAAAAAAAAAAAACTTGACAGCTGCAGCACTATTATGGAAAGGCAGCAAAGAACCATCTCACTTTACTAAGATGTGAGAAGCCATATGGGATATTTATTTTCCCTATGTCTCTACAACTTTTGTGACATTTCACATGCAAGTTCAAACAAGCAAAAAGAGATGGGAAAGCTTAACAATACAAAGGTCTTCATGCAGATATGATAGCTACTGTTAAACCAGTTTTCAAGGATCTGACCAAGGACCAAGCTGTTGAAACAGTGTCTACAGGATCGCAAAAAGAACACCAACGAACCATCAAACAGTGCGCTTGGGAAGTACTGTCCTAAAGTTAAAACCCAATAGAGTTTAGACATTGGAAACAACCACTGTAGTTGCTGTCAGTTTTCAGTCAGGGAGCCAGATTACAGCAATGGTCATTGTTCCAGGACAGTTTATATGTACTTCCTGTAGGGAGAGGGATTGTGCTAGAATACAATATGTGCAGAGACATCAGAGGAAGATTGAGGAGACGAGGCTTAAAACAAAAAAAGACAATGAGATGACAATGACCAGCCAAATCTTTCGATACTGATGCCAGCTCGGGTAGAATTTGTTGATTTTAGGTGCTGAAATTTTATGTAAAAATCAGTGTTATCCCAATATATATATATATATATGTGTGTATATATATATATATTTCCCTAGTAGTTTTGACATTTTGTACACATACAAGAGGGCTGAGTTATTGCATGATGCAGAATCTTTTTCAGATACTCCCAGAAATTTAGTATTTTTATAGTGGGTAGCAATAACAACAAAATGTTATGCCCTTTCTGGAAAGAATTTACCTGATTCTGTTTCATCACTGGGCATATGAGCTGCCAAGTTATTTGTTGGAACCATTCACAGTATCACATTACCTTGTCTGATGCATCAGGTACCTATTTCTACTGGATTGCTGGTGGTCTTCCCAGGGGAGTTTTCCGGTCACAAGCCTGAGCATTTGAACAAGTGAAACCTGCTCTACAGTTGAGCACGGTACTAATTCATATGTCAAGGTTTTGCTGTTTATTCCCCCTACTGTATGCATGGACTTTGATACTTATGTCTTTATGTGTTCATTTCTAGGAAAGAGTCTATTTAAAAAAATGACTAGAACCTGGAAGAGATCTTGGAAACTAGACACAGAAAAGTTGTGACTTTCGCATTCTCTACAGATATGTTAGAAAAATGGGGTGGAAGAGACCCCTCCAGTACTTCTAGCTAGCTGATTAAACTTTTTAAAAATCTTGTTCTGGTTATACTTCTCTACCACAATAAGCCAATTTCAAATAAAAATGTGTTACCAGACATAAAATCAGCATAATAGTACTCTCATGGAGTTCGTTTCATCACTACCAACCCAACTCACCTGACAGGTCTTTAAAATTCCTTGATTATAAGTTCTTTCATTACTTTTCTGTCACTTCTGATAAACCATCTTGCCATATACTAAATGCAGTTACAATCAGACATCATTGGACAACAATATAACCCAGAAAGAAATGACTAAAACCACACATTTATTATGATCATTATGAATTTATGATAAATGTGAATATATGACTGTGATGGTGATTACAATTATTATCTCAATATGTAGAAACAGGGGAGATGAGGTTAGCTTTTTCTTTGTTATATAAATTTTAAGATAATGTAGAAAGTTGCATCTGAATTACACAATTATAACTGAAGCTTTGCTTACTCTCTGGATAATCGCCCACAATCTGCAAACTCAGAAGTGTGAATATTCATTTTAACTGTGATTCAAGTATCTACACTCTAAGGACAATGATCTTCAGAACAATCAGTTCAAAATTACTCATTATAAACCAGTGGCACTCAACATGGTAATTATGGAAGACTTGCTCATTTCATGGCTCAAGTCCAAGGTCATAAAGAGGATTGCCTTCCATATACTGCTTAAAGAATGTGGCATAGATCTCCATGTTAATATTTGTTTCTTGCACAGCAGGCAGAGCCTGCATCCTCTCACTCCAAGCAAAGAGTTCTGGAAGATTGCTGCTGGATGCCTCAAAGACTGGGTCAAACTGACTAAGAAATGGCAGTCGTTGTAGCCATGGCCACACCATGTAATCAATCATTCTCACCTCATCACCTGAAAACATTCACATAACTGCATAAGCATGAAATGGATCACTTAAATTGATTAAAAAATAATATTCAGTATGCCTGAAAAACTTTAGTCCTTTTCACTCATTGTCTCCCATAATTTTTCTTCTTTTACTTTTTTTCACTTAGTATAGAAGCAAAGTTTTTCTGCACAAAAAAATTCCCTCTGAGAGAACACTATGCTGAAATGTCATTTTATAATCACACTATGCATATTCTGGCTTATTAAGTGTCTATTCAGAGCTCAGATGAAAAACATGGTTGTAAAATTTGTATAATTAGATTTAAGATTCATTACAACTTCCCCTTTCTGAAGTCTTGACTCCTACAATGCACATACATAGCTCTGTGCTCTCCCTTGAGTTGCAGTGTATACCTCTGAAGACTAAATGTTAGAAGGTATGGGGATTCAAACCATCATCTTAAAGAAATATATGCAAGCATATGTTAAAATCTCCTAAGATTTATGACCCATTGATCGTATGAAGTTTTCCATTTACACCATCACCCAAATGGCATTTTTGAGTTAATTCTTTTCAGAAACTTTGCTTTGATGCCTCTAGTTGCAAAATATAAAAAGAACACTGTTAGTATTACCAAAAGAGAAAGTAAAAACAAAACGTGTATGCACTTGCCTCCAAAGAACTTTCCTCTTTTTGAAATCTCATCATTAACTTTCTGTAATGCTTTCAGTAGTTCATCCTTTGCCTCATCTTTTCCTTCTGAGCGAACTACTTTGAAATAATTGGGTAGAAACTGTATGAAACAGAAATAACTCAGACTTATCTTCTGACACTTATCAAAGTTATTTACAATCTTTTGTAATTAAATTATATATGTATTGGAAATAAAATATGAAATGTCACACATCACAGGCGGCAAACATTGTAAATCAGCAAACAGCATATGTCCAAAAATGAAAGAAATATGTATGAAAGGAAGAATTAGTTCATCTGGGCCTGGAAGATAAATATCTTGAAAAGCTCAGTTTTTGAGTCAAACTAAGGTTAAAGCAAATGCTGCTGTAAAAGCTGTCTTATGTAATGAAACATGCAGCTTAAGAAAACATAGGCAAGATTTTAAAAAAAAAATGAAACTAAACTAGTTACTTCAACTGAAGGGCATATGTTCTAAGAAGAAGAATAAAATGATAAACATTAAGTCACTGAGAAAGTGATAAGCGATTGTCAATGAAATGCAGATAATTCACACCTTGTTACTAAAATAATCCAGAAACATGGCATCCAGTGCCCTTTGGTAAGGATCAGAGGGAGTCAACCGGTTCTGAGGGTATACATCATCCAGGTAATCACAGGTAATAAGTGACTCATAAACCACTTTCCCATCTTTCTCCAGTGTTGGTACCAGGCCTTTGGGATTTATCTTCAGGAACCACTCTGGCTTATTTTTCAGATCCACATTTACGGTTTCAAACCTGTTGCATTGAATCAGCTCTCTCTATATTTGATTAATCAAACTGCTATTTGTATACATGAATGCTTACATTTTGAAATGAGCAAGTACTGTGCATAAATCTTAAGAATCCTGGCTGTAACTGTGATATTTATAATAAAAACAAACCAAAATATGAATGTGCAGTGGGTTACCACATAATTTTTTTGCCAACTGATTTTTAATAACACTACTACAACATTCAATTTCAATAAATAATGCATACAAAATAAACTGAGTTTTGCTCCATCCTAATTAATGTTTACATAGAAAGGAGAAAACATACTAACGGGATCTGTTTGTGAGCCAACACAAGACGGGTGCGCAATGCATATGGGCAAAAGCGCATACTATAGAGTCGCAGTGTTCCTGGGGACAAAGGCGGGAATGATGACCCTGCAGTAAAATAAGTGTTAAGAGAGGCAAATAACTACATTGACCAGAAAACAATATAACGCATTTAGCGGTTTAAGATTAACAATTTTAAGAATAATGTTATAATTGTAAGCTTCATTGTATTATTTTGGTACTGTTTCAAAAGATCTGAAAAAAGTTTATGACCATGTGATTGTGGTGCTTCTGTTTGCATGGATATGGATGTTCCAATATATATATATATGTTTTGAGTGGATGCATTCATATTACTTTTTTATATTACTTTTGCTGGTTTAACTGCTATACATGTTTGGTGGTGTTATTTTTGTTTTAAAGTCAGCGTGACACCTTTCCTTTGCATCTTTGCTGTATTGTACAATTAAGTGATAATTATCAGTATCATTGCACAGTTCTGTTTTTAATGCTATTTCTCCATTCGATCACGGGTTACAAACTATAAAGGTATGCGCAGGTTAAATAACGACAGATCATATATAACTGTTCTCTTGTGTTCATCCTGCCAAATCATTTCACAGGTCGGTGATAAAATATTTTGTTAAGGACTACATTTTCTTACCTGTGGACAAAGCTTTTTGTGACATGACTGATATTTCCTCAATCAGAACTCTCGTCGAGTTTCTGTCTGTGGCCTTGATCAGTGATTGTGCGAAATTCGTAAACACCTCAGGTGCAGAACCGATCCGATTGAAGCCTTCTGCTCGTGCGCAAAATACTGACCTCGGGCTCGATGCCAAAGCTGCATTAATACCCGACACAGAAAATAAATAAGACAAAGCTCAAAGTACTTGCACACTTAAAACTTAGGCCCCTATCTCTCGTTTTGAAGCGACATCTATCGGCATGAACTCTGTCAGGTCATGTCACAAAAGCATGACTCAGCATTTTTGGGAGTTGATCCTGTTATCTCCATCGATTCTTCTAACATGCTGCTTCACAGGCAGATGATCGAATGAGGGAGGGGGGAGACAGGCAGGTGTACCCGGGCCCGCGCGTGCGAAGGGGATCTGGCCTTGGTCAGTGCCTGGATTTTTGTCCTTCTACTTGTCCTTTTATTTTTAAAAAAAGGTTGACAGAACATTTCTCATTCTGTGGATTTTTTTTCTCTGGTGCGGGGTACTACAAGCTTGATGCTTATAAACGTCATTTTTCTTCATTTAGGCCTACTAATCATTCACGTGTAAGCAATTATATATATGTTCAAGTAGTGATGTATAGATCCTAGTGCACTTGTCCTAATGTTTGCAGTCTATGCTTCGTTGCTGCATGAAATGTAGATATTGACAATCGAATTGTAAGCATATTATATTTTGTACTGGGAAAATAATTTGCGATTACAATTACGGGCCTGAAGAAGTCGTCTACCCCGGGGCTCGTGCGCTGGCTCTCGGCGGCCCTGGTGCTTCACTTCGATCGGTCATACTTGTTAACGGAATAAATGAATGAATATTGCCTTCCACTTTTAGCTGTGATATCTTTTTTGTTTGAGTCAACGATGTGTTATGATTTTATTGTAACTTTGGATATAATTTATGTGTTGTGCCACAAACATATGTTCATGTGGTTCGGACAAACGGCCCGGTGTGGATGTGCAGAACACAAATATACACGTACGTATACACACAACTTATGACAAATTACCAACAGCAAGTAGATTTTTTTTCAAAATCTTTATTTATTTCTTTTGTAGTGTATCGCTACGCACGATCCAAAAAAAAGTCAGCTGATCGATGCTGTGATGATATATATATATAACAGTTACATGCGTGCAGCGTACGTGCGTCCTCCTGCGCGCTTGTGGGCAACTCTCTCAAATACTATTCTATAGTTATTCAGACTAAAAACTAATATATCTGAACATTCACTTAGAGTTGTATGCTCGGTAAATAATGTATATATATATATGCCTGATTTTTCTGTCCTTTGTCATGTTTATTACATCTCATTTTCGTGTGTTTTTATTATTTGTTGGACGCCGTGAGATCGAGTGTGGTCTGTCTGGCTGTGATGCTGCGTGATACAAATTTTCAGTAACAATTAAATTAAAACATAATTTCCATGACCCGCTCGGTATAGGTCAGCGTCTAGAACTACCGATGGTTCTTTCTTGTGATAATATATTTCCGAGTAAGGTTTTTGCAAATGAAATCTTCATGCAGATATTTTGTATTTGTTAGACAGCCATCTGGAATAATTGACACACGACAATAGGTATAAAACAGTTATTCTTCTAGCCCAATATCAAAAGCATCAGCGCTGCCTTCTTGGATTTTCTTATAGAACTGTTGATGGGTCTTCGAGTCAAAAGCAGTGTCTTTCACAGCTGAAAGTGACATCATACTTTGGTTCCATGCATACAGATGAGGAAAGTTGCTCTCAGACAGTGTAGCTTCCCGGAAAGCTGCAGCCACGACAGGAAGCCTTTCAATCCAAGGCCATATCATGTAGTCAATCATCGCTATCTGGCTTCCTGTGGAATTAAGAAAAGTGTGGCGTAAGAGAAACTTTGAGTATAGACATAGACACCATACAAAAGACGATAGCCGATTCCCCCTCCCCTCTTCACTGAAAGCTTTAGCCACTGATTTCGTTTACTAGAATCAAAATAGCGTTAGATTTTTTTATGCATATTAATCACCCAATAATTGTAATAGTTAATATGGTTGCAGGTAATTAGTGTTGTTGCGTGTGCTGGAGACAAACGATTGATTGTGGGCATGTAAAGAAGAAGAACAAATACACTCATCTACCCACCCACTGACACCCACAGAGCCACCCCCACCCAGCCACCCCCACTCCCTCACACAGAGGTGAATGCATTAAAGAAATAGAGACAGAGATTTAGTGATTTGTTGGGTCGTTACCTCCAAAAAACTTCCCTCTTGTTTTTAACTCATCATCCAGCTTTTGCAGAGTTTTCTTGAACGTATCTTTGATGTCCTCATCTTTCTGATCTCTCAGAAGCTTGTAGTGATTAGGGATGTACTAAAAAGGAATAAATTCTCAGCTTACCACACGATTTCGCGCTGGCTTACTCTGAGAAACTTATTAGACAAGTTCAAAGAACAAAATACAACAAAAATTATCGAAAGATAATGACACTCTAGAAAATGACACTTTATTCTTATAAGCAACAAAAAAGTTTGTTAACCGGCGTTAATTGAAGTTGTTAATCGTGTAAATGTAATCCACATACATATGGCATTTGCCCTGCGTACCACCCGCTGTCGGTGTATTACAAGTGGTAATAAGTGGGTTGAAAGCTAGATAAAACGGTTTAAAACCACTGATAAAAAAGCGACTGATTAACTAAAACTTTTTCTCGCGCGAATCCAAAAGAATTAACACGAGCAGACGAGTTCACTGTACGCCTACAATCTTACCTTATTGCCGTAATAGTCCAACAGGATGGCGTCTCGTGCTTTCCGGTACGGATCTGGGGGAGTTAAGCGATTTTGTGGATAGATGTCATCCAGGTACTCGCAGACAATCACAGATTCGTAGATTATCTTCCCGTCCTTTTCTAGCACTGGTACAGCGCCCTTTGGGTTCCGCTCCAGAAGCCATTCCGGCTTTTCCTTCAGGTTTATGTTGATCGTTTCGTAGCTGTTGAAAAATATTATCTTCGATGCTTGAACAGTTTATTGATGCACACATTAAGCATTTGGATTTTTGTACCTAATGAAAAAGTATCACAAAAGTAATAAATAATAAAAAAAAATACTTATGCTAAGTTCCTTTTATCTCCCTTGTTACAAATATATATGTACAGGCAAATATTAATTTGCTCGAAGTTACAAACAAGCCTGAGGAGAAAGGGGGCGCGGACAGGGGTTGGTGGGTACCCGAGCCCATGGCTGTAAAGGGGTCCGACCTTGGTTGGTGGATTTTTTCCCTTTTATTTTTCTGTTAAAGTAAGGTTGGCGAAGCATCCTCCACGCTGGGGATTTATTCTATGGAACGGGATACTACAAGTTTGTTTCTTTGACGTCCTTTTTTCTCATTTACTAACCCAGTCACGTGTAAACAACTCTATGTTCAAGTAGTGATGTAGATCCTAGAGCACCTGTCCTAATATTTAAAGTCTATGTTACTGAATGAAATGTAGGTATTGACAATCGAATTGTAAGCATATTATTATATACTGGGAAAATAATTTACGATTACAAGGTAGCCGGAGAGGTCGTCTGGCCCGGGGCCCGTGCTGGTTCTGGTTACAAATGTGCATATGCATGCGCGCTCACAATACACAAAGATGCACAAGGATCCATACATTAACGCGTCGAAGATGCATGCACGCCACCAAACATATCTGCTTGCATGCGCACATTACCATTATTATATTTTGGTGGGCGGGGGGAAGCTAGGGAGAGACACAGTTGGCTTTTGTGGTGAAGTCGCAATTGTAACAATTAAGCATTAATTGTAAGCAATAGGACGACAGACGAGGAGGAAGAAAAGATGGTGAATTAATGATCGAGGAGAGGAGGAGGATGACCAGAAGACAGTGAAACAGACTAATGGTAGGATATCTGGAGGATTGAGGGTGGGTGGAAGACAAAGGGAGGCTATTAATCTATGGTGGGAGTCCTGGTGACAGTATCAAAGGCAAGAGTATAATGATAACTCATGGTAATGATGACGACGATGATGATGGCAGCGACGATGACAGTGACGACGATGATGATAAGGCATTTCATGCACATCTCGGTGTCAGCCCATAGTCATGTTGACACGGTGCGGTCCAAAGTGCAGTTCATGTTGAACATCCCAAATGAACCGATTATTTTCTATGAAAGAAATAGATCGTAGATGTAATATACCCGGTCTGTTTGTGAGCCAGCACCAGGCGAACACGCTGTGCAAACGGACATAGCCTCATACTGTACAGCCGGAGAGTGCCCGCAGCCAGCGGTGGAAAAGTTGATCCTGAACAAAGTTAGTGGAAAGTTTTTACGATTTTACTGTTCAGGTGACTTTATTAGTTTTGTGCGTGCGTGCGCGTGCGTGCGTGCGTGTGTGTGTGTGTGTGTGTATCATAAACTCATCTAGAAGCAAATTAAAAATGATTTTATTTAAGCAGCAAGTTTTATATACAGAGCTGATATGCTGTTTAATCTTGACGTACTCTGAGTTCATAACCCTCTTCAAAACAGTAATTTATAGGGACAGGAAGAAGAATCCTTCAACATTTTTCTTTTCATTAATTTTTTTTAACAAGACAAAGACGCCTGCCGGAATGAAAATTGAGACTAATGATTACCGCTCACCTGTCACGTAGGCTTTTGCAGTCATATTCGTGGCAGGGTACGTTTCTAAATACCCGTTAACAAGACTACTGACTGATACTACTGAGGGGCGCGAGAGTAGCTGTCAGCAGGAATAACAAAGTAAACGTCTCTGTTTACGCTGGTCTATTTGCACAGGGGAGTGACTCGGCGGAATTGTAGGACGCCGCATTAGAGCCTGTGCTCTGATGTGAGTATACAGGCCATTCTGATGTAAGTACAGCTGCACTTTATTCGAGTTATCGCCTTCAAGCTCTTCGCTCAAACGCTAATTGAGGAAGCAAAGGAGTTTAAAACATAATCGCTCTCAGTTTTCGTCTCTCCCGCCCCCTATCTCCTTCACACACACACACACACACACACACACACACACACACACACACACACACACACACATAAAAAGCACGGATTTACATGTAATTTATTCATTCATTCACTTCATTCCTAGACTAGTACCATTTGACGAACGGTTAAGCTGGTTGTCTGTGGGAACAACTGGATAGGGCGACGCTCCATCTGCTTTGTTGCTGCCGTTAATGTTAATCAAGACTTTGCTCTTTTACAATACAATACATCTTTATTGTCTATGTCTGGTCATAACAGAGATAGAAATTTTCCTTTGTTGCTTGGAGCTCCCACAATTAATTGAAGAAAAGGATACATAATAAACTGAAGAGATTACGATCACACCTCATACACTCATGCAGTTACACTCATGCTTAACCCTCTCACACATATGACTGTTAGCAGATGCACATTCTCTTCCTCTCTTACACACACATACACCTACACCCACACACATTCAGGGTACGTACATTTGTTAGTCCTGTTCAAAAGTGCTATTGCGGGTAGTAAAAATGACTTGGCAAAGGCACTCTTCTTGGCGACCACTTGCTTCCATCTACGGCCGGAGGGTAACATTTGGAAGTGGCGATGTAGTGGATGAGAGGGGTCTGTGATGATGCTGACAGCTTTTAACCTCACAGCCTTGATGTATAGATCACCTAAAGGTCTTTGTGGAGAACCAATGATCTTTGCTGGCACTCTTGACCACTCTCGTTAAACAAGCTTAATCTTTGACAGAGAGGACGCCAAACCACACTGACATATTGAATGTTAAGATGCTTTCGATTAGGCTGCGATATACTGACTCAAGGACAGGGCCGCTGACACCGAAATTCCTCAATTGCCTCAGCAGGAACAGGCGCTGATGTGCTTTCCTGGAAACAACGCTGGAGTTTTCCTGAAAGGATAGTTTGCTGTCTAGCACTGTGCCGAGGTACCTAAAACTTTGCACCTGTTCTATTATCTCATTATCAATAATTATAGGGGTGTGGGCAGGTTGTTGTTTTCTTCTGTCAAGGACCACTTCTTTAGTTTTAGAGACATTGAGCACCAGAAACTTTTCTTCAAACCATGAGTGTAATTTCTGAACCTGGAGGAAATAGCTTGCAAGTGACTTCTCGTCCTTGAGCCGAGCAACCAATGCCATATCGTCTGCAAACTTAATCAATGATAGGGCATACTTTACTAGTATAAACAGAGAACAGTATCGGGGACAAAACACACTTCTGTGGGGCTCCGGTATTTATGATCAGAGTGTTCGAGACTCTGCCTCCCATGCTGACCCGTTGTGGGCGGTCCCGGAGAAACTCCCTCATCCAGAGCACTAGGGTTGAGTTAACGCTTAGTGCTAGGAGACGTTGTAAGAGCAGGTGTGGCTGACTGGTATTAAATGCAAATGAAAAGTCCATGACTAGGATACGGGCGTATGTACCAGTGCCATCCAGATGGTTTGCTACCAGGTTGTAGAGTGTCAAACAGGCATCATCTACTCCTCTTTTCGCTTTGTATGCAAACTGGTAGGGGTCTAGTTGATCAGCAATGGCAGTGACTAATTGGTTGAAAATAACTCTCTCCGTGCACTTAGCAAGAATATTGGTCAAGGCCACTGGTAGGAAGTCATTTAGTTCTTTGGCATGTGACTTTTTTTGGCACTGGAATAATAGTTGAGGTCTTCCATAGCTTGGGGAAGAACTGACTGTTCATGAACAGGTGAAACAGATGTGTGATCATTGGGCTCAACTGCTGGGCGCAAGATCTGAGCACCCGTCCTTTTAGGCCGTCTGGACCAGGAGCTTTAAAGGGATTAATTCGGGACAGGCAAGATGTTACGGCATTTTCTTCCACTAAGATATCACATGGTGACAGGGAAGAACAGATCAATTCACGTTCTCGAGAAAAGTCTTGTACATCAAACCTGGCATAAAACTTGTTTAAGTCATTGGCAAGGTCTGCAGCCGCACATCCTACCTCCTGTTTTTTTGTTGTGCGACCTATCATTTTGTTTAGTCCCAACCAAGCCTCGCGTGCGTTCCCTTCCCTTAGTTTCTTTTCTACCTTATTTTTATATTCGATCTTCGCCAGCCTTGTCTTCTGCCAAAATTCTTTGTTCCGATCTCTTACCTGTCCCATATCACCCTGGATAAATGCATGCTTCTTGGCAACAAGGCAAGCTTTCAGGTCTTTGGTAATCCATGGCTTATTGTTTTCAGTGCTGGTCTCCATTTCATACGCGTTTGTACTTCCTGTCAGTCTGTTGGCAAGGTCTAGCAGCTCGCTATTGATGCACCCTATTATATTAATGTCGTCTGCAAAACGTAGGTTACACAGGTCTCAAGGACCTCCCACCGATGGAGACGGAGATCTGATGGTCGTGGAGGATTTTTGATGTTCAAGAAGTTAAACAGTACAGGCGATAGGAGGCAACTTATTGGTGTCTGAAAGAAGTCTCCCAGTTGGTTGTTTATTGGTACTGTGCTCGTTAAGCACTTGTATAGCACTATGGTCTTGACTTCTTTCCAAAACACAGCCGAACATTTTTAAAGACTTTATTTTGACCACAAATATAGATAGTTCACTCAGAGTAAATAGATTTACAGAGAATTCGTGTATTTTAATGAACTAACAAAATTCAGCTGAAAATAGTCTCGCACTTGGATTATTCTACTTAGAACCAATGCGCTTCGTGTTATAAAACTATATTTTCATGAGTTGCTTTGCACATGACACGTATTCTAGAATAAGCTTGCTGACGAACTAACCACAACACTGTAACGGCAAGTAATTTATTTTTTAAATTGATGTACTGATACATGTATTCTAAAATAAGACTGTTGCTGATAATGATAAACATTCTTCCCACTGGCTCACTGCTCGGTAATTTGCAAAAGTTATGGGGTTTTTTTCCTTGAGCCTCGCCGGAAATATTTGCAAATTACTATATTCACAGGAAAAATTATATGACATTCCTGTGGATATACAAATATGAGAAGGGCATTATGCAGTGAGTTTTAAAAATATACCCATTTTATTCTTCGAGACCCATATCATAAGCGTCGGCGCTGCCTTCTAGATATTTCTGAAAGAACTTTTGATGAAACTCTGCGTCAAAGGCAATACCCTTTACTGCCGGAAGTGACATCATACGTTGTCTCCACGCAGAAAGACGAGGAAAGTTGCTGTTTGATAGGATAACGTCGGGGAATACTGCAGCCACTAAAGAAAACCTCTCGATCCAAGGCCATATTAGTAAGTCAATCATAGCTACTTGACTACCTGTGGAATAATAATAATAAATTTGTAAGACACGCATGCAACTTTGAGATTTGGAAGAAAGAAGGGCGAGGTATATTGTAAATAATACAAATGGTGAGTAAAAGACGGTGGTTATTCCTTATTTCCAGACAACAGTGTCGTTAAAAACTTTATTGTATAGGTAGTAAATAAGAATAGATAGCATATTTATACGCTAATCTGCATGTTTAAAGGTGAAGATTTCTTCGGGCATTCCTACAAAATGCTTTTCTCTGTTACTATCTCTTAAACACACACACACACACACTACACGATGAATACTTAAAAACGGGGTCACCAACTCCTATGAGTTACCTCCAAAAAATTGTCCTCTTGCTTTCATCTCATCATCCAGCTTCTGCACAGCTTTCTTGAATGTATCTTTTGCTTCCTCGTCTTTCTGATCCCTAAGAATCTTGTAAAAATTGGGAATGTACTGTAAGCAAAAGGAAAAGTACATGTTCATTTTGCCATTGCTCTTCGCGTATAGGTGCAAGAAAATGCGCAGTGGACGTATAGGATAATAGCACATACCAATCAAGAGAATTCCAACAAACTCCAGTGAAAGATACAGGAAAAACCGTGTACTTTAGTACCATAAGAAAAGATATATATATATCTATAAATGTGTAAATGCTTGCAAATAAGATAGTAATGAGACTGAAGTTTAACTTCTGGAAATTTTGGAGCTCAAATTTACAGATCGTAAAAAGAACAGATTACATATTAATCATCAAATCACAAATTGATGTTTTTAAAATCGATATCTTCATTGGCTTCTCTGTGATTAATCAGTACCACCCTCCGCCCACCGCGAATGTGGTCGGCTTTTTTTTTTACACGTGACTTCATCTTCCCCTTAGACTCCTTATATGTTCGTAGACTTTTAATGCGTTTGACGGTAGCACCGTGAGTCGAAAATCACCACAGAAAATAGTAATTGTAATAAAAACACTATGTGCAAATTTTCATCTTTGGGTGGTTTGCAACAATAGCAAGCTAACAGACAACTTCAAGATTACTACTAGTGTTAAACAGGGATGAATTCTCTACCTATTCCTGTTCATACTTGCTATGAACTGGCTTATGAAACAAATAAACAAAAGACAAGAAAAGAAGAATCCACTGGATACTTACGTCAGAAGACTTAGATCATGTAGATGGCATTGTTAGGTACGTTATCCAGTTAACACAAAGATACTCAGGAAAGGATCAACAATCTAACTAAAACTGCATCAAAAATAGGACTAAAACATGGGCAAAACAAAAAATGGGATACAGAACAAACCATTAACACAAACCAAAAAATGGGATACAGAACAAACCGTTAACACAGACCATTACAACTGACAATAAAGAAGTGGAGAGTGTCCATTAATTGACATAAACTGGCAGTTTGGTAACAACAGATGGCGATACAGAAAAGAACTCATTAAAGCAAATCAAGCCTTTGCCATGCTAACTGAAATTTGGAAGTCCAAAGTTCTAGAGGAGTGCAAAATTAAGAATCTACAGAATCGGTGTTCTTTCAGTCTTACTCTGGGAGTGTATGCTGGAAAATATCAGCAAACATCGGGCCCTGGAGACTTTCCAATCCAAATGTCTCAGGAAAATCTTCAAGACATTATGGCCAAGAATAATTACCAACAAAGAAATCATTATAAGAGCCAGCTGCACAAATATGACAACCATAATCCAAAAAAGAAGAAGTTGGAGATGGAAATGTGTGCAGAATGAAACCAGAGGCAACACCCAAAGTAACTCCTCATTGGACAGTTGATGGCAAGAGGAAACGTAGTCGGCCAAAAGAAATATGGCAAAGGTTAGTAGAGAGAGAGAACTAAAGCACCAGAAACTAACCCGTAATAACATAACATCCTGCTGACAGACAAAAATGGAGGTCTCTAGTAGCCTTATGTACCACCTAGGTATGAAAACGCCTGGGTAAAAGTAAGTATCTGAATAGGAAACTCTATATATAGCCAACAACAAAAGGCGATGACACATTTAAACAACCTGTGATGAACATGAGCAGATGTACTTCTTACCTTATTGCCGTAAAAGTCCATCAGAATGGCGTCCCGTGCTTTCCGATATGGGTCAGGGGGGGTTAAACGGTTCTGGGGATATACATCATCCAGGTACTCGCAGACAATCACAGATTCGTGGATTATCTTCCCATCCTTTTCCAACACTGGTACAGTGCCCGTTGGGTTACGCTCTAAAAACCATTCTGGCTTTTCCTTCAAGTTTATGTTGACCGTTTCGTAGCTGTTGAAACAATCCTGGGTGCTTTAATGGATTTTAATGTATTCAACTTTAATATAATGATCCTACAAGCATAGTTCGCGATCGTTTTTTATACTTAAAAAGTTACATAATACGCCACTAGACGATAAAGTCATTCCAATATCCCCCTAAAACATATACTGTATGTTCAAGAAACATCACTAGCTGTACCGTTTACGTAACTGATCAGCGCTCAGATAATAAGTTAAATAACCTTAATGTTTTATATTCTATGTGTTGTGTCGAGTGAAAAAAAAATTCTACACACTTTACATCTTACTTGACATCTTAAGTACCCCTTTTATTTTTTCTCTCTCCAGCTGATCTCATTTTGTCGTAAAACGACAAAAGTTATAACTTTACTTGATCTTTTTGTGAGCCAGCACCAGACGAACACGCTGTGCAAAGGGGCACAGCCGCATACTGTACAGTCGAAGAGTGTCCTCTGATAACGGCGGAAATGCCGAGCCTAAACAAAATAAATCAACGAACATGATAATCCATACGATTTCACGGTTGAGGAGAGGGAGGAAGAGAGTCTCAAAGAGACAATTAAACAGAACAGATAGAAGAGACAGAATGGTATCAATGAATGAAACGTTCGCTCGTGATCGTACTCAAAGTGCTACTTAAACGTTGACCTATATATCTTTCGGGTGAGAATTTTTCTCACCTTTTTAATCCCCATCAAAAGAAAATCAACAAACAAAAACCAAAAAGCGTAAAGTGCCTACCCTTGGTATACGCTTTCGCAGTCATTCTTGTGCGTAGTTGTAAATTATTAAAATGATCAGCGACAGAGCAACACTAGCTGTGACGGGGGTGAAATCCGACTGCAAGTAACGCGCACGCACCTTCTTCAGCTTATATTTATAATAGGTATGTTTACACAGCTCGATCATGATTCAGCGATTTTGTGAAGAAGTTTCGCCGGCATGTTTCTGTAGCTAAATATGACATAAAGGCATGCGCTCTGCTTTGAAAACATATACTTTATATTGTTTATAAGTATATATGTATTATAAATATGTGAATGTATCAAATGGGTGTACAAACTATAAACACGTATTCTGCCTTTATGTCGAACTCTTCACGAAAATGTAAGTAGAAAAGCAAGTCTCTCTCTCACATATGGGCAAAAAAACCAAAACAAAACATGAGAGGAGAGATACAGAGGTGGAAGATTTGAATGTCTTTGTAAAAACAAGGATGTTGATGTGTATATCCGCGGAAAAGGTTCTCACGACAAAAATAGCAAGCGGGATAACTCTAATGGTGAATGTGGCGCGAACGCCGAAGAAACACAACGGGTGTGACCGCTGATGTGTGACAAAGCCGTGAGTGTTACACCACACTTTGAATTGTGGATTTTGTACTTGTGTGTTGGTTTAATTTGACAGTCTGTAGGGCAGTCTTTGGGTTAGATGCTTCCTCTGTATAGATATCAAAGCATGCACAAGCATTGCTATACGCTGTAATAAATATTCGGAAATTACCAGTGGAAGTACTTGCAATAATATGATCAGCATGTATTATTAGAAAAGAAACAAATGCGCCACTGGGGAGGCATAAGACTCCATGAGCCGTACTCGCTGGGTCTAATTTTAACCATTGAAGGAAAAAAAAAAAGCCTAGTCATCCTGTGCAGCGCAGTACATTACGGCTCAAAACCCTCTCTGTTTAATTTGTTCAGTTCTACCCACCTTTGTTTAGATATCAGACAACACTTTTCAAGCAACTTAACATATTATGTAGTCAAAATCGAGGGCCACCCAATTTATGGATTTGGTACTTTAGAAAATTCTGTTTTTATATATTGTACCAAAAATTAACAAATAACGATAGTCGCGTCATGTGCATTAATTCTTTGATGTAATCAAATGAATATCGCCTTGTGTGCTTTGTATATGTACTGTGAGTGTGTGTTTGCTACACTTTTTCCCCTTTAGAAATCATAAAAGAGGAGACAATGGCAACAGGAACTAAAAAATCCAAGAAAGCAGTGCAAGTAAGCACATTTATTTTGCCTCCTATCAAGCAAATATTAAAGTGCAGTGACACGTTTGGTGCTTGTTTTAAAGCTTTCAGACGAATGCTACTCATTTTGAAATCAAATTAATTCACTTTAGAAAATCACTCAGATCTTACAGATGTTTGCACTCCTCTATCAAATAAATTAACCAATACCAATTTCTAAATTTTTTTTTGTTGCAATTTGCAATAATTTGCTGGCTAGTGAATTTTAAAGGTGAATGATCCTATAACATAGACGACATAAGGGCAGTGAAACATGGTCTGCCATGTTTATGGCACAGCAAGTGGAAAGCAAAGCCCATCCTCTTTTTTTGACCCTGATAAATCAGGTACCCATTCTTGCAGGGCAGTTGCTGACTGGGTGCCAGGCACTTTTTGAGCCACAGATCCATGCATCCCTTGAATTGATAACCTGCTCCCAATCAAGTGTACTGTAGGCTACTGCTGTATGGCAGACATTAGATCAGGATGGTTACCTTTGCACTGTAATTCTGTTTCATGTACACCTCAAGAATTATTACAGAAGCATGAAAATAAAAGTGAGAAAGTCTTTGGGTCAAAAAGTTTTATATATTGCTCTGCGTGGATGAAAACTAAGATTTTATATCTTCGTTAGTCAGGTGACATAATTATCTTCAAGTCATTTGATAATGTTAATCTATGCAGATGTCAATAATTTCAAAACGTGGAAGTGAAACAACATGACTGAAAATTTCATAAAATTGTCTATTTTAAGCATTTATTGTAGATTTATGTTGAAATATGTTTTTCTTCTTTGTCTAGCATATCATTGCCTTTGTAATAACAGTAACTGGCCACATGTTTCATTGTAGCAAATGGAGGTGTTGATGGACAATAACCTTGTCAACATTCCTGGTGTTGGTGCAAATGTATTACAAGCATGTGAAAGTATTGGTGCACAATGCTCTGTACACTCCCAGCTGATACCTAACACAGTCACCTGGCAACTTGTTGAGACAAATGAGTCTGTATGTACCCTTTTCAAAATTCCATTTTTGAATCTAGGTGGTGTTTCATTGTTTTGTTTTTTTGTCAGTCTTTTCCTAGATGCACATGTAATTCTGTGAAAGGAATAAAGCTATATTATAGTGCTGCTTTATGATTTTGTTCAATTGAAAAATCAGATTTCATATGTCTGGGTTAATAGTGTGCTAGATTACTCAAATAATTTTCAATTTATTACAGGACAGGCATGTAGAGGAAATGAATGAAGTGCTGGCTGTTTTGCCTGTTTCAGAATTTATCCACATGGTTCTGCAACAACTACAGGTTTTTATTTTTTTTTTTAAAGTGTAGCAGAGTTTTTTATATTATACATATCAAGGGAATGTTATTATTTAGAAACAGTTGGAATGATTTCTTAAATGTGAATCATTATTAATGGTGCCTGTACTAGATACTTCATATGTGGTTGAGAAATGTAGCAGCAGTGTGTGAAGTATGAATCTATTACTAAGTTGTGTTACCAAGATTTACGGAAAAAAATTTGTGTTAAGTCCAGCTGTTGATTGAAAATTTAAATTGAGAATTTAAAAAGAAATTGCCGATGTCAGCAGGAAATTTACTTTTGCACATATACATTGCTGCATGAAATCTCCGTCTTGCAGAAAGCTAACAAGGAAACTATTACAAGTCAAACATTGACACAGTACATCAGGCAACTAAAAGATATATATCCTTGTCACAGTGTGCGGGTTGCAGGTTTTGGCATGGACAAGTACTTCAGGTATTTTTGCTTACTATAATTTTACTTTCTCAAGTTATTTCTTAGGCTTTTTTATGGTTGGATTTAATTTAAGGCTTATATCTAGTACATTAGGAGTGAGGGGTTGTCAAACATTTATGAATGGAAATTTCCCATTTTCTTGAACTTCTCCTCACAGCTGTTAGGCTTAAAATTAGTGATCCTTAAGGCACATCTACTCGTCTTGACAAAACAGTTGATTCATATATGTAAAGAAACTTAAAGCTTCATGAGTCAGTTCATCTGTAACGTGTTTTATGTTCTTTATATGAGCTTTACTTTGATCAGTTGTTGTGTTTTACAGACTTATCAAAAAGGCACATGCATACTGTTCTTTGCAAATGAGTAATATACCAAGATTTTATTTGACCAATATCCCTTGAAAAGAAGGAAAAAAATTGTTTGACTATTAATAACAGTTATGATGTACTAAAGCTTTACATTTAAGTGGTGTTAGCCTTTTCCTTTTTATATTATTTTTAAACTTTTGCAAAATGAGCTTGCTGATTTTAAGTGAAGTACGTCTGATTGCAGTGAGCAGAAGAAGAAGGAGAAGCAACAATTCAGGGAACAGTTCACAGGTGAAAAAAAAAAACATTCAGCCCGTGGGTGTGAAATCATTGTTACAAGAATGCAACTGGAAGAGGCAAGTTGTATATGTTTCTTATTTCAATGTATATGAGTAGATGTAGATGGACAATTGATTTTGTGGCACAGAACTAAATAAAAATAAACCAAAAAAAAATCCCAGATAAAGTCAAAGAGCTAGGTAGTGGCTACTGCTTATGTATAATAATCACTTACACTACTCTGCACAAAATGAAAAAGGCTGGTGTCAACTGTTCAACAATAGAATTAAAGTAACATATTTTTATATTGCTCGTTAGCAAATATCTTAGTGGAAGTGGCATCTCCTAGCTGTGTCCTTTTTTTTATATATGTGAATGTCTGATTGAATCATTAAAATCTTTTGATATATATCCTTTTTGAATAGTTGGATGTGAGGAAGAAATTCTCACTATTCAGGCTTATTGCTGCATGTCTACCAGGCACTGGTGGCCACACAAATAGAGACAAGCTGCTGTGTACGACTTGTGGACACCCCACAGGATGTGGCAAACCTTGTAAAGTGCTACACTAAAGCTTTGATAGATAAACCAAGCAAGTGAGTAATATCAGACAGCACACATCTAATGCAAATTTTATACATGCACTGATAGATTAAATGTGATAAATCATGTATCCTGCTAGAGAGGCTTCACAAGTAAATTTTGTAACCTTACCAGATGACATATCATAGGCTTCATTTGGTCTCAACCCATTGAAAGTTTACTCCCTGACAGTGTGCTAGGATGTGGGGTGCTCTGTCAGATGAGCAACTGCTAATACAGCAACAGCAAAGCCAACACAGCTGTGCTTTTTTTTTTTTTTTAACATTGCCTAGTGCAACATGATAAGCATGATGTTGCTTCCCTCCTTATTTTTACTTCTCTTATGGTCATGTGATCTGGTAAAGTCAAAGTAGAAATGAAATTTTTATTGTAAATCTATCTTTGAGACTTACCAGATATGACATTGACACCATCTCTGCTGTTTAATTGGGTTAAGTGTTGATCAAAACATCTGCTGCATTTGACTTTGCTGTCACCTTTATAGGTGTCTGAGGGCTGTTGCTCACCTGACCAATGGATTGTCACTCCCCATTCTTTCCTGCACACCACACCAGGCACGTCCTAGCTCAATGTCATGGTTCAAAGAGCATGCCTGTCAGACTTTGTTTTGTTGTTAATATGAAATGGTGTCAGGGAGTCAACTTTCGTTGGTTGGAGAGCTCACTTAGAGCCGATGGCCTTGTCATCTGGTAAGTCTCAAGGAAAGAGAATTTACAACAAAAATGTCTTTTTTATGAACCACTTGAGCAAACTGAGTGGTATAGTATTCAAACAAGTGAGTTATCTTTTGTCATAAACATTGATAGCTTAATTGGATGTGTTATACCATAATTGACAGAAAACTTAAAAGTAATCAAATAATCAAGGAGAATACTATTCACAGTTTCAGAAGAGTGACATACGTTTTGCATACTGATCAAGTGGACAACTGAGCTGTATGACACAAATGATAATACTAGCAATTGCAAATGACCTATAACACAAAAATTAGATATTTGTTTAGAATATATAGATCACAAAGCATTGATAAATCAATGAAACCTTTACCTGTGTTTCTCTCCCCACCTGCCTCTTCTCAATCACAACTGCAAAACATTACAGAGCAAACAGACTTGATGCAATTTTTCCCTTCCTGGAGGAGGGGGCACGGGGTGTAAAAGCAACCAAAGAGGGGGTTGGTCTTCTCAAAGTCTGGAAATTCCAGCTGCAGCAGCTGCATAATGTGAGTGAAGATATGGCAGCAGCTATTGCAGCACAATTTCCTTCTCCATTAGCTTTGAAGCAGGTGAGTTCTGTGTTTTAGCAGTTTTAAGTGCAGTTACGTTTATGTTTTTCAGATCTTTCTTTGCCTTTGGTGTATGAATTTTGTTATTTGCTGGATATAATAATGATTGGATATAATGATAATATTTATACACATTTCCCCATGTGTGTGCATATATGTATGTGTGTGTGTATACATATACAGTGTGTGTTTGAGAGAAATTACTTTCACATGTATGTGTATTTATCTCTATACATTGCTTGTACGAGCACTATCTGGAATTGCCCTTGTGGATTAATAAAGTTCCAGAGGTAATTCTAGGATTTCAAAAAAAGGGCCCTTCAAATGAAACATGGGGTCCCTCGAAACAAACACATTTTCACTGCTTTTTAAGATAAATATTTGGTATACAACAAAATACTTTATTAATCACAAGAAATTGAAGATTAATCATATAGATATCTTTTTCTTCTATATCGATAAATTATCTTTCATCATCATTAGTTTATCATACCACCCTAAATTTGCAAACCAATTAGTCTTTGTGTCCATTTCATTGGGCTATGAACGAATGTTTAGACACTTTTCATATGTCTCATTAGTGCAGGGGTTTAAATGTTTCTCCTCAAGGCAACTTCTACGAGAAGACTTTATTAGGTTTTGATGGCTAAAGCCCCCTCTCACAGCCTGCATTGTGGTATAGCATAAGGAGGCACAGCTTTCCAAGAAACAGCAAATTGGGAAATGAATCCCTGTAAAAATCAAATAACAGTTTAAACAGGTTGTGGAATCTCTCTGATATGCATTCTGCGTTACAGTTTCTTTGACCACAATCCATTCCTCTAAACATGCTGCTTTGTCAACCAAGATTTTACTGAATTTGCTGCCCACGTGCTGGTTTTCCAAAGAAATCTGTTAAGATATTTAATTCTTTGTCTCCATAGGGTGTTCTGTCTTCTGTAGACAGGAAAAAGTTGGGCCGATGGAAAGAACTCAAAAATCCAGAGGCAACATCACCTGCATCTTTTGGGAACCTGTCATTAATGTTCTTGCACAGATTGTCGCAAAAGCAACCCTGATAGCTTCTATGTCCTGTTATGTTGTATCAAGTTCGCAACACGTTATTTTTAAGTGTTATATAATACCGCCGGCATAAGTTCCGAAAAGGTCATGAGGACAGAAATAAATTAGAATTGAAAATAGTTTGAAAATTGAAATCTTTCTGAAGAATTTCAGCCTCCAAAGAGTGCCTGTGGTCGGAAGTCTGAATGTCTCTGCAGCGTCCTCGTTCGGTACTTAACACACCCGGGGTTGTAAACGCGTTATTCTGATTGGTTTATGCACACTTTATATCTCATGCCTTCCTCCTTGTTCATTAGCCAAGGCCATTTCTTCAGCTATTCACACTGAAAGTTTCTCTGGATGCGTGGTTTTTTACGTGAAGTCTCTGACTACAGTGTATTTCGTTGTCTACATTTTTAGTTCCAACAATGTGTGCGGCACACTCTGACGAGTTTCTGTTTCTTTCTGTCCTTGTCCATTTCTACTTTACGGGGCATCTTCTGCTGTTCTTGTCGGGAACGAAAAGTCAAACAGAGTTGACAGTCGCGTTCACTTAGCATTCAATTCGCTGGCTCCCAGTGAACAAGCGCATTGATCACAAAGTGCTTTCGATTGCACAGTCCTGCATGTTTAAAACTGCTCCTGACTATTTACAAGAGGTAGTTCCTCCTTACCAGCCGTCACATGGCCTGCGCTCTGGCTCCCAGTCACGCTTCTGTCTCCCTGCAGTGGAAGACACAAACAAGAAGCGCACTGGAGCCAGGGCCTTCAAAAACGCGGCACCTAAACTGTGGAATGCTCTGCCGTCGTCACTGTCCACCATCACCTCAGCAACCACGTTTCGAAAAAAACTGAAGACCCATCTGTTTATTTAAGACGGACTTAAACAACCAAGCAACACTTCTGTCTTTATTTTTTTACTTTCCTGGTGTTTATCTATTTATTTACTTTATTTTTTTCTTATTTTTTATTTATTTTGTTTTTGCTGCGCAATGAGCATTCTTCCGAATGGATACCTGCGCATTACAAGTGGACATCATCATCATCATCATCATCCCCTTTGATCTCTCCCGCCCCAAATGTTTTCGCTGTAGGCGCGTCAAAAGGTTGCAGATGGATAACAACTCGTCAGTTTGAAAACTGTCCAGTCATTAGCATCGATTCTAGTGGGTCGGTTTCAAACCAGCAAGCAGAATGACAACAATTTTTTTTGAAGTGCCGCATCGCGTGTTCAAAAGCGTGCCAGCCACGGGATTTTTGCGGCCGCATGGTCGCGCTGACTTTCAGACTTTGCGCCCCTCAGCGAAATTTTGCGGGAATCCCGCAGCCTAGAATTGCCTCTGAAGTTCTATTGTATAAAGTTTATATTCAAGCAAACTCAATATGCTTTACATGTGACAAAGATTTTCATGACAGAGATGGACAGTATAAGGAAATAGATATGCTTCCATACACAACACATACATGCATAACACCAAGGGCATAAAGGTGAGGGTAATTGTAATCAATGAGCCATCCTTGCATTCCAGCATTAAGCATTACTTGCTTATCTTTCACTGTTGAAGATTAAAAAGAATATATTCTGCTTCATATTGATATAATTGTAGCAGAAAGAATGTTATCTCCAATGTTTCTTATATATTTTGTTGCTTTTTGGGGGAAAACAGGCTTATGATAGTTACCCATGTCCAGAAGAAGCTTGGAAGATAACAGAAAATATTTTGGTAAGATTCTGTGAATTTTTCTTTTGTGTTAAGATTTTGGTAAACCTTGTTGATCAGTTACCAGACACTTTTTAACTACATGAGTGTGTGTGTGTGTATATATATATATCCCCCTCAACACACATAGTATATATTAAAATGTGTTGATACATCAATAGATGATATACTAATGTACATGTAAATAAGTTTAGGTGTGTCCATTATGTTGCTATATCTTTAATGTAAAAAAAAAGTTTTGGGAAGTATTTATCATGAATTTCTTTTACTACAGGTTCGACGTGGTGCTGGAGTTGCTGTGACTGAAAGGAGAGTGGGTCCACAGATATCTCGTCGTCTTCACACTCTCATGACTTCATTGGATCCTAATGCTCCTGTGAAATAGGAATCTGATATAATTTTGTGTGCATCATCATTAATATTTGTGGTTTTCTATACACAACTACCTATTAGGTAGTAGGGACAACTCTTAATATAAAGAAATTGTTAAAAAGTAATTTGAAAACATTCTGAAAGTGATGTAAAATGAGACAGAAACACCACGTTTGTAAGGTCAGAATGTGTGTTTTTATGGGTTCTCTGTCAATTTTGACAGATCACTAATATAAAAGTTTATCTTGAACTGGAATGCTCTTGATTGTGGATAATGTGCAAAATGCAGATTTGGCTTTTTGAAGTGAGAGATTGCTGCAGGAATGAATGTTTAAATAAATATTGAGCATGTGTGATCATTTTTTGCCTTAAGTTGAGCAAGTTTCAACTGGCATCCTATTATATAAAAGAATGACAGTTGATTTTTGAAATGAGCAAAGCACACTTTCCTGTCCCATGATTCACATTTTACATGAACTGGATGCTTGCTCAGTAAACAACAGGTTAACTTATGGCTTATGCATTAAAATGTGAAAATCTGGCATGGGTAGGGTAGTCTGGACTGCATTGGTGAAAAGTGAGTTTTGCCTTTTATTCTAACGAACACTTACGGGAAAATTCTTATTACTAGAAAATAGCTTCCACGAAGATGACTGAAAAACAACAGGTTTTAAAATTAAAGGGTTAGTAAATCATTTATGCTGAATATTTTAAGTTGCAGAAGAACATTCCACTTAAATAATGTCTATAAGTAACAAATCGGGCCCGTTCATGGAGGCCTTGTTTCTAAGTGACACTTTCAGTCTTTCATGTGTTGTCATCAAACCACATGATTCATGAATCAAGGGGATGGGGAGTGAAATTGGTTTTATGTCAAGCCAGCAACTAAGGCTATACGATGGCAAAGCAGCCAGCCCTGTAAAGAGATGTCACATCCAGAGAAAAAATAGTGTTCCCGAGATGAGATTGGAACCTAGGACAGCTAATCCTTGCTGTTTTGGGGACGGATGTTAATTGTATTGCCACTGGACTGCCCATCATGAATTACAGGACTGGTATGCAATATCAAACTAGAGTAGAATGAGGAAGAGCAGAGAATACTGCTGGCATGACAGAGGATATGGCTACAAACAACTGTAGCAACTGCATGTTAGGTATGGTGGGGTCATTGTGTTTTCTTCAGCAAAAGAGTATGCAAACATTATGGCCTTCAGGAATCATCCTGGAACTGTTTTAGGTGCAGTTGTAAATTATTTTGCAATTCCAAATTATGAGCAAAAATAATTTAAAGTATCAGCACCATTGAAGATCAATTTGGTAGTTCACTTGCCTTTCTCTTTTAGGAAACATTGCAGTATCCTTCATATTTCAAGTACTTTTGTTCTAGAACACCTTGTTTATAGCCATTTAAGTCGCACAGTTTTTGTGCTTTGAGGCTTTTATATATCCATGAAAAAAGAAAGAAAAGATGCCTACCTCTATTCACCTGCTTGTATATTTCGTTTTTGAGGATCAACTATAAAATTTTGTTTTACCAAATAAGTGCACAAAATCAAAATTTAAAAATACTTTTAATGCTCATTGCCATTGCACCATATGTCAACAGATATTTACACTAGTTTGAGCTTGTGCAAGATATTTGTTTTGCATATATTTGTATTTACATCAATAAACTCTTGCAAAGCATAAGTAGATACATAAGTTAGACACTGATCCACTTCACTTTTTGTAATGTGTTGCAAAAATGACAATCAGAAGAAGAGCAGCAATGTTCATATCTTAAACATTATTTCCTCTTTCGCACATTTTTGTAGATTAAAAAAAAAAACAGCAAATACTTGAACTTGTCAGGTAATAACTTTGCTATATTAGAAAAATTTAGTAACTTATACTTCTATAGATGCAAAATCTAGCAGTACATCACTTTCTTAACTTGTATAGTTTCTCAAGACAGTGACATGGTTTGTTGAAATGCTAGTTTTCACCCTTTTTGATTCTTTCTCTATATTTTCAGCTGCAAACACAAAATTTTGTTCAACCATGTCTTTGAAAGTTACACTGCTCTCTGATTCCAGCTCATCCTTGATAAGCTCATCCTCTGCATTCATAAAGTCTAACTTGACCGATACAGACCAATCAAAACAACTGAGCTGTAGCTAGGAAGACCTTTGCATTTGGTACTGCAAACTGTATAGGAAGTGCTAAGGCATACATGATTTTTCCATTTTGTTCCTGTAAGTTTTTAGGGAGAATGAAAGAATTGGTGGCACTTGTATATAATTGCAGCCAACAACAGAGGTGCCATATATGCCACAAGTCTCAGTATGCTGACTATAACAATTTTGTATTTTCAGCCTTTAGAAGGGCCTCCAGGCACAGGTGATCATCTTCCTCTTCCATGTCATCAAAATTATCTCTGAAGAAATAAGCTGGGAGGACGTTCTCTGGAACAGGGAATTCTGAAAGAAAAAAAATCACAAGTCGTTCACTATTCTGATGTTACAGTCTCTTGGATTCTGATGTTTCTAAATTGAAGTATTTTTACTGCATTTGTTTTTGAAAAGTGTTTGAGATGATATAACTAGAAATATGGCTATAGTGTTCGTTCTGCACTTACACTTTCGACAAGAGTCGAACAAACGCGCTGTTAAACGGGTTATCATAAAGTGGAGTAGGTAGCTGTGGGAAGCTGGTAAGATGGCATTACGACAACAGTCGCCTTTGATGGTACCAGGCTGTCCGATAGACAAACGATATGTCTCACCACCGTGATCTCCACTGGAATCAGTTGGGTCGGGAATTGCTGGGCCACTTACGTCAGTACCTAGTACAGGTCGGAATGGGGAATGGCAGTTATAGCTACAGGAGACCTCTCAGAAGAGGGGAGACCAGCAGTGACCGTAGGCCAGAATACGGCCGTTAATTGTAAGGCTGCGGTATACCTAGTGCAGGACAACAGCGCTTCTTATTGCGACTGACTGGACACCAGTGGTGAATAGTAAGCCAGACGGGGTGGCGCCACAGTCGCAGATCGCGTTACTGGTGGAAGGGAGTAAGGAATGAGGCACAGTGGGCAGAGTTACCACCTGTCTATCACGTGTTAGCTTGGTAGCAGAATGGTTGGAAGTAAGAGTGTGAGTATGCTTGACTAACCATGAGAGAGGATCTTCACGGATGGGAATTTAACATTGTGACCGGCGATGCAATCCCTACGGCCTACGGCTAAACCAGGTATCGTAAGTCACTACCTTAACTACTACACACAACACGCTACACTCGTCTGACACTTATTTCTACACACGAATGCCTCCTACCACGGGTACCAAGACACTTGACACACGCGTTGCGTCACCGCGTATCTCTTCCCTATAAGGTCGGACGGCTGTCTCAACAGCCCCTAACGAGGGACCAACGCTTATCTACCAGCTTCTGTTGTCTGTGGCCAAAACAGCCATTGATGATGATGCGTTGAGCACTCTGTGATAGAGTGGGTCTTAAGGCACCTCTGAAGTCGGCTGTGCCGGAGCAGCCACGACTCCAAAGAACTAACTCTCAGCGGAGAATCTGAACAGCCTTGAACAACTCTCTGTTACAACCTTCCCCCTTGAGATTCCAGTAGGGAGACCACAATTTCTCACCACAATGTTAAATTGTAAGAAATACTACAGTTAAACATTTCAACTTCACTCATTTCATTAAAAAAAAAAGTCAGTGAACTGGCATGAACTATGTTGGCTGAAATGGGACAGAACATTAAATTTAACTGGTGAAATAATGAAGAGTAAACTCAAAAAAATGCAAGACACCACACACACACACTAAAGCAAAAATAAAAACTAATATACCATGTGATTTGAAGTTGACTGCCTGACAGTCTGGATCGTAGCATTTTTGGTACCAAACACCCCTTGTTAAGTCCACCACAAGTCTAAAAAGAAAAGCAAAACTGTACAAGATGAGATTTGGAATGAGAAAACAAGTCTAGGGCATTCCTAAAATGTCATTTACAACCACATCAGCTGCAACTAGTTCTTTTTAAGCTGGAATGAATGACTTAAAAGATGATAAATGTAAAATCCTTATTGTGTCTTTTTAACTAAGCCTCTGGTGTTGTAAAAATACTTGATACCAGTGGGATCAAAATGCTGTAGATAACCCAACCTGATGTTGTTGCTTTTGTGTTGGCGTTGAATGTTGTAACAAAAACGATAGCCTGTTATGTCAAAACAGAGAGTCTCATCAGTGGGAAAGTATGTCCAACGTCGTATGACCCCTTTTCGGTCATCCATAGACACCAGACCAAAAATAAATTGATCAACTTCGGGATAAGGAGATGTTGAATATCCTTTCAGGGTTTCTATTAAAAAAAAAAAAATAAGAAGCAGTTTTAAAAGTATTTGTTGTCCTACATTGAAGAGATATGAATTAGTGCTAGGTAACTAGTCGTTCCCTTGTTATTAATTACAAGAGGATACATTAGACATATTGGTCAAATGGGGTGCTAAAGAAAATTTCTAAAAAGGTATATTTCATATAATAATAGCCAAACACTGTTGAGGCAATGGTCTATTTATCTAGAAGAATGCGGTGATGCAGAATAAAAGTATATCAAATTACTTCTCTACAAAGTGACTGACAATCTAGCTTCATGCATACATTTTCTGAAAAAAAAAAGAAGTCTTCTCACAATCAGTACCTGCATGAATTTGGGTTTCATTCTGTTTTCTTTTTGAATTTTCCCCTTCGAATAATATCACCCTTACGTGATCATCACACCTGCAATTCCAATAAATTTCATGGCATGTGTATGCATTGAAAAAAGAAAACTAGAATCTTGTTCATTGTCACTTATTGACAAAGTCTGTTCAGCATGACTTTCAGCATCAACTGTACTTGGCGATTAATGCAGCTGATAGCGTAACAGTTTGGGAAGATTGCCTTTGTGGGAAGTGTCACAATGAGAAACTTAGTCTATGGTGTAAGCCATTCCCCTGCAGATTGTCTTGACAGTGCTTATCACTGCCGTTTTACCAGCTTGGGTTGCCTGTTGTAAGGATAAGGATAACTCTTGGTGGACTTCCCTTTCTTTAGCCACTGATGCCTCTACTTTACAAAGAAGTGGGTAGTCATTCTTGCTAATTGGGAAGGGAACATTCAGTACCTCTGGATCTCCTGTGGCTTTCTGATTATACAAGTAAAATTATAACTTTGTCCATTGTTTGACAATGTCATGTTCCACAAGACAGATTGCCTGATTTGAGCTGAATTGTCTTTGTCTTGCGCTTGTTGGTATTTTGACTGTTTGATATGCTCCAGATTTTCCTCCAGTTTATCTCCAGTGTCACGACTGTATTCCTCTATCAACGTCTCATTTACTTTTTCTCATGTTGTTTCTGTTTTGGTTGTTAATTGCTTTGCATTTTTTATGCCTATATGGTTTTCCACTATTTTGAGATTCTTCGGTCCCTTGAGGTTAATCTGAGCTGCATGTGTCTTGGCTTGCTGATCTTTAGGTGGCTGTGAAACATTCTAAAACATTGTGCTCATTGCCAATATCTGCTCCTGGGAAACTTTATGTCTTTCTGGTATATGAACTTAACAGGAAATATTTCTATGCCATGATGCAGCTGATAGGCTTAGTGATGTTTCTCACAGAGGATGTGTCATGATGCAGCTGATATGGTTAGTGATGTTCCTCAGAGGATGTGTCATGCCCATCATCTGGATACCAGATTTGTCATAGTAAATTCTAGGTCAAGTTATGCTGAAAATAATGATGAACAGACTGAAACTACAAACTGAAGAGATCACTGCAGAACAGGAATGTTTTAGAGCAGGATGCAGTACTACCAAGCCAATCTTCAACCTCTACAAATTTTGTGTATGCATTTGTTCAATATTATGGACAGAGAAAAATGTGCAATAAAAAATATTTATGGAGAGGTTTTAAATTTAGTTCCTACAAGAAATTCTACTCTGGAGATCCTTCAGCACAGCTATCATTTTACCTGTGATGTATGCTGCATCTGTCTCCACACATATCAAGTCATAAGTATAACTGATACAGCTATGAAAAATAACTGCCATTGCAAATTAAGATAACGAGTGCTTCAGAATATGTTATGCTTTTAAGTATGAAACAAAGTCTCATACAAATATAGATCATATACTTCAGAAAAAAGGAAATGTTATCGTCATGGCATGAAACAGTTGTCAGGTCTTACCTCACATTAGCTATAAGTGAGCTCAAGAAAATGGCATAGTCCTTGCTTTGATCATCCTTTTCCTTTGGAAAGAAACTATTTCCAGAAGACACTTCAAATGGATTGTTTTTCCCCAGTTTGCAAGACTTGTAGAGACGAAAGTTACGGTTCTTTGTGTACACACCTAGAAATGTCATATTTAATAATCAAATGTGTTTGAGTAATTTTTAGCTGCAGATTCTCTGCATCCACCAAGCTCTTTACAATTTCTAGACATTTTTCAATTAAAAGGAATAAAACAACTAATTAAAAAATAAATTATCCATCTTTAAATGCATAAAGCCTTATCTTAATAAGCATTACAATATATTAACAAGAAATTGAAGGAAATGCATTGACTACTTACCAAGATCTGCAAAAAATATATTTTTGCCATGCCTGTTCTTGACAAAAAGTTGTTGGAGTTCTTCAGCAGTAAACTGTTCATAGTGAGAAAGACATCCTCTATCTCTTTCATTGCCTTTTACATTATCTACCTCTAGCTCCTCTGTGCCTCTTCTGCTATCACCTGAAGTGTTACTACATAAACATGTGGTGTCCTCCACTTTGCCTTCCATGCTTGCTTTCTCATGACCAGTTGGCAGTTGGTGTGGTGACATTTTATTATCTTGGAAATAGTGTACCGGGTTCTGGAAACTGCCACAAGACTGACTACAACACTTGCTATCTGGTATGCTAAGAAATGAAACGCTTCCTTGGAAATCTGTCTCCACAAATTCCTTGAAAGATAGGCCTGGAGAATTTTCCTGAGAAAACAAATGATCTTCCAGCTTCCAGAAAATTTCTCGTACAAAGTTGCCTGTGAAAAATGTTTCACCATCAAAATCAATCAAAAATACAAATAATTGCATGTCCCACTCATGAAACCATTCCACAAAACACTAAACAATATAAAGAATGAAGAAAACCAAATAGTAGCAAAAAGGTACAATGACTTGAACTTATACTACATACTCCTTGAACTTTTTATAACAGTTTGCTGAACATTATGCAAAGTTATATATTCTATAGCATGTTTGTGCTTATATTTCAAGATTCTTTCCTTTGAAGTTTAATTTTCATTTATTCTCATTACTGTAATCATTATCAGTATATCACAACAGAAAGATAAGCACCCACCTGCACTGATGTTGTCCTTGAAAACAACATTATCGGTCTGGAAAATGAGGTGTCTACTAAACTTTGATTCTGTGCTGCAATGGAACAATACTATTGAAATAAGAAAACATCATTTCAGTTTGCAGTATTTGTTGTTAAACCTTTTTATATTTCTTCTGATGTTTTGCTAGAGTCATTTTAGGCAAAGCATGCTCAAACAAAGCATACATTTAAGTGTGTGCATTATCAAGAAGTGGAGGTTATTTAGCAGTCTCCCTCCGATTGAGACAGATGTCTTGTGCTCGTCATGTATTCCTCATAATTTTGTCCAGAAAGATGTTGCAAGAGAGTAAAGTGTGAGGAACAATAGTCTAATCATCCATAATCTCCTACCTTGCATCAAGATCAAGGATGCAGCTTTTGTCACATTGTATTTGAAACATCTCTCTCAGCCAAACACACACATACTGGAAAAAAGACTATCAATAATACATAAAACAAGAACAATTAGTCAACTATTTACTGTGTTCATCGAATGATTCCATAGTGAGGCGAGTTACGTGACAGCCTAAAATGAAATGATCTTGTAACCATTTGTCATTCCAATGTGTTATCTTTTGTTCATGTCTATCAAACTTTCCAAAGGGACTCTTACATATAGAAACATGGATATAATCAATATGCTTCAGCTTTCGTTTTTCATGTCTAGGCACTCATATTTAATTTCTTAAAGTCTTCCAACCTCTTTCGATCAAATACTTAAAACTCACTCTTATGAATGTGTCAACCATGGCCTCTCCATCAGCTCTGGTGTTTAAGTCTCTCTGGAACTCCAGGTCAAAATAAAGCTTGCATACAGCACCTGCAGATTTCAAATGCCAGAGATCCTCTATTTGAATTGACCCTGGGACTGAACTGAGAGGAAACAAGGCTATTCAAAGCTTTGCCAGTATGATGTGAAAATTTGATTTTTCATGAACATCACCTAGGTGGTTGTATAGTTTAGTGCTAGGTAGGCCACCCTATAAAACCTCCCCAAATACAAAAATCCCTACACAAGCCCAAGATATCTCTCATCACTAGGAAAACATAAAAAACTTGTGACATTTATGGTACTGCAAATTTCGATCTATTGAGCACACCTTTATATAAGCCACACCCACTAAATTTTTTTAAATCTCTACTTTCTTTTGCACTGGTTTATAAACCACAAATATATACAACTTGAAAGCTGCATTGTAGACATTTCGTCTTGCTTTCGGCATGATGAGGGTGTGTGCCTCGGCAAGTGATCTGAATGCTCATAAAAAAAAAATTAATCGGAATCTGAAAAATCTGCAAATGAGCTGCATTGCTGTTTAAGCCACAGGGTTTAAAGTTGGTGAAAAAAGTCAACGCTTATAATCCGAAATTTATGGTAATTCCTTGCAAGCAGCCTCTGCCTTGAAAGAGCGAGGACGCAAGGATGACGAAGATGACAATGATAATGGTGGAAGTGGTGGCAGTGATGGTGATAGTGGATGCGGTTACAAATCATGCTCACCCTCTGGAATAAGCTCATAATGATGTCTTTGTAATGGGTCAAGTTGCCTGGAACAAGCATCACGCATAGTTATTGCTAGTGTTGCCTGTAAATATTCATTAGCATAGTTTTAGACACTAAACTGAACCTTGCAAAGGAAGAATGCAAGAAGAAAACTGGCAGCTTTAGAACACTTCCTTTCAAACATTTGCTGCCAGATAATGAAGGATGTCTAACATCATTATGTGATTATTTTCCATGCTTTCCTGCACTTCTGTAATATTCCTCACTGTGATGATCATAGTCACCTGGGACTACCTAGCAATTACACATAACTAAAACAGCTGTGTATTACTTGTATTAATAAAACCACATACACATAGTAATGCCAAAAGACAGGGTAGCTTGCAACCAAGTACCGTCGCTGTCCAGTCTGTTTCTGAAGCTCTTTGGATTCAAATGCAAACACATGCAAGTCCTGCAGTTACAATAATTAAACAGATTATGAACAGAATAAAATTAAATTTTAATTTATCAAAATAGTTTAAAACAAAATTTTAAAATTTAAAACAGTTTCAAGTCTTCAAGTTTATTTGCAAAGAATGTAACTATATAATGAGAACAAATTCTGGACTGTACAGAGTGAGTGAAAAGTATGATGTAACTGTGTGTGAAAAGATATTTAACACCAAAATGAATTTTTTTATAGTAAACATATCATTCCTTTTTTAAAGAAACTAAACAAGATGGAAGAAACATTTTTAAAATGGTGGTAATAGAATGAGAAGGGAGAGGGAGAGTCGAGACAAGAATTAGAATTCATTATGGAGAGTAATACTGTTATGGAAACTCTTGATAAGAAAAAAAGAAAACTTCTACATATCTCTGACTGCCCATGTGAGAAACTGAATGCATCTTGCTGTCGAAAGAAAATTTTCCACTGAGCTGATGGACCCAGTATACTAGAAATTTACAAAAACAACAAAATAGTTTAAATTTAAAACCCGTATGGCTAATTACTGTATGGATATCTCAAAATAACTATGATCTTAAAAAGTTAAACCCCTTGTTTCATTCTTGCTTGGATGTTTTTCTAAACATGAACTTGTTATAGGTGCCAGGGCAAGACTTTAGCAAAGACTGTTTAACAGATGGGACAAATAACATATACACACTAACACAGTTCCAGCCCTTAGCCAGGTAGTACTGATATAAATACTGAAAGTAACTTTTTTTTTTAATTGGTGTTTTACGCCGAGCCAGCAACTAAGGCTATGTCACGGCAAGGCAGCCAGCCCTGTAAACAGATGCCACATGCATGAGACGAGAACTGAACCCAGGACAGCCAACCTTCACTGTATTAGTGATAGGCGCTAACCGTTGCGCCACCGGACCGCCTCTGAAAGTAACTGTATGCTATAAAAGTAAGACTTCACAATTTAATACAAGTATAGTTTATTGTCTGCAGGAGATAGTAGTACTTATTACGACAGCTGTGAAAAAGAAAATTAAAAAGACCAGTAGGAGCATGATTTGTTGTGTCATAGAAAAGTTCAAGCTAAATAAAAGTTCACTCTATTTTCTTTCCGACATATAAATAGTGGCAAAGGACACACACACACACAACTGCAGATACTATCTCAATTTTCATCAAGTAAAATCTTGTCTACTAGGTAGATATATGAAATGAATTATGAATCGATAACCTTGGATGAAAACTGTTGGGAATCTTCTCTTTTTTCATTTTCTTCACTTGTGTTGCAAGAGCTTTAGTGATAGCTAAAGCATGTCTGAAAATGAAATGAACATAGTAAACAAATGAACTAGGAATAGTACATGTGTCAGTACTTAAATCAATCATGTTGATCATGTTTACACTTAGGTAAAATTTTGGCAAAATCATTTGAACACAAACATTTTTTTAAAGCCCATTTGACATTCTTTACATATTTAACAGTATTTAACAGTATTATAATGCAAATTTAAGGAACCATACACTTTAAGCCTTTGTTTGTTAATTTTTTTCGGAATAAAAATTTAATTACGAACAATGTCCTATAATTTAATATAATTTAATTACGAACAATGTCCTATACAAAATTTTGAAGGGTTAAGAATGTTAAAAATTATTATCTAGGGCCTATTAATAGCTGTACTACACAAATCGAAAGATTGTAAAATTAAATGCCTAGCTTTACTATTTAGTCCCACTTTTTTGTTTCGACGCCATAGAAGGTTACTGGTGTGAAGCTGCATTCCGCCATAATGAGGATAATTACTGATTCAACCAGAAAAATAAAATGCTACACTTCTTATGTTTATCTGGCATAGTACACTGAACCAAACTTCAAGGCGATACAGAAATCCTGTTATTGATAAAACACATAAAAGGAACTTTCTTGAAAACATCTGAAATATCGATGATCGCTGAAAAATTTGAGCGTTAAAATGTCCTTTCTTTCTTTTTCTTTTTTTTTTTAGGTTTAACACATCCAGTAATAACTTCATAACATATTCACATCGTGTGTAACTGAATCTCCCGCTATTTTCGCTCTTCACTTTTGGAAGTACATTTGGTTCTTAGTTTGTGAGCTTGATCTCCCCTGGATTAAGGGTCCATGCCTTTCAGTTTATGACGACAGATCAAGGGTTATGTCTTTAGGCAAGGACCTTAGTTTTAAAACCATTATGTCGCATCTAACATCGACGGGAATTGAAAAGATTCCCTCAGAACCTTTTACAGAGGCAAAGAACACAGTCACACGAAACGACTTGGTGGCAAAATTGATCTCTACTTTTATCGGTCTTGCTGCTTCCTTCACTATCACATACTTCGGCGTCAAATGGCTTGTAAACGCAATGGACCCCACCAGGAAAGAGAAACAACAGGCAAAAGAGCGGGCAAGTGCTTTACTGAGGACTGCTTAAATAGCATTTAACATTATAAGTAAAAAAACAATTTTATAAACGGACTTTGGTCCGAGGGAGATTTTAGCACCAATCCCTGATCGAACTCACAGCGGACTGACATTGTTATTCTGGTTGGACGTGACCGGAGTCTGATGAAATTATGATCATTGGTGTAGGATAATAACAGACAAATATGACAAACAGTTTTAAAATAAATAATCTATTGGAATATGAATGATGTATACAGACGTAAAGTTTTGAACCTTAACAAGATCTTTTTAAACAAAGAACAAAGAAACGAAAGTAGAAAAAAAGACATCCTGCTTCCCCAAAATGCACACGAAGTGACCTTTTGAACAAGATTGAAAAAAAAGCTTTTAAAAGGCATCACAATTAGGGGTTTACATTCTAATAGAATTAGAAGGTATGGAAAGCAGATTTTATTCTACTGTCAAGGTGGGAAGAATTATTTGACATACTCAAAATATATTAGGATTTTCTGATTCTTCAGTGCCTACATTTTTTGTAAACCCATTTAAGCTCTTATGGTATAACTTTCAGTTTAAAAAAGTGGTAAGTTATAAAGACATGCAGAATGTGTTGAATATTTCTAATTCTGTATCTAAATAGTTTGATAAAGTTTGATGGTTGGAAAGTGAATTTTCCATATATAAATACTTAAAATAGTTTATCACATTTAATAGTTAATTTTACCACTTTAAGGGGATGGACTGTTTGAATTCATCATTTATCTACACTCAAAAGCTTTTGAGATTTCATGAAAAAAAGCCATGGGAGGTGGGTGAAGGGCAATAAAAATGATGATGAGGAGTTCTGTTTTAAAATAATACTTTTTTTCATCTTGCTGATGCTGTATTTGGGATGTACTAAGGTATATATAGACATCATTTTGTAGAAAAGGAACTCTAAAAGCAACTGTCACATTAGGTATAAAAAAGTAAGGTAACGTGTAATTAATTCAAATTTTGAGGTGAAAATGCCATTTTGTTTCAGGCACAGAAAATGTTACACCAGCTTGGGGTTCACAATGTTAAGGAGGTAAGATGTTTCTTTGAAAAGTGAATTCTGAACTTTATAAGGAAATCAAGGCAAAATAGTGTACTCAGTATTTGGTTTGTTAGTGATACCTGATTAGGCAGCATAGTCACCAAGGATGGAGGTGCAGATGAAGATGTAAGAAGCCAAATAAATAAAGCCAGGCAAGCATTCCACATCCTGCGACCCATCTGGAACTCCAAGACATTATCTCGGCACACCAAGATCCTCATCTTTCATACGAACATAAAATCTGTTCTTCTATATGGGTCTGAGACATGGCGTGTGACAAACACCATCACCAACAAGATTCAAACATTCATCAACATTCATCTGCGTCAGACTTTCAACATCAGATGGCCCGAAAAGATCTCCAATACAGACCTGTGGGAGAGAGCAAACCAAAAACCTGCCAGCCAAGACATCAAGAAGAGAAAGTGGGGCTGGATTGGTCACACCCTGCGAAAGCCAGCCAAAAATCTAACACGACAAGCTCTGGACTGGAACCCACAGGGTTGGAAGACCCAGACAGACGTGGAGAAGATCGGTCCACGGTGAGGTGGAGACAGCTGGAATGATATGGGCCCAACTGGGGAGGGAGGCACAGAACCAGGTTTGCTGGCGTGGTGTAGTTGCGGCCCTATGCTCCACTGGGGGTGAAAAGGAATAATAATAAGAAGAAGTGATACCTGATTGTTTATTTAAGATGTGAAAAGACGTTAGATAAAGAAACATTCATAAACATCAACATTTGATGTTGGAAGTCAATAGAGCATCTTAAACTGCCTAATCAGTCGGTCAGCTTTGTACAGTCCATGTTTCCTTTTTTTCAGCTGTCAGAATATGAGTTGTGTATAGCCTCTAATCTTGTTGACCCCAAATCCATGGATGTAAGCTGGGAGAACATTGGTGGACTGGATGATGTCATTCAAGAAATCAAGGAGATGGTTATACTCCCTTTCAAGAGAGCTGACCTTTTCAGACACTCAACACTCCTGCAGCCTCCTAAAGGTGCTCCATCTAGGGTTGTGGCAACTATCAGTTACATTTTTTTTACTTTAGTAACACTAACTGACCACCTAGTGCAGCGTTTCTCAACCTTTTACTTGTGACGCCACCCCCCCCCCCCAGACAAATAAAGGTACGTCCGCCCCTTAGCCACTAATACCTATATGAGATATGAGAAAATGACCGCCTTTGCCCCTTTTCATCAGCTTGCGCCCCCCATGGGGGGCGCGCCCCCCAGGTTGAGAACCGCGGACCTAGTGCATTCCATTCTATGCTAAGTGCTGAAGCACATACTACTGTTAACTCTAGAATATGTGGCTTGTCAAATGAACCATTTTCTGTTGGTAACCCTGCAATCAGCATTGCTTGTAAGTCATTTATTCAGATCCTATTTTCAGGGCTGTTGTCAGCTGATGAATACATCAAATGCAAGTTTCATGGTTTGCATAATTTTCATAATTTGCAGTCAAGTATGTGTTTAATGGCAAATGAATGCTACAGTATTTTTTACATGTTTGTACCCAACAGGTGTACTATTGCATGGACCTCCAGGCTGTGGCAAGACCATGATTGCCAAAGCAGCAGCCAAGGCTGCAGGTAAAATCCCTTTCCCTTTCCCCACCTCCCTCCCCCCTAAAAAACCCCAGTCTGCTTAAGAATACTGACCATGTGCTTATCCAAGCTAAGGTACCAGGAAACACCAACTATCAGGAAAGATCTAGGAGTGAAAATATATTTGCTCTTTTCATTAGTTAATTTCCTGATAGATTTGTGAATTTAAAAAATATATATACATATTTCTGTTTTTGATATAGAAAATTTAGTTTGTATGTAATTGGTTGTTTATTTTTGAACAGGTGCCCGGTTCATTAACCTGCAGGTCTCCACACTAGTTGATAAGTGGTATGGAGAGTCGCAGAAACGAGCGGAGGCAGTTTTCTCTTTGGTAATAATTTTCCCTTTCCCTCCCAGCAGTCTTTTTAACCCTCTTAGCGCGCTAAATCGTAATTTTACTTCTAAACAAGTGTCGTAATAATTTATGATTCATAATTTATGACAGTGTGTGCAGCTTTTTTTCATTATTGCTTCTCTCCGGTAAACATTAGTCTAAGAAACCTATATACTTTTGGAAAGGAAAAAGCTTGAACTTTGCAAAAAAAGAAATGAAATTTGTCTACCTTTTACGCCGACGACACCAGCGATCCAAGAATAACCCCAATTCACATGGCGACAATAGTCCTGTCCGTGTCCAAATATCACTGTTACGTGTCCAAAACACAATGCAAACTACTTTGCAAGCATATTTACACAAGGTACTGGTCATCTGTTGTCCACTGACAAAGCCACCAGGTCACAGTCCTACACCACAAAGCACGACCCTTGAATGACCCGTGAATATGAAACATGATACTGTTGAGTTTTTGCCGTGCAGTTTTTTCTCTTGCCTGCTGTCAGTTCACATCCTACAACACCTTCAAAAGTTAGTCTAGGACCTACCCACAGCAACTTCAATTTCCAGAGACATATTCGGCAGCATTTGGAGTAATTTGCAGCAAAAATAATCGAATAAATACATTAAATACATTAAAATTAACTGTCAGAATCGCCATCAACATATTACTCCCGACTGGTGGCGCGCACAATGTCTCACAGTGGCTCATTTTTGATTTCCAAAAGCGCGCAAAATACTCATGCACAAAAATTTTTCAAATGGTGCTCAGAAGACCGAAGAAGAATAAAACACGTTTTTTGATTGGTTGGCTTTTAAATAGATTGACCAATAGAAGTGTTTTCATGGGTTACTATGGCAAAGCCACGTTCGTGGCTTTCCGCGCTGAATGGACAAAGCCACATTCGTGGCTTTTCACGTGCTACTGGTTAAGCAACAGTATAGGTGAAGGATAGTTCTTTGTTTGAGCCCTTTGCTTTTTACTGATGAATTCATTTGTTGTATGATCTTATGCCTTCACTAAATCTTCTCTATTATTATTATTATTATTATTCCTACATGACTTTGGTAAGTGTTAGGCTACACCATAAACCTACTGAAATCAAACATTTTTACACACACACACAAAGAAAAACACTGGTCAACAAATAGTTTTAGTCGATTTGTATGTGCTCAACATGAACATGACAATCAGAATGCAAAAATGGCTCTAGTTTTTTTTGTGATCTGCAATAATTATAGCGTACATCACGAAATGCAGGCTCATAGTAATTGACCTGTGGTTAATGCCTGTGAAAAAATGAAGTCAAAGACTACATTTTAAATTTCTTTGCCTGTCTCTTGTACAGCTGTTCGGGAGTGTCCAGCAGTAGTCAGCCAGCATGGCAGTGAACAATTTTCCCTGGTATCTTTTTTCCATTGTTGCGATATCTTGATGAAAACATTCGCCATGTTCATCAGTAACCATACCACAGTTGTCAGGAACGAAATCCAGATGGAAATGAAGGAAGTAAATAGTTAGAGACATATTGCAGCCACGTTTCTGATACAGCACCAGCATGTTTTCTACTAGTTCCTTGTAGTTTTCGGCCCTAACATTCCCAAGAAGGTTTGTAGACACTTGGTGAAAAGCATTTCATGCTTGTTTCACATCACCCTGCTGAAGAGCTTTTGAATCTGAGGACCCACAAAAACTCCCTCTTTAATCTTCGCCTCACTGTTCAAAGGAATTTTTCATGCAGATATTGTAAAGCTGGCTAATCCAGTCCATGGCTTTCACAAAGTTCTTCATCAAACCTAGTTTGATGTGAATGGGTGTTGTGATTTTGTGAACCTCGACCAGACCTGGGTGCTGATTATTCTTCCCTCCAACTGCTATATTTTTGTCTGCGAGTCCATTCCTTCTGCAAGTAGTGCAGTTCCCTTGCTCGGCTATCCCACTCACATAAGAAACATATATATTCCTGAAAGTCTGCATTTCTCATGGTTCTGAAAAACTGCTACTTAAGCACGAGAAATGCATACTTTCGGTGTCCGAATAATCTGAACTGTCACTCATTCTCTCTCTCTGGTGTTGACGGCTGGCAACGTCGTGAATGGTGCACTAGTGTGACGTACTACACTGTTAGTGGCGCTTGTTGATCGCAGCTGCGAATCATGCACTTTGCTAGCGCATAATTAATGGATGGGTTTTGGAGGCTGAAATTTACAGGTTAGGTTTATATCGCCTGTAACTCCTGATATCTGCAAAAAACACAGACCATTCAGTTTGGTCTTTAAACTGTATCCCACAAAGTCTAAAATATTTTAAATGCTCAACCTATCTGAATGGGCTTTTTATAGTACACTGCTGACATCAGCATACTTCAGCAGGTGCCTGCCAGTAGTACTAGATGGTGTGCGCATGATTGTATTATACTTTTTGATGCAATATTACATCATTCTAGGCTTATTCAGGATGTTGTTACAGTCCTACTGGATAAAATTACATGGTGAAACAGAGAAAATGAACTATATCAAATATCTTCAAAATGACAGCCAATAAAAAATGTTCATGGTCATGTTCATGTTCCGCACACCAAGCTACTACAGATTATAGGACCTTTTTAAGTCAATAATTATTTCAATGTTGACCAATGTAATAGGATGTAACTTCCAATAGAACCTTCAGCTTCACATTTCTGAATTGAATAGCCTCCCGTAACCTGTTCAAATGGCAAATGAAGACAAAGAGGGAAGATAAGCAAACTGATGTAGAAACCAATGAATATAAAGAACAGCAAACACTGTGTATAGAAATATTTTTGGAGAGTCTATCAGATACATCTAATGTCTTTTTATTTTGCGAAAAAAGTGTGCTAAAAGTGATTCAGGTTGATTTTTGCATATTTCAAAACCATGATTGTAGTTCTCTCTTGCCTATAATGTTTATTTAGGATGATTTTATCAAATCGAGCAAATTTCTTATGCTTCAGGATAGAAATGTCAGGTCAAGTTGTCATCTTTTAATGCTTTGGACTGCCTTGTGATTAAAAAATCCAGTTTTGATTGAAAAGCATATCATGCACAGAGAACCATTCATTCCACTAACTTTGTGTGTTCAGCTAGCTCACTAATACAGCAGGATGTGAAAATATGTGCATTTTTCTTTACCAATAGGCAGTCAAGCTACAACCCACCATCATTTTCATCGATGAAATTGGTGAGTTATTTTACTTTATACTCAAAACACTCATTCGTGTTGTGTGTTGTTGGCGTTAGGATCAGCAAAATACTGTTCACATATTAATGAGTTCAGCTATGGGGTTTAATGAAAAGTATGTATCTGTGGCAAACATCATAGTTGTTTTAAACACAGGTAATATGCATGCATAAACCTCATGGGTGAGATGAACACATCCAAACACTTCCTTTAAAAGACTAACCAAAGTGCACAACATTAAAATTAAAGTGATGAATTCATTAAAAGATAATAGTTCCTGAAATTTGAGCTGCTTGCTCAGTTCTGTTCATGAGATAAACCATTTGAACGTCATACTTTTCAGCTGAGGTTTTAGAGATCAAGACCTTATATCATGCAACATCAAAAAGGCAATTTTGTGATTGAGCAACACATGATTAGCATATATCCAAATCTGTTGCATAGACTGTGTCTTACAGTGATTTGAGAAGTTAAAATTTAGATCAGTACACAAAGACATTAAGAATCCACTACAAATTCTGTAACTTACTGGATATATCTTTATGTTTTGTTAAATTGCTGGGAAGAATTCATGTTGGATTCAGGCCAGCCTTTAATCACTATTCATGTCATTTGTGTATTTAAGGTCTCTTCCATAATATTATTTTGTTGATTTTTGTCGTATAAATCTCATATACAAAGAAATGTTTTTGAAAAATCAGCTTGTTCCATTGGAAATAAAGTTTCTCTTAAGTAATTAATATGTACCTGCATGATCCTTCAACAATTTTGTGGCAGATTCATTTTGCAAAAATAATCTTGATTTTCAGATTCTTTTCTAAGATCCCGAACATCTACAGACCATGAAGCTACAGCAATGATCAAGACACAGTTTATGAGTTTCTGGGACGGCCTATTGACTGATCCAAACTGCCATGTCATGGTGATGGGCGCTACCAACAGACCACAGGATGTGGATGCTGCCATTTTACGTAGGATGCCCAGCATATTTCACATTGGGGTCCCTGTAAGTGGGCTGAGTAATTTATAGTATTTAAAGCTGAAGGTTTTATCCCACAATTTATTTAGACACGCCTGGTAGTCTTAAGCTCATATTTAAAAAAAAATTGTTTAGCATATTTGTCGTCATCATCTTCTAAATGTATCCTACACTGCATCCGAGCATTTCTGCTTTTATCAGATGAGTTATATTTGTAATGTGGATAATGCATTTATATGTGTACATGAAATCATGCTTTTAAAAGAGATTTCATATTTGCTTGTGATGGCTGTGATGTGGTTTCTTTTCATCTTTTCACAGGGTTGTCTTCAGCGTAAAGCTATATTGGAGCTTATTCTTCAGGATGAAAAGGCATGCTTATTACTTAGATTCAGTTATTTATATGTGCACTCATTCATCTTATTATAAGTATATTATTTCAGTAAGCAAACTTAACATACTGCTATGATTTTTGTGGTGAAGAATGTTATATTCTGGTTTTTACCTGCTCTGTTCTGCTGATGTACACTTTTCAGAATTCACTAGAAAAACTTATTAAAAAACAAATCTGAGTTTGATAGTGGGATGCTGACTGTATTGTAAATTATGTGCTTTATCACCAGGCATGTAAGCTTGTGCCGATGACAATGACAGCAATTAGTGAGAAGAGAACTTCCATTTCAGACTTGTGATTGACTTTTTCGATTGGTGATGGCAGTAAATGTTGCTGCTTTCAATCTTCAGGTGGAAAATCTGAACTACAGTCATCTTGCTGACTTGACTGAAGGCTTCTCCGGAAGTGACTTGCATGAAGTCTGCAGAGCAGCAGCTGTTAGGACTGTCCATGACTTTTTTTCACATGCACAAGAACACCAGCAGTAAGTAGAAGCATGCACACTTAACTCCTCTTTTGTTTCCTTAAATTTATGTGAGATAAGAAATTTTTCATCAGAAAGACAAACACATCTTACCCACACAACACACCCGTTGGATCCTTTAGGTTACAGCATAAATGTGTGTGTGAGTGCGTGCATGTAGTGGGGAGGTGTGTGTGTGTGTGTCTATGAATATTATGATTTTGTTTTTCTATTTTCCTTTGGCCAACAAACCCCATGCAATATGTATATATGGTAGAATAGGTGAGAGAGGCAAATTTCATAATGATAGTTTGGTATGTCTAAAAGAATAAATCTAAAAGACTGCCTAAGTTATGATTAGTGGGAGGTCAAAGAGTTTCTCAACAAACTCAACCATGAACACCACCTTTAGCATTCTCAATGATCTACATCTTGATAAATGTTTTGAGAAAAGATGTGAGACTTTGGACGTTAAATTGAGCAAATTGTGGTAACTCGTTGAATTATTGAGTACGGTGCAAAAAAAAAAAAAACCCATTAAGTGAAGTTTCTAGCTTGTTTTCTGAGATTGTCCTACTCTATCACAGTGATGAATCTGGCGATGACGAGTTACGCAGCCTGACTATGGATGATCTGGAAACAGCAATCTTAAGACTGAAGCAGACCAAGTCCATAGCGAGGACTTCTGTGCCCTTTCCGCTAGATTGATAATTTATTTAAATGGACTGAGTGCTAGATGAGTGGTGCTTTTGTCTGATTTCTTTAGGAGCCCATAAGAATGTGAAAGAAGATATAGATATTTTCCAGAGAACAATGATGTGTTGTAGTCTGTTTCTTAACGTGACCATTACTCCTTGTAGTGTTTTATTTCCATATACTCATATGTGTCATAGTTGTGTCTGCAGAAGTTGTATTGCATGTTATTAGAACTTTTCTTTCTGTACCACATCGGTAGAAAGAATGCTTTAAATGATGTGAAATGTGTGGTTTAGTTCTACAATTTGAATGTGGAAAAGCATGAATCAAAATTGTTCATGTAACACATTTACTTGCTTATTGAGGAATCCTTGTACGCATTAGTTCATAAAACCTGAATATGTGGGAAAGTATGACCTCGGTAATGATGCTCGATTAATGAAGACTGTGCAAGCTAGAAATTACGTTGTCACCTGTGCAGTGTGCACAACAGTGTGATAATGTGCGCTATGCATAATGAAGGTTACAGGTTTACATTGCCAGTCATGATATACCTTTAGCTGTGTTTACCATTAGGTTTCAGAATTGGTATCTTTAGGTCAGTGACCTTGCATTCCTTTATGATTTTTCTCTCTTCTACCACATTTTTTTTGGAGGGGGGGGGGTGCCATTTAATGGTTTTTATCCTCATTGAAAATAGTTGAAAGTAAGAAAAACTGAGTGCTGTGTTGGAGTACGCTCATCCTTTTTACATTTGAAAATTTGTTTAAACGAAATTCTTGCTTTCTGATGTACATTTGTGAATGTCTTTGCTGCACATGATCGATTGACACCATCCTAGATTTAATAAAGAAAAAAAGCTTCCCACTGAGTAAACATTTGATAGTACTGAATAAAATATTTGACAGTACTGTAGGTTTTGTAAGTTGTTTGCACACAACACACTTGTGGGCTAACCATGTGGCTTGTTGCTGTACCAGGATTAATGTTGGAAGTCCTTGTTTTACTGAACGTTTCAGCCGCTGGGGTACTGCCTTATTTTCATTTTTAGTTTTTGAGAATAAGACCAAGTCCTGGGTGCCTTGGCGAACCACCCTAAGGTTCTCTACTCATAGCGATGTAAATAGTAGGCATTTAAAGGTCTTGACAGGTTGCCTAGCAATGAGCTATCGTCATGAATGGGTGATAATAGAATTAATAGTTTTTCTTTGCATACACCAGTATTTCTTTACCACTGGTGATGTTGGTGTATTTAGGTACAGTCTAGTGTCTGCTGAATGTATGTCTGCTTAAACTAAATATCTTCCATAAAAACCTAGTGTAAGGAAATTGTAAAAAATGTCAGTACATACTGGCAGTGAAAGTATGTTATATGTGTGTTTAACATTGTTCTGTAATAAATACCAAGTGATCATTTTTTTCTTTGCTACTTGTTTCTTACACAAACATGTTCAATATGTTAACAAGTTTCTTTCGATAATGGGTACAGGTAACATCAAGCTTATTTTTAGCAATGCAGAGTATGATTAAGAAAATTGCATGTTTATTATTTTTATCAAACTCTGGATGTCATGTCTTCTGGTGTTTAATATCTTGATTATTCTTTAATACAATTACCTCATAAAGTAGTTTTATAAAGATTTAAATCAGTATTCTGAAAGCTTGATAATATTTTTGGGAAGTAATGAAAATCATAACAAAAGTGTTTCTATAGCATAATACCATGCTGGCAGCAAACTTTGCTTTGACATAAATAGCTTAACAATCTCTGCCACACACACAAAAACACATAAGGAGTGGAAGGTATGAAAAGAGAAAGCCACCATCTATTCCCTGAAGAAGTGGGTCTTAAGGCCAGACTTGAAAGCATCAAAGGAGGTACTCAAGCAAAGTAAGGGTGGCAAAGTATTCCAGACAGGGGGGCCAGAAAAAGAGAACAGTGGCTAGGTTGTCTGATATATAGCACATCCAGGATTTGGCACGAAAAATTGTAGAGACCAATTGGTCTGATAAAGTGTTGATAACTCAGCTGCTTATCCTAAAGCAAGCCCATGAAGTTACACAGTAGCTGAGTAAGGTCACCTTGTAGTTAATGCAGGCACAGACAAGCAACCAGGACAGCTCACAACAGAGTAGTGTCCCGGAGCTGGATTTGCACTTAAGACAATGCAGACAGCATGGTTTTGGACTTTTTGAGGTAGGTGGACTAGTCCTATTGAGACTGTAGTTCAAGAACAGTGAATGTTTTGAATAGTATTTACCCGTTCTATTCAAACCAAAACAAAAATCTTTCCTGGAAAAGGCAAAAATAACAAAAGCACTTTTATGATGCAAAGACATATTTATAAACATATAAATAAAAATATATATAATTCTTGTTTACTAAATTCACTCATTCAGTAAGTACATGTTTTAAAATTATTGTTTATGGTGGTTGGTGTCATCCCTAAATGTTTTGACACTGGCATAAGCTGCAAGATACTAAGTATCGGATAAAAAAGATACTGAAGCACTCGCACAAAATGGTGGGGGGGGGGGGTGTGGGCGGTCATGAAAACTAGAATGCTTAACAGAAGATTTCACATGAAAGAATTTATTGAAGTTTCATTTATGCGCATGTGTGACATAAAATAGGAACATGCAACATAATGCACAATTTCTCTTGCAACATATATAGTTGGCAATTAAAATGTACAAAATACTTGCAAAAGATGATAAATATTATACATTGGACAGCAAACAGTGATAGTTGTTGCCAAAACAGGACTATGTATTCAGATATAAATGCACTAGTGGAAATGTTAAACTGTACAGTAATAAGCTACCTGCTGTATCCTGTTAAGTGTGTTATGGGCTGTCGCAGTTATGTACATTATTTTTTCAACTGCTGCAAAATTCTCCTAAACTGGCAAGATTGCTACAATGACCATAGAGTTGTTTGAGGCATATGTACATACAGTTTGTTGCTGCTGCAAAATTGACTGTAAAGACCTTTGTTACACCAAGAAAAACATGTACATGAGAGTAGATGATGATAGCCCTAGGTGCATTATATGCATTTGTGGAATTGGTGCAGGGGCACATAACAGACAAATATTTTATACAAACTCATGTTTATAGCTTTACTTACTTCAATGGCTTGCCTGCCTCAATACAAAAGCAAACAATATGAGAGATTAAATATCATATATTACCTTGAAGCCTGCAGTGACTAGTTAAGAGACTTAACTACAACCAAACTCTACTACAATCAAAATAATAAAAAAAAGTGTTCCCTGATTGAGTTTTGAAATGCATCTTGCATTTTTACACCTTAAAACTGAAGGAGGGGAAAATGGGTGGTTCTGGCTAAGTGAAATGACACTAACCGTTTTTCAGTTATAGTCTTTTTTAACCTGCAAACATGGACCTCAACTTGTTCTGGGATAATTTGGCATTTGTTCTACACAGACTTTGGTCACAGAGTGGTGGGGGAGGGGGGAAAGAAAGAAATATATAATTAGAAAAACAACACAAAAAAACTCATACATACAATTCGGCACACTCCTAGGTAGAAGACTGTACATAAAAATCTTTGTCTCTTAATTCTTATGTTTACTAAATACACTCGTAGAGTAAGTACATCATTCAAGAGTGGACAAGTTCACTGCACAGGAAGCAGTCATTCCTATATATAGGCAGCTAATCATTAAGAGCAGTTGCACAGGCTTGGATGGCTAAGCAATTAGCAAGTGCCTATGTCATGAAACATGTTCCTGTTTGGTCTGTTGCATATAATTTTCCTATTAATCATTTATGCAGAACTCTTCTCTAGGGCTCAGAACTCTGGCAACTTTGCTGGCTTTATCTCAAAGGTACTGTGTGACTTGGGTTTGAGAAAAAGTATATGAGTGACAGTATTACAATAATGTATTATCCATGCTTCTGATTAACCTCTATTTAATGCAGTGATGTGGCTTATCAGAAGAAAGATATGCAGATAATAGCTTGTTTAGCACTGATCCCATTCCAGTACAGCTGTAAAAAAAAAAAATCTGATAGCTGATTGCTGTTGCAATCTAAACAAACAGAAAGCCGCTGACCTTGAAACTCTAAGCAAAAGATCTTGGCAAGCTCGATTTAAAATCACTTCATCCTTAGGAGTTCAAGTGAAAATGAAGCTCCAACGCAGACAGTTGTTAGATCAAGTTGACAGAGGTGCATACAGCAAACTGCTGATAAGATAAAGATATCTGGTGTTATGAAGACTTATTACAGGACTTTTATTTACAGGAGCTAGACAAACATCGAATGGACAGAAAGCTGTTCCACTGCTGGTTCAGTGTACATCTTTATATACACACCATCTTTAAAGAATAACACATTTCACATCTCTATTTAGGCCACTTGTGCTATTTAGACATTCACAAAAATTTTGACTGGAACCATACTGATGGTCTTCCTAGCACATAAGTGCTGTATGCTGAACATGATGTAATTTCAGTTTAAGATCAACTTATCATGGGTTTGATGGTCCGTAATTTAAGAAACATCTCAGCTTCAGATTGCTGTGAAAGATCAGGAAGTCATGTCAACAGATTAAAATGATGTTGCAAAAACTGCATATCAGATTTAATGACCAAAACTACATCATGTTGAAAGACTATGCTGAAAGGGAGTTTCGCAGACTGAAATTCCAACGAGTACATGGGATCATGGCTGAATAGAAATCCCAATCTCTCATGTTTTTGAGGAAATTATATACAAAAGGGGTGGGGGAAACAATAAACTTCCCAAAAGAGTGGCAAATAGAAAAAAAGGAAGACTGGCATCATAAAGGATTAATGCAATCACTACTGAAAAAAACACCCTTCCCACAAAACAGCAAAAATAAAAGATCTAAACGTGAGTGATGCATGCAGGTGCACTCACACTAACATACATTTCCACCACCATGATCACACCTGATTACTATTATATTTGCTCAGGTTAAAGAGCTAGAGAGATAAAGTAGTAAAGCTATAGAAATTCTCACAACTTTAAAAAAAAAGATGGGGAAGGGGAAGAGACAAAGATGAAAGACAGTTTTGTGTATTTCTACTTTCCCATACTGCTTGTTCCCATCTAAGCTCCAAATCTTGGATTGGGGAAGGAGGGTAAGACAAAAAATGGGCATGAAAACAATGCATTAATGTTTACTTATATATATATATATAGATCTCAATGAGGGTCCTACAATTTGGAAGGTAAAAATAAAATCGCCTAGCATGTATGTTTTAAGGGGCAACACTGTACTGTAAAGAATAAACATGTGATAAAAACTCTGTACTAAGAAAAAAAAATCTCTTGAAAAAAATTTCAGATAAAAATTCCTCCCAAAGAATACCCAACCCCCTGCACCCATAGCATTTATTAAGTTTAACGAGAGTACATATTCGGTTAAAAAAACTGATTAAAGATATGTATATGTGCCTGATTGTATTTGTGTGTGTGTGTGTACATCCAACTGTCACACAGTAAATGGAGTGCCAGGTAAGTATGTCTAGTGTGAGCAATCATCATGTCTCCTGGTGTAGTCCTTCCTAAGGGAGACCTACAGATGACCATGCAGTCCCTTGTGTGCACTTTTCATCTTTCTTGAATGACCTCTTGGAACAGGGATGCAGAAATAAAGCCAGAACAGCGTGGGAACGTTAAGCTGACCTCATCGTTCATTCAGTCATTTTTGTGGGACATTGGTGGAAATTCATTATCATCATTCAATCGTAGTGCAGCTATATCGCGGGCATCCCCTCCCTCTCCCCCCAAATGGCCTTGTTCCAAGTCTTGATATGGCTGGGATTCTGCAAGCAGACAAATGTATGTAAGTTCATGTGTTTCTTAATTTATCATTCTTAAAAAGAAAGTAAGGGTCACTAATAATGAAGTGGGTATTAACCCTTGCACGGAAAAATTCTAGCCATCACTTAAATTACAACTGTTTCTATAAAAGGTTATGCAACAAATATTTTTTGCAACATATTTTGTGCTATGCCAAATGATGAAATAAAGAATTTAAAATGTTAATTCTTAATGAAATCACCAACAGTTGAATGAGTTAGTTAAAGTAATTTATGAATGCCAGATGTTGACTATTATGTTCATGCATGAATCATTTCCCACAATGCAGAACTGATAGAGACTGTGTTTACCACACTTAATTATCACAACACTGAATGGTTTCTGAGACACAAACTTCTCCAAATAAACAAGAACTAATAGCAATACTAAACTAACTCACTGATCTGCAAACAAGATTTCTACCTTGTATGTTACAATTTCCAAATGCTTTATTACTATACATAATGGTTTCTGCTAGTACTTTAGCAATAAGAAGGCTGACTTTGTATGAACTGGCACATGTAGTTAATGCGGAGGTTTTTCTTTAAAAAATTACCTTTATTTTTATGAATACAGTGCAAGGGGGTGTGGGCCATGGTAGATATGTGATCTAGACCAAGAAAGCAGCCAGATACCCAATTAGTACCAAGATGCATTATGTATCAGTAGATTAGCTCACTAATCACCCAGCAAAACTCTCAGGGGTTATTTTAAAAGTTTAAAAGATACTAATTACTATATGGCATGAAAGGGCTCTGTCAGCTGCATCATCAAACAACAGTCACTAAATTTAAATCATAATAAAATTAATCTTGACCAGTAGCAATTTTCCTCATGTTCACCTTTTATAAAAGCGCAGCATTTCTGATTAGAAAATAAGTCATGATTTGGACTGCTGACTGATTGTTGTTCTTCAAATGCACAGAAGCAAAATGTGTCTTAAAAGACCATGCTGTGAAAATACTTTCAAATTCATAATTTCCAATTCTCTCCATGGCATCCCTGGACTCGAGAACTTTACCTCATAAAGGAAAGGATTTCTGACCAAAGGTAGCTCACATCCTTTAAAGACTTTATCATCATGTTCACTGAAATGCTTTATAGCTTCTGTTTGTACAAGAAAGCAACATCCTTTTTGTTCAGACCTTGATAGTTAACCCACGTGTGCAATTCAATGACAGTTTCTAGCGATCTCCTACAAAACAGAAGGCATGATGAAAAAGGTGAAATAATTTTATACAATTCAAAAGTTTACGACCACAGAAAAGAACCAACCACAAAAAATGAAAGATTGCAAACTAGAATAAGGCAACATTTTACCACTCAGCATTAAGCAGTAATGCTTCATTTTCAGGAAGACATCCCATCCATTTACTGTTCTGTATTTTGGAAACAATGAAACACAAGAAGTAAACACGAACCAGGAACTAAAAAAACATGACACTTTGCCTTGAAATGAGCTGCACAGGGGAAGCAACAAGCACAAATGCTTCATAATGACCGACAGCTGTGATGTGGCATGTATATCTACAAAGCTTTCATATAAACTGTTAAAAACAATTTTAAGAATAAAAAACAGATAAAGCTTGGACTTGAAAAATAATTGGTGATTTTGATCGACTTGATCATTTTACTCTTAAAGGAAACCAGCGATGGGGAACTGAGTAGGAGAAAATAAAATCAGCTGTTGTGCATCATGATCAGTAGCTAGGGATGGAAACGTGCCATGGGACAAACAGGCCAATAACTAGCTATCTGCATCTCAGACAGACTTCAAGGAAGAGTAGAAAACAGCCTGCCTATATCTCACAGAAAGTTCTAGCATGCACCAGCCTAGTCACGTCAAAGCAGAATTTTTTTAAATGTCATGAAACCAAAGGCACCTTCCAAACTTGCATACAAATAAAAATGGAAACATGACCTGTAGTACAGCTGTTTCTTTTGACCAACTCATTTATTTTTCTATTTGAAATGCCTTTATTTTCAGAGAACAACTGTTCTCAAAATAACAAGTCTGATAACTGTTGTCAGGGAAAACGAAACAGCTGGAATGGTATGATACAAATGAGCAATTTCTCTCTCTCTCATGCATGGATACAAACAGATGAATACACATCTCATTTAATGTCCTTCATGTTTATGAAAACAAGCAATAGAAATTTGCCGCTGTGTTAATTCCCTTTTTAACTGTATAGAGGTCATGCAATAATAAACTCTGACAAATTTTGCTTGTCATTTTTTAGGCTGCTTTTAAGCCTTTATAAACTGTCGTCTGCATATTAGCCACATATTCCTCTCTCACATCAAGAATTAGGTAGAGACACACAAAAATAGACAGATATTTACTCATGTAAAGTACAATGCACATATGCATATACATATACACACATGTAGAATTTAAAGTACAAAGTGGGAAGAAGGACAGAAAGGAATATGAAAGGGAAGATGGAGGGCAAAGAGAAGAAATAACACTTACTAGAGAAACAGTAGTACGACTAAATGTTGCACAAGTACACAATTCTCTTCAGAAAACACCTACATCCACTCTACTGTAAAGCATAATGAGAACCTATCTAAAACAAGACCGAGATTAAGCTTTACAAATTTTTTGTTAGAAATAATATTCAACCATTTCTGCTGATCTATAAATGTAAAATTGACATACATAACTATGACACATCACCATATTCATCAGCTACAATGTCTGCCTAATAATTTTACATCACGAGTAATTGTCTTCCATTTTCAGCGAATGATAAAAAGAGTCTAAAAGAATTTATTCAAGTGAAGGGACATCTAAAGCACTTATTTTGCACCATCATGTGCAAAATTTGACTTTTAATTACTAAAACTAGTACTGACAAGTCTTCTAGCAAATAATGTTTATTAGTACATGTGAACATTATACCAATACAAGTAAACAATTCTCAATCTATCAAGAATTACGTCAGAAAAAACTTGATAACAAATTTTCCATTATTTCTATATTATTTCTTCAATTTATATAGTTTTATGTCTACCATATATATTTCTATTACCTCTTTCATAATTCTATAAGTTTGAAATTTAAATGACATAATAAACGACCATTGTTTTGGATGCATAATAATATCCATAATGTTCTTGATTAGTTTGTAGAGACAGTTGCATGATCATCCTATTCTGTAAACTACATCTTTATTTGCAGGTTAAATATTTAAATATCCCAAACTAGGTACTAATTATTTATATGGAAGTTTTATCCATATACTGATCTGTGCAAACACTGCAAAAGTGTGAAGATTTGCAGCCTTTTAAACCCAAACTTGTGAAATTGAAGACAGACAAAAAAGAACTGTGAACAAGCAACTGCAAAAGCCTTTGCCTTGCATATCCTGTGGCACTAACATTAGCCAAGCGAAAGCAACTGTCATGCATGTTTTGTGTCCAATTTGCCCAAAGGAGCTTTCAATGAAAAATTAACTCTTGTCAACTCATTCCTTCAGTGGCAAGGCAGACAGCTACAAGTATAGTAAAAAGCCATAGAGGTGCATTTTTTTTTTGGCACTGGACAAGGTGAGCGAAATTGAAATACCTGGTAACTGAAAACCATTAGAACCAATGGCCAAAGGAACTGCAACAGGAAATGCTAACAGGGAGTATGCAGTCAGTCAGGAAGTTCGTCACAAACCGATGGGTTACCTGGCTCTTCCAAGAGCTGATCCAACATGGCCACAGTGTCAAGCTCCTGTGGCCCACCATTCCGCTTCAAAATCTGCGCGTAACTCTCACCCCCTGTCCAATGTGCCGCTGGTGAAGCGAGCGGCTTACCTGTTGTACCTACGGGCTGGCTGACTGCCGGGAGGTCGGTGCGACGGGCTGTTGCCGCATAGCTTGCTGGAGGCGATGCCCCTGTTGCAGCTGCCCCACCACTAGTTGGGTGTGCCAGTGGGCGGTCATGAGGTTGCTGGTCACCAGCACTTGTTTCACTACTGACACCATCTAGTCTATAAAAAGGTCAAGCCGCAGGTGTAATATTTGTTTGGGCCATATACTGTGTACAAAGGTTATGTTGCAGAGACACCTTCTCATCAAACTACTGGGGTACAAGACTGTATCAGCTGTACCCTTCTATAGACAGCTGTCAAGTTATTTTTGGTTGCTGCTTTGTTTCGCTATATTTTTTTTCTCTCAGCAACTATTACACCAAAGGCCCTGAATCGTTATAATAAAAGTGTTTTGTTGCCTAATTTCTCAAGAGTTTACAGCAGTTGTAGAAACATTCCCTTGCCCAGCTGGCTTATTGTTTTTGTTATAAGCAAATAAGGTATTATTTATAAATTTAGTCTCTACTCACACTATTTCTATTAAGACAATATAAAAGCTGTAAATTAGCTGCAAACACATTTGCTATCAACATACGCTTTGACACTGCACAAAATCCCCCACCAAAAGATGGACATGTGGCCAGACTTTATCACATTATCTGTCCATGTGCACTAGACAGTAACGCAGCAAAAAAATAGTCCCATGGAAAATATAAGACTCTACAGAAAATTAAAGCGGTTTGCAAGAAGGACATGGATCTATAAAAATGTCCTCAAACAACATGAAACTAAAATAATTATATAGTACATAATTCATCCCAAATTGCTCACCACATGGGCTTCTGCCTCAGCTTGCACCAGCTCGAAGAATGATTTGTACATTAACATTAATAAAGGGTTCTTACCTGTGTTGCTTGACCAGCCCACACTCTTTTCCTTCATTTGGGTCAAGGTTGTATATGTACAGGTACCCATCTTGGGATGCAACAAGCAGCCGTGGCAGTTTTTGGATCCTGAAAGTCAACAGCAAAAAAGATTACAGTTTTTTTTAAATTCCACCATTCAATGTAAGAAGCAATAAAACTGACAAGAATTCCAAACAATTAATGTTAGTAAAAAAGTAGTATTAAAATCTTCATGTGCAGATCTTTGCTTCCTAAAAACAGGGTAATACAGAAATGAGAGCAAACAAGAAACAAAAATTAAGAGGAAAAGCATAAAAAAGCTTTCTTGACAAATTGTACACAGACAAAAATAAAAAATATGACTGCCTAAAACATAATGTAAACAAAATAAAACCAAGCAATCAAAATAACACCAAAAGTATCTGCATGTCTCTCTAACCCTTATCACAAAATATGTCTCCTTCATCATCCACTCATACAACAGAGGGGTGTGAGCGATTTTCGCTACCAAAAGCATAACCACAATTAACCTTTATAGGAAATGAATGACTAAAATGTTTAGAGTTATCACATGGAACTGTCTAGTGCTTTTGTTTATAAACTGTACAATGAACAATCAATGAAAAACATGGGAATTATAGTTAGAAAGCCAAGAAGAACTAAAGAGCTGGTATTTTCCAGATTATATATAAGATATTATGATTGCCCTCACACAAGCTTAGAGAAATAAAGCAATGGCAGTAGAGGTGACAGATGAGCAAAGCATGCAGCACACATTCATATTTCACAAATCTTGCTGGGCGCTGTATGTTCTAAATATTATTTGTTTGCTTCACACACTTTTTTGAAACTTAATGCCACACTCTTTGACAGAATGTGTATTCTTTCACCTGTGGCCCAGTGGCTAAATGTGTTTGGTATCAACATGTTATTGTTACCCAGTGTTTTCAGTGTCATTTCATTATCGTTGGTCAGAGCAGAGAGTGTTACCTGCTTTGGTTGTGATGATATGTGATATAAGCACTCAATTATTATTCAACCCTTGAAAAGTGCATTAACAAGTATGCCCAGTCTTGCTATAAAAAAAAAGCAGAAAAAGCATCAAGGCTGTATCAAGAAGTTGCTTTGTAAAGTATACAGTTTCATGTTAGTAGTGGAAAAATAAGTTCATTGTACTATGTGTAAAACCCTTTAATCAGTTACACCCTGTAAAATAATATTGGATAACTTTTTTAATATGCCAGGAAATGATATCAAGTTTTCTGTTAAAAAAAGCAAATGACTTTATTATGCACCCATTAGTCCCCTTTCACATATGAAATAAATGTTTGCATGAAGCAAAATGTAACCTAAATCCACCTTAATAATATGTGGACAAGACACACATCTGAATAAAACAAAACTTTTAAAAAGTGAGATATAGAGAGCAGTGGAGAAAAAGACTTAAGTTTCTTTATCATCATTTAAGCAAACGTCCTAGTAAATGGAGATACCTAATAAATAAGCAAGCAATATGGCAGATGTATAATTACATAATGTCAAGAAATGATGATGGCTTTTTGTAACTTTTTGCAAGTTGGAATGTCAATATTTAGACAATTAAAGATGTGCTTGATGCAAAGTGAAGATAAAGTTATACACATATTTCCTACAGAACATTGTCAAATGTATTACAAAGAAGGAAAAAAAACTTAACTGGCATCTGGCCAACCACCAGAATGTAGACTTTTTTAAAGTCACAAAATGTTACTTTAAAATAAACTTAAGATGACAAGTAGTAAAATCTAAATATTTTTTACCTATTACCTCTGAAAGCAGATCTCTATCTCATACCAAGTGCCACAGAGAATTTAGTGTTTTTGTGTTAATTTAGCTACTCATTTTCTTTCTTAGAATTCAGAAAAAGATAGCTGGTTTCAAGTTGTAATTTTCAAGAGACTTAAAAGATAAAGAAGATGAGGGAGAAAGAAGAAATAAATAAAGGAACATAAAATCTCAATGAAGTGTGGGCATGTTTCCAGGATAAGCTTTATTTGTGTCTCATAAGTTTAGGGAATAGAAGAAGCTAAGTGAGATAAGATGATATTTATTTATTTATTAAAACTGCAGCTATAAAACCCCTAAAAAATGCAATACAGAAAATAACCCATTATGATTATTCTCCGGTCTTTAGAAAATCAATCACTCCAAAATAAAACTCTATTAATCTCTTTCAAAATAAACACAACCTCCTCAAATTTGGGGCTTATGGGCTCCAGGAATTTTCATTTTGTTGAAACTAACACTGTATTTAAAAATTTTTTTTTTGCTTTGATGAAAAAAGTGGAAAAAAAAGAGAATTTTACTTTTTGATGTCATTTTCCTTCATGCTAGTTCAAAACCTTAAAAGAATTTCTTTGCTCTTAAAAAGAGAACCGAAAACCCAGGAAAGTCTCTAAAAACTTGTACTTGTAAATTACAGCAGATAAATATGACGATTAGTTAGCCCTCTTGTCTGTATATGTGTGGCTATAAGAAGATATGCAGATTTACTTGTAGTTATTTGGTATAATGTTTTCCAATCATGAGCATGACTTCCATGGCATTCTTCACATTCCCTCTGGCAAAAATATGCACCAGTGGCAAATGAGATGGGAGAAAACTGGGTCACAAATGGATGAGGCAAAAATATGCAGAGGACATGGCTTTACGTCTGATTGCCATGTGTCTTCTGATTGCTGCTCCTCAGACAAACCATAAGCACATGTATATTAACATTGAACAAGCAGCTCAATCATCACAATGACCATGTGCGCAGACAATAGAGGTATACCATGACAGCACAGTAACTAACTGTAAATGACTGCAGAAACAATCCATGAGTTCTTGAGAACAGGTGATTTTTTTTTTAAATTTCCTGTTTGATCTGTTTACTCATCTGATATAACATCAAGTGAGTGTCTTTCATACAATAAGGACATTCTGAAACACCCATGTCAGTAACGCTGCCTGTTGAAAATTGCATGCATTGAGTGATTTGTATACAGATTCCTATGTCTTAAAGGCAGCTTGTCTTCAGTGTATTAAAGGTATTTCATAAAAATCACAAAAATCTGGTTTTCTTGAATGCTTCAGCATAAACTACACATGAAAATAACTGGCCACAAGGGAATAACTGGAAAATAATATTAATTATATTAAATAAAATGAACATGCACAGCCAACAGCTTAGCACAATAACTGAAACAAACTGAGGTCAAGATCTTCAGGTTTATTTTTTAACTGGATCCTTAGACCAAAGAAATTCAGGGAAATGACTTACGTGGCGATAGCACAGACATTTTTCAACCCAGCCATAGGCAGACGAGCAATTGCAAAGGAACGTCCTTGGCTTAACATTTCAGAGACTTGAGCTGGCAAGTATGAGGCTGATGACTTGAAAACATTGCCCATCATGTCCATCCAAGTATTCGACTCATCTGGAGGTCTGCCAAATTTGACGAATGCAAAATCAAATGTTGTCATGACCAAAACCTTACTCTCCCTTTGCGGTTAAAATTAGTTTCCAAAGTCACAATCACTTATTGCAAAATATAAATGTATAGACAGCACAAATTCAGGTAAAGTTAGCTATGATAAGGCAGATTCCAGGAAGCATGGCTCAGTGCCATAGTAGAAAGTGAAAAAAACACTCCATGAGGTATGAGTCCACTGTTTTCTACGAAATGAGCAAAATAAAACTGACACCTGCTATTTGGTGGGAAGTCTCAAAACGGTCAAAAAACTTTTGATTCACTTATCCAGGAGTGCTGCATCTGCCTTTTACATCAAAGTCTATAGGTTTAGGCTTTTCATAGCTACATAAATACCCAAACTCTAACTACATTTTAAGTTTGTCTAGTACAATTATATGGATAGACTGAAAGTAACACTTAAGACATGAGTAAGGCTTAAAGCTGAATAATTAAGGAGAAAGGTTTGTAATCTGAGATTTGAAGAGGAACTTAAGGAGTGTTTCAGGTCACACTGTATGAATTAGAGATAATGGTTTTCATAAAGAAATAGACTAATAATCAGTAAAGAAAAAGTAAGTTGGCTGACTTTTCTTTAGGGAGTTCCAGCTTGAAAACATGAACTGTTTCTGTGTTGCTGGAGGCACATAGGTACATGCCATCACTGCTGAATGACAGGGAATAGATGGTGACACACCTGAAATAAACAATTAATTAAAATTAACTAAACACCTACAGTGTCAAAACAATGAAATCAGAATCAAGGATGACAGATTATTAGAAGTTGCAGAAGGAAGAGAAGACACAATGAGGTAAATTTATCATGCTCATGGCCAAAAGTCAGAATTACTTTGCTGCCAGTAATGAAGAAATTATAAACATAAATGGTCACATATCTTGTGTCTTTCTTAAAGTTTCCATTTTTCCTTTTTAAAAAAATAAATATGGTGTGAGCTATGATGCAATGAGATATTTACCACAGCATAGCCTTTTTTTAGATCTGGGAACTCATCATCAATGCAACAAACTCCATTTATGAAAGGCAAAACAACGAAGCTACTTGGGTCTAGACACCTGGTTGCAAAATCATCATGTGAGAGCATCCAAAAATACACTGACAACAGCTGTTACATTGTGGAGCGTGTGGCAAAATAAAAGAGAATATGAAGAGATCCTTGATAAAACTTAACAAGTTGTATTTTTTAAATTTCTAAAACAGACTGCAATAAATGAAGCTAAATACACTTACCTTTTCATTCCTCTTCGGAACTCAAATATTCTGTGACCATCAGGTATTGAAAAGACCCGTATTACTGTACCCTGAAATGTTCAAAGGCAGAATAAGCGAAAAGGAAACCTTATTCCATAGACTTTGCTTGCTAAAATCAAACTCTACTACTTTTCTAAAAGTGACTAGTCACAAGAACTATGCTGTCTGCTTGTCTGTTTTAGTGGTTACCTGTCACCACATACCTTGTCAGAAGCTGTTGCCAGTTTGTTGCCTTGAACATTGAAGGCAAGCGCTGCCAGTGTTCCAGTGTGTGCTTGTATCATGGTTACAGCTCGCTGCATCCATATAAATGACCACAAAAAAAAAATCAATAACTGGAAATAACATAACAAGAGCTAACATGCAGTACATAGATTTACTTACTCTAAATAAAAAAATGTGTACCATGCTTAAGTAAAATAATTATAAATCTTATAAAAACAGTGACATGGAATGATGACTAATGTAGCATCATAATACTTTTGTTACAAACTATGCCTTTAGAGATGAATCAATAAGAATAAGGAAAATGACTGAAACTGAGAGAAGTTTTTCTTTTTTTAAACTACTGTAATTCCTCTTCTATTTGCAATACTGTGCTGACAGAAGCAAAAGCCACACAAATGGAGACACATATAGGAGGACAACATTTGATTAGAAAGTACCAAACTACAATAGTTCCTAGAAAAGGCTGAGATAAAGACAGCTAGAATTCATCACTAGAATCCGTAAAGATACAGAAAAAGACAATAGGATTAGAGCAATAAAAGGAAATTAACCATACCAGATTAACGGTGTCAAAGATCTGAACCTCTCCTCTTGTATTGCTCCCAGGGTATGCGAGGTAGGAACTCTCATTGGTGACTGAAAGAGCACACAGGCCATTTGGGTTTGCTGGTGTTTCTCGGATTGTGTGTAGAATCTTCATGTCCCGAATGTTGTGTATATACAAGCTCTCCTCTAGGCAGACCACAAGACGCTGTCATGAGAATTAATAAAATCTTCCCATTAATCACACATTATACCAAAGAATAAGCAAAGATAAGCATGTAGAAACCATCTGAATGCTAGAATTCAGACTGGGTATCATTATCCCTTAAAAAAAATGAATACACTTTACAAGGCTGTATTATTAGTCTAATCATTAAACATATTGAATGATCACGCACACACACACAGACGAAATACTTTTCACACACTTAATACCACATACCTGTCTGTTAAGTTTAACTGCTAAGATGGAGTTGGAGTAGCTATAATTGCATATTTCTGTCCCCTTTTTGAAGTGACAGACTTTAAGTTTGCGTGGGTGTTGCAGGCTGACAATAGCCACCAGGCTGCTGGAGTAAAGGCGTTCCACAATGCAGACATCTTCCCCTTCTGCATCATGTAATTTATTTTCGTTTCATTTCAAAGCACAACATGAACATAATGACCTGCTCTTTACGTTAAAGACGATCGCAGGACTGTGTCATTTATTGAGCACAAATAGCAGGAACAATGTAAGGAAATGTCAAATTCTTCTAAAACGAGTGATGGACTATATAAGACAATCAACGACAAAAAAGGATATTTTCTATGGTAGTAAAAATCGAGTTTATGATGTATTTATGATGTAAACAACTGCTAAATGACTGACAAATCTGAAGCTAGTTCTAAATATGTTCTCCTAATCTTGTGTACAGAACTCGTGTACCATACGTGCTCTGAAAAATGAGCACTGCAGTGTCTAAAAAAAACCCCAAACAAAATAAAGCAAAACGAAATTAACCACAAACAAATCTAGGCCTAAGTAACTGCATGGGGGCGTCAACATGGCCGAAGCTTGCCAAGAATAAATAACGGAATTGTATAGAAATAAAACTACTTTACACAGAATTTTTTTGGCCATTTTAAAAATTGAAGAGCAAAACAATATAGTATGTGACTGATCCCATATTCTGTAGAGTACTTTTACCGTATTATCATTATAAACAGATACAGCGAAGAGTAGCAGAAAGTTTTCCTTCTGACCGATTTCGAAGACGTGGTCGAGCTTTTCGACCGATCCAAGAGAAAACAATCTGTATCCTGACCTGCTTCCAACGGCAAGAGATCTATTTAAAAACAAAAAACAGCAACAATGAGCTGAGTAGGCTGTTTGTTTACAAAACAAAGACAAAGCTTTAAATTTCACTTACTTTCTATGAGACAAGACAAAAAGTACACAATTTTGCAAAAATCAATACTTACGTACAATCTTGATTAAAATTGACAAACAACAGATTTGACTGCTGTTCACCAGAATTGGCTACAAGGTTCATTAGGCCAGAAAAACCCTTATGCACACCACTGACTACGTAATCCGTTGTTGAGTGATGACGGGGTCGACCTAGCTTAGAGTGAAAACCTATACATTTCATCAGCGTTTGGTATTTGTGACATGATTGGTCAGTTAGAATGTTAGGGTGAACTACTCTGAAGTGTTCGTCTGCTATAACAACAGATCAAGAAATAAACATTTCTTAATTGAAAACATGGTTGTGATAAAATCCACATGCATACTATAAGAGTACCAAGTATTTCAGTGATTAAAATGCAAAAGATTGTTAATTATTTTAGTTATTTCCAAACGTATGTTTATTTGCAACCATGAAACAAAGAGAAGGGAGGGCACTCTTTTTTCTACATCTTGGAATCAGTAACGAATCGAAACTCTTTATCTATTCCTCTCAACCAATTGAAAACATTCCTGCAGCGGCGCATTTAAACTGCACATGAAGTGAATGTGAGTATGTAATTTTAGTGATCGTTTTTGACGAATCTTTCAAATCACTTACTAATTAATATTATCATCATCTTTTTGAACGTAGAGTCTTGAATCTAGTGATCCATACATTTCTTTACTACAAAGTTAAATATTCTCTGAAGTAACAGTGTTGCCGTGCCTTGACTAAGATAACTCGCACTTGGGCGATAACAACTGCATAATATGCATTCATCAGTCCTGTACTGTTTCATATCTACAGGCTTAATTTTGACTGAATTTGGTCAGGGCCAGTTAATACAGTCAAACGGGGGTATTTTTTGAATATTTAGAGATGAGTAAATTCTTACAGAACCCGGAGAACCCATCCACTGTCACTGCAGCGATTCGCTGACTTCCTGACGGTTGACGGAAAAAAAAACCCCGACTGATTTCAGATGATAAATTTTAGATCTTTGTTACTGTTAGTTTACGTAAGTTTTTGAAGCAGAGCACATAAACTGGTATTGCATTTGTATGTAGGTATTATTACAGGGGGCTTAAAAATACTTAAGAATAAGTTGTTTATAACGTAAACATTAGTGTATAACTTTATTGTTGTCAAGTGTCCTTGTAGAGTCTTCCTTTTGAGTTTATTTATAGATTGACATGCTGTTGCCAAAGTAAATAAATAAAGTTGAAATCTTGTCATTGAATAAGTTTCAATACTTCAAGTCTATTCAAGTTTGAAGTAGTAAGCTTGGAGATGGCTTAGCTACTGGAGTTTGATGGTTGTGTGTCTTATCTATCTTATTTCTTATCACTCATTTTCAGATTATGGCTGATTCAGACCAGATCAAAGTAGTCATTCGTGTTCGTCCATTAATCAAAAGGTAGGTATTTACACACCTTGATTTGCAAGGGTCATGTTCACTATTGAATAATCTGATTTACAGATGTTCAGTAGTAATATGTGCCAGTTATCAAGTTTTTTTTTTGAAAGACTGGTTTAGTTTTCATTTGCATATAAGCTGGTGCATTCTGCTGTGTCCATTCATTTTGAGTCTCTTTCACCTTTGCAGAGAGCTTCAAAATTGCCATGACTGCAGATGGAAAGTCAAAAATGAGAAGTCTATCAGTCAGACAGACCAGTCCCATTTGCCAGCTTATATATTTGATCAGATTTTTGACCATGAATATACAACACAGGATCTGTATAGCAGTATAGTGGCACCAATTGTAGAGTCTGCTATGAATGGGTACCATGGTGAGCTAGCAGTATTTTTTTTTAATTTATGCATCTGCACGTGTGCGTGTTTGTGTGTGAGTGTGTGTGTGTGTGCACATGTGAATATGCAAGATATAAAGAAATAAATCTTGTTTGTTTTTGATTGATTAGGAACTATCTTTGCCTATGGTCAAAGTGGATCTGGAAAAACACACACAATGTCTGGCAGCAAGCACTCACCTGGCATAGTTTCTCTTGCAATGCAAGACATATTTGATTTCATTGAGCAGGTAATAATGTGTCCTATTCTTTACATGATAGCATTGAAAGTGGTTAATTGTGAATGAATTTTTCTGATATAGGTATCCAAGAAAATGTTACTCTTTTACCTGCTGCTGAGAACCTATTTAGTTTAGCTTTTAGTTTTTGAAAGGATGGAAACCCTGTTATAAATTTGAAATTGTATGTTGTACTCATGTCTGTGCACACATACATTCATGCGTACTTTTCTTTGCAGAAACCAAGTCATGAATTTTTGATGCGAGCTAGCTATATGGAGATATACAATGAGAAAATCTTTGACTTGCTGAGTCTTGAAGAGAGAAACCTGAAATTACATGAATCAGTGGTAAGAACAAATGATACAAATTGTTTCTCTGCTTGTGTACAATCAGCTCTGCCTTGTGGGGAAAGGGAAGAAGGGTTGAAGAGGCTGACTCATGATAAATTGTGATTTCTAAAGTTAGCACTTTGTGGTAGAGTGTATTAGTAATCTAACAGAAAAACCCACAACTGACTTGTTGTTTGATAACAATGCTGTAAATTTGTCTGCAGGACCACCAAATATCTGTTAATGGACTTGAGGAGCAGCTTGTCAACTCTTATGAGCAGGTGTTTTCTGTCATCCAGAGAGCTGAAGGTATGCTTTACATCAAATTTGGATTGTTTGCAATAACTATGTTGTATAGGGTGCTAGCAGAGATCAAATTTATTTAATTACCATATCTCAGCTATCTTATGAAACTGACTTTGACATATACCTTCTTGATATATCTTGTCTAGCCCTTTCACATAATAAAGTGATATTTAAGTTTACATCTCATACACAGAGAAAATTAAAATGACTCTTACAAGAGAACAAAATTTTTTTCCTTTCTAGCCAAGCGCACCATAGCAGAGACCAAACAGAATGATCGCAGTTCAAGATCACATTGTATTTTCAGAATTGTAAGTCTAATGATCTCCTCCTTTAACATTTTAAAATGTTTATGGATTATGCTGGAGCTGGAGAGAAATTACTAATCAGCTAGTAAACCTGAGATAACTTAAACTGTTAATGGTCCTAATGCTGTGATTAGTTTTATTTTGTCTTGTGATGTAACATTTTTTTCCTTTTGCACTATTCTGTACTACATTAGTACTCTATATTGCCCCAACAAAAAGCATGAAATTTTAGCTTTAAGGAAAACTGGTAATACTGCAGCACATTTATTCTGGTGTATCATGGTGTAAAACCATTTTTAGTCAAGATATATATGCTAGAGCATTTTTTCCCTGTGGTTAGATCATTGAAGACCTTTACCTTTTATCTTAGATCATTGAAAGTCGTCTCAGGGATAAAGCTGATGCTGCTGTTATGGTATCACATTTGGTGAGTAAAAATACTGCCATACAGAAGTTGCAAAGAAGTAAAGAAACCTAAAGAAACTAAGTCATTATTAGACCAGAATATACTTGAAAAATATCAAAAGGTAATTGTCAAAATATGAGATAGTGAAAAACAAAATATTAGTCAATTCTATTGGTATTAGGCATATATGCAATGTATTTTATATATGGTATTTAAATCAAGTCAAATATATTTTATATTTAATTTCTTACTTTGATTTTTATGAGTCTGTTGATTAGTGGTTGAGTGTGTTTTGTGTATTATAGCATATCATTATTAGGTAGTGTTTTTAATGTAATTCTCTGTGTTCTTTACTATTGTTGGTTAGCGCAGAGAGTGCAGCTTGTTTTGGTTGTGAGGCTGCACAATATGTGTTAAATATATCCCCATGTTTATCAACTTAGGCAACCTTTTTTTTTTTTCGTGTAGACTTCATCTGTTTATTGACAGGACTTGTTGCCTTGAAAATTAGAATTTTTTTTTTTTCTAACTGACAGACTTCTAGGATATTGAGAAAAGCATTTGTTGTCTTATGATTAAAACTTTCTGCAAGAAAAATCCATGTGTAACTGAAAAATTTATTATAGATATATGCATACAGCATTGTTGGAGAAATCACAAGTTTCAGACCACCTTTTTCTTTCTCCCTTCCCTGCCACCCCAAACAAGTTTTTACCAGAATTTCAGATAAACATTAGTCAGATCATAATAAGAAATGATATGGTATACTATGGATAATTTATATGACTATGGCATGCAGAACTTTGTTGATCTGGCGGGCTCAGAGAAGGCTGGGGAGAACTCTGGTGATCGATTCAAAGAAGGTTGTGCCATCAATAAGAGTCTGTTCTGCCTGAGTCAGGTCATCAGCAAACTGAGTGACGGAGAAAGGTTGGTTCATTTCTGCAAAAAGTATTTTGCAGCTAAAAGGTAGCACTGTACTAATATGGGGATGAGAATTTCACGCAACTTTTTTTTTTTTAAAGAATCAAAAGTTTCTTCCTTGAAATATTTTAGGATTCCTTACTCAACTATATATCATAACAATTTACATACTACCTATATATATATATATATAGATATCATTAAACATGTCCTTAGTGTTGTATCTAATGTTATACTTTAGCAAAGTTTTTGGATTATTGCCTTTAATCAGGCCCAAGATAGTGCAGAAAAAGTCATTCAATCATGGCTTCTTAAATAATGAATATCCAGAAAGAAAGATGGGAGAAAGAGCAGAGAACACCCCCCCCCCCCAAGAAAAAAAATCTAATAAGCACCACGAGAGGTGACTGTAGAAAGTTAAAATAGAGTTGGTCCAAGTCTGCTGTGTATTTTTCTAATGGTGAATAGGTGACCCAGAACAATATTTTTATGCACAGTTACATACAGAATAACAAAGTTAATTTTTTTTTCAGCAATCAGTTCATTCCATATCGTGACTCAAAGCTGACCCGCATTCTTCAAAATGCTTTGGGTGGTAATTCCAAAACAGCCATCATCTGTACTGTCAATCCTACAGCAACAGAAGAAACTCATTCCACTCTGAGGGTAAATCTGTTCTAGTTTTCTTTTGCCCTAAGACATTTTTCCCTTTAACCAAAAAAAGCTGTCTTATAACAGTTATGGTCTTGGTGTGGACTTACTTTAACAACTCCAGAAGACTCCTTTTCCAAAATGTTTCTGTATCACCTACATGTTTTTTTTCAATGACAAGGTGTTTAAGATGTAGGAACACCAACCCTTTTTTCTTTAGCTAATTTTGCTTTTAACATTTTCACTTTTATGCTGAAATCATTGCAGTTTGCTACTCGTGCCAAAACCATCAAGAATAAGCCACATGTCAATGAAGTTTTATCTGAGGCAGCCATGTTGAAGAAATACAGAAACGAGATTACGCGTCTGCAAAAGATGGTGACAGAGGTAAGAAGTATGATACTAAAGGTTACCATGGTAGTTAGCCATTGAGGGAAAGAATAGATTTATAATCATCGAGAAACAGCACAACAGCTTTAAATTAATCTTTAAAAAAAAAATTTTGTTGGATGTGTAACCCATAACTGAACACAACTGATAATTGAATAAGGTTGTGGATAATCACTCAGATTGTTGTCTTGTGTGTACATTCTGTGTGTTAGTAAGACTGAAGTTTTCACAGGCTTTTTTCTCTACTCTAGACTTGATGGCTTCAATTAGTTTGTAGATTGACATTAGGTGTATAGAGGTTTTGGTATGGCATAAGGTTCTGTCCTCTCTGCGTGCGGATAACCCATCAAACTGGCAGTAAAACTGCAATCTGTTTCTGGCATCACAGAGCTTATCCAGGGTCAGTCCAGTGGTTTTCAAACTTTTCCAGACGAGTACCACTTTCAAAAATTCGAATTGACCGAGTACCACCTCTAAACCCTACATACAGCCCCCGTAAAAATATATCTACACATTCTTTTATTTTGGCGCATAGTGCTCTCGTACCACCCGTCGTACCACAGTTTGAAAACCTCTGGTCTAGTCTGTTTAGTGGTCACCAGAGACCTAAATAGTTATCCTGCAGTAATTATCCTGTAGATTTCATTGTTCCAACAAATGGCACCAAAGAATATAGTTTCCTGTCTCATGTTAGTGGTGTATATATTTAAATGTCCAGACAACTACGCTCTTCGTCGGATGACCGTATCCTCACTGTTCCTGTCACCAGAACAATAACATATGGTCATAGGATTTTTGGTTACTGTGCAGCAAAACAATGGAACTCTCTCCCTTTCCATATCCGCCACCTTCCTACAATTGAATCCTTCAAATCTGCACTGAAAACGCACCTCTTCCTTGAGCATTACTCCTAACATAGTCCACACAATGCTCGTCCTTCTTACCCACCCCCTTTCTGTTCTTGCTAATTTTCTACCATCTTTCTCTGCAGAATCCCTATATTTTCTATATTCTGTTACTTGGTGTCTTTTTGTGTTTTCCATCTTTGTTTTCTGTTTGTCGTCAGTACTGTCGTTTTCTTACGCCCCTTGTGTTCTATCCATTTAGTCCATGTCTCTTCCTTGTTTTTAAGCGCCAAGAGCATGCTCTCTATGAGTGTGAATATGTGCTATACAAATCTTCATTTATTATTATTATTAAATGTGTGTGTGTGTGAACAGATGGGAGTGCAGGATATGCAAATGGCCAACGAAGACCTCAGGAAGCAGCTGGAAGAAAAACAGGAACTTATCAAGCAGCTGACACAGCAAATTGTCGTTTCCTCTGCACTTCCTGAAAGTGTCACTTCTCAGAAGAAAAAGATGAGGCGAGAGACTTGGTGTGCTCCAAAATTACGACGCAAAAGTCACTGTAAGATATCGCCACTCTTACACTTATCTGCTAATTACACTATGTTGCTATTTGAAACCTGTTTTGATTCAAATTCATTCACATCAATTTTCCTTGATGTGAGCATTAACTCATTTGATAAAGATGAATCAATACAGTTGAGCTATAGCTATGAAGACATTCGCGCCCGTGAGTGGAAACTGTAAAGGAAGAGTAAACATAGAAAAAGAATTATAATGCTAATTATAATTTTCTAAGAATTCTTCAAAGCTTTAAATATTACTCTCTTTTTCAAAGTGAATGGTTCAGATTATTGTCATTACGCTTGTAGTTCTTTTCTTGTTTGTGTCCCTGGATGCTTGAACTGGAAGTGCTCATTGCATGCTGTGAAACAATGACATTGACATTTCTGGTTTTGAATTGCATGAAGGATTCAGTTTTCTCTTTTTTTAACTTTGTCAGTTCCTTCTTTGACTTCCTTCTTGGATCAACGCAAGATCACCATCCAGGAAGAAACTTATCTTGATCTTGACCACTCTCCTAAGGATATAAGCACGTTTGGTCTGGAGCCACTGGACATAAAACCAAAACATATTTCATTCAGTTTTGACAATGAGTCTCGAGCCAAAGACTTTCTGCGTCTAAGTGAAGGGAACGAGATGCTTGAGATAGACAGCAAATTAGAGAATGATGAAGACATCTTGATGGCCAACACTACACTGAGGGACGATTCAGAAAAGCCATTGTTTGGAGAAAGGTTTTTTCTGGAAGAGGAGCTTCACATCCTGTAAGTCACGAGAAACAAATTTTAAATTGTTCAGTTAAGGAGAAAATGGTGTGAGATAGATTCCAGCTTGGAAGAGAAGAAAAGGTATTTAGGTGTAGGTCATTGTTTTCAAATTGTTCCAATGACATATTTCAAAATCTTTGTTCAGTGTGTTAAGTTAGGGATTATAAGTGTTTGTCCTTCTGAGGACCTTCACTTGCTGAGCAATTTTAAAATATCCCATAGGCATAGTTTGTAATCATGCAGAATCAGTTAAGTATTATGTCTAGTGGGTCAATGGAATGAAAATGCAAATAAATCAAAGTGCAATAATAAAAAGGAACAGTACTTTGACATGACACAATGTTCAACTTACCATGCTAGACTCTTGGTTGCCACTGCTCAGCAAAGGCCATAGTGAATTTTGTCAGCTGTTGCTGAATCCTTCCATTCAAAAACTTAGAAGTTTTGTCACTTTCTGATCTCAGGCAGGAACAGCTGAATTGTGCTGAGAAACAGAATGAGCGCATGGACCAGGAGCTGGTGCACCTTTGTGACAAACGTTTTAACCTGGACTTGCGGGAGTTGCAGGAGCTGATGGACAATACTGAAAAGCTGCAAGAAGATCTCAGAATCAAAAACAAGGTTAGACCTGCCATGTGCATGCCATCCATCCACACATTCAGATGTATGCTTGCATGCACTCAGGCTGCTTAACCTCTTGTGTCTACATTATCCTTGTATTTCACACAAGGAGGTGGTGCTCCTTTAACATACTCTGCAGTGCTTTTTAAATAAAATAAAAAAATAAAAATAAAGTTGGCTCGTTACCCACTATCAAAACACTACAAAAAATAAAAACACACAGACACAACAACAGTGGATGCTTGTCTCAAAAACAGAGTTCATTGTGTGTCCCCACAGTGCAGTCAATCTAAAAGATGAAGACCATCAGCATAGATGCATTCTGCAGCCCTCCCACCACATAGAATCTTTGATAAAAAGCTCTGCTTCAAAAAATTATTACTATAATAAAAAGTAATGTGATTTGTAAGGAAGCTCAAAGGAAAATTTTTGGTGCTGTGGCCTAACTTTCACCAAAAGAAATATTGTCCCATCCACACAACTCTTTTCACTATAGGTGTGGTGACTACTGTGTTCAATGTTTTTGTACATTGTAAAATGTGCATAATTCAAGTAATAAAAATCTGAATGAAAGAAAATTTGAGCTTAAACAATTTAGCATCATAAGTCTGAAAACAATAGTTGAGGTCGGAGGTCTCATCATGTAAGACATTTTTCAAGAAACCAGAGATATGAAAGCTGTTGTGTTATTCTTACTTGTTATCAAAATTCAGAGCTTTCTGCTGTCTTTCACATAGATCAACTACAAGTAAATGATAAAAACCAGCTATAGACATGAAATATGTTATCCTTTAAAGTCTGCTCTTTTTAATTTGGTATAAACCATATTTCTAAGATTTGTAATTACATAGATTCCAAATAGCATGTAAAAATACATTAACCACATGAAAAGCCTCTGTATATGGATTACTGGGAATGGAAGAAGGGAACTATTGTAGGGGTTTAAGGTCATAATTTTAGTCTTAGTAAAATGTGATTCATTAGAGAGCTGTCCCTAGGTTATTGTCTTTACATTTCTAGATATGCTTTAATTTTTTAATGAGGAAAATAAAGTAACAATCTTACTATGAGATAGAAATTCTCATAATCTTACTGCAAGCTGGGGGTTTCCTCCCAATCTTATTGTTAAAGCAGATTATTTTCCCTCACCAAAGGAGTGACCATATTACCAGTTGATTCTCAGCTGCTAGGGGCCATATTGTGTATAGAGATGAGAAACTTACTGAACTTTAAGTAAAGGAACTCTGTCTAGTCCCTTTAAGAAATATGTTTTTATTCTTCACTAAACATTTTATTTAATTTATCTGTTTATCTGGGAATATTATCTGTTTATTCTCAATTTTGTCTTACAGAAACTTCCACTCCAGCTGTCAATTTAAATAACCATAATAAAGTTTCTGTTTTCTGAGGATTACAGAAAGTGCAAGATCTGGAAAAGGCTCTCGCAGGACAGGAGCCTTATATTGCCAGGCTAGAGGCACAACTGGAGATGCAGATGGGAGCAAGCAATGGCCATTTAGGGAGTACTACCAAGCGACGCAGTGGCATCCCTGTTGTGAGTTGTAAAGTACTTATATACCATTACATGACCAGTATGTCTCTTGTGTGTAGTTGTTTGCCTGCATGTGGATGTGCATGCACACATAGAGGCACTTGCATGCATAAAACAACTGCAAGATTCCATGTGGTTTTCTAAATCATATATTGTTCACTTTAAAATATTTGAGATGCAGACATGGAAGGACATGGTGTCATTCTTAAGATGTAGTGTAAATATGTAATAATTTGTTGTTACATGCAAGTGATGCTATAAAAAAGATAACATTTTCAAAGTGTTTTCACCATTTTGATGTGCAGGCTAGAAAGAAAGATGGACAACAGAGTGAAGACATTCAACTAACGGAAAAATTTGATGTAGTTGAAGCTGCAACATCAACAGAGGACCTCCAGCAGTTGCAGTACTTGTTCCAAGCTACAACCTCAGTAGACCTTTCGCCACAACAGCAAATAGACATGACATCAGTCCAAGACCCTCAACAGTCAAAACACATAGTTGAAGCCATGCCATCAACGGAAGACCTTTCACCACAACAGCGTGTAGTTCAAAGATCAGCAGAGGAATTTACACTGGTACAACATATGGTTGATTCTATGACATCAACAGAGGACCTCTCCCCACAACAACAACTAGTTACATTATCCAAAGGTCTCCAAATGTCACAGATGGTTGAGGCTATGACATCAACAGAGGACCTTTCACTCCACCAGCATAACATTACAACAGCAATTTCCACATTGCCACAGCACATGACTGATGAAGTCATGACATCAACTGAGGACCTCTTCCCACAGGAATCTATGGTTACAACACCAACTAAAGGCATTTCATGGGCACAGAACAGCAACAAACAGGTGATCTTGGTGGATGTTGGGATTATGACAGAGCAGGACTTCAACAAGGCTCACTGCTCTTCAGAGAGCACAGTTTTCATGGGGCTTAAAGAGGATGATGCACCAGCATGTGTGTCCGACACTGAGCTCAGTCAGAAGAATGTAGAATCTGATGCCAAGAGAGATAACTCATCTGAATTCGTGCTAGAGGGTAGCACAGAACTTTCAAAGCGGCTTCAGGAGAAGGAACATGAAGTGGAACAGCTTCAGAAGCTAAATGTGCAGCTCAGTGAAATTCTGAACCAAGCATATGCTGAGAACCTAAGGTTGAAAGAGGTATGGTATAGTGTTCTCAACCTGGCTGCTGTTAATCCTTTATCTTTTTATCTGATAAGATTTTATTGCCTTGCTATTCCTGTGAGAAATTCATGATCTTCATTATTTTTCTGAAATGAATATATCTATTCTTTAACATTTTTTTGGTTACTCACCCTATGCCTCTGATATTTTAAACAAGACTATTCTCGTATTTAAGAAAAAAAAATTTCTTGGTTGCTTGCACATCTTCTGTCTCTCTTTCCCTGCTACTAACACAGACTCTTTGTGGTTCTGTCATTTTAACATGCTTATTGACTGTTCAGGCAATGGAGGCTCTGGAGCAAGCTGATGCAGAACGCCTTGAGGAAATAAATGAACTCCCCAAACTGAAGGCCTTACTGGCTCGACGAGACATGGAAATTCAGCGTCTTGAGTCCCAGGTCGACCGCCTAAAAGATGAAATGGGCCAAATGTCCTTCAACAGTTCCTCTTTATCTTCATCTTTTTCTGAGGCCCCACGACGATCAGTGCTTTTAGCTGAGCGGGAAGAGGAAGTCTGGCAGCTGAAGGAGCGCTTGGTAGGACAGGCACATCAGATAGAGGAGCTTCAGCAAGAGAAAGTACACCTTGAAGACCTGATTATTGATCTAAGAGCCCAGCTAGACCAGAGGGCTCGTGGCCTACCCAACATCAGGACCAGAATGTCAGGGTGTGCCAACTCACCTCACACTCCTTTCGAAACATCTTTTGATCGAGAAGTTGAACAAGAAGTTTTGGACCAGAGCCAAAGGAGGATGATAGAGGCAGATATGGAGTCACTGCAGAGAAAAATATTTGAGCAAGGTTCCCAGATTTCTCGACTGGAGACTCTGCTGCAGGAGAAGGATGAAGACATTGAAATCTTGTTTGACAGAAACATGATCATCCCCAAAGACATTGCTGAGGTGAGGATCCAGGAGATGGAAGAACAGCAAAGGCAGCTGGAAAAAATGTCTGCCACACTCGATGACAAAAATCAGGAGCTGATGAGAATAAAAGCCAGCTTGGAGTTATTCAAACTCCAGGAGCGCAGTCCCAGTGAGATGAAAGAAAGCAGTTTCCAGGAGAACTTGATCTTGGAAAAAATGAGCCTGGAGGAGGCCCTTCAAGAGAAATCAGAGCAGCTCAAGGCATCCTTAGAGGAAAGAGAAGAACTGGAGGTGAAGCTGGATGAGCGTCGCAACATGATTAATAACCTGAGGCAGCAGCTAGAAGAACTAGAAGAAAAGTTGGAGGAAAGTCAGGTGGGCATGAGTAGTTTGAGCCTAAGGGCATCAGAAGTTATGGCTGATGCTGAAATATCAACAGTGCACCTTCCAGAGCAAGAAGTAAATCCCATCTCATCATCATCAAATTGCTATGAAGAGTTGCTGCAAAGTTTGAAAGCTAGAGAGCAGGAACTTCTGCAGTCACTGGAAGAGAAGGAGGCAGCAATAGCGGAGCTAAAGAAAATGCTGTCTTCTACCACGCTATTGGTGTCTCAAGAAAAAGAAGCAGAAATGGTTGTCCAAAGTGAGCAAAATGCAGATGAACAACTTCCCAGCAAAGAGTTATCAGATGCCGACTTACAATCTGGAAAGGTTTCTTGTGATAGTGAGTTGGAAATTGACATTGCAGTGACTCAAGCTGCACTGGATATTCAGCTAAAGCTGCAAGAACTGAGAGCTGTCATGGAGGAGAAACAGCACCTAGAAGAAAAACTTCGGCAGATGTCTGTTGTTGTGAATGAGAAAATTGCCTTGGAGGCCAAAGTTCAAGAACTTTCTTACTTTGTGCTTGAAAAGGCTGATTTAGATGCGAAACTGCAGGAGCTTAATTTGGCTGTGAAAGATAAGGCCTCGCTGGAGATAAAGGTCCGAGAATTGTTAGCTCTAACAGAGAAAGATGAACATCATTTGAAGACTGAAATGAGTCCTAGCAACTCACTAGTTGAAGCACTTGACAGTCAGCTTGATAAGCTGAAAGTGAAACTGGACAGGCTGAGTGTAGCTGAGGAAACCATTGCTTCACTGGAGCACAGAGAGGCCACACTTGTTGCTGTAGAGGAGGAGAAAGCCCGGCTTGAAAAGAGGGCAACAGATCTGGAAACTGAGATGAAATCGGTGCAACTTAATTTGGAGCAGAGCAAGATCGACAGTGAAGAACTTAAAGCTGAGCTGACATGGCAGACGCAGGCAGCAGAGACACTCCAAGGAAAACTAGAGACTTTGCAGGAAGAACTCACCAAGCAAAAACAGGAGGCAGATGCAGATGTCAACCGACTGACCCAGGAAGTGGAGGATGCTCTGCAAGAACTGGAAAAAACAAATAGCTTGCTAGAAAGTTCTGAGCAATGCTGCAGGGTAACAGAAGAAACTCTAGAAGAATATAAACAGAACTTTGATCGTCTAGAAACTAATTTACAAAAACTGGCCCAGGAGAGAGACGAGTTTGAGCTCAAACTGGATGCTGCCAACAAGGAGCAGGAAAAGCGCAACCAAAAAATTGACGAGCTTCAGAGTCGAATTTCTGTCCTGGAGCGTGAATTGCAGAATGCGCTGCACAGGAAAGATCTTCTGGAAGGAGTTCTGGCTGACAAAGAATCAGCTCATCGCATAGGTGAGTCCTTGCACGAAAAGCTATCGAAAGAGCTGCAGGAGTCCCAGACTGAGGTTCTGGCCATGCAGGCACAGCTAACACAGTTGTCTCTGGAACTGCACCGACAGGAAGGCAGCTGCACCAGGCTCAAGACAGCCAATTCTGAAATGGAGGCAGAGATACTGAGATTGACCCAGCTAGAGGCCACCCTGCAGAAGGAGAATTCAGAGCTGAAGTCACTTATTGAGCTCAATAACAGCAAGGTTACATCCCTTGAGGAGGAGCTTCAAACCATGGCAGAGATTAAAAAGGTGAAAATGTTTAGAAGTTTTGTACATAATCTGCATGTTATTTGTTAGAAAGTTTGAGGTGCATTTTTATTGATGCAAGATTTAAAGTCTCTTAAACCATGAAATAATGGATTTTTTTAAAATTTAATATCTTTTAATTTTATTTCTTGAGATCATGAGACTATGCATTTTTACATAGTAGCAAAATAAGTCATCAAAGTTTTAGCAAGAAAATGATTTAGATATTGGACCGCTCACATTCTTTTTTAAAGTTTGTTCAATGATGCTGCTACTAAAAATGGGTTATCAGGATTTCTCATCCACAGAGTGCAAAAGTTTTTTGTGCATGTAAAAGTATTTCATGGATGTTTGACATCAAATTATGACAAGATATCAGCTTTCATGTTTGATTTATTACAAAATTACTTACTTGGTGAAGCCTTTGGTTTTGCAACTCCAGGCACTAAATCATTTATATTTTCAGATCCTGTAAATTTTCTTTACATGATTTGGAGCTCATTTGCATGATTTATGTGTAAGTTCTGTCTGGACATCAGTGCTTTGGCAAGATGTAGTGATTTGATTTGAGTGCAGCTGTATGCTGATGCTGTAGCCATACTGACTAGTGGTCTGAACGTTATTTGTTAATGCATTTCAAAGTCTGTCCTTCACTCAGGAAAAGGATGCTCTCCACCTACAAATCAACAAGTGTCATACAGAGATCACCTCGCTGCAAGGTGAAGTGGCAAACCTCCAGCAGGAGTCAAAGTCTTCAATGACCACAATACAGGCACTGCAAGCAGACAACAAAGCTTACAAAGATGCCATGGATGAACTAGCTGTGAAACTACAGACACTAAATGCAGAAAATGCGGTTGCCCTAGAAATCAGGGCTGAACTAGTTGCAAGAATACAGACACTGGAAGAAGAAAAGAAAGCTAGCTGGGACACCAGGGCTGAACTAAATATGAGGATAGAGAGACTGCAGGAGGAAAACAAGTCTGCAATAGTTTCAAGGGATGAGTTTGGTGCAAGAATTCAGGGCTTAGAGGAGCAGAGCAGACAATCAGAAATCAGGAGTTATCAACTGATGGAAAGCATCGACCGTCTGGTTAAAGACAAAGAAAAAATAGCTGAAGAGGCACACACCCTCCAAGTGGAGTGTGAAAGATTGGAGAAAGAGAACTCTGAGCAGCTGCAACAAATTGAGCGACTACAGAAAGAAGTGGCTGAAACAAAACCACTGGCTGACGCCAGCAGTAATCAGGTGAATTGGATCACAGCTGTAGAGTAGTTGTAAAAGCCATAAAAAATACAATATTTTAGGATTAAAGAAGCTGTCAGATCATGCTTAACTGCTAGGCTGGCATAAAATGAGAAAAGAGTGGAAAGATTTTGACTGAATCCCATAATATTCATAAGATTTTTTTTACTTTTGTAGTAAGGTGCAGTTGAAAATGTTTTGTGTCCCAGAAATCTATAATATCGAAAGATCAATGTCTTATGTTTTAGAGCACATCTGAAAAGGTGGTTCCAGCCTTAGAATTCAAGCAAATGGTAAGTTTAATGTTGAGTCATATTTTAAAATTGTGAACATTATCAGGTGTATGCTTTTGACTTCATTCATCTATTAAATTTTTTTTTTTCACTTTTAGTTCTTTGCTGCTTATGTTCAGGTCAGTTATATTCCTTGCCAGCTGTCATTCTAGCTTTTTCCTTGGTAGCTGTTCCAAATGCATTTGAAGGCAGTTTTTACAAATGAATAGGATTAATGAATACCCAGTGTAATAGATTTTCCCATCAGTGAATCCGTGATAATGCACAGAATATATACATTTCTTGTGCATAATAGTATATTTCTTCTTCATACTGTACCAGATGACATGACTATAAGGAGATATCACCCTCCAGCTACCCAAATCCAGCTGGCACACTTGCAAAGCAAGAAACACCTGCCTCACAAACACTAGAGCACAGCTCAGCCCCCACCCTCACTCCTGCCTACCCCAATAGTGAGCACTCTTCTCCAGTTTTTGCCGGGCTGTGACCGAGGTTGGTCGCTGTGTTTAGCTACCCTTCTTGTGAAGTTTTCCGAGTGCTGTGCCTTCTGTCATAGATAGACTGTGTTCTGTTTGTGGCTCGGCGAAGTCTCCTGCTAATTCTCATGGGAGGTGCCTTGACTGCCTGCCATGTTCAGCTAACCGACCGTGTGATGTTTGCCGCGCGTGGTCGGAGGACCGTTGGGAGCAGGTTATTCGCGACGAGCCGCGGCTTCAAAAGAAATGGCCGCGTTTGACCAAGTCTCGAGTATCGGTTAGAGAAAAGAACAAAGAAGGTAAAATTAGACAGCCAGAGGTATCCTGCGCTTCACAAGTCCGTGGCGTTCGCCCCGACAGAGTGTAGAGCGGGGTGCGTCGGAGCTAAGTTTTGAAAACTTGTCTGCCCTCCCCCTCCTTCCCCCTGTTTGACTGTAACGAACAGTAATAGGGCAGGGGTTTCAGGACCGCCGTTTCCAGGCTCATACAGGAGAGGGGATGCCTTTTTTGTTTCCCTTTCCTTTTCCGGTCTCTCAGCCATCCGGGGGGGGGGAGGAGGCACCGCCCCCCCATTCCCCCAGTTGCGTCAGGTGATTGTCAGTCAGAGCAGCCTGAGTCGGACGCCCCTTCGGAGTTGTCACAGGAGGGATGGGGTAGAGATGTGAGCAGGTCGAGTCCCTCGGACCCGGAGGAGGGGGAGGAGTCGGAAGTAGAAAACACTAATGTACATTTAGATTTCCAGGAGGCGGTTAACATCATTACAGAACCTTGCCAGCGGACAGATGCCCGCAGGGGGGAGCGCATGGTGTGACTAAAGATTCCCTATGTGCAGCGGCGGACAGAGACAGTAGATCCTGGGCCGAGGGTTTTGCCCCCTGCCCCGGTTTTTGCAGATTGTCTGCATCTGCTGGAAAGCAAGCTGGCAGGGTTAAGCATTTCAAGTGTTCTGGAATAATCCCAAATGCCGACATTGTGGGTTGAGAGACGCTTGGTATAATAACCACGCACTGGAGTTTCCGTTTACAAAGACAAAGTTAGATGCAGACGCCTCGTCAGTTTTTTACTTGTCACAACGGGCCGGAGATAATATCCTACCGAAGTGGTTTAGACCAGTTGATGTTCTCATGCGCAGATTGGCGCACATGCATTCGTTCTTGTCTCTAGCAAGCGAGGCTATGCTTGTCCTGGCAGAAAGAGGGACAGACAATGAGAGATATGGCAACGCTAGCACGCGTCATTTACAGGGCCACATTGCATGCGTCAGTTTGTGGTATGACTGTGCAGATGAATGTAAGGTTGATTCAGAGGGATGCTTTTTTGGGGAGATGCTCTCTTTTCCATGGAACATCACAGACAACAGCTCAGGAAAGCCAGCTGTGAGGGCCCTTTACTTTTTGGAGCTGTTATACAAAAGGTGAGACAAGCAGCTTTTGTGGAGAGGCCAGTCCTGGTCAACTTGCCGAGGGAGTCACACACGTCCTTCCGGCAGCCTCAGTCAAGGCCTGGGCGGCGGAAAAGTGACTAAAAGCAGAGACCCGCCACCCGGGGGTCCAGGAAGGTGTTACTAGGAAGAGGGTCAAGGAACAGTCGACGCTTCCACCCGTATGGCTCCCGGCCTAAGCAGCGTATCTGATGTGAGGGTGCAGGAGAGGGAGGACATCCTGCGTGAATCGTTTGGCCAGTGCTCTCCCTCTTTGGATCTTCTGCCGGGTCAGTCCCGAGCTGCGGGAGTGGTCAGCAGACGCCAGACCAGGCAGGTGGCAAGGCTGAAAGTAAGAATTTTTGTTCTGTTCCTTTGTCCACAGATCAGACCGTGGAGAGCTCTCACTCCGGTCTGCCAAGGGGTGGGATTTGGCCGTTGACTGCAGACAAGGTCTGGCATGTTCCACGAGAAGAGCTTCATACGGCCAAACACAGCGACCTGAAGGACGTCCACCAGTGGGAGGGTGTACAGCCTGTCATCTCCTTCGCACCTCAGTCCAAGAGGAGGAAGCAGCGGGCAAGGGGCCCGGGACGTCCGTGTCTTGACCCCCTGGGCCAAGAGCCAGGATGATCGGAACCCATCCTCTCCGAGCCAGAAGCAGGTCAGTGAGCAGTGCTTCCCCATCTTGCAACACAAGAGGCTTGGGCATTGCATCCCCACCCAGGTTCAGAGGTGCCTGGGCAGTGCATCCCCACCTCGTCCTATGTAGACTGCCTTACTGGGAAAGAAGTTGCCGATTATGCCCCCTACCATGGCAGGGTGACATGTCCCCCGGCGTCACCACCGTGCAGCAGGATAAGTTCGCACCAGGTGAGACCAGTTCTTGGCTGTGGCAGTGCAGCCCCCTTTCCAGCCCCAGACAGTGTGGTTCTGCACCGACACTACGGCTTGCTGGGTCAGTGCCCGATCTTGTTAGCGAGCACAGGATATCTCGACCTGCGGGCGAGGCCAGCGAGCGATCCGGCTCAAACAGAAGGTCATCAAGTCCGAGACAGTTCTGTACCTTCTTCAGGCGCAGAGAGCTCACCAGTCTGGAAGAAAGGCTACGAGGATCGCTTGGCCGCGTCCCGGGGTCGGGATGTTTTGTAAACAGTAAGCAGGGCGAAGGTGACGGGAAGACTGGTGTATGCTTTAACCCCCGTCCTGCAGCTGAGTGAGAGCCTTGGCTGCATTTGGAACCCAGATGCCTTGCACAACCTCGTTGGCGACCCAGGCGGCTCACTTGGACCTCATGGAGACCCCAGGTATTCTGGTGGGCCAGGGTGCGGGATTGGTCCTACTGCCAAGCTCGTGGACAGGACGGGCCAAAGGGAAGAGCTCCATCCAGTTGAGAGCTATAGATGTCCTTTTATCAGCTTCGCCTCCTATTCACCCCGACACTCCCACTCATCAAGTCGGGGTGTCACTGCAGACCCATCGGGCCCACTGGGAGACTTTTCAGACCACAGATCCATGGGTCTATTTAGTCATCAGCGAGGGACTGAGGCTGACTTTTTGAGACGGACCACTGTGTTCTCTGTCGCCAGTGTGGATGCCAGTGCCAACCGACAGACAGAAGGCGTGGTCACTACAAAGCGAGATCAAGACCCTGCTAGGGGAAGAAGGCCATTCAGGAAGTGGATAGAAGGGATCTGCCAGACTTCTACTCCATCCTGTTCTTAGTGCCATAGCCAGGAGGAAACTGGAAGACCGATCCTGGACCTCAGCAGGCTCAGTACCTTCCTCTGCCCTCCTCGATTTGCTATGGAGACCGCCAGATCACTGAGAGCAGCAGTAGCAGCCGGCGATTTTGCAGTAAGTATAGATCTAAAGGATGCCTATCTCCATGTTCCTATGCATCGAGCAGCGCACCACTACCTGCGTTTCGCCTTTGAGGGCAGAGTGTACCAGTTTGTGGTGATGCCGTTCGGCCTGTGCCTGGCGCCTTGGGCTTTCACCAGGATTATGAAAGCAGTACTTGGCCGCTTCCGCATGAAGGCGAAGACAGCGGTGTCCGCTTACCTGGTCGACCTTCTTTTACATGGTCAAGACAGGAAGTGGGTAAGGTCAGACCTGAAGGACCGGATGACACTTTTGACAGAACTGGGATGGATCATCCACCCAGAAAAGTCCAATCTAACTTCCAAACAAGATTTTGTCCACCTTGGCATGAGGTTTCAGACCCACCTCAATCGGGTCTCTCTTCCAGTAGCCAGGTGGGGGCCTATACAGGACATGATCAGAGGGTTCCTAGAGGCAGACAAGCGCACAGCCAGGGAATGGCTACGACTCCTCGAGTTGCTGAATGCGGTGGCAGACCTGTTGCAGTTGGGGAGTCTGCGCATGAGGCCTATTCAGATGGTGCTATTGGCACACTGGAGACCAACCACAGGTCGACTAGAAGGTCAGATCCCAGTGGGAAGAGAGGTCAAGTGTCACCTGTCAGATTGGACAGACAACAGTTGGCCAGACAAAGGGGTTCCCCTCAGAGAACCTCTCCCGGAATTTTCTTTATGCACAGACGCCACCAGCAAGGGCTGGGGGGTCCTATCTGCTGTCGGGATTTGATCTACGGCAGGGTCTGGGGTCGGGAGAAGAACAGACGTTACACATAAATGTGCTAGAGCTGCTGGCAGTTTGGAGAGCACTCCAGGCCTGGCAGAGTGCCATACAAGGAAGAGTTGTCACGGTATTGTCAGACAACTCAGCAGCAGTCTCGTATTTACGGCGTCAAGGGGGCACCCTCTCACCTGAACTGTGCCTGCTAGTCTGGAGAATGCTATGGTGGTGCCTAGACCAGGGGATTTTGCTGAGGGCTGGTCACATTCGGGGGAGACCCAATGTGATAGCAGACGCATTGAGCAGGGAAGGCCAGTTACTTCACTCAAAATGGTCTCTGCATCCGGCCACTTTTCAGAAGATGTGTCAGGTTTTCTTTCGACCCTTGGTGGACCTGTTCGCTACCAGGGGGAAAAACAAGCTGCCGACATTTGTGTCTCCAGTGCCAGATCCTTGGGCCTGGGCAGTGGATGCCTTGTCTCAGGATTGGGACGATCTTCTGGCTTATGCCTTTCCCCTGTCAGTGCTTCTCCCCAAGGTGTTGGCGTAGAGCCGGGAGCCCAATGACAAGGTCCTTCTGGTGGCACCCTTGAATTGGTGCAGGTCCTAGAGTTTGGAGTTGGCAGATCTGTCCACGGTCATACCAAGGAAACTTCCGGCTCTCCGGAAGTTACTGAAACAGCCTCTCTCCCAGGTTTTTCACCCGATGCCAGTCACCCTGAACCTTCACGCCTGGGTGTTATCAGGCACTCCATCCGAGGCAGTGACTTTTCTGGTGAGGCAGTAGCTTGCATCGCTGCCACTCAAAGGCCTTCCACTATAAAGGTGTACGAGGGTAAATGGAGAGTTTTTCAGAGGTGGAGGACATACCAAAACTCAAGCTGACTGATAGGTCACTGGGGAGGGTCGCAGATTTCCTCCTTTGGCTGTTTCACTCTAGATCTCTGACACCCATCACCATCAAGGGCTATAAAGCTATGCCGTCTGACACTTTCAGAGACATCTAGGCCTGTGGGATGTGGTGTCGAACAGAGACATTTCTGCCTTACTAGGTAACCTCTCCCTAACTAGACCGGTGACCCGCTCTATTTTTCCCGCATGGAACCTGGGTTGGGTCCTGACGTTTCTGAACTCCGAGGTCTTTGAACCCTTGACTAGGGCATCCTTCAAGCTGCTTACTTGGAAAACCTCTTTTTTGGTCGCCATGGCCACAACAGTCAGGGTGTGGGAGATTCATGCCTTTCCGGTAGACCCCTCTTATTTACAGTTTAGAGGGGATGGATCTGTGTCCCTGCTTATCCACCCAGGATTCTTGGCTAAGAACAGGCTACCTACCCTGGGACCACAGGTTGTCATTCAGCCTCTCCCTAGAAGGGGAGATAGGGACATGGCTAGATTTCAGGACCCAGTCAGAGCGCTAAGGATCTTATTAACAGATCTGCATCTTTCAGGAAAGGTTGGTCCAGATTGCTTTACCGTTGAGGCAGGGCAAATCAGTTATTTTGGCCCAGACAATAGCAGCCGGGATAAAAGGAGTTATCAAAGCAGTCTATGTAGCACATTCCCCTTCAGCAGCCACATTGGTGCCGGCCAGGGCTCATATGGTTAGAGCAATAGCAGCTAGCCTAGCCTTTTCCAGTAACGTAGCGTTATCTGATGCTATCAAATTGTTTGGATGGAGGTCCGAGTCTACCTTTTGTAGATTCTACATTAGAGACTTAGCCCTACATGTAATAATTTTGTTTTTCATTTCTTAGGAACTGGTTGAAAGGGGGAACACTCCCTCCGCCTTTTATTTAGTCTTCTTATAGTCATGTCCCCCCGTGGGACCCCAGGGTATGCTTGCCTAAATTGAATTGGGTCCCTGCTGTCCAGCTAGGCATGTCGTAAGAGGTGACTAAGGTGGACACCTCACCTAGAGGTAAATTAGGTTGTGGTAGGGCTAACAACCCCACCATATAAAAAAAGCACGTTACAGAAACCAACACTAGAGCACTCGTTACGGATGGCGAAGGTATTGAAACATAGTCATGTCATCTGGTACAGTACGAAGAAGAAATACCATTTTTGGTGGTAAAATTTCTTTGAGTACTTTCCAGATGACATGACAGCTAGCTCCCTCCCTCCCTCCTCCCCACAGTGGGGTCAGACTCAGTCCAGGCAAAAACTGGAGAAGAGTGCTCACTAGTGGGGCAGGCAGGGGTGGAGGTGGGGGCTGAGCTGTGCTCTAGTGTTTGTGAGGCACGTGTTTCTTGCTTTGCAAGTGTGCCAGCTGGATTTGGGTAGGTGGAGGGTGATGTCTCCTTGGTAAATACTCGAAGAAAGAAAATTTACCACCGAAAATGGTATGTTACTGACCTTTATTACATTTATTAAGTTTAGGACTGAGAGTCACACATTGGTTTAACAGATAGAGTGTAGTATTAACAAGATATAGGCAATAAGCGCAGGAACATGAAAAGAACACGCAAAAAAGTTCTTGCTTATTCATTATAAAAATGGGAAACTCATCTTGGTGGAATATTTTCGAATGGCTGGTTGATGTTACACAATATTTTATATCCAAATCTCTTTTCCACAGAAATGTTTGCTCAGAAACCAAATCAAAGATTTGAAGATGGAGATTGAGCAAAAAAAGAATGTGATCAAGTGCCAGAAAGAATATATCTCGGTAAGCATAGTTCTAGTGAATGGATTTTCACTCAAAGAAATAGAATTTATTTACATTTTGTTAATATGCCATAATTTCCTTTATTTCAGTGGCGTTTAGTCATTCAGTGAGACCATCTTGAAATTACACTGGCAGAAAATAAATCAAAATTACCATGCATGTGATGATGATTAATTTTCTAAATGTTTGCTCTCGGTGCTAAAGATCTCTAACTAATCATTTAATGATAGAACAGTAACAAAAAAACCACAACAGAAGTTTGACGAAACAGCTACATTCAAAGGTAAGATAACAAATATCAGCATACGGAAATAATAGCTATCAATAACACAACAGATTCAACAGACAAAATTCCTGGCAGACTTTCCAACAGCAGACTAATCACAGTTCATACTAACTCTTATTAATGCACACATTAAACATACACAAAGTAAATGACTACTGTACTGCTCTCTCTTATTACACACTGGTGGTAACCCCACTTCTTGTACATGATAATGAAAGAACACTCTTGTAGTCAGTCACTAATACGTCCTATTCATTCACTTCCCTTTAGGGCATTTTATTTTTTTTATAGTGTATCTCTTTTTTTTTTTTAAAGTATGTTCTTGTGTCTTTAACAGTGTATTATTCCAGTCTGTCTTGTGTTCTGCTTTTTCTGTTACCAGGACCTGCAAAATCAGCTGGAACAATATGAAAACAGAGAAAATGTTGATTCCAAAGAGAGTAAGATCTTCAGCATTTCATTTGCAGGGGTGCAGGTGTCTATGCTGGTATATGTGTTCATGTATGCAAGCATGTGTGTGTAAAGATATGTGTGCATGTGCATAGGTCATGTAGAATAGTGTATATGTGCAGTGGGCATGCAAAATTATTTGTGTTACAGCATGTTACAAAAATTCTGTTGCTTCTTTGTATTTATCCATTACTGGTTCATCTTTTACAGAGGAGTTAGAGGAGATGGTCAACAGCCTTAAACGCAAAGATTATGAAGTCGCACATCAAAAAATGAAACACCAGAAGGAAGTGGAGACACTCTCTCAAAAGTATATTATTTTTCACTAAGTAAATCAAAAAAGGACATTCATTGCATATTATCTCAAAAAAGCAGGCTTTATTAGACCTTGCACTACATTACTACATTGAATACTACACAGAAGAAATTTTGAAATACATGTAAAAGGAAGAGCAAGTTTGGATATCATATTTTGAGAGAGTAGCCTATGCAAGAGTGAAAGACAAGGAGGAAGCAATGAAGAAGGAAGTGAGCGAGTTGGTTGACATAACTTTTATCTCCCCCTTCACTTAAAAAGTTGTGCCCTTGTTACCAAACATAAGCTGTTAATCTAGGGAAGGAATATCAAGAGTTAAAGCGTTTCACTATTTTGTTCCACTGATGCTGCACATATGCTTGGCTTAAATGAAGTGATAAATGAAATGCTGACAACAGATCACAGTTAGCAACATACAGGTGAAACTAGAGACCCAGGCTGTTTTTACTACATTTAGCATTAACATGATCATTGGTTTAAAATTAGTAAAGGGTGCTAGGTGACTGTCTCTTAATTTTTATTGAGTTATTTATGTTCAGGTTAAAGAATGCTGAGGACACAGTTGCATACAAAGAGAGCTGTATCAGCAAACTTAAGGATGAGATTCGCAGAATGAGATCAGAGGACATATCCTGTGAGTTGATGGGTACATTTGTGAAGAATGTGTATGCAAGTGGCTGTAACATACATAGTATTTATTCATCTGTATTCATGCTTCATAAAAAAGAAAATAATAATTTATATCAATTTACATTTTGTGGCAAGGAAGTTGGGTTATTGAAACATTTAGGTATTGTATCCATTCATGACCAAAAACCAAAGGGATGATTTCTGTTATCTAATGACAGTCTGCACGCCTGCAAACCCTGCTAAGGAGACTCCACCACAGGCATCTGTCAAGCCTGAGGAAGTGCGAGTAATCAGCAGCCACAGTGGCATCATCGATCGTTATACCGTCACTCTTCTTGAAGCTGACAAATACCGCTTGCAGCGCGAGCTTAAGAAGACCCAAGAGCGATTAAAGAAAACTGAAGCTGAACTTCACTGGGCCAAGGTTTCTCTTTCAAAATTCACAACAGGTAAAAGTATCCAATAATAACTTTTCTTGAACATGTTCTTTAAGATCTCACAGACTGATTAGCAATGTAATATTATGTACAGTTATCACAAATTGAGGTGATCGTTAGATATCTAGGTGTTGTGAAACATGGTCAAGGTTGGTAATGTTTTTGTTTTTCTTTTTTAAAACCGATGTTCTTCTTTATAATATAGCATTCATTTTCCTTCATTGACTGTACCAAATGACATGACCATAGGAGATAAATACCTACCTTTTCCTCTTAAAATTAGCAGCGTAAAATTTTCTTCCCTGCTTGCATAAACACAAGACCAGTCTTTTCACATGATCACCTATGGGCAGCTTAGACAAAGCGTGGACACTTCCCTCAGTGATGGAGCATCTGAGCTGCTGTTTAGAAATTGTCTGGCTAACACAGGGTCTGCTTTTTCACCAAGAAGGTCCGATTTTCACGCTGTGTACGGGAAGGTGAGGTCAACTGCCCCCTTCCACTAGATAAGCGGAGTGTGGGCTCTGAACGAACAAAGGTTTTATAGAAACTTGTGGAAGATGATTACAGTTTGGTATGCACTCCAATAGTGGCAGATGAATGGCAAAAAAGAAGATTTTGCTCTTGTTGAACAATACGAGGGTTATAAGATGTTTACGCAGGGAGTGAGGCCTGCTGGAAGAGACTGATGTGGTGCAAGAACCATCACATTTGCTTACGTGGTTGCCACATTTCCTTGCAAATCACCCCAGAACACCCCCAAAGGTTCTTTCTCTTGTGCTAAAGAACTTTCTTGCTCTGAGGAGATGGGACGAGTCTTGGCTAACAGAGCCAGGTAGCTCTGACTCAAGATGTGCCACGCAGACTGCCGATGCCTTTGAACATACTCCTGCAGCCACGGACTTAACTTTTTCACCCGACATCCGACAGGCTTAGTCTACATACCTAGGCCATAAATATGAAGTGAGAGTCTTTTTTCCTGGGCAAAATTGGGAACTCAAGGGAAAATGGCTTATTTTCATAGTAACAATGCGATATCCAAGCCCCATGGACACTACTTTGTTTCTTTACCACAGGGCATCTTTGCGACTGCTTTACAACTACGGTTCCAGGAGTAAAATAATATCTGCGGGGTCTTGACAATGCCTAATAACTTCGGAAATGGGGATGCGACGTAATCCTCCCGACTTCAGTGCTTGTAGCACAGGCAAATACACAGACGTTCTCTTCTCTGAGAAGGCGACTTGCCTTCCGGCCTTAGCATTGGATGTCCACCGTTCACATGCAGCCCAATTTCAGGTAGAGTAGTCCCCGGTGGCTTCCCGACGCAGTCCTGATGGTCTTTTGTCGCTGACTGACATCTTTCGTAAAGGTTTTCTAACCCAAGAGTCTTTGCCTTCCTTACTCAAGTCTCGGTCCTGAAGAAAAGTTCCCTGGCGTCGATAGACAGCTGAAAACTTCCAAAAACTGCTGACCAAATGCTCCGTTCTCACTGACAACGGGGACTATTTCTCTCATATCCTACCGAGTGTAAAATGACCTCAGGTGTTTTCTCTTCAGTCGTCAGACGTAACCATCCCGACGGGCCCCTCTGCTCTAGAGATTTGCACCTGTCTGCTGGTGGCAGCCGCCATCCTGGTGCTTCATCGAACGGCGCTGTTCTCGCTGGGCTCTCTCTGGCCATTTAAGGCCACTCGCCTTACATAAATGCTCTCTAAAAACTTGTATGCAAAACTTTTTTTTAATTATTTAAGGGTTCTCTGGCTTGTTGTGCATGCATAGTCAATTTTAGTCCAGACTTTGTGGGAGATTTTCTCAAGGTGGAGGCTTGAACAGAACTTAGCATTAACACCGACAATCAGGTGCCACGGGTGACAGATGTTTTTTTTTCTTCTGGTGGCTGTTTCACGAGAAATGCCTCTCACTATTAAAAGTTATCATACTATACTCTCATCTACCTATAAATCTGGAAAGGGATGAAGGCAGCCTGGGAGAACTGGAGTGAGGACCAATGTCGAACCATAGAGGGTGACAGCAAAAAGACCTATCAGCTACTAAAGACCTTCACCAAGACAGGTAAACACAATACCTCAGTCATCAAAGACAGCAATGGCCGCCTTCTCACAGGGAGCACTGCTATATTTAACTTATGAGCTGAATATTGCCTGCATCAGTGACGTCAAGGGCTGGATGGTAAAAAAACAAGCTTAAACTAAACGCTGATAAAACGGAAGCCCTTGTCATGAGATAACTCGAGGGGGTAGGTAACAATCTGCCGACTTAGTGTCTAGAGCGCCTTGTTGACAAGCCTGAGGCCCTTTGGCGAGGAAGTAGGGGGCGTATGTTTTGGTATGGACGCCTAAATGACGCGTGGGGCAGACAGCTCTAAGTGATTTCGGCCGCCATGCGTGAACGATGGCTGGCTAAACGTCAACAAACGTCTAGGGAGGGGGAGAAAGTTATCCTAAGGCGCGCACCTGGTTTTGCCGTCAGACCACGTAATAGGACAGGGGGAGGGAGGTTTAGCCACCTGACCACAACCACCTGTAGGCGTGGCCTGTGGTCAGAGAGAGATCTCCTCTTGTCGTTTGCTGACTCTAATTGTAGCTGATTGGATGATGAGTTATTGACCAATGGCATCCCTCGTTGTATGTATCTGTGAGAATGTGGAGAGATAAATAGAGAGACAAGAACACATTTCAAGGGCTTTTTCGGCGAACGTCTGAGTGGGGGAGCAACGGGTCACCAGCCAAAGCGGCTTCAGCTTTCTAACGCCAGCTACACTTCTGCCTCGGACCAAGTCTTAGCCACGAGGGCAAGACTCGGGAGGAAAGAAGTCGGGTTAGAGAACCTTGAGAGAAGGAGGCAAGTAATTGACAAGGTACTGTCAAGACTGCCTACTGTTGTCGTGGAGAGGAAAGGGCTGTGTGACTGTGGGCTCGCTCTACCTGTGTGAGAGGTAGAGGCTCAACGTTGAGGCCGCCAGAAGTCGTCGGATCTCAAAGGACTGAGACCGTCTGTGGTGGTGTTTGCGTGGCGGCTGTACGAGGCATTGCAGTCGTCGAGGAACCCACATGTGTACCTCTAGTGGTACAAGGCTCGAATCTGGGTCACCGGGACAAGCAGTCGTCGCTCTCTGACGTGGTGACAGTTCGAGGGAGGAAGACGTCAGACCATCAGACATCACTTCGAAGGGAAATCGTCAGGGTGTCGTGGCAGTCAACTGAAGTATTGGACTCTCAACAAACCAGCTGTAACAGAGCTAAGTTGGTGTGCTTGCGAGTGTGTATGGTATTTGTAAAGAGAGGCAACAGCACTGTAACATCAGAAGTACGCTCTAGCACGGATAGTATTGGGACCCCCCTAGACGAGTCCATTTGATTGTGTTTTGTTTGAATTGCTTTTGGTAATGAATAAATCTTTTCTTTATTGTTACCTTGAAATCACACGTCGTTGAGTATTGTGTTCGGGGAAGAGCAGGGGTGGGGGCTCGTGAGCCAAGTTGTGTAATTGAGTGACCGACGTGAGATTATCGTGTGTTTTCCCCTGCAGTTAATGTTGACGTGGGCGGCTAGTGTTGAGTAACTAGTGCCCACGTGCCCATTCCCCGGGGCCAGTATTCACGTTCTGGTTGAAAGACCAGGGATACTGTCACAGCCCTCTTATGCTATAGAAGAAGACATCATTCAGCCTTCGCTCGTCAGTCTGTCCAGTCACATCAAGGTGGGCGAAACCAACATCACCTTCACGTCATCTGTTAGGAATCAAGGATTTATTGTCACTGCTGACATGACTCTTGATAAACAGGTTACAGCTGTCTGTCAGTCTGCCTATTATGAGCTCAGTAAGATCAGTGCCATCTGTAACTTTCTCTCCACACACGCTACCAACACTCTTGTCTGTGCGTTTGTTCTTTCTCGGCTTGACTGCTGCAACTCCTTGCTCGCAGGCTGCCCTGTATACCTTATCCAGAAACCCGAGAAAGTACAGAACTCCGCTGCAGGTCTGGTGCTTAGAGCAAGGAAACGGGACCATGCCATCCCTCTCCTTTGTTTTCTACACTGACTACCCATCCGTTCTTGCATCCAGTACAAACTGTCTGTGCTGTGTTTTAATTTCTTTGCAGGTTCCTGCCCTATTTCTCTGAACTTCTCTTCCCTCACGTCCCAGCCAGACAACTATGCTCTTCCTCTGATGACCGTATCCTAACTGTTCCTGTCACCAGAATAACAACATATGGTCACAGGATGTTTGGCTACTGTGCAGCAAAACAATGGAACTCTCTCCCTTTCTATATCCGCCACCTTCCTACAATTGAATCCTTCAAATCTGCACTGAAAACGCACCTATTCCTTGAGCATTACTCCACACAATGCTAGTCCTTCTTACCCACCCACCCCCCTTCCGCTCTTGCTACTTTTCTACCCATCTTTCTCTGCAGAATCACTATTTTCTCTGTTCTTGCTACTTGGTGCCTTTTTGTGTTTTGTTTTCTGTTTGTTGTCAGTACTGTCGTTTATTTGTCTGTCCCTTGTGTTCTATCCATTTAGTCCATGTTTCATACCCGTTTAAGCGCTAAGAGCATGCTCTCTTTGAGTGTGAATATACGCTATAAAAATCTTTATTTTTATTTATTATTATTATTGCTAAGACCTGTTTTCAACTGAAGACGAATGCAAAGATCTGTCAAAACAACCAGAGCAGAACCTGTGACCCTGCAGACCCCACAGTCCTACAGTCTACAGAGAGTAAAGTCACTCACCACATTCCAGCGAAACTGCTCAAGTAGGATGGGGATGAAACCAAAAAAAAAAAAATCCCTGACTGCTTTTTGCCGAAGAGTCTGGTAACGCAAAGAATTGCTCAAATGATGGACGCAGTCACTAGTCATACCCCTTCCAAAAACAAAAAAAATGGGGGGTGGGGTGGCCATGGCATGTGATGCGAAAATTCGACATTGAAGAGGGTCTCGTACAAGTCATCGAAGTGCTGTGCAATAGCTCAAATAGCAAATGGGAAGTTTCTTTCACACAACAGAAGGCGTCCGTCAAGGGTGTCCCATATAACCTGTGCTCCTTCACATCTTTGAGAGCATCATGGGAAAACCCTCCATGACCATCCCATTCTATTTCTATTGGTAGAAGGCCGATTTGCAACCTCTGCTTTGCAGACAACTTTGATCAGGCACCAACAGAAAACTGCAAGACCTTACCAACAGACTGACAGAGAGTACTAACGCATATAGAATGAAACTAGCACTGACAAGAGTAAAATCATGGTCAACGGCATGAACGGAGCATGGCTGCAAGAGGTAAAGAGCTTTAAGTATTTTTTAGCCACGTTTTCCAAAGATGGTAGCTCTACGAAAAAATGTCGACACCAACAGCAGCAATGGCTAGGCTCGATTGGGTCTGGCGCCGCCATTACATCAGGTTTACTATAAAGTACAATCTGTACCTTGCATAGTACCTATCCTTTATGGATGTAAACCATGGACTCCGCTTGCAGATATAGAGAAGACATTCCAGGCATTTGAATACAAGGGCCTGAGGAGGCGGATCCATATCTCATACAGAGGATATAAATCCAATTACTTTGCACGAAACATGGTCGCCACACTTGTAGGACACCAGGAACCCCTACTTGCAACAGTCAAGGGGCGTAAGGTGGTCTGGTTTGGCCATACGACTCGGGCACGACACTTTGTTGAAGACTTCTTCAAGGTAATGTAGAGGGTGGTTGACGTCGTGATGACCAGAGGAAGAACTGGCTTACAAAGGTGGACTGGTCGTCTTGTGCAGGACCTGCTCACAATCGCCCAATACCAGGCTTGAGTGGCAGAAATTGTCGGCTGCCACGTCAGTACATGTGCACTCCGTCTTCCCCCCTCCCCCCAACGACCGCTACCTGTCAAGGAACAAATGGCTGACCTTTAAACACCTGTAGATGTGGGATATAGGTGCTAGTCAAGATTTATCAGACCTTCTGGTCAATCTCTCAAGCTTACTCCCTAGGCATTGACCGCTTTTTCCTAGTGTAGGTTCCTACATTTCTTAATTCAGAAACATTTCAACCTATGTCACAGGCCACCTTTCCTTTTTTTCCGTTGGCTTTAGCAACCGCTTCACGTAAGAGTTGCATGCCCTTTAGGCAGAGCCGTAAATTTTACAGTTCAGAGATGAAGGCTCTTCTCTCCTTGCGTTTTCTTGACCAAAAATCGATTGCCCCATGTCAGTCAGCAAGCATTTATCATCCAAGCGTTACCCTCGACAGGCTGACACAATTATGCAAGGTTGTTTAAATTTGTCTCAGCATTCTCGCAGATTTAGGCATGATCAGGTCCAGCTCTTTCTTCCTGCCAGGGAAGGAACTGAAAAAAGTTTGCTGCAGTCTCTTTCTGGATTAAAAGAGGGATACAAGAAGCATATGAAAACTTATTCTTACAAGCTTCTCATATTCTTGAGGGCCCATGACGTGCTAGCAATAGCCACAGGTCTAGCCTTTCAAAGAAATGCAACCCTTGCTGACGTCAGCTGTTGGGCAGAGATTGGACTCCACTTTCGGCAGATATGAGGGATCTGTCTTGCATGCATGCGGCTCCTCTCCTCCCATAGCTGCAGCCTACCACGTCAAGCAGCAGTCATGGGGAGCTCCAGGTGTGCTGGACCCACCTCTGATGTCTGTTTTCCTGTGGTCATGTTGTCTTATAAAGTCAATATAATTTTTCAAGTAAAATCTTTCTTGGTGGCATATCAGATGATATGAAGCAAATTCCTTCCCTTAGTTTTATCAAGTTGTGGTGAAAAGACTGGTCTTGAGCTAATCAGAGAACTGTAGCAAGATCTTTACAGATCTGAGGTAATGATAGCAAGTGTCCAGGGAGGTAGCCCCAGAGTTACAACGCTGCAGGCCAGCAGGGCACTTGCAACCAGGAGAGAAAAATTTACATAGTTAAATATGCAAAGGCAGGTATGTATCCCCTGTGGTATTGTCTTCTACTAAGTCTTGAAGAAAGAGAATTGACTTAAACTATTATATTTTTTCAGGTAATGAATTAGGCACCAGTCACAATGAAAAAGCAGATTCTTCCAAGACTGCCACACCTGACAAAAGGTTGGGATCCTGCACAAGTTTATCTTCCAGTAGTGCATCACCATGTCTGAAACCTAGCCTGAAATCAGATGTTCGGTCCCCATTAGTTTCTGTCATCACACCAGCAGCAGACAGGTTGCCACTAAGGGTGGACCGGCTGGAGAGGAGTGCTGTAGGATCGGAGAGTTTCATTTTGAGTGAGAATGGGCTGTCTTCCAGAAACTCTGATGATAACAAGAAAGAGAGGTACACTTTTTTCTGTTAAACTTTGGAGGCTGATTACAGAATGCTTAATGATCGAATCATTCGATCTTTATTGTCTGTGTAAAGTTCAAAACAGAAAGTTGTCTTTGGCTTACACAAGAACTCTTACAAATGAAGATGTCACAAGCTGATTATGTTTATCTAAACACACACATGCACATCCCCTAAACAAAATAACACACAAAAAGTACACAAAATAAGAATGCTAATACATAATAATACCTAATTATTTGTGAGGAAGCAGCTGATTACAAAAGAACTGATTGCAAGAATGTTTTCCTCATCCTGACTAAACTGTCAGATGAAACAAGAAAACTAGAATTTATAGAATAATAAAAACTATTTAAGCAATGCTTTTAGATCAAAAGGAATCTACTTTACTTTTTGACTGACAGCAGGTTGCCACTGCAAAGTATCAGTGACAAGGTAAACACAGCACTAGGAAAAGAAGACAGCAGTCTACAGACACCAGCAGAGATGCAAACAGGTAACATTTCACACAGCACATTTTATAGAGCGCGCATCTGTGTACATCTTTTGTGTGAATACTTCTCTAACCTTGCAGGTCAAAGTTTGTTCATGTAACTGTGCAAAGGTTAACATTGCGAAAACAGATTGCCCTTTAATTATATCAGCAGCAGGCTAAAGAGTAGTCCTAGGCCCACTGATTAATAGCACTTTAGAGAGTCGCTAACTATTGATTGTAAACACTCCTTTTGAGAACCTCTGCTAATATAGAACTTTTTTGTGCAGCACAAGCTGGTGAATCAAAGGAAAATTCCTTAAAAATTGACCCCGATGTCTGGAAGAAACCCAAGCGACCACATGTACTTAAGTCATACACTCGTCCATCCACCAAGCTGCTTAGCTCCAAATCTGGTCAAGGTGCTGACCAGTGCAAACAACAATGATTACAGCATGTCAGTCAGCAGAGAAACAGCCTGTGTACAGAATGTATAGACCAAGTCAAAAGCAATGTGTACTGAATGTGAAGAAAACAAGCATGTGTGTAGAATGTACAGAGCAACACACTTGCTGAGTAGTACTGAGCAGAATCTCTAAGAAAATGTGTAAATGACTGTGTGTGTGTGTGTGTGTGTGAGTGCTCGCTTGCACAAATGACAGTTCATGAGCCATGTTTGATTACCTGTTTTGGTTAGAAATATGATGTTAATCTTCAATTCTTTATATGCAGATATGCAGCATAGAAATAGATTAACCTGGCAAAACATTTATCAGCAAGAGCAGGCAAACATATTCAGCATCACATCTGTATACCTCAACTATCACTTCTAAAATGGTCCTTGACCATAAAAGCATTTTCTAGTGGTGAAGGCGATGCCCATCTCTTCACCCTTGCTGTCTTGTCTTCCTCAATCCTGTATGAAGTTGGTTATCCAGTCCTCAGCTGATTCAACTCAGAGAAGGGGGAAGGGGAAAGGGTTCTGTCACACCAGCATCAAACCAGGTATCAAATGTAGGGGTAAACACTGCTCCTCAAACCACCAGGCTATCAGCTTTCCATTTTTCATATCGAATTTGTCAATGTAACATCATGCTGCAGATATAGTTTGAGTTAACTAAAGAGTTTTTCAGTTAACCTTAGACAACGACTACATCTGCTCAAATATTTGAACTGCAATAATGTTTATAAAATGTTTAATTGGATTAAAAAAAAACTAAAGCTAAAATTGGATTAATCAATAACTTAGATTAGAAATAATACATTAAATTAAAATCATAATTGGAAATTCAAAATTAGATGGAAATAGCATACAAGAGCCTCGATGCAAAGCAGCAAAAAAACCCATCTGTGATTAAGTTTTCACCGAGTTTTGTGCAAAAGTAACCTTAATCTGTGATGTATTTGCTGTGCTGTCAGGAAGCTGGTGTATGCTCAGAAAGGGTGCCATGAATGATTAGCTCTGTTAGAAGTTTTGTTAACTTGATACCATTTCTTTCCCATATGATCTTTGTCCATTAGAAAAATACCATAGAACTAGGTTATTCAACATTTTCATTGCTTGTTTTAATATCAAAATATAAAAAAAATCAACTGGTATATAGGTATCCGTTTTAAAACTAATGCTTCTGGGAGACATACTATACCTAGTTGAAAGCAAATCAGGAAATTTTCTATACCACTCTAAACAAAATATGTTGAAGTTAATTTGTATCTCACCAACAAAGGATTGCAGTTCAGTGTACAAACATGTTTTAAAACTCTTCATATGCAATAAATTGTTGTGGTATGTAGTGCATATGTCTTTTTTATGTTGTATGCACTTCTCATTATTTTAGAAAGTGTCAGCAAATAGCCAACATTTAGCCAGAATTCCACATAGAATTTTAGTAAATCTTTATCATTCTTAAGGCCAAGAAATACTGACACAACACATTAACTATTTTGTAAAGTAAAAACTAGATGTAAAATGAGCTTGTGACTTTTTTAATTTCCTTTATCACAGACATTTTTAAATATCTGTGTGCAGTATGGGACCAGGGTGGGAAGTGGGTGTAATGGGAGATGGTAGGAATATGTTGTAGACATATTGCAGCTAATACTGCTTAGCATACTAAGTGTCTGCTGCAGCAAAGTTTTCTTCCCCAAAAAAGACAAAACACAGGCCAAAATGCAAGCAAAAGCACCATGAGATATTTGAAGGTATTCTGATGTGAGGCATTTCTGTGATCTTATTGGCATTTGAAGTCTTCCAAAAGGGAACAGAATTCTTTTATCTTTCTGGTTCAAGGCGTGCTTTGATTGATGTTCGCAAGCCCCTTGGTGCAACATCCAGAGGCGTCTTCTTATCCTGCGAAAAATACAGCATATATGCTTGTTGCTTCATGAGAAAAAAACAAAACATTACCTTCCAGTTCTAATAATTGATCACAATGCAAACAGACGGTAGAATATGAACTGTATTAACGTAAATGTTTCAAAATTAAAACTTGATGAATTAAATGGACCAACAGATACTGTACTTTGTATCGTGTCAAATAAAAACAGGACTTACATTGTTCAAAATGTCTAATCTGGCACCATGGTCTACTAAAACATATGCCACTTCTGCCTTGTCATCTTCACATGCCATGTGCCTAGAGTACAAGAACAAACCCCCCCCCCCCATAAAAATAAAAGACCAAGCTGGTGCACTGAGAATGTACAATTTACTGTACACTTGGGTATACTACTTTCAATGACTTGAAAAAAATTCATCACAATGCTGGCTCTTAATGCTCTACGTTCACTAACTGATGGAAAAGCCACAAAATATTCAAATACATCAAACTAGTAACAGTCAAAAAGGCATCATTAAAGCGATCAAACCTTGAATGATTATGGAAACATTTTTAAATACTCAGTGACTCAATTTAAACCATTACAAAAGACTCCGTTTTCTCTATGCTTAATGAAAATATAAAACTTCTTAAACTGCCATCTTACAGAGGTGTTGAGCCTGTGGCATCCCGAAGGTCAAGGTCAGTCTGGTATTCCAGAAGCAGCTTGACTATCTTCGCATTGCCTTTAGAGGCAGCACGATGTAAGGGAGTGTGGCCATAGTTGTCAAATGTGTAGGGGTCTGCTCCATTCTCCAATAAAATCTTTGCGATCTTTAAAAACAGACCATGATATACAGTGATCAATGTTTATTTTCCCTCAGGCCAAAATATGATCACTGTAGTGTAATAGTGTTTAGCTAATAAGAGTCCAGCTTCCAGCTGACTATTAACAGAGGAGGTGGGTGGTTATTCTGTCCTTGGATTGCATGATCTGACAATGCACATCAAGAGTAACTCAACATGACTCAAAATTTTTGCAAGATAGGTGTCTCTGTTACAACGAATCTGATGCATTTGTTTCAACTTATTCTCTGAGTGAAAGTTAATGAACTGAAAAAAAGGAAGAAAATTTCAAAGGCAAATATTAGAAGATTCTTTCATTAAAAAAAATACATGCATTTCTGACTTTTCAAGGTAGTGGTGATAATTGCATCTTTAACAAGTATTTGGTTTTAATTACCCCTGGTCTGTCTTTTGATGCTGCATAGTGAAGTGAGCACTGACCACTTGTGTTGACAGCATTAACTTGAGCTCCCTGACTTATAAGTATCCTGACAATATCCTCCCTGCCTGCTGATGATGCTATCATCAGGGGTGTCCAATTAGTCTACAAAAAAGTAATTTTTTTCACTGGTAACAATATACTCTTTCACCGAAGTACTTGAATCATTTACAACAAGCCAATTCTGGAAAAAAAATAGAAACAAAAACTCATTACAAAACAAAAAGCAAAGTAAGATTTTCACCTGATGACCTGAACACTTATTGAATGTACTGAATATCAGTTTGAGGTTTAAGGGAAGTCTAACATGTTTTATTTCTAACACAAAAAACCAGTTTCCTGGACCGACCATGATTTTGAATTATACATATTTCACTATATACATGTCTGTGTATGCATGCAAAAAAGATACTGAAAGCGATTAGTACCTCATCCCGGGCGTTCACATCAACGTTTAGTTGCAGCAGGTACTCAACAATATCCATGTGACCACCACAGGCTGCCCAGTGAAGCGGCCGTCTCCCTGACTATAAAAGTTTATCTTTGTATAACTGCAAGAATAAGTCTTTAATACAAATAAGTTCTTTTTAACATGTCACTGTTAATTTTATAAAGCCAGAAATGCAACTTCATTAGGTGATAAATTTACAAACAGAAAGTCGTCATCTCAAAGTAAACTGACTTTTCTTGGTCATTCACTTAGGCTGACAAATTCCTAGACAAGGCTTTCAAAGTGTTTCTTCAAAGTAAGACGCTTACTGAGTCCACTGCTGATGCAAGAGAATGGTCACTGTCAACTTTGAACTTAAACTGCGGGAAATTTCCATCGTAGGCCAACTTGCAAATCTCATCTGCAGCCGACATTTTGGATTGTTTTGAAATGTGCAAATCAACTTCCGGTCGGAAGGTACGGCCACTTTCATTGGTCCACTCAAGTTCACTTTCTACCTCATCGAAGTTTACTTGGAAGTTTTTCACCTGTAGGTCGTGCGTTTTCGCGGAGTTAGCGGATACGTGTAGCTGCATCAAAATATGGCTTTTAATAACATTTTTCTGTACTTGATGGATTTATGTATTTCGACGATGTGACATATGACGTGTATTTACAAGAAAAGTTGGATAATGTTTGAGTGAAGAACGAAGCCATCGATATCTAAAACGTTATGGGATAGAGTGATAGACACTTTGCTCTTTTTTTTGTGCCATAGAGTCGAAGGCAATCCAGGCGTGCAGAACGACACACACACAAAAAGGAATGTGGAATACACACTTACTTGGAGAGTGTTCCGTATACTCGAATAGTGCAAGTATAATTAAATGTTTTGAATCAGTTCAGGAGATCGGCTCAGAAGTTTTCAAAGGAAACCGTGCATCGTTATTCCTCAACCCCTGAACCTGTGCAGGTACCATTTTTGATACCATCCCACCTGTTGTAGAAACAGTTGTTCCAATGGCAAATGTTGTCACTTCGCTACTTTAGCGGAATTATGATTTAGATTTCATTTAGATTTTACAAGTGAAAGTCTTCGTGACACTTTTTTCGGCGTGGTACTTATAAATCCGATGTAAATATATATGCATGCACGATAATGCGAATTTCTCACAAATTAGACAACTTGTATAACATGTCTTAAGACAGTAATTTCCACGTACAATTCATTCATAAGCTCATTTTGTGGTTGTTAAAGCAACCATGAAATATTAAGAGATAATTTCTGTTTGGAACAAAAACATGTTTTGAATTTAGTGGCTAGCCATAGGTTATTAATTATGAATGTAGAAAAATCTAAACTCATTGACGCTTCTTCTTGCTGACATGACAGACACTTAGAAAGTCAAGATATTACAGCAGCTTGATTGTTCTTAATCAACCCACCCCACCTTTATGTGTTTGTTTTTTTGTTAAGCCCATTTAATTCTATCATGGGCAATCAATCAGTATACTTAAATACAAAAACATATATGCCCTGTGGTTCTTTCCTGGTGTTGTATTGGTAAAAGGTGGCAGACAGATGCGATGCAGTTGACATATATATATATATATATGTTACTGGTTTCATAGGGAAGGGAGTAGAGATCGAGTGAGAATAAAAGCTGTTGCAAAATAACGTCCTATCTTCCAGGTGTCTTTAGATGCTTTTTTCCTCTTTGTCTCCAACTTTGCTTTTGTTCTTTCTCTGTAACTTTGGAGGCTGCATTGAGTGAATAATGCTGCTTATATGTTTTGTATTGTATTTGTATAGAACTAGAACTAGACTGTGAGTACAGAACATGCTAGAACTATACTGTAGGTACAGACCATGATAGAACTATATTGTGAGTACAGAACATGCTAGAACTATACTGTGGGCATTGGCACAAGCAGTTGGTGATGCTTGTCCTAGCATTGTTTGAAAAATTGCAAGCTGTGTTACTGTTAGTAATCATACTGTCCTTCACCACTTGGTACTGGCAATTTTGTAAGCTAAATTATCGTCATCAAATGTCAAAGTTTTTGTCTCCAAGAAGGTCACTTTTATCAAGAGCACTGACAAAACCTGATGGTATTCAGAGGATAATGCACACCAGTCAGCCCCAAGCAAGTTTATTTTCATAAGAACTGGTGATTTCTGTACAGTTCAGAGGTGCGCAGTTATAGCAAAGCCGAGATGAATGTTAAGTTGAACTTGAAGCTCCAGTTTGATAAAATGTTTTTTTGTAATTGTCTATTACAAAAACATGTTGCTCTAAAAATAGTATTTTTTTTTTTTTAGCTTAGTTGGGATGACTTTTGACCTGTGAAAAGATCATTTGGTGTACATGTGTTTCAAGTACAGTAATTCATAACTTATTAATAGTTGTAATTTTTACTTTGTAGATTATTCCTGTGTCTTTCCAAATCAAATGTTAAATCCAACTTCAGATTAATAGCACTTTTCTGTTATGTATAGCTTTTAATTTGAATACATTAGCCTCACCAGAGTATCCATGTTGATTAAAGGGTTGAGTTACAATGTGCACATTATCTCTTCATCTTTTACTTCTCAGTACTAATTTAGTTTTGAATTGCAGTTTCACACCTTCAATGGCCCAACCTCCCTTATGCTTAAGCAGATGGGATTTCAAAAGGCACAGCTATTTTAAACCCTTGGCTGAAGGGTAGAAATAGTATGTGCTGTAGCAGCAACAGGTTAACCCTGCAAGCTGTAGGTACAGGTTGCACTTACTGTATTTGCAGCAAAGATTTTGGAAGACCTGAAACACTTTTTGAAGCATACACACATTCATAAACACTTATATTAACATATTAACCCATACATTCCAGGATTCTTTAAAATGTAAGGTCTAGAAAGTCTAATATAATATGCTTATAATAATAATAATAATAATAATAATAATAATAATACTGTACTAATAAAAATGAGCATATCTGGAATGAGTTAATTTCTAAGATAGCATGGATGTCATATTTCAACATGCAGAAGCAAAAATAAATAAATAAAATTTTTAATGTTCCCCATATTCTCCATTTGCTCATCTGTCAGGGTAAAAAAAGTATCATCATTTCTTTACACCTTTGCATGCACACATGTATTTGTGTGTCCAGAAGAGTACAGATTTTGTTAATAGAAACTCCAGTGATGACATATGAGTGCATTAGATAAGATGAAAAGAAAAGGTAAATTCTGTTTTAAGAAGTCAAAACAGTATTGAATATTAATTAGAACATTAGTTTAATAATAGCAAAGCTGCAAGAATGAGCCTCAGAAGTCATAGCTTAATGGCTATCATTGTCTTACTTGATGAGGTATGATATATTGTTAATAGGATAGGATGGGATGTTCAGCAGTGTGATGACATTGCATGCTGCCGCCATCAGAAAGAACATCGAAAACTGTCAGGAGCATGAAATCAGAACGTAAAACAAGGGCATTAATACTATCTGTGAACAACTCCAATCAACTTCTTAACCATTCCAATCACTCTTTCCCGCATAGAAACATACCCACCCTGCCACACACAGATTTGTTATGCACATATTTATTATATCATTACTTATGTTCCTCTCACACCAAGATAACAAATAAACAGGTTGATGTTATTGTATTTGTAATAGCAGTACTATTAATAGTATTAGTAACAGCATTTATTTTGTTTGTTTGCCGTACAGATGAACCAACCTGTGCTCAGAGATGAAGAACACACACTGGAAAGTGAAGACAGATTTTCCCGCCCTCAAAGTTCTTATTCTTGGAATAATACTTATTCTCCTGGGAGCAGCCTGTGTAGTAATTTCTGTGATAGGCATCTTGAAACTGGCATGGGGTTACTATGTTGCCACTGGCATGTGGGGCGGTATTTCTGTCACCATGGCTGGCCTTGCAGCAGTCTATGCAGCTCGTGCTCGAACATCCAGAAGTGCTAAGCTATACCTGTTCTTGTCTGTGCTCGTCTGTGCTACATCTTTTGTCATGCTGGTTTTGTCAGCAGGAGGGTTGACCTACAGAAGTGGTTTTTACAAACCAGTCACTTTCCAGCCATCTATGCACCAGATTACCCTGTTTCTGCATGGATCGGTTCTTAGCATCAGTGTCCTTTCATTGGCCTGTAATGTGCTGTCTGTGATAGTCTGCTGCAAATTTGTTCAGTGTGACCGGGACCCTCCTGAGGAGACCTTCAAGCTGCGCAGGCATAGGCATGGATTTTCAGATCCTGAAGCAGTGTACAGAATCAGCTCCCTACGAGGAGGATCTGGAACACCAAGATCAAGCACCAGCAGCCGAACCCCGCTGTACAGCAGTGAGAGATCCCGCAGGAGGTCTGGTCACACTAGTGACAGTGATTGCAACGGCAGCAATCGGAATTCACTGGACAGAGTGCCGTACAGGCGGGATTCTGACAGGTCCAGAACAAGCTCCAGATCCCGGCTCTCTCATCGCACCCATAATCGACAGTCATCATCTACCTCTCAGAATACTATGAGGTACGATGTCACAGAGCACTCCATAGTCAATGGTGTTGCTGTAAGAGATTCATCATCATCACTAAACAACAGATCTGCAGGTCAAAGTGGAGCTGCAACTGGTCACTTGCAGATACCTGCTAGCAGACATGGTGTGCGCAATACTAGTTATGAAGAATTGGAAATAATTCCCATGTTTGACTCGGATGAAGAACCTCTGCCTCCTTATGAAGAGGCAATAACTGGCACTAGCATGGTCCCCAACACAGAAGGAGATCCAGATAATACAGACTCCACAGCAGAGCAAGTGTTAAGTGATGGCTGCATAAACCTTTCTGTTTCAGGTGTTCTCCCCTTAAATATACCGGTAGGAGAGACACACAGTGCAGGGGAAGAACTGAACAGTCAGAATGTGGTTGAGCCAGTTCTCAGGGTTAGTCTTTCTCAACATTCTAGTAGAACAAAACCAAAAGTAGAAAGGCAAGGGGCTGAAAGCGTGGAAGAGGCTGATAACAGAATTAATCTTGAGCAGCTGGGGCTTAACAGGTTTACTGAGTCCTGCTTACCATTACACACAGTAAATCCACTTTCCAGGATTAGTCCACAGGAGGTACTATGTGATGCTGTCAACTCTCCAGAAATCTGCAGTCTGACAGGAGAACAGGATGTTATTGCTCATTTTTCTCCATTCATCCCCATGGACCAGCTGACTGCCTGGGGTGTTGCTTCTCAGGCACCAGGTAGTCAAGAATCAGCTTGCATTCCTTTCTTGGACCGCTCATTGGATTCTAGTGACACATGCGTGCACCACGACTCCTTGGATTCTAGTGACACAAGCCTGCACCACAACTCTAGGACTCTTACAGAGATGTCAGATGGGGCTTCTACCCCTAGGTTTTCAATCCCAGGCACAAGCCCACGTGTTTTTTTCATGGGGTCAAGCCATGAGGGAATTCTAGCTAATAACAATGGCAGTAATTTTGTAGGGAACTTGAATGAAAATGTATCTAGCAGTCTCAGTTTGCCCAGCGGCAGCATCAGTAATGCAAGTGGTGGGATACCTGTAATATTTGGGTCACCCAATTCTGCATTTCGTCCTGTTACAAGAAGGTCTTTACCTGAATCCCCTGAAGGGCTAGCATCTTCAAGCAGTCCTATTGTTTCTGTTTCTGCTGTCCCAGCAAACATGGGATCCTTGGATTCTTTGTGCAGATCATCTGCATTGTCTTGGAAGGACATTCCACTGCCAGCACTTCACAATCATTCCAATCGAGCTGTATCTGAACCCACAAAAGAACTAGCACCCAAGAACATCCCCATCCATGAGCCCCAAGAGATGAGGTGGCTTTCATCAGAGCAAGGATCTAATCCAAGACTATCAGTCCATCTTTCAGGAGATGCCAGCTTGTGCAGAGTAGGCCAGACACCAAGTGGAACAATTAGGGAAGGACCTGTTGCAAGAGCTCCCTCTAGGCCAGAGGACTTAGCCTGTGTTCCTGCACCAAATAGGCTTTTTAGACCACACCACCAGCTTCTCCATGGTAGTGAATCTCAGAACTTAAATCCTGATAGGAACAGGATTGTGACTGGTGAGGCCACAAGGTTTCATCGAGCAGGTGATGCTAATGAACCATCTGCATTTCATGGAAATTTGCCATCAAGACGGGACCGTCATGGCCATGTACGCCACATTGAAAGAGATATCAGAAATGTGAGTAGCTTCAGGAGACCTGAATCATTTTCTTCAGGAACTGTTGTGCGGTCTCCTGTGGCAGCCAGACCGAGTGCCTTGATTTCATCTATCGGAGTTATAAACCCTTCTCATCAGGCACAACCTCCGCTCCGACACAGTTTAGATGCGAACCCACACATGCCTCTCTCAAGGCTACAGTATCCTCCACAGCGACAACTTCTGCACCGCCTATCTCGGCCCCAAGCACCTCCTGAACCCACTCATCGGCTGCCTCAGCCCCAAGCACCACCACAAGAAGCACAGCAGCAGCAGCAACAACAACAACCAGCCTCAAATCGACCGCTGTTTTCTGTCTTACTTTAAATAAAATGTCACGGTAGTTTTTAAGGAACTGCTTGTTTTGGGGCAGCTTGCATGGCTGAAAATTGCAGAGGAGTGAGATTTTCACGCTCATCACTTATGTAAATTTGATTTTTACCCGTAAAGTCTATTTAGCAGGCTTTCATGTTCATTCTTGCTCATATTTGTATATGGATATGTGTGTGTGCCATATATATATATGTAGGAGTGAGTGGGTGGAGGATGAGCAAGTAATACATCTGTGCATCTGTGTGTTTTCTTCGTAAATGCTGCATAACGTGTTCCATCATAAAAAATAAAATATTTATAAATGTTTACGATCAACATTTGACAACACATTCATCACACACCCACAGGATTGAAACTCCATATACTCTGATCATTACTTTTCGAACTAAATAAATCTTACTACACAGTGATCCTATTCACCCTAGAACTCATCCAGACTTTTTCATGAAAGTCAAACTAAATGCACACTTCTGTCACTGATTAGTTTTGTACAGTGAGGTTTGAAAGAATATTAATCATGCCCTAATAGAGCTAGCCTATTTAAAAATGAAGATGTGATGAAAGGATTTCTGTAATTCTCCATCATTAAATATAATGTAAACTTGTTAAAAATGTATGTGTAGATCTGTCTGTTTTATACCAATTAATTTTATCATAAATATGCAGGCTTTGCTTATATTGAGTATTTGTTTGCAAGCATCAAAAAAGCATCAAATATTTTCTTTCACTAAAGTCAAAAACTGTAAAATGCTCAGAAAAAAGAGATTAAAGTGACAGTATTAACTGCTATGTAGTCTTTTAATTCTTATTCTTTCTAGAATATTTTTGATAAAGCATAAAAATGCTTTGCTGCTTTTGCTTCAAAGTGATGATTTTGCACAGTGCAGAGTATTTACAGCATATTTCTGGTAGCGGTTGCAATAACATGTATATGACCACTGTAGTCAGGGGCTAGAGCAAGTACTTTTAATGGCTTTAAGTTCAAATTTATGAGGTTCTTGTGTTGTTGTGCAAGCTTTTAATGGTACCATAATGGACAATGTTTATAAGGGCCATGGTTACTGCTGATTAAAACTAAAGAATCAAGTTGCAATTGTCCGACTCCTACACCAGATTCTTCTGTTGTATTGACCACAAACTTCAAAATTTGTGGTTATTCAGATTTGCATGCTTTCATTTTTGTTCAGAACAAAGTTTTGCGTACAAAATTTACAACAGATTTGTACAGTGTACTTCAATTCACAAACTTGACCAGATGTATATATGCTTATTCCCTCTGTGTAACCACTGTTTATTTTTGATAAAGATTTATGTTTCAATAGTCATTATAATCATGTTCCCAAACTTTGCAAGAACTTTTGGTTGTTGTAGACAAGTTAACATTTTCTATGTGTAATGTACTAGAAAAAAATGGTTAGTATGTAGCTCAGTGTTAGGGTTAAAATGTTTGTTGTAAGAACATAAAAAACTTTTGTTGTATTTTGAAATATGTTTAGCTGAAATTTGTATAGTATAGTAATGCGCTTTACTTTTACAACCATTAATAAATGCAATTCATACAATGAGCCTTTATGCACATGAAAAAAATCTGTTTGGCTATTCATTTATACATTCATTCCTTGACTGATGCCAGTCACTGGGGGGTAGCACTTGGATGGATGTGGCAGCTGACAAGCCCCAACACTCAGGCCTGTTTTTGAGTAATGGTGAGCCGGTCATACACTGGCAACCAGTTGACCTCTTATCGGGGACCTTGAATAACAACAGAACATCATGCCAGATCACATGGCATTTGCTGGGCAATTTGACCATTGAACTTTTGGGAGGAAGGGTGTAAGAAAGGTTAACATGCATGCATGAAGACAAACCATTCTGTGTTGTCTGTACATGTGTAACTTAAAAGCATGTAAGTTCTTAGAAAAAGTTGTCTTGATGCCCTTTCTTTGTAATTTTCAGATTCTTAAGCTAGGACATGGATTACTTTTAATTAGTTGTTAACAGACCACTTTTTTACACACACACATAGACTTACATTTTTACAAATGCACCAGCTAGAATTATTGATAAAAAGTTTCAGATGCACTGCAGTGACAGTGGCTTGACGTGGTAGATCCAATCAGCAATCCCACAGCAAAGCAGGAATTATGTGATACGGTGAATGCCAGGGCCTGAAGACCAGGAACCCAGTAATGGGTTATCAGGGACTTTTGAATGTGCTGACAATGCTGATCACTCTTTTGGCAGATACCTCCTTGCACTGTGTCAGACATTGTCTTCTTTTAACATTGCATTTCAGTTATTGATCTTTACGAACGCCTACTTTTGCTTTTTAAGTGTACCATTTTATATGAACAAACATTAGTGCTTGGTTTCTGCCATTCTGTTTTTAACATTTAAGATTGTAAATCAAATTTGTTCATTAGGAGTTTCGATTACATTTTTCCAAGTAAAGCAAATGGCACAAAGATAAGGAAACTCACCATTTTTATTTTGATGCCAGATTTGTGAAACGTAAATGTGTTCTTCAGAAAGATGTCTTTGTAAGCAGTTTTTGAAACTTAAATGGCAGAATGAGGTCATGCTATTTGTACTCAAAGGGAACATGATAGCTTAGGACATCAATCTTAGTCTGTAGGCACTGTATGAAAATGTTATGCAGGGGAAAAATATTATTGGGATGCACTGTTAACATGCACTGAATTTTTGTTTTAGGATGTTGCATGGTATATATAGTCAGAATGCAATAGTGGTTTATACTTCCTAAACTTCTGTAAATACAAGGCAAGATGAAGATATTTTGGTTGTGCCAGACAATAAATCTGAAAAATGTATGTAGTTAACATACTGTTGTTGCATGGTAGACATTTTTAGTGAAAGAATATTGTGAAATGACTGTGCTTGTTTTTTCTTATTTGTGACACTTTTTTTAAAGTAACAGAATCAAGGTGATTCAGGTCACAAAGAAAGTTTATAATAAAACTTTGTTATGATGCTGATATTCATGGATCTATATATATGGGTGCTGCACAAATCCTGCTTGTAGTAATGCTACAGGGCATGACTTCTCCAAACGGTGCACTACCCCTATCCGGTTATATGTATATATTGCGAAATGACTGTGCTTGTTTTGCCTTGTTTTGACACTTTTAAAAAGTAACGGAATCAAGGTGATAAGGTGCCTGTTGCACATTGATTGTAAAACAGAAATCATTTCCTAGCATTTGGTAGCTTTAGATTTATATGTGGAATTAGGATCTTTCCTGACCTGTTCGTATGAAAATAATACTTTATAATAATCATTACCTCAATTGACAAAACCTAACTGTTGAGTTGCAGTATACACAAAATAAAACACTGGCATTAATTATTATTACCACACTGGCCTTCACTATTATTAAAACACTGGCATTCACTATTATTACAACACTGGAATTCAATATTATTATCATACTGGCATTTACTAATATTATAACACTGGCATTCACTATTATTACAATACTAGCTGATATTCACTAGTATTAAAACCATTTCAAATCAGAGTCAGTTGGGCTTAAATTATAGATAGCGATGTTCTGAATCATTTCCACTAAAAAACTTTGGGTTTCAAACATGTGATTTGCTTACATTATGTCTAAAACAGCTTTGCATCAGTTTTTGTTTCGTACTGTTTTGTAAAAGAACACAAACAGAACCTGATTCAGGACATACAAGGCACCGTTCATCAAGAAAGTTTTTTTCTTTGTCACAATAGGCTACTTTGCTGCTGTACATGGCTTACAGTTGGATGGCACTAAGCTGCAAAATGCTAGACAAAATCTGGCAATGCTAAACAATGTGGAGCACCTGTGTTCAAAACACATAAGGCATCCAGTGCAGGTGAAATGTTTAATGTTGCAGGTTGGGTGATCCTTAGCCAGTTGAGCCCTATTGCAAGTTCTTTGAATGAGGTCACTGGATGTTGTGTCAAATATGCCCCAGTAAAAAATATAATCAGGCATTTAGTTGTCATGTATTTCTAGACTAGTATCTATGTATCCAGTAGATCTATATTGTCTTTTGCTTGCAAGCCCTGGTGAAATGGACACAAACATTTTTTGTACCCACCTAAACCAAATGTAGATTACATTTACATGTGAAAAGCAAAATTAAATATTAAAGAATGTCAGAAAATATCTGCACGATATAGTACAAATGTATTGTGCATTAACATTTTAAATCTTATTTTCTTTTATTCTATAAGGTGGCATATAATCATAAATTGTATTAAGTTTATCTACATATCTTTTTGAGAACTAGCAACCACATTTACATTTAAAATTGTGTTTTTGTCCTTTACTTACAGTCTGTGGAATATACTAATTATAAAATTAAGTTTATCGGTATGTTTTCCAGAGAACTACAAAGTTATTGTTGTTTTGTTGTTTATTTAGTTGGAAAGTGCTTCCACCTTGCGGTGATTTCACACTATGGGGGGAAAGGGAGGGGGGAGGAAACCGGAGTACCCGGAGAAACCCCCCGCCGCCCAGCCCTGCGAACAGGTGTCACATACAGAGAGTGTCCCGAGACGAGATCTGAACCCTGAGCCGCTCACTGCAGTGGTGACAAGCGAGTGTTTTAACCACTACACTACCGGGGGCCCTTGAACTACAAAACATTGACATTTACATTTTATATCTTATTTTTTCCTTTTTTGCTACGAAGCTGTGGTATATCACCATAACTTTGTTAAATTTGTTCGCATATCTCCTTGAAAACTGCTAAACACATGTATAGTTGGATGCATTCGTATTTTTTCTACAGAAAATGTAGATTATACAACAATCCATAGCTCTATGACTCGGAAGAAGTGTCATATTTGTGAACGATTAATAGCGTGGACAAAGGGATTTAACACATTGTCTTTAAAGGGATATGTGTAATTAGGCTTACCTCCCTTGCTGCCTGCTCCAGGATGCTTTTCGTTTTTCAGTCCCCTGCGTGCGCTGGCTGCTTTGCCGTGATATATAGTTGCTATCGAGCACGTGGAAAACAACTACACACCTACACGTCTGCAGATCACTTATATGCACACATACGTTTATATTATTCTCGTATAAAACAACCAAACACAGAGAATGGCCTGATGTTGCTTTTGACCAGCAAGTCGCTACTAGTCTTTACTATTTGTAACTATAGATCAATAATAGTTCGCACGATTAATATGCTGCATTAATTTAAATTGAGTAACGCCACGTGTGCACGCGTAGTTCATGTTGATTGCACAGCAGATGTCAACACCAGCAGATATCAAAACACACGAGTATTATAATAATAAATGTGTGATTTATATAGCGCATAATCACATTCTCAACGCATAAAACAAGAAGACAAAAAGAGCGGAGATGAACACTTTAAACGGTAAAAACAGAAAAATTGTCTTTACTAACACTCAGCTTATCAAGATTTTTTCTTCTGATTCCTAGTTTCTCACACCTTCATCAGTTGCTAAAGAAAAAAAAAAAAACTCGACCACGGACTCTGAGAGCAGCTAGTAATTAGACAGCCATATGTTCCCTCGATCATGATCCCCTATGCTGCTTGTTTATCTGGGATTAATGACTGTCAGGGAACATGCTGAGAGACTTGCAGCAAAATGACGACATGCGCTAATAGATTACAGGGGGTTAATTTCTTGGCGAAAATTAGAACTTAACAAAATATAGGAACATCCAAGGCATTAAAGCGAGGCATGTATTCCAGAAAATATCACAATCTGCATAATACGAGATTGTGGATGTCTGTTTTATGGACAGAATTAAATACATGTTTTGCACTTGGTAAAAAAAAATCCACAAACAAAATCCGTTTTTAATCTTCCAGCCACCTACCAGCCAGCTATACTATGCACCAGTCATGCTTGTCTCTATTTTTAATCAATCGCTCCTGAACCTACTATAAATTTTGTGTCAAGGATGAGAGAACTAAAGGTAAACATTTTTTTTCTTGCTCGCCATTTTCCTCCTTTTGCCACCAATCGATGACGACAGCCCCCCGAACTCACGCAGGCGCTTTTTATCGCTCCAGGCGTACGCAGAAGTTTTGCACGAGAATTTCGTCGAACGAGCAGGCTTTTGGCATCAACAACAGAGAAAGTACGCATGATTTGGTAGCGACACTATGAACTTTTCTGGCAGTCCGCACGCCTTCATAGTTCTCAAGGACCTTCAGAGGAGGTAATTACGAAGTAGAGGTATAAAGTCACCTCACGGTTAGCCTTAGACCAGAACAGTCTTGTAACTGGAAAGGCACAGAGCTAGACAAATAATCTAGAGGTCCCATTCGTAGTAAGAACCCCAGCTCTGGCTACAGAGGGTTTTGTAGGGCTGTAGGTAGTGTTCGAAAGTAAATTAAGGGGGCTACGCATGTACCTCTGGTTCATACCTACAGCACGGGTCTGTATATGTAAATCAGAGACTACAAACCTTAGAGGAAGAAACGATGCTTGTGAATGTTCGATAAAGTACGTCTTTTTTCAAGTATGTTCTAGAATATTATATCTAAAGATATTAAGATACGCGAATCAAGCCCCCCCCCCGGCATCCAAAAACAGTTCAGTAAAAAAAAGAGACCCCCTCTTCTCTCTTATTAGCAGGACAATAAGCTGTTCCTTGGAATGGAGTACTGCACTTTATGAACTTTTCTTTGAAGTAGATAGTGTAATGTCATACACACACTTTCTCCCGCATGCGTACAACGAATTACAAAGTACACCTTGACGAGCCCCTGAAAACTATGGAGAAGGAAAGTGAAGATGCTTAATCTTCAGCTGTAGTCAATATGAACAATGGAGACGTTTGACATTCAACTGTAGTCACAGAGATGGAAAGTGAAGTCGGGTGATGCTTGACAACAGTCAAAAAAGATGGAAGTCAGGAGAAAGTACACTGTTTAAGGAGACGACAACAACAGCTCGTCCATCGGATGGTAGAGCTAGAATATTATTATTTCGTTATTTACAGATGGTTTCCGACTGCGCTCTCTCTCTTTTTACACAGTTCCACACAGACATATTCAGCTGCCTCTCAATGACATCCACTTTTCTTTCAAATGATGTGCGAATGGCACAAGCAGTCAAAGACGTAAGGCACAGGACATACATACACGAAACAATATAAATCCTACTACAACTCATCACAGCTGGTTTTCTTATAAAATTGTGAATCCGGAATGGGCGTTATCTTAACTTATTCTCTCCATGCCGACTCTGAAATCGGACCAAACCTCAATTCTTGATTGACTTCGATCAGGACGTTGACAGTGTCAACACTGGTGACCTGTCTATCGGGTGAAGACTAGTGATTCTGTGAACTGTGTGCTGGCTTCAGTGTCAGTTACCAACCAGATAGCCAGTCAGAACGCAGCAGAGGTAAAATGCACGGGTTGGGTAAAGGAACAGAGTAATAAGAATAAGAGTTGGGGCGGGTGTTGCAGGACTGTACGAGACGAAAAACACACCATACATACAGGACCCGCGCAATGCTGTGCTGCGCCCTAGGCAAATACTGGACCCCCCTCCACCAGAAAGTGAACCATTTATCAACAAAAATATTGGATTAATTATACGTTTAAGGCTTAACTCTATTTTCTTAAATCAAACTTTAAACAATAAACATAGGCTTACATATTATCCTTCATGATTGTCGTGGTCTAAGGACTCTGTCAGGAACGCACGGAAAGTGTGGACAGGTCACACACAACACACACTGACCTCACAGCCTTCTTCACGTGTCCTTTCACACAACAAAATACAAAGACCTGCACATGGGCTCGAACGTTTCTATTAATCGGGTGAACGTAAATCTATACTTTACTAAATAACAACAGAAAACTTCAGCACAAATATTCTACACTGAGTTTGCACCGAAACAAATATATCTAAGCAGTTTATATTAAAGTCCTTCAAGTTCTCTCTTCTTCTGTTGTTGGGGGGGGGGAAGGGTCGACACGGCAAACAGTTCCACTCTTTCAGTCTTGCTCTCTGGCGTTGATCATACGGACAGCCTACATTCACCAAATAACTCCGACAGTCTAACGGCAGACAAATGATCAAGTCAATAAAAATTCCACAGTAGGTAAATCCACACAGTTCTACGATCTTCTCAAGAGATCACACAGCAGTTGAGAAAATTAGTAAATCGAGGAACCACACAGATAATATTTCTCCACACAGTTCTACGATCTTCTCAAGAGATCACACAGCAGTTGAGAAAATTAATAAATCGAGGAACCACACAGTTAATATTTCTCCACACAGTTACTCCTTCTCCATACAGTTAATATTTCTTTACACCGTTAATATGTATCCACACAGTTACTATTTATCCACACAGTTGCTATTTCTTCACACAGTTAATATTAATCCACACAGTACTATTAATTCCAACCTCTGTACCAAATTCCTCTTTCTCCCAGACTCTCACGTCTGCTTCCTCCTTCCAATTTCTAAACAACGCCCCCTATCAACATTCAAACCAGGGGTCATAATCGCTATTCAATCAGGGCGACAACCTCGTTACTTCGACGTTCAGGGGTGGTAACACATGTTCATAACATTCCTCCCCTCCTACAAAAAAAAATGTTCACATTTTTGCCTAACTATAATAGAACTGTTACGTTCTAACGAAAAGATTATCTGACAGCCCTATGGAATTTCTTGATCCATTTCAGCCCTTGATAAGGCATCGGCTAATTTATTAGTGGTCCCCTTAATCGGCTGAATATCAAACTTAAACTCCTGGAGGGCTAAAGCCCACCGCATCACTCTGGCATTCTTATAAGGATTAGATGTGAGGAACGATAGGGGCTTGTGATCAGTATGTAGGGTAAACTGTCTCCCATACAAATATCTAGACAGCTTCAGAACAGACCATACTATGGCCAAACACTCTCTTTCTACTGTGCTGTATCTCTTCTCTCTATCCAGTAATTGTCTACTCACATATATGACGGGTAAGAAACTGTTCTCAATGTTGTAGGTGAAGAGGGCTGATGGAACTTCTGCACGTCGAGGGTATTGTTTTAGCATGTTTATGTAGTAGGTCTTCTGGTTTAATCATTTCCTTGAATATATCGATTACTTGTTCACTTTTTTTGCACTTCTTTATAGATTTAGACAACTCTTCTGCTGTGGTATCCAGTTCACGACGATAGGCGATCAAAGTGTGTTTAAAGTTTTTTTTTTTTTACAAGAGCAGATGGTGTTGCTGTTTTTCTTTTCTTGCGAACTCTCGTGATTTTCATCCTTTTGTTCTTGCCTACCAGTTCGAAGCTCAGCAGTAGGTATTGTAACTCCTTGAAGAGTGTTACATTGGAGTCCTCTACAAATACCGGTTCTTTCTTGGCTGTCCCCAGCCCTGTTATAGGTTCTGTGAAACTCTTCTGATGGATTTCACGATCTTTTGACAAGATGCCAATGACTATCTTCTTCTCTGCTATCTCTTCTACTAACTGGCGTTTCAATCCCAGATATTCCTTTTGAGTTTCTCTCCTATCACCAAGTCTTTGTTCGAGTTCTCTCATTTGCTTTGTCAAACATTCCACGGCTCGGTTAGCCTCCACACTGTTTAATTTCTCGACTTCCAGAGATCCTTCCAGGTCTCTAACACGAAGCTTTAAGCTTTCTGAGTTGAATTTCGTTTCCAGATGAGCTGTTCTTTCTGCCTCGGTGTTTCCTTCCAGAGAATTCCATCTTGTGATAGTATTATCAAGATCTTTCCTGAGTCTTTCCTCTCGTTCCTTGAAGGTTCTGATATCTGCTGAGGCTTTCAGTAGGTCTTCAGATTGATGCTTACGTCTCAACTCCAATTCATGAATCTTTTCTTTCAACTCACCAATGGTCGACTTCTGTTGTTGGCACAGTACAGCTAATCGATCTCTTTTCTTTTGGTTAACATCCATCTCGGCCTTGAGTTGAGCAATTTCTTTGTCCCTGATCTCTAACTGCAGTCTACACTCACGACCTTCTGCATCTTCTGTTATGGTCTCTAGTGAGGAATCGCTTTGCTGTAATTCCATTCGGTTGTTCTTCTTTATATTCCATTGAACTGGTGGTAGAGTTATGGGTTGAGGTCCCTGCATCTGGCGTTGGAATTGCGCGCGTGTGGTAACCGCTGCTGTTGGTTCTGACTCTTTCTCTTGTACATCAAATACCACCCGTTTTGTACCTCTCGTGTTTCCAATGATTAGATCGACAACTGGATTTTCGATGACACAACATTTCAGGTCTCCACTGAAGAAAGGTGTCTCTACTGGAACACGTGCTAGAGGGAAGGTTTCAACCTTTCCACCAAAGGTAATACAAGATTGTTTCCCGTTCAGTCGGTCTTGAGGTTGAACCAAGGAGGCTCGTATACCGGAGATGGTTGCACCTGAGTCGCGTAGCACCTTAACTTGCTCAAAACTAGTCACTCAGATTTCTAGATCTATTAACAATCCTAAAGTACCGTACGAGTACATCAAAATAATCCAAGGGCGACAACTTATTCAAACATCCAATGACTTCACATAATAAGTGAACACGCAAGGCCCAGAATTATTTTTTTTTTATAAAAATAAAACAAGACAGATAACTACAGGATAGAGAACATCCACTCTCACTTTCGGTTTCTGCATACACTTTCACACAGAATAGTGAGCTTGGAAAATAAAGACGAGAGGCAAAGTAGAAACAGAGGCTAATTCCTTACTACGGGTAGAACTTTACACACCCGTAGACCCGTGAAGCTGGAGACGGGGAAACTGCACCACGCCCAACATGTAACACTTAAACACTGAGCAAATATAAATAAGTACAACCGCTTTGCAAAATTCTCAAAGATAAATAATTAACTGCCAACCTTCTACCACTAAGTCCCAGGGGAATCACAAACACTGAATCGAAGACACACTTTCACCCGACTCTGTACCAAACGAAACAAACCCACGACAGATCACGTCGGGGTCACCAATGTCAGGAACGCACGGAAAGTGTGGACAGGTCACACACAACACACACTGACCTCACAGCCTTCTTCACGTGTCCTTTCACACAACAAAATACAAAGACCTGCACATGGGCTCGAACGTTTCTATTAATCGGGTGAACGTAAATCTATACTTTACTAAATAACAACAGAAAACTTCAGCACAAATATTCTACACTGAGTTTGCACCGAAACAAATATATCTAAGCAGTTTATATTAAAGTCCTTCAAGTTCTCTCTTCTTCTGTTGTTGGGTCGACACGGCAAACAGTTCCACTCTTTCAGTCTTGCTCTCTGGCGTTGATCATACGGACAGCCTACATTCACCAAATAACTCCGACAGTCTAACGGCAGACAAATGATCAAGTCAATAAAAATTCCACAGTAGGTAAATCCACACAGTTCTACGATCTTCTCAAGAGATCACACAGCAGTTGAGAAAATTAGTAAATCGAGGAACCACACAGATAATATTTCTCCACACAGTTCTACGATCTTCTCAAGAGATCACACAGCAGTTGAGAAAATTAATAAATCGAGGAACCACACAGTTAATATTTCTCCACACAGTTACTCTTTCTCCATACAGTTAATATTTCTTTACACCGTTAATATGTATCCACACAGTTACTATTTATCCACACAGTTGCTATTTCTTCACACAGTTAATATTAATCCACACAGTACTATTAATTCCAACCTCTGTACCAAATTCCTCTTTCTCCCAGACTCTCACGTCTGCTTCCTCCTTCCAATTTCTAAACAACGCCCCCTATCAACATTCAAACCAGGGGTCATAATCGCTATTCAATCAGGGCGACAACCTCGTTACTTCGACGTTCAGGGGTGATAACACATGTTCATAACAGACTCAGATTAATATTCGCGAGTATACATGAAGTCAAAACATTTAGCATTCGACAAGAGACAATGCCAATCGATCCCTAAAGAACGATTTTTGGTGACAAATGAACATTATACCTAGCTGAATGTGCATCACGTGCAACAGTCCTTCCTTCCACACAATAGCAGTGGCAAGTTTATCCAGTCAGGTTTCTTTGGTTGCCGTCCCGCCTACAGATCACACCAAGCGTGACTGTGAGGTGATAAAGACTAGAGATAGGACTGCAACGGACCCGTTTGCTCAATGGAATGTTTTGTTAAGCCTTACAACACCACTAACTCAAACGCTCTTGTCACTAAACAGCGCTCTCTCTACCGCCTCACGTCGACATACACTATGACGACTGGTAGGCTTGAATGAAGACTGAACACCCGTCAGTGACAGCACACCGCAAGCAGCAACACACCAAAATTGCCGGAATATCGATTAACCAAATCGAAAATTATCCCACTTGCTATGGTCGGGTCTAATATAACCACCCTTGTTTACGTCGCCAAAAGGGGAGCTCAGCCCGCACCGCACATAAAATACTAAATAATTTGAAACTTCAAATTTCTAGTGATCCTCGCGTGACAGCGGCAAAAAAAAAAAAAAAAAAAAAAAACAAGACACCCTAACCACCTGGACAGATGGTGAGCTCTGCTCGGATCGCACGTGAAATATAGTAAAAACCGAGACTTTCAATTTGTCGTGATTTCCTGTGTGGCAGTGACATACCATAGCACACCGTGTGTGTCGAACTTAATATACAATATACCACCCTACTGCCGCACCCCCTTGTACGCTACAAAGTGCACCCTGGAATAATGGGGTTTTCCCGTAATACATGTACTGAGAAACTAGCGTGGTGGTCAGTCTTCAAGCAGAGGAAAGATGTCATGTTAATGTCATTCTATGAAAACGATATTTTCCCTAACATTATTCATCTTAAAAAAACAGCAGGTCATTTTTGCGCCCCCCCCTCCGTGACTGCGCCCTAGGTGACTGCTTAGTTCGTCTGATAGGTAGAACCGGCCCTGCATACATAATGTGCACACTGTAATACTATATAAACACTATCTAAATTGTTTACAAGAAGAAATCCGTGTTACGCTCATGATCACACAATGTAAGCCGAGAATGACAAATAAACAAACAAAGAAAAACCAAGCACGCACACAAAACAATACAAAATAATCATCCCCCTTCCCCCATAAAAAACTCAAAGATTTTTTTAAAAGTTGACACTAGTTTTAGGTGGTGAGGTAAACTACAATTTTTCAATTGACTGTGGGAAATTCATCATCTGAAGATCCTTTAAGCCGCTGGAGTTCCCAAGTTATCCTAGGGGAAATCATTCCAAGTTGGGACATCAAATGTGTCGGACACAAAGATTGTGAGAAACAGCGCGATTAGCGTTATTTGCTAAAGTATATGCGTCTTGTGGGAGGGTCACCGCTGGCACAGAAGACGGAAAATACAATTACAGCACGGTACAACACTTCATAACCTCTCCTATAAACTGTTGTGTCAGCAATGAACAACTAACGAAAACAAACTTTGAAAACTTTCTTTGTGACTTTTGCAAACGGCTCATGCAACAAACAGGTTTGCAGCCCTGTAAGTCAAATTAGCAGAGCAAAACAATTTTTCAAAACTGTTCCATAAAAACCTTTGTGCAGCGCTACACGGAAAATGCGTGATATCTGCGTCCCGCAACATAAGGTCAATGATGAACTGAAAGGTTTACGACATCACATTGCAGAAGCGATCGTCGTCAATAACGACAGTATTGGTGTACGATGTCTGAACTTAAAGGCATACCTGTGCATTCAATTCCGATCGTTGACGAGACTGCTATCTGCGCGGAGTCCAAAAGATTTAAATTTTTTATTTCGGTTTTAGGCCTCCTAGGATCCCACAGTTTTTAGTGAAAGATTACTCGCTTAAATTTCCAAGCAGAATTGTTTTTTTGGCGGCCATTTTGCTGAGGCATGTCTCGAAACAGAGCAAGTGAAACCCGGAGCATGAAGAAAACCAGGTTTGCAAAACACGCTGCGGGTATGCCACACGGTGAGCAGCGAAAAACAGTTTCAATAAAAACGTTGGGCCAAACACCATGAGACATCGACTTTGATCTGACGGGCTATCAGCAGTCCAGGGTCCCAGAAGTCGACCCAATCGATAAGTGCAGTGGTAAACAACCACTTGTTTTGTCACCACTGTGAAGTTTATGAGGTCCAGGGTTCAGATCTCTTCTCGGCGCACATTCTCTAAATGTACAACGCGGTTCACAGATCTGACTCCAGGAGATTTTCTTTGGGTTCTAAGTTTTCCTACGCCTTCATCACTTTCGTTTCTTCCTACGTTAAGAGAACTTAACGAATCAGATCAGCCAACCAGTCAACCGAGTATTGCCAGTATAACCATTGTCTTCTTTTCCTCCCCCTCCCACTCAACCACGATATTGGTGTTGTATGCGACTCCGCGCCAAGATGAGGTTAACTACGTCCCGGATCAAAGTAATCTTCAGACAAGCGATGACCACGTGACGTTTAAAGCGACGGAGGCGATGAAAGGGTGTGTGCGAGGAAGAGTCACCGACATCGTCTGTGTGCAGTGCTCTGTTTCGATCACGTGGTGTCGATGAGACAGTGATGCGCGCGCATGTTGCGATCGCATTCGCTAAAGTCAACGACCGCAAGATAACAGGTTCCCACCCCCCTTCCCCACAACCCGCACTTCTTCTATTGAAGACTTCAGGGACAGATGTCGTCAAGCTTGTTATCGTTCACACTTTTCGCTTGTCACTGTTCGGCGCGCCTGGTGGAACTTGACAATCTCCTATTAATTTAGCACTTCTTGACGGCGTCTTGACAAATGCGATTTGGAGGAGTGCTTCCGGTAGGGTCACTACTTCCGGTGCAGTCGCTGCAATGTACTTCCGGTTGGGCCTAAGCGCCATCAGGAACGGCTGCGGTCCCAGGTCTGTTTTCTGATGTTGATGACATCGACCGCTGTGGCATCAAATAGGATGGTTATAATAAATCAGACTCACCGACGATGTGTTTATCACTGCCTAGTTCTTTCGTTTGGATCATAAAAGTGAAGAGCTTTTAGAAGAATATTCCAGATTCCCGAGCTCCTATCTCATCGATCGCCGTCTTGTTCTACGGAGAATGCCGCATGCTTTACTTACAAGTTTGCAACCATTTGCTCTCTAGGTCCCTCGTGAAAGCTAGTTGCTCTGGTTCTAAAATCTTCTACACGGGTCCGCTTGTGTGTGTGTGTGTGTGTGCGCGCGCGCCAGTGTCAGACAGATGGTAAAAAAATCAACCAAAACCTGTTCGATAGAAAGCACAGTTTAATATGACCAAAACTTCTCTCCATTTCTCCGGCTAAATCGGGAATTGGTAATCGTGAGCAAATATTACTTAATGGCAAAGATTCTCTGTCAGACGACGAAAATAATTTGACAATTCGCTGATCTCTTCTGTGCTGCAGAGCCTCGTGAAAGTTCGATTAAAATCAATACCCACATCTCCTCCCCCTCAGAACTGAGGAAAAACCGAGAGGCTGACTGAGCGGACGGAACAAGTTTTTTCGCCATGAAATTCAGGAATCGTAGACCAAATCTGAACATGAGCCCACCGCACTGTCATGGTGGATGTGATTTACGAAGAAAAGGTGGTTCTAGGAAAGGAGGGATGGGGTTTGAGCAGTCAGGACGCCCGCCAATCCCCCAGAAAGCTTTGGACACGACTTAAACCTCTCTCCAGACATGTCCAGTCACGGAGGTCGTGAAGGCAGCGCGTGGGGTGGGAAACCTATTTGTCATCATTTGAATTTTGCACACGGCACCGATTGTTCCGGGCCGGGCGACGCTAAATGCGCGTGTCGATGCTCCATTACAAAAATGAGTCCATGAGCGGGTCTTTAGTCTGGTGTCACGTGATACTCATAGACAAAGTTTGTATTTACTAACAACATTGTACAGTTATTTAAAAGAAGGGCGGGAAACGGAAACAGAATGAGAAAGTCTACGGCAACTGTAACTGATGCGAAAAATGTTTAATTTTTTTTCGCATGTGCGACGTGATTTCTATATTTTTTAATTCAATTATTGTATTGGGTTCTTTCGTTTCCTAAGACTTAGTGCTGGAGATGAGTTCTGACATACTGTGTATTGAAGGACTTGCTGTAGCCCTGGCCAAGTGGACTACTTTACGCTCGGTCTCGCTGCTGAAACCAGGAAATTCAGTATCGCCATTTTTGTGTAAAAAAAAGAGAAAACATTTAAAGTTGTTGTCTGTCTGGTCCTGGTATTAGAAAGAAATAATTTTACGTGGCAATTCACGGCAGAACTAGAGCGAGAAATTGACAAATCTGCTGGACGACAGGAGCTGAAGGCTGTGATGGAAAAAAGTTCCAGCAATCTTAACGGCGCCGTTGGAAGGAAGAGCGGGGGGGGGGGACGATCAAATTTTACGACAGTTTTCAGTTTATCGCGCGGCGGGGCGGAACGCGTGGGTCCTGCAGTCCGCGGGGGTGGGGTGGGGTGGGTAGGGGGACAGTGCAAATGGACAAGGGGTTACAGTGGGAGGGACAGACGTGATTGCCTTGTAACGATGAATGTGACAAAATGACTGCGATGAAGGTGAGTGGGCAGATGCACTTACATACTTGAAAGAAAATTCTGGAAGCTTGAGAGTGTGGTGTTCATGCATAGGTGCTTTTTGCTTCATGCATGTGTGTGTGTGTGTGTGTGTGTGTGTGTGTGTGTGTGTGTGACGTATGTGAGGTTTTGAGTGCGTGCGTGCGTGTGAGAAGGGTGGAGAGGTGAGGTTAAGATCGAGGTCTCAGCGCAAGACCTAAGGTTTCGGTACAAATATTTCAGTAAACGTGTCTAATGGAGGGAGGGAGGAAGAGAGAAAGAGCACGTACTTCCGATCGCCGCATTTTGTTGACAGACTGAACGTTAACAAACAGTATCCCTCCCACCGAGGGGGTTAATCCTTAATTTCGCGTACGCCTTGTCTAGATCAACTACCAGAGGCCGAGCATTAAAGGCGGGCTACAAAAACTTCCTGAAATCCCGAAACTTTCCTGAACATGCGTTGGGCTTCCCTCGTAGCTATAGCAGCCCCTACCCCCTCCAGCACCTTGCTCATAGATGCAGTTTTCTGTTGAAACTTCAAAGACTTCGGGGTGCGAATATCAGATGTCAGCTGATTGGCTAATTAACGAAACCTTAGAAAATTAGGGAAATAAACAGGCCTTGCTTTCTAGCGTACATTCGTGTATTTGCAAACCCACCCACCCACCCACTCTCTCTCTCTCTCTCACACACACACACACACACACACACACACACACACACACACACACACACACACACACACACACACACACACACACACACACACACACACACAATCTATTCGGGTATTCTGGGGTGTGTGTGTGTGTGTTAATAATTGGTGTTTGTGAATCAAACACGTAAAATTTCATCAAAGATTATCCGCAGCATAGTGATTCAGTTATACGCAGACGAATGATTATATATATATATATATATGACGGGGACGAGGCAGTTTTTGTTTATATATATATCTTTTAGGATATAGAGAAAAAAATGGGGCTCTAGAAGTATAAGAGGAAGAATCGAAAGAGGATTACTTCTTCGTTTTCAGAAGCCACCAGACATCAGCTTCATGAATGACCAGGAACTCACATAATATCGGATAGGTGAACGCACCTTAAGGCTGTACTCTGTTGTTTTATGACGAAAGCGTTTATCTTGAGCAGAGCGTCTGCCAAGTCATCTCATCGTCTCAGGTATTTTCAGTGAAGGTTCAGTCACCCCACCATCAATTTATTTCAATTCCAAACAACAAACTACATGGTTTTCCCTTCAAAGTAATCCCTCTTGATCGTACTACAATATTTTTCATTCTCTGCTATGCTTCTGTGCACAGCTGGAAGGATTCTTCTGGGATGCCCCTCAGCTCCGTTGTTACGGACCTCTTGATGGCGTCCAAGCCTTCCAAAAGGGTCCCCTTGATAATCCCCTCGAGCTTGGGGGAAAAAAGTCACATGGAGCAAAATCAGGTTAAAAGGGAAGTTGTTCCAGTACGGTGATGTTCTTCTCGGCCAGGAACTGCTGGAAGCTCAGGGCGGTGTAAGCAGGGGCATTGTCGTGGTCAAGCAGCCACGATTTGTCCTGTCACAGCTCTCGTCTCTTCTCTAGCACTGGGCGAAGCAAACGCCGCAGAATCTCGTTGTAGACTTGCTGATTGACCAAGGTAACATGTTAGATGATAACACAATCCACTTATCCCTCGGCCAGGACTACCTGATGCTCAGGGCGTTGTGAGCATGTGAAACAGGGCTGCTTCATCACAAGGCACCTCCTCACATCGCACTGAGCATCCGGCTGTTCCTGGTCAAGAAGAACATCTCTGTACTAACACAACCTCTCTATTTACCTGATCTTTCTCCATGTGACTTTTTTCTTTTTCCTAAGCTCAAGGGGATCATTAATGACCCATTTTGAAGGCCCTGGAGGCTGTCAAGAGGGCCGTAACGACGGAGATGAGGGGCATCCCAAAAGAATTCTTCCAGCAGTGCACTGAAGCATGGCAAAGGAGGATGGAAATGTGCATTAAACTCGAGGGGATTACCTTGAAGGGGAAACTATGTAGTTTGTTGTTTGGATTGTGATACTAGTCCAGTTAGTTTTCAGACACACTTTGTAAAGCTACAACACAAGAAGTCCATAATTCATCAGTCAGTAAGCACTGTTCCCCGCTGCCACCTACTGGCAAGTGAAAAGCCATGAAGACACCGCCTCTTACGTTGTCAATATTTTCTTGCTGTTTTATTTCTGGAAAGATAAGAGATGTCGCTCACCGCTTTCTCGCCTTCTTTCGTTCACATGTTCCTATAAGGCCCTGTGAAAATTATCAGCAAAGTAGCGGCAGCATCAATGAGAACACAGCCAGAGTGACAGGAATATTAATAGCAATAACAGCAACATAACATTATTAAAGAAGCAATGCAGTTTTATATGGGTGGTGGTGGGGGGGGGGGCGGACTGTACGCTGCCGATTTTTCTCATCAGGGTGCTCTGACTTTCTCCACTAATTTGATTAGAAAGTGGTGATTTCTCACTTTGGGGAGGGAAGGGATCGATGGAGCGTACCCGAAGAACGTCTCTGATAGGCGTCCCTCTAAAGAGGCGTCACATGCAGAGAGCATGAGCCTCATACCCTATGATGGTCACTACAGCGGCGATGAAGCAGTTTTTGTTTAAATAGTGCAAGATCACAGCCAGGTGTCAGCACTCTCCTGTCAAACGAACCAAGCAGCAGTAAAGGTTGCAGTCCAACTTGTACGGTTGAACAATAGTAGTCGTGGCGATTCTGACGGCGTTCAAGGTTCGGTAGCAGCAGCAACATCAGAAGAAGACGACTAGAAAAATACAACCTCCACTCATTATGCCACTAAGAAAATGATCACACTCTAACTTAAAGGTCGATCTGTTTGATGGGTTAACAGGACGAACTCCGAAGAATTATGGAAAAGATGGCGGGTGGTGTGGTGAAAGGCCTCCCGTTGGGTGTAGGTCATGCCACGTCACTCACTCAACCCGTTTAGCTCTGCTTTAACGTTCGATTTTCCTCTGAAAATTAGATCTCCAAGCAAGAAAAACCCGTCTCTGATTTAAACGAAAAAGAAACAGCCCATACCGCTAAATGCGATTTAATAGAGAACTGAAGGGAAGAAGGATTGTTAGCCGGGATCCATGGGCGCACGGGGGGGAGGGGGGGCCTTTTCAGAGAGATAACTCGCCGCTAACAAACCCGGAATCTTTCCGTCTATAGCAGGCTCCCAATGTGATTACCGGTTCTGATCGAAATCGCGTTTAGTCTTTGCGTTTGTAGACTGAATTCCGTTCACCACACAGTGTCTGAGCACGGGCAAAGATAAATCTTATCTGTGTGGCGAGGTAAAAAGTGGCATTACTAAGATTATTTAAATCAGCTTCTCTAAAGCTTAACACGATGTGCATTCTGGTGAGTTGACTTTCTGGAATATGACAATGAGACAATGACAGGAGAAAACTTCACTGCATTTTGATATATAATAGAGAACAAAGAAGGACACTTCTTCATGTTTCATCGCACTCTGCGGTATTTCTGTAGAAGTCGGTGTCCATTCTGTTTAAACCCACGGGCGTGAAACTTTTAAGTTTCAAATGTCTGACAGGTTAATAGATCATAACGTTGACGTTAATTTGTTACAATAAAGCAACATGATTTTTGTTATATTTTTGTTGGAAAACACACATTGCTTGACCTCAAATCTAACTTCTGATGTCGGTAAAGGCGGATTCAATGAAAGAATATCGAGCTCTTGCTAATTAGGCATTGCCATGAGAAGTAGTCGATATACTTTTGTGAAAAGAAGTCTTTACCTTTGTCAAAGAACGAAGGAAGAATAGTAATGATCAGACGTTTGTCTTGTAAACAAACACTGTTCTTTGTGAAGATATAAAGGATCAGCATCTTATTGAACTAACTGACCTTGCCATTTTAAAAAATTCGATCTTGGGTGCGCCTTTAATAGGAAGGGAAACCCAGATCGTGAGTCCTCTCTGCTATGTTTTATTACATGTGTGCAAGTACAAGTGTGCCAGAAAGTTCATCACTCTAAACGACTTCTCAGCTGGATTGAATCCGCGAATGGCATACCGGATATGACGAGGAGCAGCCGCTGCCGTCCAGGCATCTAGCGTCGCTGTAGCGGAGGATCAAAGTTAACTGGAGGGTGAATGTTATTGGTTTGCACTTCTCGTATCTGGGCGACGGAGCATGCGTCCCTGGTACTCCCGCAGCAAGGCCCGGGGGATCAAAGACTTACGATGCCATCGCGACAGAAGATTTTGATGAGCATTGTATAAAGGCCGGCAGTGAGCGTGGAAAAACGTCGGGAGAGCTTGACACAAAAATGAAACAAATGCTTGAACTTCATTTTGAAGCTTTCAGATCGTTTTGAGTCTTGACAGACAGGAGAGATGACTTTTGCACCTTTTGCTCAAAAGGGATGCCCCTACCCACCGAACACTTGAGCGGAGGCGATAACTGGAGTACGGGAGATAACTGCTGTCTTGGGGGAGGGATGATATCCAAGCTGTCAAGTCCGAGTAACTGAAATTTAAGAAACGGAAAATCTTCATCTTTAAAAATTGTTTATCAGTTAAGACGTAAGCAAAGAGACAAAAATCATGAGCTGCTTTAGCTGGGTAGGCTTGCACTACTAGACTGCTAGCGACACCCAGACATCAAGAGCAGGAAAATCTTCCTTCCCTGCTACTCGACACCCCAGTTCTCCCTATTTACCCTCCCCTCCACGCCCAGATCCCTGTATTCGCCCTGTATACTCTCCTTTCAACGCTTAGTCTGTATGTTTCAGCTACTGAATGTTTCTGACTGTAAATTTCGATTCTCTTTGTGAACAGCGTCAGGACTGACGCCGAAAGGAAGAATTTTAATCAACCCTGTAAACTGGTAGTGGACATGTGCAACGGTCCGACTCCAGATCGCCTTTCTTTAAATGAAAGCCAGGAAAAAGGCAGACATCAAAGTGTTTTGATGCATCCGTCAGAAGTACAACTCAATGTCTACAAGAATTCTCCATATCTTTTTCTTCCTGTCATTACGTTTTCGTCCATCCTTTCTCTCTCTCTTTCTATCTCACACACACACATACGCTCTCACACACTCACTCACACGCACACACACACACACACACACACACGCTCACATGCACACACACACACACACACACACAGACACACACACACACTCTCTCTCTCTCTCTCACACACACAGTGAGCGAGAGAAAGTTTGGATCCAATAGGCAGAAAATGTGGGGACTTTTTAGTCGGGTAATTCCTATCACGTAGTTATCCAACTTGAGTGATGTGTTCTTTAGACCGTCGTCTTAACTAAAATCCAGAAGAAATTGAAAATTTAAATAAGCGTGCATAAAAAGTAAATACAAAAAGCAAAGAAGAAAAAAATTAAAGTTTCTTTTTGTAAGACCTCTATGTAAGAATTACTTTAAACTTTTTCCTGTTACTGTGTTGGGAATGTTATTCAGTTTTTTTTAAATTTCAGAAGCTTAGAACAACACGTTAAGTGTTCTTCGCTAGCTGCGTCGACATTTCTTTGAATAAAACAGTTACGAACATCAAAGATCTAATTCAGATCAAAAGATTGTTTTAATCATCTAAAATGGCTCACTTCTTTCCTGTAATTAAGTTTTTTCTTTAGACACACATTCCCACCTGAACGATAACAAGACCATCCTATCCACCAACAGGGGAGACTGCCTGCCGAGGGGCAAGAGGAGGGTGAGTGGGGAAAAAAAATACTGGATCGCCTTCATCCCTAGTGCTGCAATCTTTCACTGTATCTCAGAAGTGTTAGAACACAAACACTGGCAAAACAACTCTGTGAGGTTTGTTGGTGAAGTCTTTGTGGAGACAATCAGCAACAGAGGAGGAAACTCCTTCCCAGACCCCTGTTGAAAGTATTTCTGAAGGGACGCCTATGAGAGCAACAACTACAGATGTGTCTGTGCAGGAAGTCAGAAAGCTATCGTCCTTTAACAATCCCAAAGAAATGCCAGAAGGGCCACCTCTGCTTCATCCCTCACACAATGTTGAGATGTCTCGCGTGCGAGCTTTATTCCTCATGCTGAAGATGGGTTTCGCAGCCTGAAAATGGGAAGTACCTAGAAAAATGGTCAGTTCCTCTTTATATGTCATTCGGAAAGTACGTACATGTAAATCACAGAAATAGACTTCCACCAATGAACAGCCGAGAAGTGAGACTGATGGAGTGCAAAACTTCTGGAAGGCATTTCTTTGACTTTGAAAACTAGCATTTCTCTCTCTCTCACATCTCTCTCTCTCTCTCTCTCTCTCACACACACACACACACACACAGAGGCGACTAACTTCAAGCTGACCCTTTAAGCAGTCAGACCACATCACTGGAACTCCTTTTGAGACAAACAATCAGCATGTCTTCAGCATGCAGCCACGCATAGAACACAACGGTGTTCAGAGAACTATGAAGCTGACAGGGCAATCAATTAGAATGTCAGAGAACAAAAATTACTAGGTCAGGGTCGCGAGAGAAACCAAGTGTGGCATCTTGGCCATCGTCAGAAACGTGCCTCTACATCACGAAGCTGACTTTTTGTCAGGTACATAACTGTCAGCTCCCTTGCTGTGCTCCAAACGTTCACTCATTTAGGGTTCTAATAATCAACCTGCCAGCCACGGTGATAATACTGCACGGGCTATAGATGGCGTCCATCATGGGAACCCAGCAAACAATTCTTCAAGGCCACTTGTGTTAGTTTAAGATTTATTAGCGCGAGGAAAGGCACGCAGACCACTTGTATGCAAATCGCGGTTAGCGGTCAGGGATGGTGGTGAAGTGGGTGGGTGTGGGTGGGTGTTGGTGGCTTATGTCGACTTTGCCAGACACTGCAATGAAGTGCTACGATCCCGCAGGAAAACCTTATTCCTTTCAGAAAGCTTTTTGAAGCTCTGTAAAAGCACAAACAAGGTTGTTTGCGTACCGACCACAGTTCCGGCGATAAGATATAATGAACGCAATTTTTTATTCTTATTAGAGGAAGTGGATCCTTGATCCTGGCTATGAGGATTACTCCTGTCAAAAGTCACTTTTGTTAGCCCGATGCAGTGACACAGAGCTTTTTATCGGCTGTCAGTGTTGGAGAGTGTTCCTGTAGATCACTGTTTTTCTTCGTCACATTTCCTTTAGTTTTACTATTTTTACCAAGTAGTGTTAGACAAGTATTAGCAAGTTATTTAGAAAAAACTTTTAATGACAATTTTATGACAAGTAATCGGTATGTACGTTTTTTATTAAATGCATCAGCTCAAGTAATTGCATTGACATTTGACAGGCAAACCCATTCCTTCTCAGTATATTTAGTCTCCAAACGTGTTGTCGTACAATGCCACTTTATTTATCCAGAATTACAGAATTGGGGATTAAAAGACAGAAAAGATGTCGAGAGAAATAAGACGGATGTACGGAGCAGCAGATGTGGATATAGAGAGAAGTAGAGGCGAATAGAGAGAGAAGTAGAGCGGAAATAAAGAGAGAAGTAGAGGTGAATAGAGAGAGAAGTAGATGCGAATAGAGAGAGATGTAGAGGAGTATTTCCCATTTAACCGTTCTTCATCTGTTGTGAGGGCTGAAAACACAGATGGTCGACAGCTAACATTTCCAACTCAAAGGTTTGCTGTAATTAAACAGTGTCTTAACTGGGCGATCCTGCCAGGTTCAGTCAGTCAAAGGTTCCTTCTTAATTAAAAGCCGATCTACCATGCATGAACTGGTTTCGTGTTCGTAGGTGATCTAGGGTCCTTTTTTTTTTTACTTTGCCCAGACCCACAGCTGACGAGTCGAAGATGGCTGCTCTCTCACATGGGACTCTCGTCGCAGACGACTGGCCCCAACCTTTCTGCTTATTGTAATGTTAAAAGGAATGAAAACTAATTGACAGCGAATAATAGCGGCGGGCCTAATGTATATCTGTATTAGTCCATTTATGGACAACAAAACGTCGCATTAGAATGGCATAGATTATATTTAAACGCACATGTAAATGCATTTGTTTTGATGCAACCAACACATATTCTTTGTCTCTTTGGACACTGGAATTTGGCCAAATGAAGGTGTTTCGTTTAGATCACTGCTTTATGGTAACATCCAATCAGCATTTAGCAGTTTTCTTAGTGCTGTGCGCAAACCGGAAAAGGGGGGCCGGAGGTGGTGGATATATGCGGGGTTTAGCTGACAGCATCTGTCACTGTGGGCGTATTCTACGAGCTACGCGATTTAAACTTCATTGATATGGATGAAGAGAGACTGGAATCAAAGATATGTTCTGAGTCTGACAAAGTCAGTTTTACAATTGCTTGGTCTTGCCGAAGTAATTATTTTAGATAATGGGTAGCAGAAACAAAGAAAAATAATTAAAGCAAAACGTGACTTAATGTCTGCTTAATGCCTGAAAGAGTCCGGCACGGTCTGTCTGTGTCTGGATCTTCCACATCTGACTACGCTGGAAGAAAGAATTTCTGTCGGCTGCTACTATTGACAACACCTTTCTTCCCGAATGAGGGCAACTGGTCAAGAGGGGTTGGGCAGTTTAAGAAAATAAAGCCACTTATCTGAACTGTAAATGTAGTGTAGCTTTTCTCTTACTTTTTATATCTAAAAATCACCTTTGTGACAGTTTATAACACACCAGTGATCTCTCCCCCTCTCATCTCTTTACGTTTGTTTGTCTCGGTAAAGGCAACAGAGTGGCTAACAGTCTGAATACCCACTTCCGCTTTAACCGCTGACGACTGTGTACTGCGCATGCGCTAAATAATTGATGAACTAGCTTCAACATCTGGGGAGATCGATAAGCAGACGACAGAAGTTTACATTGTAGACAAGGGTTTTGCAGCCACCTTCCCCCTTCTTCCTAGTTAAAAATGAAACGGGGAGCGACCAGGATCTCTGATCCCCCTGAACCAGGTTCAGACCGGGAAGGATCGTTTAATTAAGACACGGCTGTTGAAAAGCAGGAGTAAGCTATCAGTGTGTGTGTGTGTGTGTGTGTGTGTGTGTGTGTGTGTGTGTGTGTGTGTGTGTGTGTTTTGGTGACACGTGTTCCGTTCATCAAAGAAACTCGAGTAATGAGGACAATTGGCTTCGTAAATTTATGGAGATTATTTCGAAGATGAATGTACCAGACGTAAACAGGCGAAGATAACAACGCCTGAAAGTTGATCCTCTTTTTGACCTCCATCCCATCAGACACAAAAGGCAGCTACTAACGTCTGAATAACACGCTATAGATGGACTTAATGACTTTCGGGGCTTAAAAGAAAACTAGTTCCCCTTACAGCAAGGGAAATGAAGAAGAAATTCAGTCATGCAAGGCTTTTTTTGGGATGGAACATCGTGTCACACGTAACTCAAAAACTGTGTGGGGGAGCAGCTATCAATGAAATCCAAGAATGGAAGAAAATAACGCCAATCTTCTTGGCGGAAAACCGAGGGAATTAATTTACATGGGTGGGAGTGGGGGCACTGAGGACTAGCGGACGTAGGCAATATTTGCAAGCAATGAGCCAATGCAGTGAAATGAGTTTCTAGCCACTTTTTAACATTGCTATCAGACGTAGTTCGGAGCATCCCTTTTGTATTTACTCATCCTCAATGAAAATTCGTAACAAAATATTTTATAGTTGGGGAAAGGACTACAAAGGTGCTAACAGTCTTAAGTCAATTTTATAAGACATACCAATTATGAATAATTTCATACTCACTCATAAGCTGAAAAAAGATAGAAAAAACATTGTTTCTCTTTATTAACTCTGTAAAACACGTGCGCCAAAAACCTACATACACACGCACATACTCTGTATCTGTCTATAGACACAGACACACAGACACACAAATAGAGAAAGGGTGGGGGTCAAGGTAAGTTAAGGAGATCAGGGAGAGGAAAACGCAGCTGTTTTACAGGGGCACATTCCAGAAAGGACGGTTCCAGAATCGGCGACTCGGAAGACCTCATGCAGAGAAGATGGCACTCTGATCGTTGGCTTGGAAACTCGTTTTAAGTGTCGTCTGTTTGATGGCTGGGAGCAAGAGGGGTGGGTGGGTGTGGGGGATGAAATAAACCTCCAGTGCATTGTTTCCGCTTGGCTGTACATGCTGCTAGTCTCGAAAACTCAGACATGTCTGCAGTCTAAGGATAGTAAGAAGAAGAAATAGCGAACGTGCACGAGTAAGATTCTGGAACAAGACTTTGGAAGGCAGCCAGAGGTTGAACCCGCTCGCTCTCTTTTTCAGAGTGGCGAAGCGGACGAACCGATATTTTTTTCTCGTCGTTTTTTTTCTCTCAGGCCAGTAGACGTCGCTCCGGTTCTATGACCACCTTGGATCGCTCACAGAACTTGTGCATCTCTCACTCTTACAGGCGTTCACCCTGTGTAGTCCGAACGTCTGTTTCTTGAAGTTTCTCAGTCCCGACAAAGTTTTATGTAGAGTTGCTTGTGGGTCATCAGAGAAAAAAAAGTTACAGGCGAAAGTGTGTTTGCAATGTGTGCGCGTTCTTGAAAACAGTAAAAACAAAAACTGGTGATAATTATGGGTGTGGATGTGTTGCAAGTTTCAGGTAATTGCCAACACACCTGGGAAAACAAATGTAAACGAAGCTTTTGCGTGCAGTGGGGTATACGATTTCACGGCTTTGGATGGTAGTACACACAGATATACCTTGAAATACGCACGCACGCATGCACACACACACACAACTGTCGAGACACCAGCGGACTAAATGGTGAACCAAGAGCATAGATACACGTTCTCAAAGATTAATTCTTCAGTCGAAAAAAAAACCAGAGCTAAAGTTTTGCTGTTACATGACAAAAATAAAACTAGTCTTTAGAGAATTAAAAATTTTAAGATGTTGTGAATTTGAACAATACAAAAAGTAATCAATAGGCATATGAATCATACACACCAGAAGTAAACTTATGGAGTTTATGTGCACGCATAATATCGCCTCTTCAAAACTTATTTTGAAAGACAAAACAGTTTGGACAGTCTCTTCGATCTTCTTACAGCAGACAATTCATTTGAAACATCCATGGATTATGAGTGCATTGAGCAGCCTAACTTAAGAATTAAAACTTTTTTCCTAAGCAGGACTGTTTTTCATTCGCAATGCTAGCTCAAAAACTCTGCTTTAATTATCTTCCTTCATATTCTATTGTCCTCTATATTCGATAAAACTACATGTAAAATAACAATTACATCATTTTGATGGTTAATGATGTTGTTCCTTAAGGAAGCTATTATTTGCCGTCTTTATTGCTCTCTGTGGCCTCGCTAGCTGATAAATTAATTGTCGATCTGTCATTTGCCGAGACAGAAATGGCTTACAAAAGCTCATTGAATTGACCAGAATAAGCGAGGAAGAAATCAGAAGGAAATCTACAGAATTTCTTCAGGCAGCTGAGCTCCCGGATCCCTGCTCTTGGATCGTGCCTGCGATCTGGTTTAGGGGATAAGAATCCCTATTTCAGAGCGTGCGCAGAGATGATCGAATGGGGCCGGAAGTTGCGTAAATCGTCCGCATGTCATCTGCTCCCGAGCGAAATCCAATTCTCTTTTTCATGAATAATGCCTGTTCTCTAGCACGAGAGCTTAACTAACAATTTTGCTTTACGTTTGCGCTGACATTTGCAGCAGCAGCAGCAGCAGCAGCAGAAAAAAAAACAAAAACAAAAAAACAACAACAACAAACAAACAAGAAAACAAAACAAAAACAAATAATAAAACAAAACAAAAACCAATCACAAAACAAAACAAAAACAAATAAAAAATTCAACGAACTACTTTCCAATAGTTTTACTAAGGCTATGTGTGGGTTAAGCAAGCATCAAAGGGTTTTAAACTGTTGTCATAGCTCCAGTGGGACGCAGGAAACGTGTATTCCTTAGGGTCGAAAGGTTTTATGAGTTTGCTCGCTTCCAGATCTTCGTGCGACCTTCCACAGCACGATAGTCCGTCTGCCTGCCTCTACATATCAGCTATCTGCACTTCTGTGTGTGTGTGTGTGTGTGTGTGTGTGCGCGCGCACGGGGGGAGGGGGGCGTGGGGTTCTGCGTTCTGCTTGAGAGCTATGCAAAATCACAAATCACACTGTTTACCTGATTCAATTATGCAGGAGTGCTACCTACAAGTTACATCCCTAAACAAGTGTTGGGCCGGTGGTAGTAGTTACTCTCTTATGTTTCCTAACAGAGTGTCTACGTTACAGTTCACCATGCATTACTGCTAGTACGAGCACTATTTGGAATTGCCCTTGTTGATAAATAAAGTGGTATTGTATTGTATTGTGCCGTGATATAGCCTTAGTTGCTGGCACGGCGTTAAAAACAAACAAACAAACAAGTATTGTATTGTATTGTTAAAAATCGAGTTCCAGCTTGGGCTTTCAATATCTCCGCAATGTTTGGGTCCAAATGAATTCGGGGGTTGGTTGAAGGGTGTTTTACTGTAAAGGCTTCAACTTCAGGCTCAAGGAAAAGGTTTTGTTCACTGCCAATGTCAGCTCCTGGGTATGATCTTGTTTAGACCTTGGTAGAAGGATGAAGTCGATGTGGCTGTGGACCAAATGATTTGAAAAGTTCCAAGTTGCCAGCTCGTCGCGATGTAGTCTTACTGACTGACGGCAAAAAAATAAAATAACATTCGACTGGGTCTATCCTTCTGTCATTCTGTCTGACACACGAATACTATGGGGAAAAAAATAACTAACACAATACATTTCATGCATCAAAAATAGGAACATAAGGTATGAGGTGGGGCAATGTACATGAAAAATCGTCTTGAAACAAAATTAAATTTTTACAGTTCTCTTGAGCATACATTGCTGAAATTTAACATCTATAAGGCGAAGGAACAAACATATCTGAACTACAAAGATTTAATGTCTTTGCTCCTCCAGGGACCCTTTCAGTGCCTATACATTAAGGTCAGCCTCAAATCCACTGCTGACACGGTGCATAGTTAGCCTTTGTGAAAGAATGATTGGTGAAATGTTTGTGGCAGAATTTCTCTTCGTTGTTGTATGTTGTAATGATTTGACTTTCCCGGAGAAGACAGATGTAGAGACCATTTCAATCTTCATTATACAAACAATGACAGCTACTACTTGGAGCCACTCCTGGGACACTTCATCATCCTAATGAAGACACATCTCATCACTGAACTATTTTTACACACCCCAAATATCAGTGTCAGATTCTGGAGACTGACCAACGCCAAGGAAAGAAAAATAACACGTAAAGGGAACCGTCTCAGACCGGAAACTAACAGGACTTAATATCACATGATCAAAAGTAAAGCAAACTGAGTGATGGTGGTGGGGGGGGGGGACAGAAGCATATCTAGCAACGGAGACGAGCAGTTCTGACATTATCAGACTGCCATCCTACTAGCCAGCACTTAAAGCCTTCACTCAAAGATATTCTGGCTACAAAGCAGGAAGACGACCCCGCAGACGCTGATGTTGTGCAGAGACCATCTCATCACGTGGTCTTACTGTTACTGTAACCTCACACCGAGGCATCAACCGTCCTCTCAATGTTCCTTCGACACCCGATACACTAATATATCCTATATATATATACTAATAGCATAATGCGCAACGATTCTATTTTGATTCTAACAGAAAAGAAAACAAATGACAGTAAAATGCAAGCCTTGTTATGAAAAATGTAACGCTCAACATCTAACGCCTTCGCACGTGCTATTTTCAGGGCTCCTGATCTCGAGACCCTTTCTGTATAGCTTTGTACAACTCTAATGACCGACATTTGAAGTAAATTGTGCACTTTTCCTCCACAAACAGTATAACTTCCTGTTTTTCTACCAGAAACGAAAGTCGATACCTCTCATTGTCACGACCGTGCTGCACGTGAGATAACAATGATCGTCCCCCCCCCTTCTCGTGCTTGCTTACAGTCGGAGCTACCGGTCCTGCTCATCTCGTGCTGCCTCCTATGGCTCAGCCAATTAGTACGAGGCGGCGTGTCGCCGGGTCACGATCCTCCCCCAGCTTCTCGTACCCTCGCAATCGCCCACCCCCTTTTCTGGTTCAGCAGCATTGCTAGAGTGCGATGTGCGCCGGTTTCAGAAGGTCTACCTGTCACGAACTGACAAGTTGTTGGAAGAGCTAACTGATTCTTGCACGCAAAGCTCAAAACCAATGCATCACAAATGGACACGAAAGAGAGGCAGGGGCAACCTTTTAAACTTCAATTTTCTCGAGGAAAGGAAGCCAGGTGGATGAGATTTGTCGGAGTGGGAGGAGCTGACAGCGCTCGTCGATTTATTCTGAGATCGGTGGCTAAGATTCTCGTCATAGCTACTGCGGGGTTAGAGAGGGAGGGAAAGGGGGAAGAGTCGCCAGTCGGTGATCTCGTGATTTGTAAATGACAAGAGGGATAATTGGATCAAATACTCGCTCGAAGGATTGGCTCTTCATTTCCGACGATTTCATCTTTTCAGTTTCTTTCAGCCTGTGTTTCTACACTTTTAGCGTGTGTTTCTACATTTTTCTGTTAAAAATTTATTAATTTTGTTATTTAAGTTTCTGGGTTTTTTGTCCTGTTTAATCTATTAAAAAGTCTTATCGGTTATATAAAGTTAATGTTGACATGGCTTGCAGTCATTTGCATTTTATTTCCTTTCTCTATTTTCGGGAACGGTTTGGAAAGTGGGACAACCCTACCAAAAGTAACATCGTTTTATACTTAATCTTTTACCGACTGCATTAACTTAGTTTCTCCACGACAGTGGTTTCATAGCCGTCGACCACTCGGTTGTTCACATTTGTCTCTTGGAAATCATTCACCGCTGTACGTGAGGAAATGGACCCATGCCATGACATAATTCTTGTCTTTCCTACAGGGAGTTTATTGTAATCTTTCCAAGAAGTCTCCCAAAGCAGGACTCAGACACCTTTCTTCCAATAACCAGTCACATCTGTTTGTAGTACAAATATGTTGGCTTGTACAATGCTTTGTTGGTAGCCAGGACGTGGAAGGGAAAGTACAAATGCACCCACAGGAACCCGGCCATTCCGATCCATACGCCTGCTCTGGCATATAGCGAGTGATGACGGCGCATGCGTGACACAACACTTTCCACGGACCCCAAACCCACGACCCCTGTGACCCCGACGAAATCCAGAAAGACGCAAAGAAAGCCCCACTCTGCATTTCTTCTTCCAGAATGGGGGTGGAGGTGGCTCCTTATCGTGACTCCACCCCTTCTCCATCTGTCTGGTCGATTCACGAGATGAATGTGTCACAGACGAGATTTTGGAGCGCGTGGCGAGAGCGACTGACAGCAGCGACTCAGTGTGTGATACGTTAAATACGGTGGATATCTCACATGGCCGCATATTCCGTCTAGCCCACCACATTTGTACATTTCTTTGGCGTTAGAATGTCTAGTCGACACTTCAGCTGATAAAGAAAGAAGATATCCCAGGACATTCTCAAGTTATTTCTGAATATTATGCAGGCAACCCAGCGATCAGATCAACACAGAAAATTAGTAGCCATATTTTCCCGGTCTCAGTACCAGACTCCCCACATCATGTGCACAGCCGAACTTCGTATAGTCGGATGTTCCTCTGGCGCTACGGTTAAGCGCTACCCTTCCTTCCCTCTCCCCATCCCAACTTATAGTAAGAATCGCGTGTACTGGGTTCGTATCTCGTTCCGGGACCGCTTTCCTTTTATGTGGAACGTGTTTTCAACGTCAGCTGTTTTGAACATTCGTTCTTCGTTGGGTGTGAACACGCGGCTGCTGCCGTCTCTCCTTTGCTTTCTGTCTTCCACTGTTTGTGTCTACAGCTGCATTATAAAAAACACTAACTAGAATATTGACAACTTGTATTTGTAGGAAAGAAAATGCCGGATAGAGGACGAACTAATTTATGTGTTCCTTAGAATATTTTTCAATAGTTTAGCAGATTTAGTCCCGATATAGCGATGAAAACATGATAATGTCCCTGCTACGCAGCTTTGGCTGTAGTAGAAATGTTACTGTTAATCCTCTTAATGGAGATGAAGAGAGAAGGAGGATGAGAGGGTTGTTCGAGTTAAATGTTTCTTCTCTTTAAACAATCTCTTCCAGAAGCTCGGTTTTTCTTTTCATACACTCCTCTGCCACACAGGTACATCCCGCTGTTCTCAATCTGTTCCTTCATCTCTTTATACTTATGTAGATCTTTCTCAGGTCGTCATCTCGTCCCTTTTCTGGTTTAGTTCTTTCTTATCACACAGCACAGAGACACTCGCACGCGGTCAATGCTAACTAGTGTCGAGAACAAAACGCCATCTCCATGGAAAGGTGCCAATAGCTGCAGCCAAAAACCTCCGCGTGAGAAGCAGGCCGGACGCGTGCCACCTGACGATTTCACATCGACTCGAGTCCTCCACAATCCTAAAGCCAGCTTCACACCCCTCAACATCTTATAGGCACAGGATAACATGTGACTCAAACCCACCGTGCACATCACGGACCTTCATTTACTGGACAAGTGTCTCTCAAAGGTCTTTGCCCTCTCGTAGGAGTCACCAAAGGTCACAAACCCTCACAACGAAGGGCTTTCGCTTCCGTTTTCTATCAAAATGGCGGATCTTCCTAACGTCGAAGAAATTTTAGAAGCGAGTAATTAAGCTTTTCTGTCATTAGAATCTTGTTTAAGAAGATTGATTGCAAAATAAACAGAAATATTTTCTGTAAAATGTATTGTTTATAGAAAGCGCATTTGGGTTTATCGATAATTGTGTCAAATAAAACCTTCATCACAACAGATGCTATTGGTTTGTTTTACCACTAACAATTAAAAAAGCATCGTTTTTGATTTTTTTGGAAACATTTGTATAGATTGTTCCGTTACGAAAAAAACCCCATATACTTTAATAATTAATTTCAGGTATGCAACCAAAGGACCAGAAACAAGAGGTCTCTCTAAAGGAAAGCAGAGACTGACACCCGATTTGACCCCGAGTCACTTATCCAGTAATGAAAGTCCGTGGTGTACGTAAAACCGGTTCACAACTTTTCGACATCATACAGGAAGAAGACAACAGAAAGTCGAATCCCCTGCGTCACTAAAGCCGGCAGCACACTGTTCGACATCCTTCAACCTGATAACATTGAGTGACGTTTGCCACGTCCTTGAAGGGAGTTTGCCATTGTTCGACATACTACAGTCACTAAAGGTAGGGTCACACTGTTCGACATTTTACAGGCATGGGATAACAAGCCACAGAGTCGTAAACCTCGGGGAATGGGTACGCGCAATGGACGGAGGTGCCGTAATCGAGCCGCTGCCCTGGGGCTGATTACACTCTCGATGCTCCCGCCACCCGCGCCGACATGCTTAGACTTAAAGCTGGTAAAAGAATCTGTCGAAGGCTAATGTGTAATCCGTTCCAACTTGATGAGGCTTGGTATGAGAAAAACCTCTGTCCATACTCTTTGTCTTAGGGGGATTCGCAGAAGCTTGGTGTCAGAAGAACGAAGAAGTCGTGCGGGTGTATAGATGGAAGTGAGGTCGGAGAATTACTGAGGACCAGTGCCAGAAACGGCAGAGTAAGTCAGAGTGGAAAGTCTGTAGACTATACGGTCCATGACTGGCAGCCAGTGAAGAAAGCGTATGATAGGTGAAATATGTTCACATCTAGATGGTCTGCAGATGAGGCGAGCAGCGTTGTTCTGGATCCTTTGTGAAGAAGATACTTGGTAATTCCAGCTAACAGAGAAATACAATAGTCCATCCTGGATAGCACAAAGGCACAGATTAGAGTTTTAGTTGCATCAGTGGCGAGATAATGACGAATGGTACTGATCCTACTAAGTTCAAGGTAAGCAATTCTGCAGACATGAGAAATATGCTGATGAAAAATCAAACTCTGATCGAGAATGACACCCAAGCTGCAGACAGAGGTGGAGAAAGAAATAGTTGAGTTGTTTATAGACAGAGACTAAGAGAGAGAAGGATGACAGACATTTCTTTGGACAAGTAAGTAGCAGTTTAGTCTTATTGTCATTCAGTTGCAGTAACTCCGCCTGGAAACCCCCCGGGTAACCTGCCGGTCCCAAGCCCGGATGAAGGAGGAGGGTTGGGCGTGGGGTTAGCAACCCCACCCTGTAAAACAACCCTTGGAGAAGGAAAACTCCATAAAACACCCGGCCAGAGGATGGTCGTTAGCCTTGGTCGGCAAGTCTCTCTACGAGAAAGACACTCGGACAAGAAAACTGACGCCGAAGACGGATGTGCTGGGCCATCGGGCGCTTAACGGCAGCACAACGCACTGACACTCACATGAATGGACAACGCTTATTCAGTTGCAGTCTGTTCTGGAGCATCCAAGACTTTTCGTCAGCTATGCATTTATGTGTCCGTGTCCGTAGACCAGAGAGTTTAGTAATTGGAGCTGATTGATACAGCACACACATAAAATAATTTGAATGCTTAATATAGGTTGTTGTTCTATGGTTAAATTTGTAATCACTTGACAATTCATTTCATTTCTTTATTTGGCTGTAAGCCCAGGTGGCATTTTTACCAACAAACAATAACACAAACAATGCAGGGATATCTCGTTCAAGAACAATCTCACATGCACATTTAATGTTGCAGACTGAAAAGGTGACACAGAAAATGACAAACGATCAAGGCATTCCGATCATGCAAGTGTTTCTACTTTAATATGACTGGCAGTGCAATGAGTTTATTGACATCACAGTCACGTGACCATAAACACGCGAGTCAAAGCTTTGCGTGACGATCGGGCGATAAAGAGGTCGTCATTAGGCGATAAGAATTGTTCATCTCCACCAAAGTCTTAGTGGATCGACTGTCGTATATGCGGTCCGTCGATGACCAGAGCTTGACTGTATACTGCCCCCAAGCGACTGCTCAGAGGTTAAGCCCTCTCTGGTCAGATCTCTCCTTCTGGTACATTTACTCCTCTTTGGGTGCCAGGAGTAGTTGGATTAGTGGGAGGGTTTTCATCTACTCTGGCTTCTTCCCCATTTCCATCATCCGATAGCAAGAAACCATTGTAGATTTAAAACATCAAAGAAAACAACCAGTCATATTGATCCAGTGTTCTTGTTTCATGAAATAAGCCAGGGTTATGCACCCGGCCACTTATGAAGGGCCTTAATTTCTTTCCCTTCTGTTACACAATTTGTTCTTTCTCGAAACAAGCTTGCTAAGGACCGATAGATACATGATATTAAGAGTAATGTGATCGGCGGGTGACATCAAAAGCGACAGTCAGTTGATTAATGCGTTATTCAGCAAGCACCATCTGAAAATCTTGGCTAAACTGGATTTACCGCCGCTCATAATGGCTTCTTGCTTTCTCCGTGAAGAACTCGGAAAGGCAAGAGAACATAACTCCGCAGAGAAGCCAGCGTAGGAGACTAATGTCTCGTTGCTGCTTACAATCCTGACAGTAAATTCCAGTAATTGCTTTTTTGGCCTTATTTTTAGCACAGAGTTAGGCAGCCAAGGAAACTATTGAACAGAAACGTGGAAGACAGGCTGTTAAGAAGTTTTAAATCTGTTCATGCACACGCACGAACATGCATGCGCGCGCGCGCGCGCACACACACACACACACACACACACACACACACACACGCACTATCTCTCTTTACGTATACGTGAGTTGTTATTGCCCTCCTCCTCCTCCTCCTCATCATCATCATCATCATCATCATCATCATCATCATCGTCTAGTGACATTATCACTAAAATCTTTCGCATCAAATGCCTTCCTGAAAGCTGATTATCTCAACTGGGCTTAACGGAGGGGAAATGTCTCAGAATCTTGTTTATTGTTATTGTCTGTTTTTAATAATCGTCGGTTAATTCTCATTTGAGAAATGACATACTTTTCCTGTGATCTGATACGAGAGTAAAAGCGAAACCTTGAAAAAGACAGCTGCTGGAAAATTTAGAACAAATATCGGTCATAATAATAATGAACCATACCACTATTCCTCTAGCATCTGTGTCTTTCGCACAAAGCTTTTCAGGAAAAGATGTCGGTCTTCGATAGCGAAGGAAGAAAGCCCTTCGAGAAGATGTAGATAATGACCTTAACCAAGGCAACATCTTTCAAGCAGACTAAGTTGTTAAAGTCAAAGTCTTTTATGAAAGTACGGAATTGTAACAGCACGCAAATGGCTTTTTGTCATCTTGTTTTTTGAAACTGTAGGATATTTCTCTTTGAAGAAAAACGATGTCAACCGACAGTGCTGAGGCGAAGTTCACCAAAAAGCACGAAAAAGCAATTTCTCACAAAGAGAGGCGACAGAGGCGACCTTTGCAAGAATCAATAGCACCACAGACCATAGCCTGCTGTACCTTTAATTACAGTCTGGCAGATCTAGATGAGTTTTCTTTGAGTCCTGCCGCCGTTAATCGTACATTCGACTTGCCCGCCAGGTCTTTTGGTCTCGATTAGAGCAACAAGGGGGCCAGGAGTTCCCGTCAGGGTCCATTGATTTCATTCTCGCTTGTTACTGTGTTTCAAGGCGGTGCTGAAGAAGGAGGGAACTGGAAAAGGGGGTGATAGGGGAGGGAAGGAGTTTGTGGGTGGTGGGGAGTGGAGGAAGTGTAGGTTTGGATGTGACCGTTTCCAGCCTGGTCTCCGGAACACGCCTCTCTGTTCCCGGGAATGCCTCGGGGAGACAGATGGAAATTAGTGCTTTTAGAGTCGGAGATTGTCGCAGAGTCGGGCGCTGGGGACAGGTTGGAGTCCCACAGACTTCAGTGGAGTGACGGGCATTCACTGTTTCTTTCTGATTACCTTTCTCCTTTTTTTTGGTAATGGTTTGTCGCTCACTCACTCGCTCGCTCGCTCACCCAACTGCTGTTTTGTATCGTAAATACTCTGGTATCTCCCCCATGTCATACTGACATTGTGTCCCTGGCGTTAAAGATGTTAGGTCATGCACTTCTAAGAAAAACAACATTCTTTCTGAACCTGCTGGAGCAACTTAATGAGAAAATCATTTCTTAAAACCAATCGTCACCGCAGTTCATTCATTCCACGTGTCATTTACCTAATCAACTCCACTGGCCGTGATTTTATATTAGCCTGAGGTGACATGAGGTCGCCAACTGTATCTACTGCTGTTGGAAATGTGTGTGCGTGTATGTGTGCATACGTGTGTGAGTGCGCGAAATTATATCAACATGTATATGTATTATCTCTTGCATATCATGTATCTGGAATTGCCCTTGTGGATAAATAAAGTTGTATTGTATTGTAAAACACAGAAAGGTCGCCGAAAAGGTAAGTAAAAGAGGAGCCTGGATGGGCGACTGAAGAAAAAAACGGAACTCTCTAGTTTTTAAGTCAGCAAACAGCAAACTGCTGAAGCCCTGGCGGTAATCATGCCCACGCTTCACAGCTGTCAGGGGGAACCAGTTCGAGGCCGTTGACATTTGGCGAGGGAAGCAGTTAAAAATTAAAGACCAGCAAATGTGAAGGGGGAAGCCGCTTACAAATCAGGAGACACCGGGTGGAGGACGGCCGAAGTGGCTGGAGGAACCAGTTAACCGAAAAGTGCGAGATACTCACCGGGACTAAATGGGACTAATGAGTGAAGTTTTTCTACTTCTCTGTCTGTTACATACCGACACACAAACAGTCCAAACCATTAATGGACAGGTGTGTGATAACTCATATTCTCTCACGTACACACATATACACACGCAGACTACAATAAGACACTCACTCTCTCATACACACACACTCCCTCCCTCACTACACAAAGTCGATAATAGCAAGAATACGTCTGGGATATTTAAGGTTCTGAGAAGAGACTTCAAGCGACATCCATTAAAACTTGTGTACTGTATGTAAACAAAAGGATCAAAAGAACCCCACAAGCTAAAGCAGGATTTTAAAGGTCGTTTTTAAGCAGAAAAATATGGAGAAATGTTAGACCAAAGCTGGCAAAGCTTTTAGGTGACGCTTACATCAAATCTTAATCAAATGTTCGTTCATATTTATCCGGTGAATAAGAGTCCTGACATAAAGGTCACACCTGGATAGTGAGCGGAGCCTAGCGTGTACACACCTCTTCCTTGAGCATTTCTCCTAACACAGTCCACACAATGCTCGTCCTTCTTAACCCCGCCCCCTTCCCTCTTGCTACTTTACCCATCTTTCTCGCAGAATCACTATATTTTTCTGTTCCTGTTACTTGATGCCTTTTGTTTTCTGTTTCGTCAGTACTGTCGTTTTCTTTCGTCCCCTTTGTTCTGTGTCTACTTAGTCCACGTCTCTTCCTCGTTTTAAGCGCTAAGAGCATGCTCTCTATGAGTGTGAATATGCGCTATAAAAATCTTCACTATTATTATTATTATTATTACACCTTTACCGTGTATCAGGCCACACAGGTCACCTCGTCATCTCGCTCAGCTCGTGCGCCACGATGGCGGAGCTGATTGCCAGTCTCCGCCCAAGTCATCCTGCACCCATGGAGGCTTAATTAGGCAAGCCTCTAATAGATTCGGCACCTTTAACATTATCCCCCGAACCCAGCCATCATCCACACGAAAAAAATGGTTCAGTCTTCATGAACGTCTTGCACACAACACAAGGTCCCTCCCTGCCACCATCTCCACCTTACCCCGACCCACCCTCACCGAACTCGTCTTACATTTCTTTCTTTATAAGAAGGGTTTTCTGCATTTCTACTTCATTAACATGCATTAAGCGAACAATAAATAGCATATTTATTTGTTTACTTTTTATTTCAAGAATTAAACTCAAACAATTCAGTTTCATTCTTCTCAAGTGCTCGTTGTAAATTACTGTCAACCCGGGGGGAAAATCAATTCTGTTTTCCTCGCGCTTCATTTCGCTGTGATGTCTGAGAACATTGGCCTCCATGAGATTTGTAACTAAATTTGATCGTTTGCTGTCTGCATGCATAAAAAATTAAATACCATTCACTTTACGATTAAAAAAATCGAGGCCAGTGCATGGAGTGCAGGGTCAAAGGAGACATAGTTTCCTTTAATTACAACAATGTCTACTAGACACATTGATAAGCTGAAGTCCCTGAACTCACAAAGAGCATGAAGACCAAAAAGATTTGAAATTATCACGGGGTAGACTGTAACCATATATGACAGACGACATGACCACGCGTTGGTTGGTCCGTTAGCAGGAAGGAAGGGCGGGTACCCCATAAATGTAATTCGGAACGTGTAGATAAAAACAGAGGATCGAAACACTTCTCTCTCCCTCTCTTTAGTGATCCCCTTTTTCCCCACTGGGGAGGGGGTGGACTGGGTCCTTGGGCAGAGACAGCCCCACGTGTAGAAGGCAGGTCAGTTGTAATCATGTTATTTTGACTTCGTTATTAGTCTTATGTTATTGAATGATTTGTAAGATGTGTTGCCTTGACATGACTGTGGGGCTGCTGTCTTCATTCTCCTTCTGTCGCTCTCTCCCTTCCATCGTCTTATTCTCCCGTTATTCTCGTCCATCCATCCTCTCTCTGTCTCTCAAGTGATCGCGGCGCAGCTCCAGGTAAACTCGAGCAACGTGGCCTGCATGGTTACAATCTTACATTCTTCGCTTTTCCGACTTTGGTTTCCACGAGACCGTTAATTATCCTTATTTCCAGTTTTACTGGCTTCTGTTTCACATTTAATGACCAGAATTACTTTTTTTGAAGATGTTCTCTAAACAACATCTGTCACGGCAGATGAAAAAGTGGAAAATAAAATCACTATTTTGATACGGTGACCGGACACTTAATCCCCAGACACTTAATCCCCTAGACATTTAATGCCCAGACACTTAATCCCCAGACACTTAATCCTCAAAAATGCCCCCTATGTTATAAATGTTGAAGTTAAGTACTATTTTAATTGTCAAACTTATTTTGATAATTACATGATAATAATTATTTGAATTTGAATTAAATTTTCATTCACTTCATAATTTCTTGAGTTGAAATTTCATTTTGAGGATTAAGTGTCTGGGGTTAAGTGTCTGGGCATTAAATGTCTAGGGGATTAAGTGTCTGGGGATTAAGTGTCTGGGATTCTTTTGATACAGATGAATGTATGCCTTTGTTTCCGTCCAAACCAAACAAGACAGAAACTAAATCAAATCAAACGAAACCAAACCAAACCCAAGGAATCGAAAGCAAACCAAACTAAACTAAGCAACACTAAATCAGACAAATAATTTGAAACTAAATCAAACAAAACAAAAAGAAACTTTAAAAACATTGAAAGGAGGCTTATTTGAAATCTGCTCCTATAAAGCCATCGCGGAGGGTCGTTAACAAAGTAGCACAGCCATCGACAAGGATTTTGTCTCCAAGACAAATAGAAGCATTTCTCCGGAGGTGGTGATTGGTTTTTTTTTCGAAGTCTCAAGACACAATTTGTTCATTTCCTTAATTACACGGTAAACGTTACATTTAAGCTTTGTTTTCGTTGACATCTCTTTGCCTCCGCTTACCAATCGTTAATGTTTGCTTCGTCAATCTGACCGCTTGTTGCCATCTTGTTGTAATCTCCTTTGTGTCTAAGCTGCTGATGCTGCCTCACCCCCACGTTACAAAGCTTACTTTATGAAGCACTGGAGCAGTGGCTGCCTCCTGTAGTGGAAGGAGTGAAAGGTCTTCAGTGACATTTGCTTCAAATCATCCTACTCCAATATTCCTCTTTTATTTGTCAATCATTTCGCTAGCCTCTGGTCATGATGCACTTCCTTCAGCCCGCAGAATCAAGAGCGTTGGAAAAGCCTCCTACTCTATGCTTGTGGCGGACACAAAGCAATCATGAATTACCCCACAGAGCAGATGATTTATGACCCGCTGGATAGCACGAACTTTTGAGGGGCCTTGACAGTTCACCCAGTGGTTCGATTTCCAATGACAATGACAATGACCAACTTTATTTGTCCCAGTGGGCAATTGAATATGGGAATGTACTCTAGTTCAACAATGAAAAAAAAATTGAAAAAAGAAAAAAAGAAGAAAAAATTGAAAAAAGAAAAAAAAGAAGTGGGCAAGTACCGCTAATGAAACACTGGTTATCGTTAAGGTGCAGACAGTTTTAACGAGCTTTTGGTTTGTTTTTTTTTTGCAAATAGGTGTTACAAATGTGGAAACAAAATAATCCATGTTGTTTGTTTGCTTCTTTTAAGCGACTTCACCAGACTGAAAACTAGAGATGATAATGCGTACACCAAAAACTCAAATTGAGAATTCCCCCTGTAAACACACCAAAGGTTCTAAGTGAAAAAAAAATAAAAAGAAAAAGCCCTGAATTTCGAAGACAAACACTGTACAGTAATCCCTCGCTCTATCGCGCCTCACTTAATGCGGCTTCACTGTATCGCGTTTTTTTTTTAAATATCTGATTCTGTATCATGGAGTTTTTGCTGTATCACGGGATATTGCGGTATTAAGGTATTTATATAATATTTATTATTTTAATTATTTATGCCTACAAATTTAAAACAATAGAAAAACTATAAAAAATGTTAGTTCAAACATATTAAAAGAATATTAAATCGAAATAAAATACAATATCTACAGGTATTTCATCAGCGGATGACTACCGTACTGTACACAATGGAAACACAGTACTATACATCACCATCGCTTGCGCAAGTTTGCAAACATGAGATTGTACACGACACAGGTTTATAGGAGTGTAGGAACGCTTTATAAAGCCTTAAAATATGTATAAATAATAAAATAAAAAGAATGCCGCTACTTTGCGAATTTTTACCTATCGTGGGGGTCTCTGGGACTTAACCCCCGCACTAGATGATTATTGTAATCGTAAAATACGAAAACACACTGAAAACTCATGCTTAAAAACAAGCACTGACAACACGTTTGTGAAAATACAATAAAAGCCATGTCTAGATCGCAAACGAATACCTTCCACACACAAGTCTGCTAATTAACAAATTCTTTATTTTTTTTCCTCAAAACAGTGATCCCTAATGTTCTAAAACAAGGGTGGGCAAGTTTTTCGTTTCTTTTTTTGCTGGCCGGTCTCAAAAGCTATGCGGCGGGCCGGTAAACTACCAAAAACCCAGGCCAGGTGACTACACAACAAACCTAGTGATAATGGAATCGACAACAAATCAGTACATAATGGCGGCCACTAACTGAATTTATGTGTAAAGTGAAGTTTAAATTTGATCACAATAAAACTTTAAAACCAGCCTTTGAAGGCAGCTGCCCTAAATACTCTATAACGACTCCATCAGACATGTCAACCGTGTAATTTGTTATCTTTGTACTTTGTCTGTGGTAGAATGTTACAGACTGCTGATTTCTAACGCTGTTGTATTTGATAAATTTAATTTTTAATCAAAATAACCTAAGCTGAATAAAACAATGAAAACAAGTGCACTTCACATTTTGTTAGACGGGCCGATCTAAAGATGTCCGTAGTTTGCTCCACCCCCTGCACTGCATGATACTGTACGATATTTCCTTTTGCGTTGAAGCGGCTGCCAAAAGTTCATGAGGACTCAGAGGACCCCCTATAGTTACTCAAGGCTGCAACTTATTTATTTATGATTTTCAAATAAAATACTTTAAAATTGTTCACTTTAGAGAATGTTATTCTAAAGTTTTAAAGAAACTTTGTAAGTGGATTTTTAAAATACTATGTTAACAGGCAATTAAAATAGTCTAATCTCCTTTTATTTTCTTTATAATGATTTCCCTTGCAAAAGTTCTAAGCGCGTAAGTTATGCCCCGTTCTTCTGTCCCCGATCTGAGTACTTCAAGTAATCAATTTGGGAAAAGTTTGCTGATACTTTTGTCCTTTTTGAGCTGGCTTATGTTATCCTATATTGTTAGTAGAATTATTATTGTTAATTTTTTGCCATGTAATCTCAAGTTTTTCGGATTGCTTCTTCTGATGCAACTAAAACTCTAATCTGTGCCTTTGTGCTATCCAGGATGGACTATTGTATTTCTCTTTTAGCTGGAATTACCAAATATCTTCTTCACAAAGGATCCAGAATAACGCTGCTCGCCTCATCTGCAGACCATCTAGATGTGAACATATTTCACCTATCATACGCTTCATTATCTTCTCTGTTTAAATTGCTTTCCTTAAGAAACCTTCATCATGTCTCGAGTGACTACATTCCGAGAGATACCTTGATCATGTTCCAAGTGACTACTTGGGCTCCATAACATAAGCCTTCAGAATATATAGTAGTAGTATGCAAAGAGGAGTGGAATAGACATTTATTTGTTGTTTATTGGAAAAGTGCCTGTGGCGAACGACATTTCGTCGACTCGACTTCAAAGTTTTGCTGTGCTAAATTATTGGCTAAATTATTTTTCTCGACCATTAAAATGGCTTGAAAAAATACCTTATTCCCAAAGGAACAAGTGAGCAGGCATGTATTTGAACAATTTGAACACTAAGCATTTAGAAAACTCAACCTCAATCGCATTATTATTGTTAAAGCAGATTTATAAAGCGCAATTTTTAAACCGCAGACTCGACTCAATGCAATTTACAAAAAACCAAACCAAACAAACTTCAAAACAGGTTGACACAAAAACCACGTTTAAACAAAGACCAAACTTATTAACAAACAATTATACAGAGACATTGCAAAAAAAAAAAAACCTCCAGGAAATACAAGGTAGAAAAAGAAAAATGCTGCACACAACATCTAAAAGACAATAGTAAGAGAGTCATGATGAGGCAGAGTGTACAGCTGTTAGCTAAACTATTTGACAAATGTCAGCAGACACAGTTATTCAAGATGCCCAGAGCCCGAATGCATGTCCAAAGGGCGACGAAGACAAGCAGACACATGCCCCCCATGTCCGGCCTACTGCACACACAGATTGCAGGGCGTCGCCTCAACACAAAGGCCGGGCACAACAGTTGATAAAAACATCAGAAAGTTTCAGTCTACACTGCTGATACACGTTGATCTATAATCCAAAATGTAGCAAAGCCGTTGGGAGATGAGAAACTGTCAAACTTGCAAGTGATGGAAGCAGAGGAAATGGGGGTGTAAAGACCGCTAGTCAACAAAATCATGCGACGAATGGCGCAAGAAACCGTTACTCCATATATGATTGGATCTGGTGTTTTATGAATTGTCGAACACTGGTAGAAGATTCCTCAGAAAAGAATAATAACACAGAAGATAGATCACTAGAGTGTCTTTGTTTTTGTTTTTTTGTCTTTGTTTTTTTTTTTTTTTTTTTTTGCAAGAGCACCAAATCAACAATGAACAATAGTCACAAATGGTAAATGGAGGGCTGTTCACCGATTTGGTATTGCCGATCTATAGTCACGATAAATCTATGATAAAAGCAGATCGATGTACACGTGGAAGTAGTCTTATCTATAGATAAAATCATCCGTGCATTGTTAGAATCAACATGATACATTGATAGTGAAGCAGAGAAGACCGAGCGGACTGCATCGTGTGACCGTCTTACCGACGAATGGCGCGAAGAACCAAAAAGGCGACAGACAAACAGATCATCGAAGCATGTGTCAAATAATAGGCACGAAACCTCCCAACAGGTCACCAGAGACAACAACAAATACAGAGAGCTAGTGCCCTCCAGCCGGTTAGGTGAAGGGACATCAAATTCATCTTTAAGCCTGGTAACATAGTGGTTATACATCAGATAACAAAAAGTTTCAATTCTAAAAATTTTCACGCAGATGCAAAGAAGTCTTTAATGTAGCAAAGCTAGTTTTTAAAATATTTCTATTATAATTCTCTTGTCGGCTGTGTCTGCTCAACAAACTCCAACAGTTCCAAAATTCTGCAGCACGAAAGTACGCAGACGAGATCCTGCAAAATCTCCTTTCCGTATTCTCCATTGGGTTCCTGCCCAGGTTGGTATGGAATCGCCCCGTGCTGCAGTAAAACGAAGTCATGATTGTATGCTTGATAAAGATATTTCATGGCAGGCATTAAATGTGTTGACAGTTCTGTTTACGTCACTGTCATACGTTACTTAAATTATTACAAAAAACTACTAGCAGGGCCTGATAGCTGAGTCGATACCAAGTTCCTGTCATTCATCAACTAAAATGGATCCAAGAATGAAGCGATGTCAAAGAAACCCCAATACAAGTGTCGTTGCCAAAGAAGTGACGACCAAAGCAATGTCAAGGAAATGTCAACATAAACGACAGGAGGAGCGTGGTAACGATTTGTATACGTCTGACAGAGATTCAGCATGTGGTGGCCGCCCTGAAAATATCCGAAAGAGCAAAAATGGCTGAAATCTGCCCGACATCTGATCGGCTGAAGGATCAAAGACCATATACAGCAGCGGACTTAACATTGACAGGCGGGAACGAAGAGTCTAGGGAGAATCTTAAGCAAGATCTACCCCACCCCTACCCCTAGCTTCCTGTTCGATATGCTGGAGGTACTCTTTCACCCTGGTTAAGTTTTCTGTCGTACGTGTATAGACTTTCATCATCCATCGTGACAGAAAGAGGCTAGCTCACGAGTTGCTTCGAGAAAAGGGAACGAGCTACCTACCCCACCACACCACTCACACCCATCCAGAGATGTTTATCTGAGCCTCCTCCGCAAAGAAATCCAGTGAGGTTATGTCCCCTTGAGCTGTTTATTGATGTCCTAATCACCTCTTCAGCAAGAGTCTGATATCACAAAAGCTGCAGCTTGGAGGAGTCATGCTTGTCGTCATCCAACCACCAATCGAAGCAATGTATCTCCTGTAATATATGACATCTGACACGATGGTTTATTGGTTTATTGTGGGTTTATCACCACGTTATTACACACACGAATCAAAGAGTGTGTGCAGCAAATACAAAAGGAGAAGATATGTGAAAGCTCTAGTGGGGACGACTGAGATGAGATTATAATTATTTCCTCAAATCTGGATGACATACGTCTTCCGTTCTTGAGATACATACATACAACCATCACCATCCACAGAAAGAGGTCAACAGAATAGTGTATGGGAGGTAGCCATGATTTATAGTTACCCTGGTCATGGGCTAAGGGATGTATTTAATTTTCTAGCGGATTGCTAGCCTGGAATACCCCCATCTTAGTTTCTTACTCTAGACACATCAATGGCTTAGCCCGTTCTAAGCCTCCGTCTTTTGTAACAAATGAACAGGATAATATTTCCTTCACACTGCTGATAAAGATGACCTCAACACGGCCTAATGTCCTTGCCTTAACCCTTATTTCTGCCAACATCACCGATGAGCTCAGATGATTTCAGCAGGGCACAAGCGAGTCTGGGGAAAATGAAGCTTGACCTCCAAGCTCTTTCATAAAAGGTACTCTAGTCTCCAGATTGTATGTCATGGCACATTGTAAAGGACAAGTTTAAAAAAAAAACATTTACAGCAGAAAGCGACGGCAAACAGAAAAATTAAAAGATAAGAAAACGATTACCAGCCATAAAATGACCATGAAGAGCGGGCAATGAAACTGAAGGAAAAAATAGAGAATAATGAAAGTTGGTGATGGAAAAGGAGGAGATATAAAGAAGAGGCCGGCAGACATGGAAGGATAAGAAAAAGTTAAAAATAGAAGACTTAAAGGAGAGAAAAAAATGAGGCATAAGAGAACACATTTTTTGTTGATTTTACTTGATGACGAACACTTTTAGCACCGAAGGAAAAGTGTCGACTGGCTATAATGTTGAGTTATCGCCGATTTGATACAGCGATAAACTTTTGCTGTCCGCATTTACTGCATGTTTGCTTGTTTGTTCTTGCATTCGCAAGGTGCAAGTAAGTCTTCCGAAATGTATAGCTCAAGTTTCCTTCCGCAAGACGCAAACATATCTAAAAATAACTGCCATAATCATGGGCACTTGTCAGCACTTCTTTCTCTCCGCTCTTTCTTCACCCTTCACCCCCAACCTTTTGCCTCTTGTCAGCTGACGACAGTACACGCACTGCACAGAGAATAAAAACGAGACAATATGTATGAAAGTGATTACTAGCCAGGCCTCTGCGGTTCCTCACACCCTCGTCGAAAGGTCGAAGGTCTGCGCGTGCAGCTCACCGAGGGTTGATGAAAGCAGCATTGTTCTGACAGCGTCTTATCCAGCCATTACCGCGGGGGTAGCTGTTATCACGGCATCTTGTATGTGTATGACGATTTATCAACATCCGCCGGCTTTAGTCGGGTTTCCCCCGACACTGTCCCATGGCTTCCGAGTTCCGAATAACGCGTGGCCTGGTATTTTGCTCCTCGGCTCTGAAGATGAAGCGAAGGATGCGCACTTTTGGGTGAACTCAGATCTGAAGGTCAGACAGGTTGGGGCTATGATGACGTCAGGGCGAGGGCTGCTGACAGGGACTTAGTGCGTGTTGTTGACTGTACAGTGTCATTGTACAGTTGCTGGTTGTTTTTTTTTTTTTTTAAGCTGTTGGGAAAGAAAGTTAGCATGCGTTCGAGAGTGTTTTTGGGTAGCTGAGTGAGTCAGGGTGGGAGAGGGTGCGCAAGAGAGAGAAGGGATGAAGAAAAAGAGAGCAATAGAGATAAGAACAAACATAATTAAAAAAAATGTTGATATGTGTGCGTGTGTGTGGGCGCGCGAGACAAAAAAGTGGGAATGTGTGTGTGTGTGTGTGTGTGTGTGTGTGTGTGTGTGTGTGTGTGTGTGTGTGTGTGTGAGAGAGAATATGTGCGACTGATTGAGAAGGAGAATGTGAGAGACGACACAAGGAAGTGGGTGGAAAGGAGAGGCAAGCTGATAACATGGTGTCAAATACGACGAATAAAATGAATTCACTACGAATTCAAAGAAAAAAAAAGAGTTTTCCCCTTGCAACACTACACGCTTCAAAACTTAAATCCGTAGACAACAAAACTTGAAGAGTTGACCCTTCAAATCGGTTATTCAATCCTGATTTTAATTAATCATAACGCACCAGCGAGATTCGAAACAATGAGGACTTTGCTGACATTGACTGACTGAGGTTCTCATCAACATGTCCATTTGCTGACTTCGTTTTAAATACCGAACCAGGTACGGCCAGACGTCATACAGGTGGGCCACTTGCCCAGGTGTCTCTGCGCACAGAGTTGGAAATGTGCAGCTGGCGTTGGTTTGTTGGTAAGCAAGATCGGCGGAGGGTAACAGCCTTTGATCTTGTTTTTTCAACCGCAGAGGTGAGTGCGCGGTGGAGGGAGCGTGATGAGTGATGGGAGGACTCGTGTCTGCACGTGCGCTGCATGTCCACGTCATCATTGTCTTTGATGTAACCGTTAATAAAAACAAGAAAGAAGGAAAGAACCCGTGCGGTTGCACTATGTCAAAGAGTCTGCTAAAATTGTATTTTCGCGAAATAAAATAATATACGCCCCTATCTTTCTTCGTTTGGTTTTGTTTTCTTTCTTTCTTTCTTTCTTTCTTTCTTTCTTTCTTTCTTTCTTTCTTTTCCAGAAGCGCAGATAAAATGCAAGGGGCATGTCACCTTGTTTCGCTGAATTTTGACCTTTTTTACGGCACGTGTCTTGTTGTTGTTTGTACGGGTTTTTCCTTGCAGCGTTTCTCATTTGTATTCTGTAAACTAGTCCAATCAAGCTCATTCGTAGACGTCGGGCGGAACAAACCTCGGGTATATACTTCATCTTTTGATCCCAGCTGCTGTACTGCTGATGGATCTCTTGTCAGACGGCGCGCAACACCCTACAAATCATGAGCGCTGACATCTTCATCAGTGTTTGCCCCACCGTCGTACACTTGTGCAGCCGCTGCCACGCTTCACTTCATGTAATTCGTCACATCAACAGATCGTTAAAGGTGCCTTGTATGCATTTTATTTATTTATTCGCCAGCACTGTTAACAGGAAGCAGCTGTAAATATGCCTCCATCTTCTGCGCTTACGGTCTCCGGGTTAAAGGTCTTGCGAAGACATCATTCAGCAGCACACCAGCTGCAACTGCGCGCAGATATTGCTCCATGGCTTAGCTAATAAAGAACATGCAATCCTGAATATTCGTGCACCATTTGATGCCTGTCAATAATAAAAAGATGTCAGCAGCTCTACAATGGGTTACCCTTAGAAATTGCTGGAGGTAATGAAAAAAAAAGTAAATCTAGAAGTAATATCAAAATATTAACAAGCAGCAAGAAATAATATCAAAATGTTAACAAGCAGCTAGAAATACTATCAAAATATTAACAAGCAGCAAAAGTACTCTGATATTAGCGAGGCAAGAATTCATTACCAGCGTGAACTCCAACCGTCTTAACTTCTTGGCGTCCCTTATTCACCCACCATCACCACTCACATTTATATGAATGCATTTTTTGTTTTATTTTCCTTTCCTACAGCCATATTGACTGTTTTCTTTGCTAACATTTGTTTATTATTACTATTCCCAAAAAGACGCAGTGATTGTTGAGTCTTTTTATTCACTTTTAAGCATTCAGTTCAAGATACCATTTCGCCATTTTCTCGGACCTGCAAAAGACTAAGCAGTTGGTTATCTGTTGGCTCCCCGATATCCAAAACGTTCTGTAAATTTAGCTTGAGTCTTGTTCGTATACTTTTATTAATGGAAGATGTTATATTTTTTAACATCAGTAGGTGCGTCCTTGGTCAGACGGCAAATAGGGTTGCTTCCCTTTCTTTCGTTCACTTTCTTTGCCGTCTCATTGTCATCCATACTTTTGCTTTCACAAGATCAGCCACGCACTGACGCGATTAATGTCCCACACTGACCCACGAAAAATTACCAACTGTCTTCGAAGTTTCCGGAGGGAATTAAGGAAAACCAAAAATGATGAGTTTATTTACGACATGGAGTCGGCCGGAAAGGCTGGCGGTGCAGGACCTCCCCCAATTAACAGCTATTGGTATGCGAATACAATCTCATATAGATCGAAATTTAATATTAGCTCCAAGCCAATAGCACGGAAGGTAACGAGTTAATCACGCAACGGTTTTAACGACCCCTCTGGTCCACCGAGTCCAAGAAAGACTGCCGAGGTTACAGAAAGGTCAAGCTTGCAAACAGATATTTGAGGAAAATTTCACTTGCTCAAAAAAACTGGATCGCTCATTTGTTCTTCTTCTTGTATTTCTCTTTTCTTTTTGCTCTTTGTTTTCCTTCTCTGCTTGAACTGGTCACGTTTCAAATAAACCTTAAAAAAATCGTTCTTATTTAAACGTATGCAGACCAGAATGCTTAGAAAACAATTACATCGAAATTCGGCGAGCACGTGGTTAGCTGTCCTCGGTAACTGAATGTCACAGTAGTGTGATAGACAGAAGCTAGCAAAACTGCTTCCATAACTACTAAATTATTTGTGAAAATATTTAAGTATAATATAATATAAAAGTATTGTGATACTAAAACGCTCACATTAAAATAAATATCTACTTTAGAAAGAATATTTAACTCCCGGTATTTTGATATCGAAGAGGGAAAGAAGATTTCAATAAACACATTTTAAGGCAGTATGTTTGCCAATTAGTCTGATCGCTTGTTCGTTTAGTCATTCATGAATGAAAACACTCGTGTCTGTATTATTCTTTTGTCCTAAGCAATCTGAACGAAAAAAACAGACTTTTTTGAGTGTTGCTGATGCACATTTCAGGTCACGTGGGTAGAAAGATGTTTGTTACATTTCGTCGACAACTGCAATGTTGTTATCATATTCCGTGTGGGTGGCGCCATTGGGATGTTTACTGCCGGTACTCAGACGGTTCACGGTGAGCAGCCGAACCCCTCGGTGAGTCATGATCGGAGTTCTATCAGCTGAACGATGGCGAATGCTCTCCTTATTCAGTGTTGCCAAGGCTCATTTCATTTCCGCACACTCATAATCCCGTGATGTAATGGCCTCCTACTTCATAGATGCCTCAGGACGTGAAGGGCGCAAGCTCGGGATGATATGTAACCTCACTCACTACCCCCTTGGCGATTGCGGAGACCCTCGCTTCCGGTCCTGAGAGGAGCTTTGTAATTCTTTTAAGCTGTAAATTGTCTTGCGTGTCCTTCTTGTACAAATATTTTCATTTTTAATCTGGGGATTATGGGTGGTGGTGGGGGTGGAAGAGTTCATATTTTAAAGTACTCGCCGGTTTTTGATTGTATTTCCTATTTTCGCTCAACAAAGTTTTGACTTTCATGACTGATAACATCTTCTCTGTCCTTAGAAAACTGTTTCCAACGAGCTGGCTAAGCGGTTTATCAGGATAATAGCTGCAAAGATTTATCATTCCACTTTTACCATCAATGATGATGACGACGACGACGACGACGACGACGATGATGATGATGATGATGATGATGATGTAGCTCTGCCGTTAACAGAGTCAAGCGTATCACAATCACAATTACAATCACAAAGAAATCTATCAAAATTACCAGTGCATCATTCAAGCAACGAGAATGAGTTATAATCCATAACATATAATCAAATATATCATTTGGTGATGTCAATTAATGACAAAGCGCGTTTGATAATCTGTTGACTGGTATGTTCAAACCATAAAATAACAAATAAAATGAAAAGAAAATACACCTCATTCAACAGTTCAATACATTTTTCTTGCTGCTCTTTCACCACTTTTTTAAAAATAATTTTTAAGTCAATCGATCCCTCTCGTCCTCTTTCATCTTTTGTGTTTTTATCCCTTTCTCTCTCTCCCCCCACCCACACACGCATGCGTGAGAAAGAGAGAGAGAGAAAATTTAATCTGTTATTCTGTAGGCGCTAGCATCGGCCCCCATTAGCACTGATCACAAACCCACGATCGTCCAGGGGTAAAGGGAAGAATGGGGAACCAGCAGCGAGAAAAACACGTGAAAATAAAGGAACAACCATTTTTGTATCGGCAGCATTTCATGGGAACTAAATTAAATGAACAGATGTCAGCCGTAGCTCATTAAGGCACTTAAAATATTGTGGAAGCTTTTCTTTTATATTATATTATGAAGTGGCTTGTAAGTCCCTATATACAGAAGTGTGTATGTATTTGTGTGCACGCGCGCATGTGCATGCCAGTATGAGTCTGATGGCATGAGAGTATAGCTTGGGAGGAGGGAGGAATTTTGTTTTCTCCGTCACGAAACTAAACGGAGACAAAACTAAGCTTTTCATTAAATAAAATCCTCGCCATGTCAAATAAGAAAACTGAGGAAACGTTTCCAAATCTCCCAGGAAAACATCTCCGATATTGTTCGTGCTTAAAACTCTAGGGTAAACAATAGAAATCTGCTTTGGATCATTTTTTACAGTCTAATTCTTAAAGGGGGACCTTATGGTAAAGGAAAGAAGGCGACTGAATGTGTGTGTGTGTGTGTGTGTGTGTGTGTGTGTGTGTGTGCGTACCTGCATGCTTGTAGTAGAACGTTTTATGCATTCATGTGTATTTTGTGTGTTTGTGAGCTCGTCCTAATTGGGACAAATGGAAGACTGATTTAAGAAAACTGGTTTAAAACTTTAAATGCTCCGTGCTTCAGGTTTTAAGTTTATCGACCTGTACAGAAAAAGCCAAATAATCATTTTATTTCGAAGACTTCCTCGGAATGGAGTTTCCTCTTAGGACCTAACGAGGCAATACGATTTGGTTTCAGTAAAGAAGATAAGTGAATTTTCATTTCTTTATTCAGTGGTAGGGTTCGAAGGCAGGATGTTTTTCTCGCCCAAGGAGGAAAAAAAAAGCTTTCAAGGTCAAATGCAGTTTTGCTGTTTTCTGTATCGCTTACCAGACAGGTGGTACTAGACCTTCGTTGCTTTGAATCTCACTTAAGCTGTCTTCAAGAATAAGAAGACAAAAAAAGAAGAAGAAATCAGTAATAATGTGGCGCCCGGTTCTAACTAGAAGCTACTCACCATGCACAACACCAACACACACACACACACACACACACACACACACACACACACACACACACACACACACACACACACACAGAATCCATCCATTCATCCATCCAACCATCCATCTTTTGGAGTGCAAAGCAATGAATCTGATATTTTTGTTTCATTTCTTTTAAGTTAAATAGAACAACTATGCAAATACACGTTCGTAAACTTGTAAAAGCGGTGACCGGCCACTTAATCCCAAGACATTTAATCCCCGAGACTTAATCCTCAAAAATGCCCCCAAATCGCGACACAACACTCAAAACTGCTATTTTGTGAACTTGAAATATTATAACCGTAAGAGAAATGTGTCACGTGGTAACTCTAATGAGACATAACAATCGCCCATTGTACAGCGATATGAGGCAATGGATCGTCTTCTGTACCTCCGATCATTAGCTTACCTGTCATATTGATTAACAACACTTTTCATATCATATTGTTGAAGTCTAGAGGATTAAGTGTCTGGGGATTAAGTGTCTGGGATTCGTAAGAGCATATAAACACACATCTACGCGCCATCCTCCACACATCATCTACCTGAGGAGATCATCGGCACGTGTCTTCACACATACCTTCTTCTACTTGTAGCTTGTAGACTACATCAAATTGCAAATGCTAGAAACTGTTAGAAACTGTTTTTAAAAAATTGTGATTTTCCAAACACCGTGCGGCATCGCCTGTAAACAAATTATATATATATATATGTTTGTTTGTAGATGTCATGCGTGTGTGCATTTATGTATGTATTCATATGAACACGAATTAGCGTGTGTATTATGTCAGTCGGTAATTATCCTATAAAAGTCAAGAAATGGATTGTTGACATAGATATCAAAACAGTAGTTCACAAACACGTCCGTTTCTCTGTACTTTGAACATATGAATTAAACATGCAATCATTTTACTTTTAAAATCGACGATTTACTGGGTTCGCCATAGGATCGCTCAGCCACTAAAGATTTAAAAAAAAAACTGACCGACTTTGTCCTTAGCGAGGGAAGGCTTACATACAGACCTGGCACTAATGGAAAAGCTGTCCTCTGCCATGGTGAGATCCCAGGCCAAAAAAAAAAAAGAAGAAAAAGAAGAAAGAAAAAAGAAGACACTCCCAGCAGCTAAGCTTTCAGAGGGCAGCAGTCCGTTCCTTATCTCTTTATCTGACCTGTCAATGTCCCGTAATGAAAATCGATGCAACGCCAGCTGATGATCACTTCCGCTTTAAGAAGCCGACTGTGGCGACCTCACGATTGTGCACAAGGGCAGCAACTTCACTCGTGATGCGCGAGATGTGTTTGCAATATGCAGACGAATTGAGTCCTGACGATGTAAGCTGTTTCGTCGTAATACAGGAGAAAAAAACTGGCCACTGAATGGGAGGAATCATGAAACGATCACAAATCTGGTCACAGAGCTACATCGGCATTTTCTGGAGACAGTTTATATTAAAACACTGACATAACTGTCACATATGAATCTAGTTTCGAGACTTAAGTTTTTCTTTGGTCCTGAAAAGTAAATTTATTAATTTTAGTAGAACAATAATTCTGGCTATAAGATTATATTATTAATTTAGAACAAAAAGCCATAACATATCCAAATAAAAATATAAAAAAATGCGGAAATTTAGCGAAAGCTATATGGCCAAAATAACTATTTTATGTAGTCGACATATGTGTGCGCAAAAACGACAATATAGAAGTATGTCTGATTACATTACTGAAGCTAGTTTAGTCACAATATGCAAATAATTACATAACATAATGTGAAAACAATTTAGAAAATAATGCAACACTTTGCAGTCTGTGGAAACAGATTCGATTAATGTCAGCACGGAGAGAGAATGGGAAAAAGGAAACCGAAAAGAGAATGAGTAAGAGAGAAAGAAAAGATGAATTAATTGAAAAACGTTGGTGGTGGGAGGGATACGAGTAGATGACGACTGATGTGCTCTCGGAAATGTAGTGGGTAGAAAGAAAAAAGACATAGCAGCTGATACAATGCCACAGATAATTAACAATTGTAAATTAAGTGGGAGAGGGGAAGAAAAGGAAAGTAGAACGAAAAGCAAAGAAGAAAACCGCTCGCTAAATGAAAGATTCGACGAGTCCCTCATCCTAGCCTGATCGCTTGTTAATAGAAATGTATAGCAACTCGCAATGCATTACTTCTCTTGTCTCCTCCATCCCAACTCCCACCCCCCACCCCCACCGCGCCTCACACAACTGTCTTGTCTCAATTGTGTATGTAATATTTCAAAACAACGATTTTGGAGGCTTTTAGTTAACACAGGTCCTTTACCATTCCCTCAGACTGCCACTGCACACACACCTCCCAATTTTAAAATGGACAGTGGAATTTCGGTCATTCAAATCGTTCAACAGTTGACGCCACGTTCTGAGGACCCCGCAGCTACAGACTTTGCGAAGCTGTCAGAAAAAAGTTCAACAGATTTGAAAAACAAAGAATAGGAAAAAAAAATGTTTGTAAGAAGCAAAACAAGACGCGTGCTCATTCTCGCTGACAACGCGGAGTATCACGTGGTACGTGTGCTCGCTGGGAGGCCGAACCCGACAAAAGAAATGTGGAGACCTAAATGGTCTAATTAATGGCCTGGGAAAAGCCAGAGGCTGTTTGTGCTAAGCCTGGGGAAAACACTCTAATGGTAGGATCTGTTTTAACATCCTTCTTTGAGGCTGAGAAGCAAAGGAAGATAATTGACCAGCTCTCGTTTGATTTACAGGAGTTAGTAACACTTTGATTTGTCGCCAACGAATGCAATACCCACCCCACCCGGCTCTACCTCCTGCCCCCTACTAAACGAATTTCCACGCTTTAAATGTGGATGCAGCGATTCAAGGGAAAAAAAATAAATCAGGACAAAAAAAATCAACCAAACAAGCAGATTTGCGCCAGGAAGCAATCAACCAATGAAATGAAAAGGATGTAAAAACACCGAGAGGCTGAGAAATAGAGAAGACACAGTCGACAATATCAAACGCGGGGGGTGGTCGGAGCGTGCCCAGCGGTGGATTTATTTTTCCCAAGACGAATCGAGGCTCGCACGCGCTGTGCCTGCAAACACATGCATTATGTACTGTATCTGAGACGAGTCAAACAATCTGAAGGTTTACAGAGTTTACAACTGTGTGCTATATGGCTAAATTAAAAAAGGATTATATGCATGTTATGTGTCAATATAAGAGGTTACATATTTGTCATCAGTCTCTTAGGAAAGAGGATTTTCACGTGTGCTATCTGTCGCTGACGAAGCTCAATGACCATGAGCTAAGTCCGCGTGAACATGCAAAGAATCCGACTTTTGATTCACCTGTAGGTGTGTGTATGTGTGTTTGCATCATCACATCCCCTAAAGTCCCCGACCCTAAGCCTTAGCTGTGTATACTCCCAAGCTACCTCGCGGGAAAATGACGCTAAAATACTCATAACAAGCCCAAAAAATATTTTTTGAATGATGTTTTTAAAAGGGAGAAAAATTTTTATTTCAAAAATCAAACTTACACATTAAACATACATAATCACACTGGTCACAATAGCACCTTCACTGCAATTATGCAACATTTTCAGTATTTACTTTGATAGTTTGGTTGGGCTTGCGTACAGTTTGATTGGCTGAGATCTTCTGTTTCCTAGTCATCAAGGGAGATACCATGCGATCCCCGGAGGCTCGATGCGACAGGCGTGACGTTTCTGGTGAGCAGTCGCAGAATCACGTGACCCTAAAACCCTCGTAACTAGAAAGCGGCTGATTGACGAGATCACGCGACGCCAGTAATGAAGCCGGCGCAAACAATGACAGCCTGATGTAACACAGAGTTATCCCCACAACTCAGCAGAATCCCAGAGAAAGACACAGAGCTACTGGTAGCAACAATTGCGCGCGTGTGTTTGTGTGTGTGTGTGTGAGAGAGAGAGAGAGAGAGAGGGGCTGTATTTATGAGTGCGCGCATGTGCTCAGTGAAGCTTGCTCGAGTTTCTGTTTTCTTGGCAATGGTTTTTTTCTGTTGGCTGGGCACTGAGTCCGTTTGGCGACATATTCGTGGCATCGCGTAGTAATATATTTATCTTGTTAAGAAAGGAAAGATCGAAAACTGGCAATGGCTTCCATCCAACAGGATACTGGAACAAGATGCTTTGCAAAGATTCGATTCCCAGCCCCACGACGATATCTCTGTTCGTTTTCAATTAATCATCTGGTAACTTTTTAATAATAAAACTCCACAACCAGCGTGTGTACGTCTGTAACAGTTCGAACATTTATGAGCAAAAGCGTTTGAATGTGTGTAGGTGTGTACTTGTGTGTTTGCGTGCATGCATGGTGTGTCCGTCTTGTCGGCGCCCGCGTGAGTGTGTGTTTGTGTGTGAGTGCGTGCGTTCGTGTTCGACTGTTGGACCCAGTTTACAGAAATATTTTTCTGGTACGAGCACTTCCCTTTTGAAATGATATGATCAACAAGGATAAATGGTGTGACAGTCTAAAACTAATTTCAACATAGGGAGGAAAACTTGGGTCTTGACAGTCCTGGTGATAACTGATAAATTGTATTCGTCCTACGATATCTAAATTTCGTGATCTTGATTCAGTACCTATGTTGACTTTATATACGTCGTTCTTTCTATCGTTCATGAGATCTTTATTACTTTCGTTATGTCTTTCAACATTTCAACATTTCGTTATGTTTTATCAACAGTCTCGCTTTCATTTTTTATTCTTCTTGCTAGCTCATATCTCACCTCCACCCCATTCTCATCCTTCATTATTTTTTTTTTTTTGACAGAAGACAAGGGGACGTCATAGGTTTTGCAGAATTTATTTTGGGGTGGGGAGATTATTGTTTTCTTGTTTGTGCAAGTTTTTCTCACGACATTTCTCGTTTGTAGTTTGTGAATGAGTCCATGGGACTACAAAGTTTAGAAATCGTAGGACAAATATTTATCAGGTACCACTGGGAATTATTGTACCCTCACCAGGACGGTCAGGACCCAGGCTTTCCTTTCTATGTTTGTATTGGGTTTTTACTGTCACACCATGTCATTTATCCTTGTTGATCACATCATTTCCCTGTAGAAAACGGCCGGGAAGGGCCTCTTGACCGCAGCTGTTGCGCCGCTGACGGATCTGTTGTCAGACGGCGTGCAACACAATACGAGCCATGGACCCCGACATCTCCATCAGCGTTTGCCCCAACAGCCGTACACGTGTGCACCTGCTGTCACGGTTTGTTTCGCAAAATTCAGTAATCAACAGATTGTTAAGAATGGCCTGTATGTCTCTTTTCAACATTTGTGTAGGCTGGGACCGTAAATACCAGGGGGGGGGGAGATATAATTATGCTCAGGGTTCCTCATGCGTAGCCACTTGTCCGTGTATTGAACTGTGTGAGAGTATAATTGTGTTACTTTGGAGTGGTGTCTCTTTGCCTTAAAGGATCGAGGGGACAGCTCTCCACATTATATATATATATCTGCTTGATTTGTTTGTTATTTTATGACCCATTGTCTGGGCAAGTGTTTTTTTGTTTTCGTCGTCACTGTGCGGAACTGTATCTTTTTATTTTTCACCCACATCTTATTTTGTGTCGCCCATTGGTCTTTTGTCCCTGCGGCCATAATGGTTTCAAGTCATCGCTGCTATTGACCTTCCATCAGCGTCAATGATCATGCTTTTTAATACAGTTTTTCTCTGTCTTGTGACTACACAGATCACAGAATACTCTTGATGTTTGATCGACACTTGGCCTGAATGTCGACTGATTTGTGTTTGCTATCGATGAAACATTGAATTTACGAGCTTTACATCTTAACTGTAATGGATCAAAATGTCTACAGATGTACTTCATCAGAGCAACGATGACTTCCATTCTATGACTGTTCAGTTTTCCCGTTATCTTCTACCTGACATCGTAACGGCTTCTCTAGTCATCACTACTATGGACTACTGATTGATCTTTTTTGCGTTCGCCATGGAAGAAACAACACTTTTACGACCTGTAGATTGTAACTGTGCGATCAACATCTTGGTCTCTAAAGAAGATTTCATTAAGTGGAACAACGACAAAGTCTTCCGTTAACTGCAATGAGAGAGTCACAGGATTTTCGTCTTTCTTTTGTAGTTTGTGTTTGATAAGCGGGGTGATAAAGCTGACTGATGATGATGATTGATCACTTCCAAATCATCTTTCTGTGTGTATGCGGGTGTATATATTAACGTGTGTGTAAATTCAATGAAATTTGAAATAAAACATGTAAATGTTAAAAAAATAACAGGTGTTACAAATAAGTACGAAGGAGGGATGTATTTCTATACTACAATACCTTCGCTGATGGGATGACTGTCCTTTTCATCTGGGAGCTGCTCACAATCATCTGTGTATAGCTTGCCACACACTAGATCATTGCCTAATTTTTAAAGCTAAAGACCGCTCATAGCAATGCGACCCGGGTGTTCCACAGCTAACTGTGGAAAGTATGCTGCGTTACACGGGTATCGAACAGACCAGTCTGCGTCTTCGGGTTGGGACGTCTTTGCTCTCACCAAAGGGGTGACAGAGTACAGTTTCCCGTAAGCAGACTTTTATTTATAATAGAGTTATTGGTACTTTTATGACAGAATTTCTCGACAATTGAAACACCTTTTAAAATAGCATTTTACTAGTGACCAGCGAAACGTACATCAACTTTACAGATCCTTGCATGTGCATGTGTCTAAAATGTGCTTTTCTGCTTCGGTTTGGCTGACAGACAAGGCCACAGCATGAAGCCAAATGGAGGTCTACAAGAAGATTTTCTTCACGAGTTATCTGTAGAAAACAATGCCATGGATTTGCTTCCGTTGCTCGTGTTGACATAAATGGTGCGGCAAACGGCGCACTTTGGCAACCGTTTGTCTTCGTGTGGTCTAATTCCGCGATTTTTGTGTGACTTGGACTGTGTGCCTGCAAAGCCGAGAAAGTGCGATGATTTGATAGATGGTGCATGCACTAGGAGCATTCCCCAAAAATAACAGCTCGTTAGAAAACCAATGTTTGAAGGCATATAAGTAAATCATTGTCAGACGATGACTGTCTGATTCTTGACTGCTGTGTGCTGCTATATGTGACTATTTTCATGCTTCACTGTGTTCATTATTCACTACGAGTCACTATGTTTATGCTTCACCATGAGTCAATATGTTCATACTTCACTATGAGCCAGTATGTTCATACTTTACTATGAGCCAAAATGTTCATACTTCACTATGAGCCACTATACTCTTGTTTCACTATTAGTCACTATGCTCGTGCTACACGATGATGAATAGCCAAATATGTCTTATAGTACCGTACTTTGTGCTGTATGCATATAAATTCCATACTTTGATTTCTTTTTCTTTGTTACACGCAAACTCTAACATTTGATAAATACTTGAACGAGGTAGAGAGGGCCACCCGAAACTAACCAAGCCAGCTTCACTTAAAGTCTGAGCTGCTGTGAGAGGAAGGAAGAGCACAGACGCTGAAGTCACATTTACACGCTGACAGGCACGAGCATACTACTGAAAGGTCATGTAAGCAAACTAGAAAATAGTTCCATAAATAAATCCCAAGCATGCCATGAAGAACTGGGGGGGGGGAGGGTAGCTGTCCCCACACTCGCTCGCACGGACCTTTCTTAATTCACACCCAGCCCCAGAGGGGCACATGGTCCCAACACAGCGTGAACACTGGCACAGACTAGCGGGTCTTCTTTCGGAGACTGTCATGTTTCGGTTTCAAACTGACCCTAATTTGTGATATAGGCGGGGCTATGTGACAAGAAAGGTCTTCTCTGTAAAGCAAGGCATCTTCACTTCACTCTGCTCTTCCTGGCTATACTAGGGTTAACATTTCCATGGCACTTAGCACGCTATCTCCAGATTGATAAAACCAGGGTCTCGACAGCCGATGTCAGGAGACTGAAAGTGAGAGCAAGTACTCAATTGATTGGATGACATCACTAAACAACAAAACATGGAGACCTCCTTGTACCGCCCCAGAGCTGCTTTTTTTTTTCAAAGATGGGGATATAAGTAAGTCTCGAAATCTGAAACGTTGAACAGAAACAATTCAAGACAGTAATATGTTGTGGGATATTTCTTGTATGGTTCTGACCTAGAAACCAAGTGCTCAATGAAGATTATTCCGCGAGTGGAGTCTTCTGATACACCAGTTTCGATGCACATCTCATGCAGTTTTCAAGGCGCAGGAAGGACCATCCAAAAGCAGTAAAACATGTGGGGGGGGGCAGCGAAAGAACAGGAATGTGAAATTAGATAAACTCTGAAGAAAGTCAGAGAATTTTAACAGAAGCTCATAAGTGTATAGAAAAATCTCCAGACAAAGCTATCCAATGTTTTACAGTGTTTATTTTAAACTCAGCTCAGTGCATGAAAAGGATGGTATACAAAGGCAAGCACTCACGAAAACCAGATAACAGGTACTAAATAGTTTGAGAAGAAATGTCGTTGAAACAAAACTCTAGGAAATCGTTCCGTGAATGCACTCGAAAACAACCAAGTGCGAGCGGAGAAGATTACAATCAAGTTCAAGAAGACTATAAAAACCACACTCGTCGCGAAGAATGAAAAGATAACCAAGGCACGTGCAGTTTTCATTTAGATAACACGAACAACAGCCCTGTATTCCGAACACTCGTGCGCAGCTTGAGTAAAACTAAAAAGGAGCAGCCTATAATTAAAACAGACGAATGGGAAACATATTTTTATACTGTGTTGTGGTCAGTAAGAAACTGAATGCCCAGCACGTGAAGACAGGCCTTCCCTTCCAAACTCTATAAGAGACTATACACGTGGGGGGAAGAAGAAATGAAATTATGTGAAGAGCAGACTGGTTGCGATAAGGATTCTCAATAGATAATGTATTTACACTGGGATCAAGTACCTAAAGGTGTTTTAATCACAGGCAAAAACTGTGTTGCTTTTATTGATTACAAATGTGCCTTCAACTCAGTGGATAGAGAGAGGAGGCTGGTGTTTTACGCCGAGCCAGCAACTAAGGCTATATCACGGCAGAGCAGTCAACCCTGTAAAAAGATGTCACATGCAGAGAAAGAACAGCGTGCCCGAGACGAGATTTGAACCCAGGTCATCCAGTTCTCGCTGTATTTGTGGCAGGTGCAAACCATTGCCCCTCGGTGGATAGACAAAAGTTGTGGTCTCTATAAGTACACGTATTTACAAAAATGGTTGAAATGCTAAAGGCTACATATATGTCAGCTCAAGCATGCATACGAGCAGGCTTCCAGTAGTTTGACTTTTTTGACTGTCCAGACGGAGTCCGTCAGGGATTTTTAGCAACTCCATTAATTTTGACTCTTCTAATCACTGAAGGGGCGGACTATGCACCCCCTCTCTCTCTCTCACACACACACACGCACGCGCACGCGCGCGCGCGCGCACACACACACACAGTAGACATGGAGTACAGTTCTTGCCTGGCCTTAAGAGAATTGCAATAGTCCATCTTCGAGAGCACAAAGGCACAGATTAGAATTTAACTTGCATCGGTGGTGAGATAATGACGAATGGTACTGATCCTACAAAGTTCAAGGTAAGGAGTTCTTCAGACATGAGAAATATGCTGATGAAAAGCCAAAATCTGATCGAGAATGACACACAAGCTGCAGAAAGAAGTGTAGACAGGAATAGTTAAGTTGTTTAAAGTTGTTGAGTTGTTAAGTAAGAGAAGGGCGGCTAAGAAATTTCTCTGGACAAGTAAATAGCAGTTCAATCTTATCATCATTCAGTTGTAGTCTGTTTTGGAGCATCCAGGGGCCAGTGCACAACACGTTTCTAAGCCTTAAAACTGTTTTAAAGAAGCAAAATCTCTTCTTATCCGTTTGGATGCATTGCAGAAAAACATACAAAACATTGTACTGACAGGACGGAAACTCAAACTTTAACAAGTTTATCTTACTTAAAGCAGTTTTAGTTTTAAAAATTCTAAAATTGTGGTGTGCACTTTAAACTAATTATCTAAATAGAATTAGACCTAAAAGTGTTTAAAATTAGAAATGTC